>OY748329.1:30624778-31246028 GCA_963556525.1 Cochlearia excelsa | reverse complement strand
CATGATTTTGCATTTTTTAATAAAAATTTCAGAAAATAAACAAAAAGATTTTAATTGATTTTGTTAGAGATTCGAGTGTATTTGGTATGATTATATAGAAAATTATTAAAATAAATATAACATAACAAAAGCATCAAAGTACTAATATGATTAATTATGTTTGTTTATTAATATGTTTAAAAATCAACGATACAAATACTATATGATTCATAATATAAAACAAAAAATTTCGTTTGACACAAAAACAATTTTAATAAAAAATAAGAATAGCATTTTCCATATTTTTTACTGTAGAGATCCATAGTGATCGCATCTTCCCACATAACTGCAACAATAGTTGATCTCCAATTATTAGCATGCTCTCTTTGTTGTTTTTGGATGCCCAAAATATACATAAGTAACTTAGAACAAGCAAGGTAAAAGAGAAACACTCACAAATTACGATAAAGTAATGTTATAAATATTCAAAAAACAATTATGCCTTATAAAAAACCATACATATTTTTAAACAATTTTGATGAAGGGTCAAATAGATAATAATTTATATTTAACTATTCTTTAACAAAAAAACTATTCTTTAACATGTATACACGATTATTCTTATAAAAAATATTGTTGAAAAGTTACCGCTATATCACGTGAGTAATAAGGTTTCTCTTCTGTCTTCTTTTATGAGTTGAGTAGTTTTTTTTTGTGGAACACTTAAGAAGTTTATATAAGAAAGAGATATGATCGTATAATATATTTTTATGATCTTTCGGAAATCTCATCTCGTTAGATGAGATTGTTGAATGGCTTAAATAACTTAAAAAACTCAAACCAAATATTCTCAAATCTCAATATATTTTATTTCTTTTAAAAGTTGAAATGATCCAATAACCCCGAATTTTTAATGATTTTGGTTGATTCTTAGTTGAATAATGGTGGATTTTGTATTAATTCAAATCATTTCTAGAGAATTCTATATCCAATAACGTAAGATTTTGATAGACATTTATAGAATTCTATATCCAATAAGGGTGGATTTTAGAAAATAACTAAACTCTTTCCAAATCCATGATCCAATATTAGTATTAGTAAAGTAAAGTCACTTGAGATTAAAGTTATGAAATTTATTGGACTAATTAAGGGAATTATATCAATACGTATTTAGCGCTTAATCAAGGCGTTGTTTAAGACTAAATTTATCTGAACTATGATCTTAATTATACTTTGGTTGGTGATATCTATAATGACTTGTATTTCAGTTCAAAGCATTCTACTATGACGTTTTTTACAATGAACAAAAGATACTCTTTTCTTCTTCAATGAACTAAACTCGTAGAAATATTTGGTTTCGGAAAGAAAATGAAGATATTATTTTGCTTCATAGAAATCTTAAGATATTAGTTTTTTGTTTTTATAATCTATCATCATATGAACCTCATGGAGGAAGATTGCGTTTTCTAAAACGCAGTTAATACCAAACGTTGATGGTTCATTAGAAACTTGAGATTCAAACGCGAAAAATTGTGATACAAGCGCAAAATATTGCGTTAGAAACTTCACATCCTGGCTAGCTTTCAACTTAAAAGAGAGTGTTAGAAACTTCACATTCACTTTCTACTTCTGTACGTCTTCTTTGTTCTAACACTTGGACCTGCTTACGGTTTCTCCCCATCAGGCCAATTATTTGGAAGTATAGCCTTAATATCATATCCACCCGATGTTGACGATGATGATGATGATGGAGAAGAGATCAGTGAATAAGTAACATTTGATGAGTGTCTTCTCTTCCTGCATTGCTCTAGGGTTCTTTTATACTCAGGATCACTCTTATCACTAATCATTACCACATCATCTACACACACACAAAGAGAAAATATTCAAAGAATGTATGTCTTATACTAAAAGATTATCAAACATAAACAACACTTAAGCACATAACATAACTACTTACTACTTACCTGTTACATTCTTGCTCACATTATGATCCTCATTGGTGGTGCAAGTCTCTACAATCTTCGACATTACATTACCCGAAGCTGCTACTTTTGCATCCTTTAGCGACTTCAAGAACCGACAATCTGCTTCAACAACGTCGAATCTCTCTGCAATTTCGAGACATCTCTTCTCGATTATATCAGCTTGTTCCAACCCTTTACATTTCGCAGTCAAAAGCTCCTCTTTCATCTTATTTAACTTGTCGATTTCGGCCAATCTCTCGCTCACCATCAACTTCATCTCTTCAAATATCTTCTTATACTTTTCCTTGTCGCTTTTCGCTCTCTCGATATCAACAAACAAGCCTATATTCGTCGCCATTAGCTCTTCGATTTTGGTCTTTTGATGTTTTCTCATAGCATCACAAGTTTCTTCTTCATGTTTAACCCTCTTTTGGAGATTTTCGTAGCCGATTATCAGATTCTCGTGATTCTTCTTAAGGGTTTCGAGCTTTGTTGCTATAGATTCTTGTTCTTGACCAAAGATTTTGTTTTTAGAAGAGGAAGCAAACTCATCATTAACAATAGTAGAGACCAATAAGCTTTTGTTCTTCTTCTCTGATTTTTCTGAAAGAGATGATGACGATGATGTTATAGTCATGATTTTGAAACTGTAACCTGTAACAACAAAAACAACATCAAGTTTTGATTTTTCTCACTAGAGATTGTGGAAAACGCTGATTCGATAAAAACCCTAAATCCAGATTTTTGATATCAGAGCTCGAGAGATAAAAGGCTTTGTAAAAATTCCTTTTTTCCTGGAAAAATAGGATTTCCCCGAGAAAAATCGTACCCAGAAAGTTTCCTTAACGGTAGAAAAAACAAGCAGATAAAGAGATTAAGAATGTTTATACCAAACATTTAATCAAAATAAATAAAAAAGAGAATATTTATACAAAATCAATTAAGTATAATAAAGTGAGGATTTTTCCAGACAAAATCTTTACCCAGATTATTGTTTTCCTCGGACGAAAAAGGAAAGGAAAAAGACACCTAATAGTAGAGAGGATAAGAAGAAGAGGAAGAAGAGGAAGAAGAGGAAGAAGAGGAAGAAGAGGAAGAAGAGGAAGAAGAGGAAGAAGAGGAAGAAGAGGAAGAAGAGGAAGAAGACGAAGGAAAGTTAAAAGCAGAGAACTTTAAAGCCGAAACGTGTTAATGGAAATAATTAGTGCTAATTAAGTTGGATTAGCCACTAATTAAACAATTAATAAAAATGAATTTATGAACCGGGAAATAACCGGTTTGAAATATATCTTAATCGATTGGTGCATATAAAGAAAATTAATTCTTAACCAAAGTTTGTAAAAAATTCTCAAATAAATTGTGTTCTTAACCGGTTTCTCACCTATTTTAATTTAAATTGTCTGCAAATTTAATTTATGATCTAAACCGGTTTAGTTAATTGTCTGAAAATTTAATTTTGAACGGTCAAAATTTGAAAAAACGCGAGAAAATCGTGTATGCGTCACATTCGGCGTCATTCGGACGCCAAATGATAATTAAATCCAAAAAAGTAATCATTCATTTTACAAAAAATAAGAATTAGAAGGTCCTAAACTTTTCTAAAATTAGAAAAGGACCTAACTTATTTTAAATTAGTATATATATTAGATTTTTTACCCGCGTTAAGCGCGACTTTTAAATTTAAAATATATATTGTATCAAAAATATAAAAGTGTTTTTAATTTTTGGCATAGACAATTATTTAAAATAAATTACTTTTTTCAAACCCATTTTATTATTTATTAGTGCATTTCTCAAAAAAAATAACATTAAATCTTTTTTTAAAAACAATAATGACATCATAAAAAAATTTCCTTATTAAAAAATGTTTTATATTTCTATTACCATTATTATTCATTTTATTGATATAATTAACATTTTTTTTAGATTTGACTCTCTTTTAAAATGCGGCATCATTGCTGATTAAACGACTGTTTATTCGCTATTTCGTGTTGAGCTGTGCATTTTTGATTAAATCGCTGGTTTAATCGTTGACCGAGTTTGACAGATTTTTAACCGATTTTCAATCGATTAATCAACTTAAATCAATACAATACCGATTTATTTTTAATAAATTTAAACTTTTGTGGATTAAAATCCATTATGATGAAGCAATTTAATAACTTTACAGAACTTATTTAATTTTTGAAACACAAATGATTTATTTATATATAATTTTTAACTAATATGTACCTTCTACTACCGATGTGGGACCTTTTATATCTTATGTTATTGTTACAAGAGATTGTTTTGAGCTTTTTAACCCATATGAATTCGATTAACATATAACCTCAAACTATTGTAGTTTGTTTTCTTACCTTATATGTTCAAGTTATGTTCTTCAATTAATATATGAGGAATTTACAAAACCACACCCTTTTATCCCTTTTTCACAAAACTACAACTAATTCAATATTTTTACATAATTACACCATTTCAAAATTTTAAAAACTTGATTTACCTTTTAAAAAATTACTAAAATAAAAATCTTTTCATTTGGGTTCGCTAATTAGTGTTTAGGGTATAGTATTAAGGGGGTATGATTGTGTGGGTAGGGTTTTTTTGGATAATTTTAAGTATTTAGGTGTAGTTTTGTGAAGTAATTTTGAAATGGTGTAGTTTTGTGAAATGTAATTCAAATGATGTAGTTTTGTAATTCTCCCTTAATATATATAAGACTAGGTTGAGGCCCGTGCATCGCACGGGTAAATTTTCAATTAGTTTTTGAATTGACTATCATCTTTAGTTACGTCTTATATGTGTTTTTTAGTTTAATCTCATAACAATTATCATTCGTCCAAATTCGTTTTGTTATTATTTTAACGACCCGTAAGAAAAATTAAAATATGTATTTGCTATTATAATCTTTGTTTATATCTTAATTAGCTATATATAAATTTAAAAATAAATCAAGTTTAGATTGTTGTAGATGTTATTCTTCAAATAATTCAAGTTTTTTTTTAATTCGATATGAAAACTATTATCAAATTTTATTTTATTTGGTAAAGTTTTAATCGATTTTCATGTTGAAATTTAAATCCTTTGTTATCAAAGACATTTTACGAATATTATTGTTTTCAAGTTTTGTCCTATATAATGTTGAAATTTAAATCATTTGTTATCAAAGACATTTCACGAATATTATTGTTTTCAAATTTTGTCCTACATAAATGTTGAAATTTTAATTAGTTTTTTTGTTTATTTCCTATTCATTTTTGTAGAATATTTTTTCGAATTTAAAGTTTAAAATTAGTGAAGATTAAAATTTGAATTATTTTGGGCCTTTGTGGCGGACTTAAAAGTGTAATTGGCAAAAACAATCAAAAACATAGGTTATATTAAAAAATGTAGTGACATTACATTGTAATTAGATTTTTATAAGGGTTTTTTACAAAAATGTTTTCCAATTAATAGATAAAATTAGATGAATACTGCATATACGTGCATAATTAAATTTGTTATAAGATTTATACGAATTGCATGTCTTTATATTATAAAAATACACTGAATTATGCAAATTGCATATATAAGGGGTAGGTTTAAATCTTGTCGTATTAAAGAATTAAACAAAATTGCAGAAATTTGTAATTTTGTAAAACTATTAATTCGATAAATTAATTATTTTTAAATTGTTCGTTGTTAAACATTAAACATAAAATTTGAACTGAGAAGTGACCTTGGTCTAGTGGCAGTCATAAGTCCACAAGAGACATGTAGCACCATCCCACCCGGAATCGATTCTCCGCGCCTACGATAGTGTAGGTTTGGCTAATGGGCCGGCCATTTGTGGCCCAAATGTTGAAAAAAAAAATTGAACTCATGTTGTTGTAAGTTTTGATATTGAAAATGTAATTTGTTATATTTAATAAATTATGTATGATATTCTCAGACCCGTTGCAAATATATAAATATATAAATTAAAATTGATTTAATCCAATAGCTATTAATCTATTATATACGTCGATTCAAACCTCTATGATTTTTCTGAGAAACTTGCATTCCTATTTCTTTTTTTATAAACTTTCATTCCTATTATCTTACAAAATTATTCATTATGTTTACTTTTAAGAAACGTCTTATTTCTTTCTCTACACTTTTTTCATTTTTACTTTGTTTATGATTGTGTGTTAAATACATTTCTATGAGCAAAAGTAGATGATGTATAAACATGATAAACAACCAATTATACATGATATATTGTTTATTGTTTCCTTTTTATTTCGAAATTTTAATAGATAAGATTATAACTTATTTTCATTCTCTGTTTTTAGCAATATGATTGTTTCGGAAATTAAAATTCAAAAGATATTATGGAAATATTGTTGTTTCCTTCCTTTATTTTTGTTTTTAATGTTCATTTATTTTTTTTATTTGTTTTAAAGATAATTTGTTAATATATTAATAATCATATGTTAAAATGAGTGGCATTGTATTGTAAATAGAATTTTTTTGTCCTCTTTACAAAAATGCTTCTCTTTTAATAGATAAGATAACATATCCATTAATAATAACTTTCAAAAAATAATAGAAGATCTTCAAACATTCTTTTAAAAACTTATAGTAACTCCATTTTTACAACATGACACCAATAAAAAAATTAGATATTTGATATTTGTAAAAGAGAATAAATAAATGAAATCTTTTAACATGACACCAATACAAAAAAGGGAAAACCTTTTTCATAGTTTTTGAAACGCTTCATGATGTGACGCTTTTTCGACGTTCCAAAAATAATTTGGAATCTTTTTGTGTTGTACTCTCAAGAACACAAACCAAAAATAGAAAAAATAAAGGAAGATGAAAAGAATATCCATATGTTTAGTTTTTGTTATTTTCATGAAGAAATAAAATGATAAAGTGAACACTATTTTTTGTGATCTCAAGAACACAAACAAAAATAGAACAAATAAAAGAAGATGAAAAAAATCATCCATATTCTTATTTTTGTTGTTTGAAGAAAGAATATGCTAGAGTAAATATTATTTTTTTTTGTTTGATTTTGTAGAAAAATTTATTGTGGCTTTTATAAACACATATTGTTCCACCACTCACAAGCCATTATGGTGGAGGTTACAAAAATACTTTTTCAAAATTAATTTCCAATTGAATAGGAGAGTTATTCTTGGTCAATATTGTGAGAAATAAATTTCATTTGACTAAATTTATTTTGAGAAGAAAACTTTATAGAAATGAGAAAATTAAAATTCTAGTATTAATATAAAATAAAATTTGAATGTAATATTATATAAAAGTAATGTGAATTATTTGTATTAAATTAAAATAAAAATATAAGATAATTTCACATGTATTTTTAATATTTAAAAGAGGTAAGATATTATTAATTTTATATTTTCAATTATGTGAATAATATAATATATTAGTATTATATGAAAGTAATGTGAATCATTTGTATTAAATTAACATAAAAATAGAAGATAATTTGACATTTATTATTAATTTTTGAAAGAGGTAAAATATTATTAATTTTAGATTTTATGTTAATTATGTGAATAAATTTATTGTGAAGTCATGAGAAGAGAGAAACATGTGTCACTACAGCTAGGGATGTTAAAAATGGGTAAAAACCCAATGGGTACAGCATTGAAACTTAAAAAAAAAATTCTTATTATGTAAGATGATCAATTACATAAAGATTTATTTTGCATCATTAGTTAAAAAATGTTGTATTTTGCTGCTTATATAGAAAATAAACAAGTGTTTGATATTGAAGTCTCCGTTCTCTTCGTTCATATACTACTTACCTCTCTCTCTCTCTATATCGCCCTTGAATCATGGATCAAGAGATTTATCTTTGTTTCACTAAATAGTTATGTTCTCTTATCATTGTCTCTCTTTCTTGTTGCTTTAAGCCTTCTACTTTTTTTTCTTTTTTAAGATCATATTAATCAAATTCATGTGATTTTGAATCAGACCCATAAATCATCAACATTACTATATTTTGTTTTATTTTTTGATTATTTTTGGTTTTGTTGATCATTACTTTATATTTGGATTTGCATAGGCAGTGATAACGTTTTAAATTATATAGTAACCGATTTCATCTTATTATTTATTTATTTTTTGTTAAAGATTTTGTTCAAGTGGTAAAAGTATAGTAAGCGTAATTAATCGAAGTGTGATGAAATCGAGATGGTTAGCGAGGTGATTAAAGATAGAATGTGGGTCGGAAATCTCGTTAATAGGCAACTCGCGAGGTGATATGTTGAACCGAGACTTGAGATCGGTTATTGCTAAATGTTAGAGGGGTAAAAATGACTAAGTGTAAGCTCGAGGAGATGCGTTGGCAACTCGCTGGGAGCTCGCTAGGAGCTGCTAGGATCTCGAGGTGGGAGCTCGTTGGGAGCTGCACTGGGAGTTGTGCTAGGAAATCTAGGTGGGAGCTCGCTAGGAGCTCGAGGTGGGAGCTCGCTAGGAGTTGCGCTTGGAGCTCGAGGTAGGAGCTGCACTTGGAGCTGCCCTAGGAGCTCGAGGTGGGAGCTCGCTAAGAGTTGTTGGGAGCTCGCTAAGGGTTGCTGGGAGCTCGAGGTGGGAGCTTGCTTGGAGCTGGAGGTGGGAGCTACTGGGTGCTGCGCTGGGAGCTGTTGGGAGTTCGAGGTGGGAGCTCGTTGGGAGTTCGAGGTGGGAGCTGCCGGGAGCTCGAGGTGGGAGCTCGTTGGGAGCTTCGCTGGGGGGTTAAGGTGGGAGCTCGAGGTGGGGGCTTGCTGGGAGGTCGGTAGGAGCTCATTGGGAGCTGCTGGGAGCTTGAGGTGGAAGCTCGCTAGGAGCTCGTTGGGAGCTTAAGGTGGGAGCTGAGAGCTCAAAGATAGAAAAATATTGTTGATTTTTTCTCTCCGTAGATTCTCTCTCTAGAAATTTACGATTTCGGTTGCAACACAAATTTACGATTTTTGCGGTAACGCGATTATTTGTTTATGACAATAACGCGATTATTCGATTTCGGGGAGAATGCAATTTATAATTTTGGCGACAACGCGAATTTACGATTTTGACGACAACGCAAATTAACGATTTCGACAACAAAGTCAATTTATGATTTTGGCGACAACAAAATTATTCGATTTCGACGATAACACAATTTTACGATTTTGGTTGTAAACAGAGCTCTTAACCTATTACTAATTCTTCTTTCCAATAAAACTACTAATAGATAATAGCTCTTTTGTTTTAGTCAATAAAAATCATGTTTATTAAGTTATACCATTGTAATAAAAAGTATTATATATTTGAAACTAAATTGAGCAACAAAATGAGTATCTACTATTGGTGTTATTTTTATGACATTGGCCTAATTTCTTTATTTGTTTGAGTGTGAAAAATGAATGATTTGATTAAATTGTTTTACACTTTTGCTTTTTTCCGTTTCATTCTCTCTAGGCTTTCATTGTTGGGCATCGATTCTCGGTTTTGTACACTTTTATTTCCAATTAATTTTCAAACTTTTAGATTTCTTCGCTACGAAACCGAAAAGATGAGTTTAATATCTTGAAAATTGGGAAGATGGGTAAAACATCCCTCGTCTTTTTAAAAAACATCTACTAAACCCTTAACTTTTTGTGAGTTGTTAAACCTTCACCTTTTAAAAAATGGTGATTGAGCCCTTTACAAATAAATAAAATATAAAGATATTAATTTAAAGGAGAAAAAGCAAAATACTACAACTAAAATAAAAAAAATTATTTAATCTATATAAAAATTTATACTATATTTCTCATATAAGAACCTATTCAAAAATTAGTTGAATTTAGAACTAGTTCGACTTTTACGAAAAAACAAGGTTGATAAATCGATCAATAATATAATAGAAAAACTAAGTTGGATTTGTGTAATTTTTTCACTAGACAGTAAAAATAATTAGTAGTGTATGAGCATGTTTGAATTTGTTTATATATTCGGTGCAATAGAAAAACTAGGTATAATATGGCAATTTAAGTATTGTTATTATTATAAAAAAATTGAAAAAAATAATGTTAACAATTTTGGGTACGGGATCCAAATAGACATTTATTAATATAAATTCATATTTGATATACAAACTTATATATTTTTAAATCTTCTTAGGTTTCACATTGATGAACTTTACAACAGGAATCATAAATAAACAATTCTTGACACATATATTGATAACTTAAACTATATCTCAAGATATTTTATTTATTTTAACATATTATTTTATTTAAAACTAAGTGAATATTTTTTTATCTAGATTAAATTAAAGAAAATTAAAATTAAATGTCGTGAGAAATGAATTTAAATAACAAAATTATTTAACATCTCAATTAAACATTAAATCAAAATTTCATATAAATTATTACATAGCAAATAAAAATTTAGTAACTATAGTTTTTAACTAATTTTGTTGTTCAGAGTTTTAATTTACCATTTTTTACAAGATGAGGGTTTAAAATCCCTCCAAAAATGAGGATTTTTTTTACCAATTCTAGACATTTATGTTCTCTTATTATCAAGAAGATATATATCATCCTCGATATTGCCATCATATCTATTCTGAAAATAAACGCCACCCTATCCTGTTAACTAGGGAAAAGACTGGTTTTATTTTTAGTTTATTATATATATCATGTGTAATTGATATAAAAATACGTATATATATATACGCATATTTTATAGAGGAATTCACAAAACTACATATTTTTAATCTCTCTTTCACAAACCTATACCTAATTTAATTTTTTCACAAAACTACACCCTTTCAAAATTTTAAAAGCTTGATTTACTCTTTTAAAAATTATCAAAATTAAATTTTTTTCATTTGGGTTCGCTAATTAGTGTTTAGGATATATTATTAAGGGGGTAGGATTGTGTGGGTAAGATTTTATTTGAATTTAATTTTGAGTGTTTAGGTGTAGTTTTGTGAAGTATTTTTGAAATTGTGTAATTTTGTGAAATGTAATTCAAATGGTGTAGTTTTGTGATTCTCCCTATTTTATATAACATTCAATTTTATTTTGTTTTGTATTATTTAAATACTAGGATGGAACCTGCGTGTTGCGCGGGATATTCGTCTCATAGTAATTTCAAAAAATATTTGAAGTGAATTTTTTATTGTAATATGTATTATTATTGTAATTCGAATATGCGCATTTTAAATTTTACCAAATCAACGAAAATTAGTTTGTTTGCGTATAAATTTTGTCTACATCTAATTTATTATCAAATTGTGGTGATATTAATATGCTAAGAAATCTAATTTTTCAAACGTTTTCTTAAAAAATATTGAAGATTGTCGTGCATCCGTTTCAATTTCTTGATGTTTAATTGATTTTTATTGTTCTGTAATATGTTTACTACGATTTCATTTAGAGATTTTAACCCATTTTTTAAATTGTATCATATTATGTATTGTTTTTCTATGTAACATTATTGAAATATTTATATACATTATTGTTTATTTTGTATAAGAGTTCTTTTTGCGGTGGATATTTTTAATCTTTTCACGTAAAATGGGGATTAACTTTATGTTTTAAAAGATTATTGTGAACAATTTATGTATAAATATAAAATATTTGCATCCCAAATTTGAATTGATGAACTTTTTATTTATTGATAAAAGATTTTTTTTGACCATTTTTAATAATTATTTAAATTGATATACATATTATGTATTATTTTATTAATGTTAGAAATTATATTGAATATCTTTTTTGAATTTTAGTAAGAGTAATTCACAAAACTACACCCTTACATCCCTTCCTTTACAAAACTCTACCGAATTCAATTTTTCACATATTTA
Organism: Cochlearia excelsa; assembly: GCA_963556525.1. NCBI lineage: Eukaryota > Viridiplantae > Streptophyta > Magnoliopsida > Brassicales > Brassicaceae > Cochlearia > Cochlearia excelsa. Next base: position 31,234,271 of record OY748329.1, on the reverse strand, counting down.
CGCATTTTCAAAATTTTAAAAGCTTGATTTACCCTTTAAAAAATCTCCAAAATTAAAATATTTTCATTTGGGTTCGCTAATTAGTGTTTAAGGTATAGTATTAAGGGGTAGGATTGTGTGGGTAGGGTTTATTTGGATTTAATTTTTAGTGATTAAGTCTAGTTTTGTGAAGTTATTTTGAAATGGTGTGGTTTTGTGAAATGTAATTTAAATGGTGTAGTTTTGTAATTCTCCCTATTTGGATTTAATTTTGGGAGAATTACAAAACTACACCATTTGCATTACATTTCACAAAACCACACCATTTCAAAAATACTTCACAAAACTACACCTAAACACTCAAAATTAAATCCAAATAAACCTTACTCACATAATCCTACCCATATAATCCTATCCCCTTAATAGTATACCTTAAACACTAATTAGCGAACCCAAATGAAAAAAATTAAATTTCTGTAATTTTTACAAGGGTAAATCAAGCTTTTAAAATTTTGAAAGGGTGTAAATATGTGAAAATATTAAATTAGGTGTAGTTTTGTGAAGGAGGGGTTGAAAGGGTATAGTTTTGTGAATTACTCTTTAGTTTTGAGTGTTTAGGTGTATTTTTGTGAAGTAATTATAAAATGGTGTAGTTTTGTGAAATGTAATTCAAATGATGTAGTTTTGTAATTCCCCTTTATTAAAGGGAGAATTACAAAACTACACCATTTGAATTACATTTCACAAAACTACACCATTTCAAAAAATCACAAAACTACATCTAGACACTAAAAATTAAATCCAAATAAACCCTACCCACACAATCCTACCCCTAATAATATACCGTAAACACTAATTAGCGAACTCAAATGAATTTTTTTAATTTTGGTAATTTTGTAAAAGGTAAATCAAGCATTTAAAATTTCGAAAATGTGTAAATATGATAAAAAAAATTGAATTAGGTAGAGTTTTGTAAATGAATGGTTGAAAATGTGTAGTTTTGTGAATTCCTCAATATTAAATTAGTTGTCTTTATTTTTTGTGTTTTTTAATTAAGTTTGTTAGTATTAATGATTTTATTATATTTATTTTAATTATGTTGTGTTAAATATTTAAGATGATGAGGTGTCACTCATATGAAGAGTTTTTCTTTTTTTATAGTATAGATTTCTATCTCTAATTCTCTATATGGTTCAATCATGGTATTAAACATTTTCAATTTCTGAATTTATTCTAATGTTCTTTTTTTCTTACAATATATTTTGATGTTCTTAACAATAAAAAAGTTTTGAAATTCTGATATGAAAACAAATTTCTAAAGTCCTCTAAAAAACATAAAAAATTGAAAGTTGTGAACAAAAATGGTCACCAATCCAATGGATTAGGCTATTTATGTGTGTTTGAACTTTAAAGATTCTAAGTCTACTAAGACATTTACTATTGAAAAACAAAGCTTAATTTTGAAACCGAACCAACTCTATTTTTTCAATTGAAATTCATGATTGATAAATATGATAAAAGTAGTTCTAATGAAAATCTTATCTAATCAACTAATTTAGGCAATGAAAAGTACTTAGCCTAAATTCAGGTTTCTCAATCTCTTTAACAGTCCATAGTTGATAGTACAATCACAATTAAAAGGAAAAACTGAAATAGCCTCATGGTCTTAAAATATCAAATAAAAGGACAATGCAAACTTCAAAGTCTTTTACAAGACAAATAGCTTCATGGTGACATGATGAACCCTTAGTAACTCCTGCACCAATAGGTCCATTTCTTTGCAGGCTTTTCTGAAGCAAAGCAGAGTGTGCCTGCATCAATCAACAAACATAGATACATATGTCAATAAAAAAGTGTAATCAGCAAAGTTCCAGAAGGGTCTCTGTTGTCTCTGACCTTCAGTTTCTTTTTGTTGAGAGCTTCCATAAATTCTGCCCAAGTCTTTACCTCTACAACACATGCTTACTCTTTTGCTTCGCCACTTCATACATGTTCTGCTGTATCTTCTCAAGCAGCTCCTTAACATGTTCCACTAAGCTATCCCTTGGGATATCTTCCTTTGCTCCGTTGTCACGTCTCACAGTTCTCACCTATGGGATGCAAAGCCCAAGAGAAACAAAAAAAACCCATTTAGCTACATTATCACCACATGTCAAAGGAGATATTCAACGGATAAGCCAAGACTGACCTGATTATTTTCTAGATCTCGAGGCCCAATCTCGATTCTCAATGGGACACCCTTCATTTCCCAGTCTGAATACTTCCATCCAGGAGAGTAGTTGTCTCTTAAATCTTCTTCTGCACGGATGTCGGCTTCAGACAAGGCAGACACGATCGCAATACAAGCATCAAAAATCCCTTGAGTGTTAGCATCTTTGTATGGCACAGGGATCACAACAACTTGTACAGATGCAATTTTAGGAGGGAGTACCAAGCCTTTGTCATCTCCATGAGTCATGATCATTACTCCAATCTATACATAGATTGTTTTAAATTAATAAGTTAACAGTGATAGAATCCATGAGGAAAAATAAGCCAAGCAATCCATGGGACATCTTCTGCGTGTCGACAATAAGATAGCGAGAGAAAGTCGATCTTATTCTCAACTCCCCATGTGCTTATAACCTTGAGGAGAACGATAATAGAAGAGATTAGTTAAAGATTAAATGAGATGGACAACGTGTTTATTGAGATATGTAAGTTAGAAGCAACACAGACCTCCTTATCCTTCTCAGCGAGGGTCGGCAGATCAATCTGAACCTGAGAGGCATGCAACGTGAACAATGGACCAGCCAGAGTAGCAGCATTCCTTGACACACAAATTACATCATCGCCTTTAACTTCATTAACCTGGATGTTTGTTCAAATGGTCAATCTTCTCACATCATAACCATCTAAAATTTTAAAATCCAATAGTAGAGAACTCGGTAGAGTTCCATAAGCAAGCTCTTTTCATACCTCAAGGCAGACTGAAGCATACAGCACAAAGCTTCTTAGTGCTCTTGACAGCAATCTTAAAACAACCAATTCTTCTTCTCCTTCTACGTCTTCTTCTACACCGAATCTCCGTCAATTTTTCACCGGAACCATGATTCGCGGCGGAAGAAGCTACATATCTTCACCACCGTCGTTCTCCAACGACACGAAAAAAATCCTTGTCTTCACAGGAAACACCGTCTCCGGTTTCAGCGCCGCCACTGGCTTACAGGTTAAACCACCATTCTTCTTCAAAAAGCTCTAACTTTCTCTACGACTCTATGATTTACTGATTTACCCTTTTGTAGATTACTGCTCTTGAAGGTCATACAACTCTGGTAACGACTCTAATCGTCGTCCACGCGTCTAGCGCGACTCAGAAGATCCTTTGTTATTGTTGGACAGTGGCGGCGAATGTGGCGGAAGCTACGGCGTTGGTGTTTGCGGCGAATACAAAAGGCTTCGCATAGGCGAAGACATCACCGACATCGAAATCATCATCATCATCAATGTCTAGATCGAAGAAATCTGACCGTTTATTGGATCTCGTCTTCGATGATTTCGCCTTTTTTCAGATCCGGCCATAAAGAAGCGAGAGAGAAGAAGAAGAAAGCGTTACAAAAAAAAATTTCTAGGTAAACTTGTGACACATGTCATTACCAGAGGCAAACACGTGTTGGTAACTGAATGAAAGTTACAAAAAAGTTTATGTCGTATTATATAAGATGACACAGTTTCCGAAGAAGAATAACTAGAGTATAAGCAATGGGTGATTAATGCGAAAATAGAATATAGAGGGACTAAATTATAATTATTGATTATACGATATGTCATTAAAATGACACTTTTAATAGATCGGTTGACCGTTTGGTTTGGTATGTTGAGTGCCCAAATATTTTTCGTTTTATAAACACTTTGTAAAATAGTGTTTTATATGTTTGTTGAGTACTCTCTCCGTTTTTCTTTATAATAGATTTTTTTATATTTCAATTTTGTTTCTAAATAGTAGTTTTTTTAGCTTTTCAATGCATTATAATTAAAAAAAATGTAGATTCCAATGAGGATTTTGAATTTCTATCGGTTAACTAATTTATAAGTTGTATGAAGGGTTTCTTAACAAAGCCTTTACTTGAAGATGGTATACTGATAAGTGTGTATTTTAGCTGTTTTAGGCATGCATTTCCATAACATTTTAGAATCTTAGTTGCATATTTCATATAGATTATAGTACAATTTAGCATATTTTCACTTAGTAGCGCTGGGATAGAGTCTTAGTTAGGTTTAGGTCCCTTTTGCATTGCATCATGTGCATTTCGGTACTTGGAGCTATGGGGAGCTCATAGGAAGCGAGATGGGAGCCAAGGAGAAGCTCATTGGAGGCAAAGAAGAAGAAAAGGAGCCCCGGCGGTTCGGAAACCGCCGGGCCGGGCCGCCGAGGAAGGAGGAATCGGGCGAGGTTGCGGTGAAATTCCTAGCGGCCTCCAAACCGCTGGAATGAAACCGCTGGAGCACCAAGACGTCCTGAAGAAGAAGCATCCAACGACCTTCAATCCGCCGCACCAAACCGCCAGACGAAGCCAAAAGAAGCAAGCTTGCGGGTGCGATTCCAGCGGCCTCCAAGCCGCCGAGCCTGACCGCCGGAGAAGACCAAAGCTAAGAAGTTGCGGATGTCTGGTCCGGCGGCCTCCAAACCGCCGGACCAAACCGCCGGAACCGTGCGCATGTGCACTTTTTACTTTTCCCTATAAATACTCCTAGGGTTTTCATCATTAATACCTTATCTTATGTTTTAATACTCTCTTCAAAAAACTATAGCCACCTTTTGTGAAACCTCTCAAGGTTCATTTATTGTGGTTGGAATCTTATGTTTATCTAGTTTAAATCTCTTTTATTATCTTATCATGTCTTTATCTTTTGTTATTAGCATGTGTTTAGGTATGATTAGTGAGTAGTTACCTTATGGGTTTTGGGGTTTAGTTAGGTTAGGATGATGGATGATGGTTAATGATGTTTAGGATGTTTAGGTTATGGTTTATAGCATTAGATGTTCTTAACACTAAGGTAGAAGTAATTATCCTAGCTTAGTACTTATAGGATGTTTCATGCCGGAAGGTGTTCGATGAAATGTCTAGTCCAATCTCTTGCTAGTCTTTTATACTTAGCCAATGGAAGTTGATGTCTAAGGTTTAAGATGGACTTTTAGGAGGACTTATACTTAATGATCCCTAATCATCTAGACTCGATTGGAAGATTTGAGGTTTTTATGATTAGGGAATGGATTTGAGTCATGGAAGTGATCTAATCTAGATTAGTGATCCTTGTTAAGAAAGTTGTCTCCTTTATTAGTTTTAACATCATTAGCTTGATTCCATCTATCCAAAACCAATGATTTAAACCCCAAGATCCAACCTTTATCTTATTTAAGCACATTTAAATTTATTTGTTTAGTTGACTTTTGTTGACTTTAAGACTATTGTTTTAGATATAGTTTTTGTTACCAAACAACCTTAGATATAGTTAGGTACCAAACATTAGGTACGATGCAGTTTCTTGCATTCTTGTTCTTTCTTGGTTCATTCTGTGGATTCGATCCTTATATATCTAACAACGTCGTCGCTTGACTTGGGGTTGTTTGTGATTGAGGTAAAACTCGATCTCATCATATACTCGTTAACAAAAGTTTAAGATTTCTATCGGTTAAAAACTCAACAAAGTAGTATTTTGAGTTTCAAACAATATTTTTCAATTTCTATCGGTTTAATTTTATTGATTCAATTAAAATTAACAAGGTAGATTTCTTAATATGTGAAAAAATTTATAGAAAATTTATTAAAAATGGAGGGAATATGACGAAAAAGAGATTATGGCTGAAAAAGAGAGTTACGATAAGAAAGCATATATATGTTAGAAAATGGGTAAAAAAATCTACACCTTTGTTAAATATTTTAAAAACATTCATTTTTTATTTTGGGTTTCTAAATCGTCACCTTTAAAATATGAGTAAAATGATACTTCTTATCAACAATTGAATAACACCATTCATTGTGGGTTTCTAAACCCTCACGGCCTCACATTCATTTTTGATATATTTTTTTATTTTTCAATTAATATTTTCACGAAATGAGTTTAGAAATCCAACTACATACCCATTACATATTTAGATGGAAATGGTCTAAGAATTTTTGTTGTTCTTTCTTTCCTCTAAGTTTCCATCTTTTCTTGCAATATGAGGTACCCAAACCTAATGCTGCATTTCAAAAAATATTTGTAATATTTCTTTTTTTTTTTCAAATTTGAATTTATTTATCGATTTACAGACATATTCAAAATTTACTTAAACTTAGGTTTCGTTCTGGTTTCTCAAAGATCTAGGTTAAAGAAATACATCACTAATAATCTAAATTTGTTTGGATTTTTATTCAATAAATAAATTGGAGAATTACAAAAAATACACCATTTGAATTACATTTCACAAAACTACACCATTTCAAAATTACTACACAAAACTACACCTAAACACTCAAAATTAAATTCTGATAAACCCTACCCACACAATCATACCCCCCTTAATACTATATTTTAAACACTAATTAGTGAACCCAAATGAAAAGATTTTAATTTTGATAATTTTTTAAAGGATAAATCAATCTTTTAAAATTTTGAAAAGGTGTAAACAGTGAAAAATTGAATTAGGTAAAGCTTTGTAAAGGAATGGATGAAATGGTGTAGTTTTGTGAATTCCTCTAAAAAAAATTGTTAACCAAAATTAATTAGTAATATATATTAACATTAGGGAGAATCACAAAACTACACCATTTAAATTACATTTCACAAAACTACACCATTTCAAAATTACTTCACAAAAATACACCTAAACACTGATAGACGAGATTTTACCCCGTTAAATCTAATATCTTATCGTAGTACTTAAGATGTCAAACCAAATTAGGAGCAAACAATGTACTTGAATTTATAAGAAACGAACTTAGTTTAAGCTTAATAAAAAAGGTTGTTTGTTGAGAATTTTTGTAACCGAAAACTAAACACTACGAAAACGCGAATTAAGAGTTTTGAAAGATTAATTTAGAAGCTAAACAATCAGGTTAAGGTGTTTTAAAGGGTGATTAAACTTTCAGATTTCAAATTGTCTTTTACAAAAATAACTTTAAGGTTTTGAAAACGATTTTAGATCAATCCACTCTCGTGGCAATGATCCTTTTCTCAACAATTAAACTAAAACAATGTCTTGGATAGTTTAATCGTCGAGAAACTTTAAGAACAAATCAATTCTAACCACCAAGCTTATTAACACAGATCTCTCGGTTAAGCTAGGCTTGGTTCTAAGGTAATTGTTCAGGAACATTTATAATCTCTCGATTCATAAAGTTTCCTGGGTTCAATAATCGAATGGCCAACTCGATTAAGGCTTTAAGTTTGTTACCAAAGACTAAAGTTTTATGATCTATTAAGTCCTAGACAATTATTAATCTTAGATTCAATCTGGTCGATACGCGCTGGTCGGTAGTCTTGCTTCAGCTCAGTTTCCTTCGTATCGGCCAGGCCAAGCCGATACAACAAGTCGATACGCGTCTTCGGGTTCTTTTTCTCTTGTATCGGCCACTCCAAACCGATATAACAAACCGATACGAAGTAAAATTGGGATAACTTTAGATCTAACCGTTGAAATCATCTCAAAGCACCGCCAAATGAAAGCTAACATCTGTGGCTATCTTGTGGTAAATTTTCATAAAGATCCAACGGCGGGAACGTTTTAAACGAGTGTCTTTTTGACGCTTTTTGTCACAATTCTCTGTTTTTTCCATAATTGCACTCTTAAACCTGAAAACCATGAAAGAACATGCAAATGCAACCTATATGATACTAAATGCAACCTAAATGAGTTAATTCTAATGTATAAACTAAGGTAAAATATGTAAAATATGCAAGTTATCAAACACTCAAAATTAAATCCAAATAAACCCCACCCACACAATCTTACCCCCTTAATATTATATCCTAAACACTAATTAGCGAACCCAAATGAAAAGATTTTAATTTTGGTAATTTTTAAAAGACTAAATCAAGCTTTTAAAATTTTGAAAGGGTGTAAATTTGTGAAAATATTGAATTATGTGTAGTTTTGTGAAGGAAATGTTGAAAGAGTGTAGTTTTGTGAATTTCTCTTAACCTAACATTATTATTTATATATTTGATATAATAAACAGATTTCTATAATACTAGAATTCATATTGTATACTGTTCATATTATTACAATATAAAAAATTATATTAGTTAATTAATGTAAAAACCCCATTAAATATTTATTAACGTGAACTTGTAAGTAGATTATTATAAGAACATGTATATTGTTAAATATTGTTTGGTTTCATACTTGACGAGTTTTATTTTATAACAAAAAATCATAATTTAACACATAAATTTATTAAACCTTCTATTAAACTATATCTAATAGTCAAAATATAACTAATACTATATATTAATAAATATATTATCTCATTTATTTTAACTAGTTACTAGTTACAACTTACAATGTGGCGATATTATATAAACCATTAAATATTTATTAACGTAAACTTGTAAGTTGATTATTATAAGAACCTGTATATTGTTAAATATTATTTGGTTTCATACTGACGAGTTTTATAACAAAAAAATCATAATTTAACACATAAATTTATTAAACCTTCTATTAAACTATATCTTAAAGTCAAAATATAACTAATATTATATATTAATAAATATATTATATCCACATAACATAAAACGTATTCACAACTTTTTGTACACAACGTTGTGTATCCACAATTTTCTGTACACAACTTTTATGTACACGAAGGGTAAAACTGTATTTAAAAAAATAAAAAATGTAAAAAGTGTCTCATATCACAAAAGTGTCTTATTTTGATATGTAAGTGTTAAAAAGTGCTCGATTGTGTAAATCACTCTTTATACTTCCATGAAATGATGAATCAAATTTTCATAAGAGAATATATACTAGTATAAAACAACGCTCTAACCACGAAAGTTTGTAGCTATAATTATTAATTTTCGTGATAAAAGCCACGAAATACCACAAAATTAGTAAAAAAACAACTCTATAGCTACGAATTGCCACAGAAATTCCGTGCCATAACGCTGTTTTTTTACTAATTTTGTGGTATTTTGTGGCTTTTGTCACGAAAATTAATAACTATAGCTACAAACTTTTGTCACGAAAACTAATAATTTCGTGCTATAACGCTGTTTTTTACTAGTGATAACAGACCATATAAACAAATCGCTTACTGTTTTTTAATTTTTTTTGTCGATGAAAGGTTAATTTACCTTTTATTGGAAGGCGAGGGTTTAAATTTTACAAAAAGCTTTGTTTTTTTAATGTTCATGGAAGGTGACGGTGGTAGAGGCTTGGCTTACGGCTTATCTACACAACAAATGTGGTGATTGCATAATACATCCTTTATACTATGCACATGTCCAATAAAATCTTGCCACATTGTTAAAAAAGAAATTAATCACGTAATTAATGAGACAACCCAAAAAAACAAAACAACCTACATAGAAATCTTTGATCGTATTTAATATTTTTTAGGTTCTCAATTCCATATTGTTTGCATATTTTCACTTATCTTTAATATTTGTATATTTTTTTGTTCTTTTTTGCTCATTTAGATGAAAGTTGTAATATTTTTTTAGTATATGTTTACTCAATATCTTAAATAGTTTGTATAAACTTTTTGTATTCTTTTTTCTTTCTTTTACTTTTCATGTTTTTAACTATCGTTAGAAATTTTGTATAACTTTTATTTTATGTGTTATTTTATATAATGTGATACTATAAGACTGTAATTAAACTATTTTTCATTTGTTTAAAATCCGAAAAAATATTAAGAATACAATTTAAAACTTAGAATTAATTGATATTCATGAGTCAATATTTTTAATGCCTTTTTATTGTAATATACTAATATTTAACAAATTAGTTGAAATTTAATACTTTTTATGCATTAATAATTAAAATTATTGGATGATTTTTTATAATCTAAGTAATTTATTGAATTTAATGAATTTAATGATATAATGATGATGTATGAACATTAAGAAAGCTCCTCTCACTCATTATATATAAGATGTGTTATTTTATGTAATGTGATATTATATAAAGTTGTAATTAAACTATTTTTCATTTGTTCAAAATCCAAAAAAATATTAAGAATACAATTTAAAACTTAGAATTAATTGATATTCATGAGTCAATGTTTTAATGCATTTTTATTGTAATATACTATTATTTAATGCATTACTGATGGTTTTGTATAATTTAAGTAATTTATTGAAACTAATGATATAATGATATAATGATATAATGATGAGGTCTCAATACTAGGAGAGCTCCCCTCATTCATTATATATAGGATGATTTTTTAATAATCTAAGTAATCTATTATATAATAGCAGAATTTTCTCTCATTCTAGGCTATCCACATCATCAGACAAAAATAGAAGAAATTAATACATTTTAAAGTGAGATAAGAAAAAATTAATACTTTAGTTTCCATTAACTGAAATTGATTTTTTGGACCAAAATTACGGTCAATCCCCACCAACCCTTCCATCTTCCCGTTTTTATATTACACACCCTTGAAAATTATTTTTTATTTTGCAACCAAAATGTTTTACATGGTGTTAGAGCCATTTTTTAAAAACGAGTCCTTTATTTTTATTAAATAGTCACTAATTTTCCAAACAACCGTTCCACCATTTATAAGTTATCCATCTAAAAAATAGCTTAGAAAGAAAGAAAAAAAAGAAAAGAGAACCCGGATTAAGAAATAATATTGAAAATTAATGTTATTACGAGACAACATCCATCTAACTAACTATGACACGATCTTTTGCGTCTCTCATGTAGCTAGCTTTTCAACTCTATGATTAACTAATTAAAATTGTCGTACAAAAAATAAATTAATTTAAACTAAAAGAACATTTAATTGGAGTATATGTTTATTCTTTTTCAAAATATATCAATCACATATATCTATATAATAGCACAATACTCTCTCCATCTAAGGCATCCACATCATCATCAAAAATAATTAAAATAACTCAATTAAAAAATTATTTAATAAAACTCATTCAATATTAATAAAACTCAAATAAAAAAATATTCAATATAATAATTAACACTAATAAAAACATGTATATCAACTTTCTAAAATGAAAATATATAAAATTTGTTTCTCTCTTATACTAATTTTTTGGAATATATTACATATGTCCCATTATGTAAATTTTTTATCTAAAAGCACAAAATTTAAAAGTTATAAATGATGTTTAACATTTATTCAAAACAATTAAAAATTAAGACTACAAAATATTAATGGTCATACTATAGTTAATAAATAAAAATTACGCATATAAATTTGTGAAAATCAAATAAAATGGAACAAATCAAAAGACCTAAAACATTTAACAACTAAATAAATATACATTTATAAAAATTTTAAATAACTATAATTTGGGATGAAAAAACTCTATATATATACTTTCTAAATCTAAATGTTAGTACCAAATATATGAAATAAACTTAAAATATTCACATAGAAAACAAAAATCTCATACAAAATAAATAATTACATATACGAATAATCCAATAACGTTATAGAGAAAACAAAACAAAATATGATCCAAATTAATTGACGGGTTAAGATCTTCACATAAAACCAAAGTAAAGAACATACATACAATTAAAAGTAGAGAAGTTGAATGGTACACAACAACAATTTTCTTTACATATTGATATTCCATCGGTTTGATAAAAAATTAAAACATTCAAACAGAAGTTGTTCGTTAAAAAAAGTATTTTCATTAGTTTAGTAAAATCTATCTTATTAAATGGAAAATATCTAAAGTTAAATCATATATCTATTACAAAAATTAAAAAAACTTCATAAAACAAACCAAAACCATCACAAATTCAATGTAAAATTATTGAAAATTACTATAATAATTAGCGAATATTCAATAATTAGCGAATATTCCGCGCAACGCGCGGATTCTTTCCTAGTTTAATGAATTTAACGATATAATGATGAGATGACAACACTAAGAAAGCTCCTCTCACTTATTATATATAGGATCGATGTGTTATTTTATGTAATGTGATATTATATAAGAATGTAATTAAACTATTTTTCATTTGTTCAAAATTCGAATAAATATTAAGAATACAATTTAAAACTTAGAATTAATTGATATTCATGAGTCAATATTTTAATGCATTTTTATTGTAATATAATAATATTTAACAAATTAATCATATATTATATATAACCTCATGAAATGATCATATATCATATATCTCATTTTTATTAATATTGTAATATTTATTTTATATCTTATATATTCCAAGTCTTTAGTCTAAACAATCATGAAATGATCATATATCTCGTTATTTTTATTTATTTATTTATTTTGTTAAAGGTTTTACTATTGAAATTGCAAGGATATGGTCAAAGACCATATAGTTTGAGAAAGTGTTACAAAAGTAAGTGCTAGATATATCTAACAAAGGAGAACAACCATTGAACAATAAGGTTAAAGCCAAATTGTAGTGCAACTAAAAAGGAAGTAACTTCACCAAAAGTCAAAGAAACAAAAGATCGACTTAGTGATGTGGTGGATGTTTGCCTCGGCCGCCACGGCCTCGGTTCCCTCTACCTTTCATTGTCGTCCAATCCATTTCCATGAGTTTTTGAGAAGGTTTAACTGTCCTTCCTCCTCTTGTTGTTGTGTAAGAAGAGTCCAATGCACTTTGACTAGTCTCATTGTCATTACACTCTTGAGTCTCCTCCTTATCACCATGAGTATTTGGTGATCGGTTGGAGTTGTTTGTGGTCGCACTATTACTTCCAAAAACATATTGTTGTTGAGATTGGTAGTCCGCATTCTTGTTGTTTGGTGGTGGAGTGAACTCCATAGTAGTTTGAACAACTGGAACAATTTGTGAGATTGTTAATATTTTTTGAACTTGAGAAGATGAAGAGGATACCTCTAGTGGTGCAACTGAGTCAACAGACTTGGTGACAATGATACTCGGGCTATTGTTCTCCTTTGGAATCTCCACTTGCAGGTTTGACTGATCCTGAGTTACCTCTTTTGACTTGCCAAACTAAAGTGATGCTTCTTGGGAAGCAGAGTAATGCACTTGTTCAATGGTAACATCTTGCACTTCTGGATCAAGTATCTTATGAATATCAACAACAGGGATGTCACTAGTCGCCATATATGTGGATTTAGGTGGTATAGAGCTTGGAGGAAGCAAACACCTTTTTTACTTATGGCCTAGAGAGCCACATCTCTTACACACAGAAGGTATCCATGTATACTCAACTTCCACCAAGAAAATATTCCCTTGCTTATCATCGAGAGCTATAAGCCTGGGAAATGGTTTGTCTAGTTCAACTTCGACCAAGATCTTTGCCTCTCCCATGAGTGTTGGATCAAATTTTGGTTTATGAGTTTGCATAGGCTCACCTAACCCTGATGCGATGTGGCTGATCCCTAGCCTAGAGTAACAAGTGTCAGGAATGTTCTTCAAGTTAACCCACACCGGCATTGTTGATATATCATCCGCCGAGAATGAATTAGAAGGGCTCCATTGAGCTACAAACAGTAGACAATCATCCATATGCCAAAGACCTCTTGAGATAACCCATTGTCTAGTGGTTTCATGAGGAATATGAAATAGGTAATGAGACTCACCTACCTTCCTAATGGTTATTTTACAATTCCTACCCCAAAGTCGATTAGCCACTGAATGTATTAAACCTCCTGGTGGACTAGAACATCTATGGAACTTTCCCATAACATACTCATGATGATTCTCAGGCCCCAATTGGAGAACTTTAGAGGGGATAGTTACCTGAGGCGTCCCATCAATCCGATAAGTCGGAGTCGTTGCTCTAAATAGATTTCTTGAAGCCGGATTCATTTTTGCAGCCCAAGGGAATCGAAGACTGCCATCTTCCTTTAGAATCGGAGGTGGGAGCTTGTCCACAGGGAGATACGGCATTGTGGCAGGAAGAGGTGAGCGCTTCTTCTTTTCACCTTGTCGAAACCCATCAGAGATAGATGGCCAAGTTGTATTAGGAATATCAACATTTTCAAGACATGTAGTTGATTCTGGAGGAGTTCTCGGTGGAATAAAAATTAGGAATATCTCGTTATTTTTGCTTTATTAAGTTTATAAACTAATTATTAGACGTGTGTAAAGGTCTTGAGAGGTGGATAAAATACAATACATGTGGAATTTTACTCTCAATGCTCACAATCCACAACTTTAAGGGCATGTAACCTCAACAACATAAATTCACATTTTATCCAAAACAAAAACCTCAACAACACATATTTATGATTTAAGATACCAAATTCATATACAAAAACTCTCTTCTATTAATCACAAGCACATGTCCAACAAAATCTTGCCACATTGAAATTTAAAAAAAAAAAAAAATTAATCACTCAATTATGAGAGAAACCATTAATTACGTGGATTAGTTATGTTTCATATTTAATATTTATTTGTAAAAAAAATTGTAATAGAAAAAATCTTTCTATTTCTTTTAGAAGAATTCACAAAACTACACACTTTCAATTCTTTTTTCCCAAAACTACCCTTAATTCAATATTTTTACATTTTTACACTCTTTCAAAATTTTGAATGGTTGAATTACCTTTTAAAAACTTACAAAAATTATTATATTTTCATTTGAATTTGATAATTAGTGTTTAGGGTATAGTATTAAAGGGGTAAGATTGTGTGGGTAAAATTTATTTGGATTTAATTTTTGAGTGTTTAAGTGTAGTTTTGAAAATTTACTTTGAAATGGTGTAGTTTTGTGAAATCCAATTCAAAAGGTTTGAATTGTAATTTTGTAATTGTCCCTTTCTTTTAAACCTTTTTCCCCACATTTCCATGATTTTAGCTATTCACAAAACTAATTACCTTTTCATAAAAAAAATTTCCAATTAAACAATCTCATCTCCTATACAAAACATTTATTTGCTCCTATTTAATTGGTCTTCCGCCGAAAAAAAATTGGTCTTAATTACTTTTTTTAAGAAAACAAAAGCTATATATTTGTAGAACTTTCCACTTGATTAAAGTATATATATTTTTTTCAAAACTAAAATATACTTGTCCCGCTACAAACTAGTTTCATACTTATATATTTATAAACATTAAACATTTCTCATTAATTAGCTTTAATGAAATGCATGTGATGTTCTTACGATATTACGTGATTTAATCTACAAAGTCTTTGTGACAAAAAAAAAAAAAAAAAAAAAAAAAAAATCTACAAAGTCTAAACCATCATATCGCTGCTTTAATGAAGTTAGAAAAAAGACATACTATCATTACATACCATAATTTTATTATTATTAGATACCATAGTGGTATTATTGTAAATACTACTATAGTAGTATTATTTTATTCATTAAACGTTAATGTAAAAAAGACCGTCTATATACAAGTATAATACTTCTCTAACTATCTCTATTCTAGTATTTACAATAATATCACTATAGTATCTAATAATTATCAACCATATTTAGTAATTTAGCTTATACAAAGATGAAACTATTATACAGTGGTCGTGGTTGAAGACAAATAGATGGAGCACTCCCCAAGCCACAACAAGTTTTATAATTAAATAAAAGGCCACATTTTTGTAAAAAAGTTTGGTTTATATATCTTAAATATTTTTTTTTGAGAAAACTATAACATTATAGTATTATTTTAGTAATAAATTATAAATTAAAGATTTTCATTAAAATACAATCAATCAAAGTTTTTAGGCCAAAATAACATAATAAAATAGTTTTCCTAATATATAAGTAAAACGTTTTTTGGACCAAATTATCATAAACACAACATATATTAGAATTTAATCATTTTCATTAAGGTTCAATATTTTAGTGTTTAAGATCTAATTTTAAGCCAATTTAAATTTTGCAGTATTTTGGTCAAAAACTTTATTAGTAATACTGAAGGAAAATAAAATCTTGTAATGTTATTTTCGTTTATTGGATATTGTTCACAAGTAATGTTCAAGGAGAATTACAAAACTATACTTTCAAAATTGCATTTCACAAAACTACACATTTTTAAAATCACTTCACAAAACTACACCTAATTACTAAAAATTAAATCGAAATTAGCCTTACCCACAAAACCCTACACCTTCAATATTATACCCTAAACACTAATTAACGGACCCAAATGAAAATATTTTAATTTTGATAATTGTTTGGAGCATAATTGAACCATTTAAAATTTGAAAATTGTGTAAAAATAGGAAAAAATGAATTAGGTGTAATTTTGTGGATAAAAGATTGAAATGGTGTAGTTTTGTGAATTTCTCTAATGTTTATGTAATCTTTGCATAATTATTTTTTAAGTTATAACAAATATTATAATTTTATTTTCAATTAATTTTCTTATTAGTATTGTTATGTACACTTAAAAATATTAATTTTATCATTTTGATATTTTTAAAAGCGAAAGCCACATTTTTTTGTTCACCCTAAGTCTAAATGACATAAGCACAGCACTACTCCTATACATATCATTGTTTGATGCGGTTTATAAAATATATAATATTTGGCAAATAACTCCTTTCATACTCATACATTATGTTAAAAATATTGATAGGGAAAACATTAGTTTAAACTTCTTTGTAAATTACAAATGTAGAAAAATATATAAATTGTTATCCAAAAGGTAACAAAGGCTATAAAAAGGCAAAACAATAATAATGTAACTATCCCCAATATTACAAAATTATATTTTTTGTAAGACTTTCCACTTGATTAAAATATATTTTTTTTTTTCAAAACTTTAATATACTTGTCCGGCTACAACCTACAATCTAGTTTCATATATATAAAATTATAAACATTAAACCTTTCTCGTTAATTTGCTTTAATGAAATGAATATATGTTACCCACAATTTATCCATTGTTTTGTTATTAGTTATTACTAAATGTGACACGATTCTTCTTTTTTTTATGAGAAATTCGTTAGAATACCATCAAAATAAGATTTTGTTTTGAAAATACCATTAAAAAGTTTTTTATAACAAAAATACCTTTAAAATGTTTTTTATAACAAAAATACCATCAAAAAGTAATAGTTTACAAAAATACCACAAATTCAAAAAACGAGTTTTAACACTTATAGATTTTAAATTTTTTCATTTGGGTTCGCTATATAGTGTTTAGGGTATAGTTTAGAAGGGGTAGGGTATAGTTTTTTGGAGGTTTTGGCTGTAATTTTGAAAATTTAAGATTTGTGGTATTTATGAGAAAAAAACTTTTTAATGGTATTTGTAAAACTTTTCAAAATTTGTGCTAATTGTGTTAAAAAAACTTTTTTTGGTGGTATTCATAAGAATTGGCCTTTTTTATTATAGTTTTATTTATGTTTAAATAATAAGGCACAATTAGTTTCTAAAACAGTTCTCCACTTCGTGTTTTGTAGGGGTTTGTGAGACAAAACACTAAACATATATTGAAAAAGGGCAATTCTTATGAATACCACTAAAAAAGTTTTTTTAAACATAATTAGCACAAATTTTTGAAAGTTTTAGAAATACCGTTAAAAAGTTTTTTTCTCGTAAATACCACAAATCTTAAATTTTCAAAATTACACTGAAACCTCCAAAAAACTATACCCTACCCTTTCAAAATTATACCCTAAACACTATATAGCGAACCCAAATGAAAAAATTTAAAATCTAAAAGTGTTAAAACTCGTTTTTTGTATTTGTGGTCTTTTTGTGAACTACTACTTTTTGATGATATTTTTGTTATAAAAAACATTTTAATGGTATTTTCAAAACAAAATCTTATTTTGATGGTATTCTAACGAATTTCTCTAAAAAAAAATTAGACTCCACTATCAAAAGAAAGTATTTTGTTTTGTGATGTGGGGGTTTTTTGTAGATATATATGGATATAATCAGTGTGGTTTGTCTAGTGACTTGTTGATTAAGATACTCTCGTTTCTTCCGAACAAAGATGTTGTATCAACTAGCATTTTTGGCTAAACGATGGGAATTTATGTGGATGTGGTTACCAAAAGTTGAATTCTATTGTGGTTTTTGGTCACAAGGCTTGCGTTTAGGGTTTTTTTCTCAACAATACTCTGCCTTTACGTAGAAACCTACGGACATTTCTTAATTATGGTTATGATTATGATAAGGGCAATCAAATTGTATTGCCGCGTAGCTTGTATGCATGTATGTCTCTGGTAGTAGTCAAGCTTGCTTGCCCTTTCGATCTTTAAAACCTCTACGCGAGCTCGGAATCTTTAAAATGTTTTTTTTTTCTTTTTTATTGGGTGTAGGTTGTGTATGATAGAGGTTTCATCTTCAACCAACTTGATGTGTATATAAAGAGAGTTCATATATTCTCCTGATTAGATTTCGCGAAAATTCACGTGACTTAACTTGAGAAGAAGTTGTAGGAGAAGTTCCTTTTCAAGTTGACTGATTTTCAATGAAGGTTTTTTTAATATATTTCAATGTAATTGAATCTTAAATGTGGTTTGAACACATTTTGTTGTAACTAAATGTGTTTTTTAATGGATTTGATCTTGTATTTTTTTTTTTGATGAATTGGGTTCAGATTTTTAATCACGCCAAAGTCAACAATGCGAATGATGTATTCTTCATAAATTAAGTATATATATAAATATGAATATATAATAGGTTACGAGAGTTTATATAGTGACTTGTTAGTGTATACAAAAGATAAAGAGAGTCATAGTAGCTCTTTTGCTTACTTAGCCAATAACAAATCATATTTTAAAAAGTTGTACTATTGTATCAAAAGTATGTATTGTAAATATTTGTTATAAAAAAAACACTTCTCTAAATTTATATATTTGTTATTAAACTGAGCACCAAATTGAGTAACTACTCTTTGTTGTTATTTTCGTGACATTGGCCTAATTTTCTTTAGCATTCAAGCCTTTGTAATGGAGAGAACTCACTACTAGTTGGGGACCTAATCCACGACTATCGAAAGAAATCATGTGGAAAGAAATCAATTCTTACAAGTAGACATGGCAAAAGCTATTGACTAGTAAAGATGGGAAATTTATGTTCGCTTTAAGCTTGCGTTGTGCGGTAAACTTACCTATTAAGACCATAATTATTGCAGGGTTCTTAGTGGATATCTTAACCTCCGACCCCACAAAAACCATTAGATTTGGTTTCGTTTGATCTTAAATAAGGATAAATTTCTTGCACCGTTCCTATAATTGATGTACATTTTAATTATTTTTTTAAATAAAAAAAACAAAATGCCTAAGAATCTGTGCACTACAATTTAGCGATGCACATGCTCTTAGATACTTAGGGTTTGCCCTTTTCCTCCAAAAAAACTCACCTCATATGATTGTGCTCCGCATTTTACAATCAGTCAAGTCAAGACTTAACCATTGGATTGCAAAAGAGTCTATCATTTTGGTCATCTCATGAGTAACAAGTTTTTTGGTGGCTCCACTTTTATCATTCCCTGCATAATGTGCAAAAGAAATAGAGTCAATGGCTTGGCTGGGGGGTTTAAAGAAGCTACAAGTTTGGAGGAGAGCATATGCATTAAAAACTAATTTGATATGATAAATCTCAAAACTAAAAGAAAGTCGCACACAATAAAAAGCACAAGTTTAACATACATTGGGACCAATGTTTTCATATCCGACCCGGACCCGGTGACCAAAGAATTTTCCGGTTTGGATTTGGTGATAAAATCCGCCACTTTTCAATCGCAAAAAACGGGAAAAACTCAGTAAAATCGCAACATGACATCACTGGTGAACCACTTTTGTTAAATAATATGTTCACAAAATAGACTATCATATATAATAAATAGGAAGGATTTTCGCCTACGTGTCGCATGGAGAGCTTTTGTAGGAAATTAAAGATTTTTTATTTTTCATTAATATAATATTTTTTGAGTTTATGATTATCTCTTTTATTTTTTAATAGTTTATATCATAACATATTATTTATTAATTTAATATTTCGAAATTTCAATTATATTTCCTAAATTTTTTTAATATAATTTTTGGAAATTTCAATTATATATTCTAAAATTAAGGAATTTATATATTTTTATTAATTTATTATTTTGTTATTCGGTTATGATTATCCATTTTATTTTTAATGGTTTATATCATCATATATTATTATTAATTTTATATTTCGAAATTTTAATTATATTCCCTAAAATTAAGGAACTTTTTGATTTTT
Source organism: Cochlearia excelsa (assembly GCA_963556525.1). Taxonomy (NCBI): domain Eukaryota; kingdom Viridiplantae; phylum Streptophyta; class Magnoliopsida; order Brassicales; family Brassicaceae; genus Cochlearia; species Cochlearia excelsa. Next base: position 31,213,973 of record OY748329.1, on the reverse strand, counting down.
ATTAACTTAGAATTTTCGTTTATGATTATCCATTTTATTTTTAATGGTTTATATCATCATATATTATTATTAATTTGATATTTCGAAATTTTAATTATATTCCCTAAAATTAAGGAACTTTTTGATTTTTATTAACTTAGAATTTTTGTTTATGATTATCCCTTTTATTTTTGAGTTAATTAGCGTATTATAGACAATTTAAAACATAATTTGTCAATTAACTGTTTTTGATATAATAATTAATTTTGGGTAGTTAAATTGATTTTTGTACTTAAAATAACAAATTTAACCTTATTCACACAAAATCATTCACGAAAAATCATTCACATAGATCATTAGAAACTCATCATCGACATAAATCATTCATTCACATATATTATTTATCATTCACTTATCCCAATTATCATTCACAACGATTATTCACTCGAAATCATTCACATGTTCATAAGTCAAGATAACCTTATAGAAAATTAAAAGAAAATCACTCAATTAGTAAATTTATGCCTTGAAATATACTTATTTTCTCAATTTTCTTTTTATATTTCAATTTTCTAAAAAATTATTTCATGTTTTAAATTAATTTTAGAAAATAAATAAATATTGTATATCGAATACAATTTATTTTATATATAAATATATACTTATTTAACTATAAATATAAATCTATGTTTACGACAAAATATCCAAACTTTATATATATAACCATATTCACATATATATACATATCAATACCACAATGAAAAGATACAAAAATATTAAAGAATGTGATACTCGTTCGAATTTTCTGAAAAATAATTAGAAGAACTTGAAACGTTATAACATACCTTATTTCATAAAATATTTTTATCATCGTATAAAACATAATCTATTTTTAAAAATATGATATTTTTATATTAATGTAATTAAGTTAGACACGCAAATATCGCGAAAACATAGACACGAGATACAAATATTTCTCAGATTTAGAGACACAAAACAAAATAAAATTGTTAAAATTAATTTCTTAAAAACAAACCAATATTAATATCTTTGACTACAATATTTGATCGATAAGAAAACAAAAAACCCAACAATATTTTCTATAAACAAAGTAAATAACTAAATAATATATCCGAAATTATCTATAAAAAAATAAAATCGAAGACAAAAAGTTATTCAAAAATATAATGGTACAAACGCAAAATAAATAAAATATAAGGACCTAAACGCAAAAAGTTATGTATGAGGATGATTGGGTGACCTATGTAAAATATATATTCCAATAATGGGCCTAAAATATATTTAAAATTGTGTATTGTCGATTTTTACAATACGTTGCTTCTAGATAGACCTAAAATATATTTTATATGGATTCTTTTAATTATATAGATAGATTAGTAAAATATATTAAAATTGGATGAGAAAATTAGTTCAAAGTATAAGGAATAAAACGCAAAAAATAAAAAATATCATAAAAGCTCTCTCGTCGCGACACGTAGGCGTTTTGTCTTTTCTTTTAATAGTATAGATGGTCTTTATCATTATATATTATTTATTTATTTAATATTTTAAAATATCAATAATATTTTCCTAAAAATATATACGATGTCAATATTTTAAGAAATTTAATTTATATAATAATTTTATATAATTTATTATTATTATTATTATAAACTGAACTACATGCAACCTCATCTTATTTTGTTTACATTCATTATGATTCAAATTGATCCTTAGTTTTCTAATATTTACGTAAATATTATAAACTTAACTACGTTTAAAATGTTAGATAAATATTGATTTATTGTTATAAATATGTCAATCTAAAACTTTTTATACCACATCATACAATTTTATACTTTTCGTAATTCAAAGCCATTATAATTATAAACATCTTCATTAATGAGTTTTTTTTAATTATTATAAAACTATTTTTGTTGAATATGCTTTATTTTTTATTAACCAAATTAGTTTGTAAACATATACATTTCACTTCTCTTTAAGTACTAAACTTATTATTTTCTAGAAGAGAATATGTAACAAACATATGATTTGGTAGCATACAAACTTACATTTGTAACAATTTTTTAATTTAATTGATTAATTTTATGTAAAATCTCCTAACACTATTATAATTGTTTTTCAAAATCGAAAAACTATAAAAATAAAACAAATTTTGTATTTTAAATCATATAAGCCTACCATAAAACACAAAGCCACATTTTTGAAGTTTGTTATTTTCATGTTTTCATTTTTTAAGGATAATTTATAACATTTTTTAAGGATAATTTATAACATTTTTATTTTGTTTTTACCCCATCGTGATCTTAACGTATAATTTGAATTATCATTAATGTACCATTTGAATTCATCTAAAAATGTCAATATTAATTATTTTTCATGTAATTTTTTCGACATTTATTTATGCCCGCGCCATGCGCGCGGGTCAAACCACCTAGTTTATAATATATATATAGATATATTGATGAATTTTTATTATGTTCTCCGTAAAAAACAAACACGAACGATGAATTATTTTATAAATATGATTTATATATATATGATCATATATTAAAAATTATTATATTATTGACCTACGGTTAACCCTCGGTCGACCAATAAACGATGACCCGAAAAGTAATCCGATTCAACGTCCGGTCGGATTTTAAAACGTTGATTTCGGCAAAGTTTCGTATTGATGTCAACCGGTAATTGAATTTTCGGTTTTGTGGTTCGTTTGGGATAAGTTAATTAAATGGGTTAAGACTTTATACTTTTTTCAATGGGCTTCCACTATTGGGCCTGCGTTCTCTACACATAATTTCCATTTAATTTTGAATTTTGTCTAAAAAAATAAAACATAAAACCAAATAGAAAACGACGTCGTTTATGTCTTAAAAATATAATACTTTTTTTTTTTTTTTTTGCAAAAAAAAAAAAAAAAAAAAAAAAAAAAATATATAATACCAAAATCTGGTTTTTCCCAAGTCAAAACCCCAATCGACAAAGAAGAAGGAGAAGAAGAAGGAGAAGGAGAAGAAGGAGAAGGAGAAGAAGAAGGAGAAGAAGGAGGAGAAGAAGAAGGAGAAGAAGAAGGAGAAGAAGAAGAAGGAGAAGAAGAAGGTAAAGTGTCTTAGTTTACTTGCTTTTCGTTGTTTTTGGTTTGCTTTGTTATGTTGCAATAGACAAGATTTTGCCTTTTTGTTTTGGGACCAAGATTTTGCTGCCCTGTGAGGTTATTTATAGTGCTAAACTCTTGAGCCTTATGAGATTTGTTTGAATGCTTAAGATCCGGATTAGAAAAAAACCGAGTTCCCGTTAGGTACCTCTCGGAATAACCTCTTATTAACTTATAAGTGATTAGTACAACGTGATGCTAATTTATGCGTAAAGCTTTAAGGAACTAAGCAATAAGAATAACAACAAAGCTAATAACAAAAGACTCTTAACTAGAACCTAGAAGACTTGTCTCTTTGTTAAACTCTTGCTTTGTAATCTCTCTCTTTATTGCTCTCTTCTTATCGGATTATCTTGATGTGATTATGGAGGCTTGTATTTATAATACTTTGTCTTTCATGTTTGTATTAGGATTTGGACTATATAAGATTTGATATATTATCACAATCTTATTTGGTGTAGGAATACTTGATGGGCCTGAAGTAATTGAGCCCAATAACTCACACACTCCACCTTGGGCCCAAATTACTTTCTTTTTTCATTTAAGCCCATTAGCTCACAAATAACTCCACCTTGGGCCCAATAGCCTTTCTCTTCAAAACAAAAAGAAACCTAGACGCTTCTTTTTTTCTTTCTTTTAGCCGCCTCCTTCTTTTCTCACCTCCAACGAGTCTTCTCCGACGCGTCACGTCTCCGCCCAAGCCATCTCCTCCGGCGAAACAGCTTCCCACCGCGTCATCTCTTTCGCCGGAAACGGCGATCTCATCACCTCCTTCTCGGCGGTTACGGACTAAGCTCGCTGTTGTGATGCTCGTGGTTCTTGGCTTGATCGAGATTTGCTCATGTTGTTATTGACCTGGTTCTCCATCTCCCTCGCCAAAAAAAACCAAGCAGATAAGTCTTGTAAGAACTTCTCCTTTGCTTGATTACTCTTAGCTTTCTTCTACATAAAGCCCTTAACACTCTCTTGGTTGTTGTTTGTTTATGTAGCAGCTTTGTATGTGCGATGGATTTGCCGAGCTATTCCTCATCCTTAACAACTTCATCACATCCTTGTGTTGAGATATCTCCATCGAATTAAGGTATGGTCCTTGCCTAATTCGATTCATCCCATGTTATGAAAAAACTTGATTTATTTTGTGTAAATCTTTTTCCATAGTCTCCACCTTAAACCACTAACTTGTTATTAACTTGGTTTTGGAGCTGAAACATGTATGTCATTGTGTATCATCGTTGATAAAACTTCCTTGACATATTTGGAGATTTTCCTTACTCATCACTTGTTTTTGATTTCTTGTAGTTCCTTGAAGACATATGCTGCGAATCTCCTTAACAATCTCAGGTATTGTACCCACCTGAATTGCTATTATGTTATGTTGTATGAGAAACTTGATTTACTTGTGTTTAAATCCTCTCATAACTCCACCTAAAACTTGTAGTTCCTTGCTAACTTCTTTCTAGATCATAACATACCATGTCACTTCTTTGTTTCTTAAAACAAACTTGCGACATACCTAGAGATTAACTTTATTTCCCTCTGGATATTTGCAGCATCTTTCGCATCTTTAGCATCACTTTCCTCTCGCCTTTTAAGCTCTCAGGTAACTTTTCCACAAATTTCTTTGTTTTTCCATTATCCCTAGAAACTAACCTAGTTTCTTTCCTTTGTCTCTGCGAGATGGAGACATAGATAATGGAGTTACCTGGAGCCGTGCTGTTCTCAAGCTAAGTTGAGAAGTTCACAACAGAGATCAAACTTCTGTCCAGGTAAGGACTTAGTTAGGAAATCTGCCGGATTCTTGCTTGTGTGAACCTTGATTAGTGTAACATCACCCTGGGCAATAATATCTCTAATGAAGTGATATTTAGTGGCTACATGCTTTGTCCTTTCATTACACACTGCATTCTTAGCTAGGCCTATAGCACCTGTGAATCGCAATGCATCTTAACACTTCCTTGATCAAAGCCTAATTCTTCACACAAACCTTTAAGCCAAAGGGCTTCTTTCACGAGTTGCGGAGAGAGCCATGTATTCGCCTCGGTTGTTGAAAGGGCCACAACCGATTGTAAACTCGATTTCCAACTCACCGTATTTCCCCGGACTTTAAATGCATATCCTGTAACCGACCTTCTTCGTCAAGATCGGTTCCATAGTACGAATCACAAAAGCCTTCAATACTAAATTCGAGCCTTTAGTGAACGTAAGACATCTATTTGTTTTTCCTTTTAGATATCTTAGTACCCATTTGATTGCTGCCAGTGGCTTCTTCCAGGTGCACTCATGTACCGCTTATTAAGCCCACTGCGAAAGCCAAATCTGGTCTAGAGCCGACCATTCCGTACATTAAACTTCCAACGGCGCTAGCATATGGTGTTCTTTCCATGTGCCATGCTTCTTCCTCTTGTTGCTCCGAAGTTAAATTTCTCAATTTGATTTGAGAAGTCGTTGGGGTTATAACTTCTTTGCATTCAGTCATTCCAAAGGTTTTTAGAACTTTATTCAAGTAGTTTTCTTGTGAGAGGATTAAGACTCCTTTGGATCTGTCTCTTATGATATCCATGCCTAATATCCTCGAGGCTTTTCCCAAGTCTTTCATCTCAAACTCCTTGCTTAGGTTTTCTTTAGTTTTCTTTATTTCTTCCTTGTCTCCGGAAGCAATAAGCATGTCATCAACATAGAGAAGTAAGTAGATAGCCTGCTTTGTCTTCACATTCTTCATGTAGATGCACGGGTCTCTATCACTTCTTGTAAATTGTTGTTTTTTCATAAAACTATCAAACCTTAAGTTCCATTGTCTTGGTGCCTGTTTTAATCCGTACAATGATTTCTTTAACAAGCACACTTTGTTCTCATCCCCTTTCTTGATGTAACCTTCTGGTTGACTCATTAGGATCCTTTCTTCTAGATTTCCATGTAAAAACGCTGTTTTTACGTCCATCTGTTCTAACTCATAATCATTGTTGACCACCAGAGATAACATAACTCGAATAGATACATGTTTTACCACCGGTGAAAACACTTCATTGTAATCTATTCCTTCTCTTTGTGAAAAGCCCTTTGCGACCAACCTCGCTTTGTGCCTCAGCTCTTCAACATTAGGTATTCCTGGTTTCAACTTAAAGATCCACTTACACCCAATGACCTTTGCATTATGAGGTTTCTCAATCAAGATCCATGTTCCGTTTCTTTCATGAGAATCCATCTCGTCGTCGGCTGCGTTTTTCCAATGTTTTGCTTTCTTTCCTTTTATAGCTTCTAGATATGATCTTGGCTCTTCAATATCTATTTCTTCGGCTGTAGCTAAAGCATAAGCTACAAAATCAGAATCTTCAAACCTTGACGGAGGTTTGATGGTTCTCCTAATTCTGTCACGCGCAAGCAAATAATCCCCAACTTCGGTTCGATTCCGATTCGATTCGATTCACTCTCAACTTCACTCTCGGAGGATTTCTCCGCTTCTTCGAAGATTGAGAGTCTCCACCTTGAGATGATGAACCTTCAATCTGAGGCGTTGACGGTGTTGGTCCTTGAATCAAATCAGTATCAAACGTTACCTTCTTTGATACTTTTGTGTTTGGTTCACTCGAATTAGTATCTTGTTCTTTAGAACTTTCTGATTTTTCCAATGTGTGTTTAAATATTTCTTCCTCATTAAACACAACATTCCTGCTCGTGGTGCAAATCTGTTCTTCAGGTAACCAGACACGATATCCTTTCACTCCGAAAGGGTATCCCATGAAGACTCCTTTTACAGCCCTAGGACTTGTCTTCTCTTGCACAATATGCACAAAAGCTGAACAACCAAACCTTCTTAGATGCTTTAAATCTGGTTTTGAACCTGTCCACATCTCTTCCGGTAACTTATATTTAAGAGATGCATTAGGTGATCTGTTTATCACATAAGCTGCTGTTGAGGCAGCTTCAGCCCAAAATTCTTGTCCTAAACCAGTTTCCGCTAGCATGCATCTAACCTTGTCCATGATCGTTCGATTCATTCTCTCAGCAACACCGTTTTGCTGAGGCGTGTAAGTGCAAGTCTTGTGTCTTTTAATTCCTGATTGTTTGCATAAGTTATCGTACTGCTTATTGCAAAACTCCAAGCCGTTATCGGTTCGTAAACACTTTACTCTTTTTCCGGTCTGATTTTCAACTTCTTCCTTCCATTCCTTAAATTTTGAAAACGCTTCATCCTTCGTCTTCAAAAAATAAACCCAGACTTTCCTTGAGTAATCATCAATAAGACTTAAAAAATATTTGCAACCGCCGAGACTTTCTTCTGTGGAAGGAGATCCCCATAAATCTGAATGTATGTAGTCTAGAATACTCTTGGTGGTGTGTTTTGCAACAGGGAAGCTTTGTTTGTGAGATTTCCCAAGCACACAACTCTCACAAAATCCTAACTTGTTTACTTCTTTGTTAGACAAGTAACCTTCTTTGACTAATACATTTAAGTTCTTGATGCTCATATGCCCTAACCTTGAGTGCCACAACTTTGTCATATCTACTTCAACTTTAGTTACATTCACTTCCCCACTTGTAACTGTTCCTTGAAGATGATACAATCCATCATCATATTTTCCTGATATGACCTTCTTTCCATCTTTATAGAATGTGACTATGAAGTTTTCTCCTTCATATTTGCAGCCTTGCTCTCTCTAGCATGCCATAAGAGATCAAGCTCTTGCTCATGGTTGGTAGATATCGAACATCTGTGAGAATCACGACTGATCCATCAGGATTTAGAATCCTGATTTTCCCAATACCTTTAACTTCGCTGTTAGTATTGTTAGCCATGAGAACTTTTCCTCCTTTAAATTCCTTTAAGTCAAACATTACTTCTTTGTTGTGGCAGATGTGACAAGTAGCACCAGAGTCCATAATCCATTCATCATCTGTCCTAGTTGTGCTAACAGTTAGAGCCATATGTTGTTTGGGTTCAACATCTCTATTAGCGGTTAGGACCAAAGGTTGTTGCGATTCAACTACCAAGTTAACCGAGTTTCCTTTTCTGAATGATTTTCTCTCCGGACACTCCTTTTTCCAATGATCTTCTTTTCCGCAGATAAAACAGCCCTTGTTTTTGCCAGATCGAGTGTTTGATTTCGATCTCCCTCTGCTCTTTGATCTTCCTCTGCCATATTTGCCGTTTGACTTCTCCGATCTGTTTTCCGATCTGCCCCTGTCCTCCACATAAAGCCCTTGTGCTGGCTTAGACTTGTTCAACAACCCTTTCTCCTTTAATTCTACCTCTTTTGAATAGGCTGAATTTATGACATCACTCATGGTAAGTGTTTCCTTCGAATTACCATATTTTAGTGTATCAACTAAGGAGTCATATTGTCTAGGTAAGCTTGACAAAACTTGGATTGCTTGATCTTCGTCACTTATGTTTATGTTGAGGCTAGCGAGATCTGAAACTAGTTTGAGGAATGTGTCCATGTTTTCCTCAATACTCTTTTGTTCCTCCATCCTAAAGCTTACAAACTTTTGCTTCAGGTATATCCGGTTTGGTAAAGTCTTAGTTTGATAGTCTTTCTCTAAGGCTTTCCAAACCCCAAGCGCAGATGTCTCATTCATGACTTTGCGTAAGACCATGTTACCTAGGCTTATGCAAATCAGATTTTTAGCTCTCTTGTCCTTTTCTTGGTTTAGTGGATCCACACTCTTGGCTACAGGTTCATCTTTTTCTGTTTCAGAAGATGACTTCGTCGCCGAAACCGAAACCGTAGGTTCATCTAGGACAGAGTCTAAACCTTGAATTTCCAACTGCATTAACATCTTGTATTTCCATAAACCGAAATCTCCTTTTCCATCAAACTTTTCTATCTCAAACCTTCCTTTTGTTGGTTCCATATCTAACTATGTTTTCTCTAACCGTTTGCAGTAGGTGCGAGAAAAATAGATGATTAACTGTTAAAGGAAGTTGCTCTCCGAGATGGTCGCTGCACTCCTTCCTCGACCTGGAAGCTCTGATACCACTTGTGAGGTTATTTATAGTGCTAAACTCTTGAGCCTTATGAGATTTGTTTGAATGCTTAAGATCCGGATTAGAAAAAACCCGAGTTCCCGTTAGGTACCTCTCGGAATAACCTCTTATTAACTTATAAGTGATTAGTACAACGTGATGCTAATTTATGCGTAAAGCTTTAAGGAACTAAGCAATAAGAATAACAACAAAGCTAATAACAAAAGACTCTTAACTAGAACCTAGAAGACTTGTCTCTTTGTTAAACTCTTGCTTTGTAATCTCTCTCTTTATTGCTCTCTTCTTATCGGATTATCTTGATGTGATTATGGAGGCTTGTATTTATAATACTTTGTCTTTCATGTTTGTATTAGGATTTGGACTATATAAGATTTGATATATTATCACAATCTTATTTGGTGTAGGAATACTTGATGGGCCTGAAGTAATTGAGCCCAATAACTCACATGCCCAAATTTGAAAAGTTTAGTAATTTTTAAATAAGATTTTGCTGCCCAAATTTGAAAAGTTTAGTAATTTTTAAACAAGATTTTCCCTAAATAATCATATGTTTACTTATTGTTTTTTTTTCCTTTGTAGAACAAATCCTAAATCAGTGAAGTGCTAACGCCATTCGAAAAAAAGGAAGTTGCTATGACGAAAAAGTCGAAACTCTCCTCTTCCCGTTCCTCGCCGCCCCATACTCGCTCTAGAGCCGCTCGGGAACACATTTCGTCGCCGCAAACTCGCTCTAGAGCCGCTCGGGAACACATTTCGTCGCCGCAAACTCGCTCAGAGCCGCTCGGGAACACATTTCGTCGCCGCAAACTCGCTCTAGAGCCGCTCGGGAACACATTTCGTCGCCGCAAACTCGCTCTAGAGCCGCTCGGGAACACATTTCGTCGCCGCAAACTCGCTCTAGAGCCGCTCGGGAACACATTTCGTCGCCGCAAACTCGCTCTAGAGCCGCTCGGGAACACATTTCGTCGCCGCTAACTCGTTCTGGAGCCTTGCCGGAGCCTAATTCCTCACCGCTAACTCGCTCAGAGCCTTTCCGAAACACATTTTCTCGTTGCTTACTAGCTCGAGATCGAAGTTGACACCTAAACCTAGCTCCGAGCCGTGCCTGGCCTTAATTCCTCTCCGCTTACTCGCTCCGAAACCTTGGCGGAAACAGACGGTACGCCTCGAACATCTTTCTCACTAGGACCAATCACACCAATCATCAGAACCGTCAGCGTAAAATCAATCTCCTTAACGGACTGGTGGCTAACGAAGAAGAACAAGAAGAAGAACGATCTATGTGTTGAAGGATACGAAACGAAAGACGGATACGAAGTAAGGGTATTCTCATCGGGACCAATCTCGAAAAGACTCGATTGTGTAACACTCGAAACATCCGACGGGATCACGGTCTCTCTCGATGGTTTCATCGACGGATCACGCTCCGTACGAAACGGTGTCTCCTCGATATTTGTAACCATTTTATCTTAGGCTTCCCATATGACTGGAAAGTTTACGCCGATGACGGTTATGTTGAAGAAGAAGAAGACAAGGGCTATTTTGATGATTTTGAGTTTGGTGAAGATGTTGATTGGCTTTTCTATGATGATTTGATGCAAACTGCTCCTGCTAAGTTGCAAGAGAAGATGATGGCGAAGGCGTTTGCTAGTTTGGATGAGATATTGTGTACTCCTAACACGAAGAAATCGGACAACGAGAAAGTTGTGGGAACGAAGACAAGAAGTGTGACTAAAAAGAGCCAAGAAGCTTCTTCTTCTGTTGGTAAAAGAGTCTATGAGAAGAAGTGATCTAGAAGAGCTTAAACTTCTGAAATATATTAATTGTCTTTTTTTTTATTGTGGTAGCAACCAAAGGAAAAACACTTATGGAGTAGTATGGACTATTTATGTTGTATTCTTCAAATTAAGTTAAGAAACTTATGTTGGTAACATAATATGATTAGCTAAGAGTCTGTTTCTGTTACTCAAAAGAGTTTTTTGTTTGTAATGTTGCTGGTAAGATGGAGCGAAAAAGAATACAACAGAAACAAAGGGATATTGTAATAATAATGTTAAAAAGTTAGTTATTATGTATTTACAAGGCAATGGATGTTAATTTCGTATTAATTATATTGGTTCATTTGTGTTTGTATATATATATAGAATATTGCAAAGTGTGAAACATAATTAATCAAGCCAGTCTTTTTCAATTTTCAATTAAATAGAAGTTCTCTCAAATATCATTTTTTTCATTTTGTTTTTAATAAAGATCTTAGGTTATTAACTAACATTATCACTAGATTTTTTATCCACGCTTGAAATTTATAAATATACATATTATATAAAAAATACAAAAATATATTTAGTTTAAATTTATAAGTATATACATATTATATAAAAAAGTATTTTTAATTCTCGGCCTTTAAATTTATTTAAAAGAAATTTGAAATTGTTTTCAAACATGTTTTCTTATTTATTAGAGAAATTCTCATAATATCATTAAAAAGTTTTATTTGAACAATAATGTAATCATAAACTTTTTTTGCTTTTTAAAAGAAGTTGGATGTTTTATCATCATTACTATTCATTATATTTAATTATTTATATAATTAACTTTCTTTATTTTTTAAATAGTTTTTCATAACAATTTGGCGAATATACGTGTATTCCTTATATATATTATTTGTTAAACAAAATATAAAATATAATTGGCTTTAAACTTTCATATAATCCTTTAAATTTGAGATTAAAATTTTTATGGGGCTTCTAAATTACTTATTTTGGGATTTTTAAAATGTATTTTCTATTTAAACCGTATAGATACCGTATATACATCCTTATATTTATCGTATAATCTGTATAAACGCATATAATTGGCCGTATACATCAAAAGCGATTTTTTAATGGGCAATTTCCGAAAATACCATGAAAATTAGTTTTTTGGACAAAAATACCATCATAAGTTTTTTTCTTAAATACCATTAAAAAGTTTTTTTGGACAAAAATACCATAAACTTAAAATTAAGTGAAAACCTTCAAAATTAACATAAAACCCTCAAAACTAAACTCTACCCCCTTCAATACTATACCCTAAATAGTATGTAGCGAACCCAAATGAAAAAATTATGTTTTAAAGTGTTAAAATTAGATTGTTGTGTTTATGGTATTTTTGTCCAACAAATATTTTAATGGTATTGAGGGAAAAAAAACTTGTAGTGTTTTTTTGTCCAAAAAACATTTTTCATGTTATTTTGAGAAATTTTTCTTTTTTAATTGTATAGCATAAAAACAGTACAGCTTATAGACAACGTATCTACGATCGTATTAGACCGTATTTTAGAAGACCGCCTATTAATGAACAATTAGAGCTAAACAAGACCTATGTGATCTACGCAATGACTATAGTGGATGACCATAAGAAAGTAAGTGGAAGTAAGTAAGGTATGGATCAGGACACACTCATGATGATTGTAGATTTTTATAGTGGTTGAAAACATCAATTTTTATTTGTTTAATCTTGTTAGATTTTAACGTGCTATATATCTTAGCCACTAACATTTGCCTGCAATTACTTTATAAAAACATTTGCCCTCAATAAAAAAAAATAGTTAAGAAATTTGTTGCGCCAAGAAAAAAATTCTAACATAAATATATGTATTTCTTTATGGGAGAATTATAAAACTACACCATTTGAATTACATTTCACAAAACTACACCATTTCAAAATTATTTCACAAAACTACACTTAAACACTCAAAATTTAATCCAAATAAACTATACTCACACAATCCTATCACCTTAATAGTATACTCTAAACACTAATTAGCGAACCCAAATGAAAAGATTTTAATTTTGGTAATTTTTTAAGGGGTAAATCAAGCTTTTAAAATTTTAAAAGGGTGTAAATATGTGAAAATATTAAATTAGGTGTAGTTTTGTGAAGAAAGGGTTGAAAAGGTGTAGTTTTGTGAATTCCTCTTTCTTTATTAGGTTAAATAATATGGTGATTTGGAAAAAATGCTAACATAAAAGATAGGGTGATTTCGAAAATACTTTATTTTTTATTTTACAAAATTACTTTTTCTATATGTGGTTTGACTATTTTCGCCAAATTTTAATTAAGAATTAACCATTAACAACTAAACTTAAGTTTTGACTTTTTAGATTTTTTATATTCAATTTTTTAAAAAATAAGATTAAATATTAATAAAATAATATTTTGTAATCATATTTTCAACTATAGTATCAAATCGATTAGTTTCTCAATTATGTATTATATTTCTTTATAAGAAAAGAAGATAAATTAGATTCATATATTATGGTAAGTTAACTAAAACTGATTATAGTTTAGAGTCTTAGAGAAACAATCATATTTTCAAAATAAAAGAATATATATCAAAACAAAATACATATCTCATGATATATATCTAAAACTTTAAATATGCAGTTGCATCTAAATAAGAGGTTGGATTGTATATCGTATTTGTATAGCGAATTGCAGCCCGAGACTCATTTAGTCGAAGAAGGGAACATCATCTTAAGTCTAATAATACAATAGAACTTTCATAAATTGATGATATGTCGTTCCCCAGTTAGGACAGTATAAAACGTAGCGAAACTCGATAAGCAAATAATTTTTATGTGGGTTCTTTGATATTAGACTTTTCTATTTTTTGTGGGTTTTTATTAATGGGCATTTGCCTAAACTACTAACCCTTATGGGTTGTAACATTTTATTTCTTGTTTTAATATGAATACCCTTTAAACAAAAAAAAAAAAATAATAATTTTTATGTAAAAAATGTGGTCTCAATAATATCATAAATGAATAAATGTATGTTTTAAAATATATAGCTAAAGGATAATTTGGTAAGGTAAGATTATAATTTGGTTGCATTTTTTTATAAGACAAAATCTTGTTAAAATTATCACAAAAATGAATTTATTGTAAATTGCTAAATAAGTTATATAATTTATAGAAAAGTATTTATATAATGTAATTTTGTGCAAGTACTCCTATTAATCAATAAATATGAGAAATTCACAAAACTACACCCTTTCAACCCTCCTTCACAAAACTACACCTAATTTATTTTTTTCACGTATTTAAACCTTTTCAAAATTTTAAAAACTTGATTTAACCTTTTAAAAATTACTAATATTAAAATATTTTTATTTTGGTTCGCTAATTAGTGTTTAGGGTATAATATTAAGAGGGTAAGATTGTGTGGGTAGGATTTATTTGGATTTAATTTTGAGTGTTTAGGTGTAGTTTTATGAAGTATTTTTGATATGGTGTAGTTTTGTGAAATGTAATTCAAATAGTGTAGTTTTGTAATTCTCCCTTTATTTTTTATTTTTTTTGTTAAAGGTTTTTCAATATAAAAATCAAGATAATAACAATAATAAATTACATAGCCCCTTTGCTAAAAAAATTTCCTTTTGGTTTGCCCATTCTAGCATAATAATATGGAAACATATCTAAAAGAATCAATGACCCAAATAGAGAAACAAGAGAAGGAGAAGCCACCCATAATAATAACTTGAGAACACATGCCAAAATTTGAAATCCCAGCCACTACAAAAGAGAGAGTGCTTTAATAGACAAGATGCCTTAATCAGCTGCTTGTCCTGCTAAGCATATTAGGGAAAGATCTCTCGCAAGTTCCCCTTAGACAACAAAACAAATAATACCAATAAATTGTGTCGAAAACTCGCTTAAACGAGATGCGAATATTTGAAATAGGCTGTAGACAATATCATTCATAAAAGACTTTTTTTCGTTGCGGTCCAAATAAGCTTGCGGCGAAAACAAGTAATCATTTGTGGAGTAACATTATTTTGTTTTTTATCATTCATATACACCAAGGATTCTACTTTTACTCATACTAAGACATGATAACATCTCAAATCATCCAATGACCATTAAATTTCGGAAAAACAACTTTGACCAAATAGAGATTAAAATAAAACAGAGAACATAATTCCGATAATCATACGATTAGTACATGAACAAGAAGTTATCATCTGAAAACATGAAAGAAAAAAAACATAAAACATAGACACATATGCACAATATCACACATCCACATACACACACTTATGCATAACACACATTCTAGCTGATCTCTCTCCAACGTCTATACACGTAGCGCATCCATCCCGTGCTTGTCTCGCCTTTGCTTCTTCTTGTTGCTATCCTTATGAGCCTTGTGAAGCTGGATGGAATCGTGAGACTCATCGGTATAAGAAACGTCTTCATCTTTCCCATGATGATGTTGTTTTTGTCTCTTGTGTGGTATATGATGTTGAGGCTGATTATGATGATGATGATGATGATGATGATGATGGTGATCTTGAGGCTGATTCTCATGATGATGATGATGATGTACGTTTCCTTCTATGTTGGTTCTTTTATGGTTCGAACCAAAATGGTCTTGGTACCAATAATAGAATGGATCAAAATATCCCTTTTGGTGCAAGAGCCATATAAGGACACAAACTTTAAAATGAAAAAAAAAACAATTAATACCGTTAGTCGAATTCATGTTGTTTGCGATAGCGGGGATTATGCGGTTAAAACACGCTTACCGAGCAGGAAGAGAGCGAGGAAGAAAGCGAACAAAACCAACCAGACGAAGCAAAGGTATTTCACGTGACAGCTCAAGTCGAAGATACTAGAGCACTTGTGGCTGCGCATATATATTAATTAAAAAGAAATTCAGGGAAATAGATGTAGGAGTTTTTAGGCTAGGGTATGAAAATCAAAGCTAGTTAAAAAAAAAACAATGTGTAAACCTGCAAGTATCTCCGGTGATGAAATCTGTGAAACCATTCACAAGTTTCTTCCACCAAACTCTAATTGATTCAAAGAAACCTTTAGGAGGAGCCTTTGGATTTTGAAATGTTTCAGTAACCTGCAGATTAATTAAAAAAAAAAAGATACTAAATCAATACTCAATGATCACATCCATATTATTAAAGAATAGACTGAAACCGTAGAGGAACCAGTTTTGTCACTGTCGCGCTGAACTGACACTCGGATCTGTCTACTTCGTTGTACTGGGAATCCTTGAGTATAACTATACAGACAAATAAAACCTTAAAAACATTTTGTAAGATAAGAGAGTGTGGTACTTGTTATGGTAAAAGTAGACTCACCAATGCATATATATTTTGCATCTTGATCATTTTCAACGGATAACTTAAAAGATAGAGTTGTAGTTTTTTTCGGTTTCATAGTTAAAACTTGTTCCTGAAACAATGTATATATATATATATATATATATATATATATCAGTTTGTTTCATCTCTCTAACAATGCTTCTTCTTCTTTAGAAGTTTTAATTTGAGAGTTACCTCAACGAAATGTATGCCTTTGGAGCAATTGAACTGCGGTAGACGAAAACTAAATGCCATTAATATAACAAGAAAACTTCCCTGCTACTATTTAAGTACTAGAGAAAGATCAGTGTCAAAGTAATACCGTTATTCTATAAGATGCTTCTAAGTCACCGGTGTTCTTCGTTGTGACTTTTGCTTCTCCGAATTGTGAAAGTGCCTCGAATGTCGGTATAACAAAGTTTATGATCTCACCAGGACTCCTGCAACCATAAGAAAAGTTGCATCCCTTTACTTTAAAAAATAATGCTGAAAACGTTTAGATTTTACCTTTGGACAACGTATTGGATATCATCAGCACTTAGCTCTATCTTTAGTTCTGATACGAGTGTCTCTGTGACTCCAATGGAGAACGATTGAGGTCCCGCGTTCTATATCATAAAAAAAAGTCTGATCCAATAAGCCGGAAACAAATCTTATATTATAAGGAAAAAGATGGAAACATAATTACGGGATGTTGATTAATCCTAACAAATCTTCCTTGCAATAAATATTCAGGTATTTGGTGGTTTCCGATTCGTCCTTCATCTGCCTGAAATACACTCGTTATTAGAAAAACAATGACTAAATATAACATATATATAGAAGCAATAACCTTGAGATAGTCGATAGTTGTTCTCCCAAGCAACTCTCATATGGTACACGGCGAAGTCCGGTTGGTTGTTGAAAGCTTCATAACCAACACCGATTTTATTACATTCTTTACCATCATTTGTAAACCTTACTCTCTCAAGCACCATCCACCTGGAATATCGTCCACCTAGATTTACCGGTGATCCATATGGAGCCCCCACCTTTTTTTATCATGGAAATGTTCTTTTTAGCATCATATTGCGTCCCAAAACCTAGAGTTCGAAAGGATAAGTAGTAAGTTACCTCTCTTGGAATTACAAGATAGAAGCTCTCAAACGAAGGAACATTTTTGTAATTATCAAAGTCTCCTATGAGATTAACTTTGAGAGAATTATCATTTGTGGTAGATGTCTTGTTTTCAGGACCAATGATCACTTCCTGCGATAAAAAATAAAATAATCGATAGGTCGATTAGTTCAGAGCATGAGTACCGAACAAAACGGATTGTGATGAACTTATAAACATACGAAACTCTAGTTCCTTTCTCCAACTTAACACGGACGCTAAATCCGATGGACCGCTGTCCAATTTCGAAAACATGGTACCTAGAGCAGAGATATCAAGTGGTCAAATTCTTCAAGAGTGCGCAACTTGTTACAAAAAAACATAAAAGGAATAATCCGTACCAGTCACCAGGAAAACGAAGACAATGTGCGGTATTTACTTTCCCGTATATGATCCTACCAACTAATCAAAGCCAAGAGAATATAAATTCGAGACCAAACTTTCTTTGAAAAAGATAAAAAAGTAGAGGACGTTAAACCAAAAAAAGCACACACATACAATCATTTTCACACGATGTAGGCCTTCTTCCTTGCGGTCCACATGGACAACAAGTTGGTTGGGTCTCCAGCAAAACATTGCCTTTCTCATCTTTCAAACTATATGATCATCACTAAGAAATTAGTATACTCATCAAAATAAAAACAATACAAATGATCATCATTGCTCTATAAAGATATATCCTTGCCTCACGCAATTTCCTACAATTTTTTCTCCGGCATCCGGTTCACATTTTCGGGTCACATGAACATGCTCTTCAGGTTTGAAAGGAACATCCTGAGAAAGTGTTAAAACTCAGAAAATTTAAAATAATACAACTCTAAAATTCCTTGGCAATATATATTCATACCCTGATGTAAGTGAGATCATAGAGAGCATAGACTGCTGATTTGTTCACTGTTATAACCGGTGGATCTCGTAAAGTTTGCATATTACTACTCGAGTTACCATTTACCTCTGCGATCTTTCCTACAATCGAATCCTGTCCTCCGCTCTTTATATTTCGTCGTAAAAAAAAAACAAAAAAAACATCAAAAATCATACTTATACATCACAAACCAAACTGCAACGTATATGTAATAAGAAAAATCAAAATAGCCGCTTACGGATCCACTAGGAACGGCGAGACTCAAAACAATCTTAGTGGAGCAGTTGAGACTCCCTGAAGCCGAGGTTTTCTCGCACGTCTCTAGGCTTGATTTCGACAGAATCTCAATTCCGTCGGCCACTCCGTTAAACAAAGTTCCGAGGAGAGTTCCGACGATTAAACAAACAATCACCATCATAGCCATGCTTTGATCCACCAAGACTAGATCCTAAAAAAAAATAACATTCGATTTTCTCATAGACCAAAATAATATACATAGTAACAAAACGAAAAAAAAAAGAAGCCAATCATCAACGTATTCTACACAAAAAAATCAAACTCTATTAGAACAAAAGAAACATGTGTTAAGCATAGTTAGCTTTCTACAAGTAATGAACAAGTTCTCCAATCACATCTTTAACAAGAGAAAAAAAACTCAAATACTTTAAAAAGAATTCAAAAATTTTACTCAACATTCATGGATTCATATAATATGTTAATAACCCTAAAAAATTAAAAAGAAAAACTTCAATACTTGAGAAAAATCATATTCATAAGCAATCCTAGACACACAATTTTTTAATACTCCATATTTATTCATAAGTAAACAACATTCATGGATTCATATAATATGTTAATAACCCTAAAAAAAGTTAAAAAGAAAAACTTCACACTTGAGAAAAATCATATTCATAAGCAATCCTAGACACACAATTTGTTAATACTCCATATTTATTCATAAGTAAACAACATTCATGGATTCATATAATATGTTAATAACCCTAAAAAAAATTAAAAAGAAAAACTTCATACTTGAGAAAAATCATATTCATAAGCAATCTTAGACTCACAATTTGTTAATACTCCAAATTTATTCATAAGTAAACAACATTCATGGATTCATACAATATATTAATAACCCTAAAAAAAATTCAAAAGAAAAACTTCATACTTGAGAAAAATCATATTCATACACTACTAAAAAAAAGTCATATAGCCACGGCCGTATCGGTGGCTATAGAAAAAATCCGTGGCTATTTAGCCACGGTTTGCCACGAAATTTTTTAGTCACGAGCATATAGCCACGGATTTAACGCTATAGCCACGGATACGGCCGTGACTATATGAATTTTTTTTAGTAGTGATAAGCAATCCTAGACACACAATTTGTTAATACTCCAAATTTATTCATAAGTAAACAACATTCATGGATTCATATAATATGTTAATAACCCTAAAAAAAATTAAAAAGAAAAACTTCATACTTGAGGAAAATCATATTCATAAGCAATCCTAGACACACAATTTGTAAAGTGTAAAGAGTTGATTTTGATTTGACTCACCAAATAGTATATCGAAGAGAGAATCAGTGGCTTGGTTTCAAGGAGGAAAATAGAGATCGCTATGTGAAACTTGAAAACGGTTTGGTTTGTATGAGAGAGAGGGAGAGAATGAATTTGGAGTAAGAGGCGGAAAAATAAAACCCACGACTAGCCTTTATAATATATGTTTTATTAAAAGTAAAACAACCATTAAGGCCTAAAATAAAGGCCTAAACATATCATATAAAATTATAAATTATGTATATCGGTAAAAATATATGAGCCGGTTTAGATGTTTTATGATTTGGGTTAAGGTATCGGTTTTGAGTGTATATAACCAATTTCTTTCAATTTTTTAAATAACACGTAAATTAGTTATTAAATTTTTTTTGGTAGGAAAAATTTAGTTATTAAATTCAAAGCAAATTGAGAATAGTTAGGAGTAAACCATTAATATTTGGAACTTTCTCAATTTGCTTTGAAACCTAAAAAATCCGATTTAAACCAAAAAAAAACCTAAAAAATCCGGTTCAAACTCAAAACGGGGAAATTGAAAAACAAGGATGTTTTTTTTGAAATTTGTCTATCTATACCTTTTTTTGTAAAATGTATTTTTTTCCTAAAATACCCTTTTATTAGTTTTAGACAAATTTTCAAATATAAGTTGAAAAATACGTGAACGGAAAAGAACGAAGAACATATGATGAGAAAGAAAATTGTCGAATATTTTCCAAAATTCAATTTTAAATTTTGTTTTATAGCATTTAGAATACATATTCTATATTGTAGATTACGTATTCTGCAAATTTTATATGTTCTACGATATTTAGATTACGTAATCTATAAGTTGTATATGATCTATTAAGTTTAGATTACGTATTCTATATATTGTATATATTCTAAATATTGTACATGTTCTACGACTTGTAGAATACAAATATGCTTTTTATTCTATAATATTTAGAAAACAAAATCTAAAGTTAACCTTATGGTCTATATTTTTTAGAATACGTAATCTATCATTTACCATGTGTTCTATTGAAGATAGAATATGTGTTCTAAATTTTTTATTATGTTCTAGGTCATCTAGAATATGTGTTCTATATTTTCTCTTACGTTCTATAAAGCGTAGAAAATGAATTTAATGGAACCATAATTATAGATAAATATAAAAAAGAAAATCGTAACAACTTTTCAAATCTAAAAAAAAATTATTAGATTATGTTCTATAAGCTATATAATATGAGACATCTCATACCCGAAAGACCCGGATCCGAATCCGAACTGAAAAACTCAAAGTACCTATACGGTTCCTAAATCCCCCTACCCAAAATACCCGGACCCAATCGGTTCCTACCCGAACCCGACCCGAATATCCCTTATCTCTATTATTATTTATTATGCATGGCCATTATAGAATTTTTTATGAATTATATATATTCTAATTATTTATGTTATTATAAAAGGCGTTGAAATATTATTTATTTAAAGATTACAAATCGGACGAATCCCAAAACATATTTGCAGAAGCCCAAAATATATTCGTAAACCAGCCTATTTTAAAAAAAATTATAAAAATCGATTTTAAAAAGAGTCAAAAATATAAGGATTAAAACGCAAAAAAAAAAAAAAAAATTTAAAAACTCTCACGTCGCGACACGTAGGCGTTTTGTCTTCTCTTTTAATAGTATAGATACGTGAAGGCTTTACTTTTTATATTTTAGCTATTTAAATTAAAATAATTACAAAAAATAATTTTTATCAAGATTTAAAAATAAGGTTTAAATATATTGCCATATTTTTTTAAAAATAAAATATATTAAAAGGGTAAAATATGATTTTAATTAAAAATAATCATAGATGGACAAAAATAAAATAAAAAGGTGTAGATGGACAAATTTCAAAAAAAACATCCTTATTTTTCAATTTCCCCTAATAATATTATTCTTTAACTAAATTTGAAATAAATTATCTAATCACATCTTAAAAGAGATAAATTTTCACAAAATAAAAACACAAGATGTATATATTTTTCAATCTTTGAAACATAAAACAACAAACTTTGGAAAACCTAAACTAATTATATCTCTCGTCTTCTTCTTTTTCCAAATGGTATAGTTTTTTTAGTACAATTACATAACTGTGGTTAAGTTTATTATTTTTTAATATAAATCTAAAGCGGCCAATATATCTTCCTTTACCAACATACTTGCGCCTAAAAGACGCAGGCATGTTTCAAAAGATGATGAAGAATATGATGCTTTCTTAGCCGAATTTTCCGATGACATGTTTGATTAAGTTGATCCAATTTCAAAGTCCTTAAGATTGTTGTTCTTGTTGTTTTAGTAGATTGTTTTCTATGTGTACTAACCTAACTACATTTGTTTATGTAATGTAATGGTCACTCTTGTTGTTTCCATGTTATGTGAAAGTTGTCATCTTCTTTTTCCGTGCAACACCAATAAAATCTTATTTGAATGACTCAAGCCCATGTTTGATAATTCATACAAAAGTAGTCCAAATTTAACCAACTAGATTCTTAAAATATTGATTTAATTTGATATAATTATCAAATTACTTTTTTGTTGGTGCATGTTAAATAAATTTATTTTAATCATATATATATATATATATATATATGTTCTAATATTATAAATGTTTTTTTATAAATCATAAATTATGTATGATATATTTTGACTCGTCGCAAAATTGCGCATGATGTCACGCAAAAGAATCTAAAAGTATTAAAAATTTAAATTTTTAAAATATTTTCGGATGCTTTTTATTTATTTACATCATCGATTTGAATACCCTAAAAATATACTTTTAAATAATGAAAATTTTAAATAATGAAAATATACTATTAATATTGTACGATGGATTATCATGAAATTGAAATATTTATAATAGGGAGACTTACAAAACTACACCATTTCAAAAATACTTCACAAAACTACACCTAAACACTCAAAATTAAATTCAAATAAACCTTAGCCACACAACCCTACCCCCTTAATACTATACCTTAAACACTAATTAGCGAACCCAAATGAATTTTTTTTAATTTTGGTAATTTTTAAAAGGGTAAGTCAAGCTTTAAAATTTTGAAATGGTGTAAATATGTGAAAAAATTAAATTAGGTGTAATTTTGTGAAGGAGGGGTTGAAAGGGTGTAGTTTTGTGAATTTCTCTTTATAATATTTTATTTTTTTCATTATGTTGCCTATTTATTTTTATTTTTTCGTTTTCTTAATTTTAATCCTATTAGTTAGGAATAATTTTTTATATTTATATTTTTAATTTCTTTTTTCTTTTAATCCTATTAAATAGGAATGTTTTTATTTTTTTAATCAAAAATTCTTATATTAAAATTTATACAATGGCATTACGTGTAATAAAATAAAATTTAAAAGATTTCTCAAAATTTGTCCTTCCCAATTAATAATATAGACTAGATGTGGACCCGCACGTTCGTGCGTGATTTATTTTGTCGTATTTTTCATATAATATGATATGTTTGAAAAGTAAGAAGAAATTAAAATTATTTGGTTAAAAATATATAAATTAATTTATACATTGAATTGTATTATATGTTTGTAGTATATTCAGAAAAATTAATTATTTTCTTATAGTGAAGATAATATACAATTTCTTGTTTTGTAATGTTATAATTTTTCACACGAACTTCATATTTTTAGTGGTTACAATTCAATTATGGCTAAACCCGGGATTAATCCGCGTATAAGAATTATTTTAAATTTTTTTTATTGAAATATATATAATATAAAGTTAAAAACTATATTTATGTATATTTTAATATTATGAATACAATTTAGTTATTTCTTATCAATTATTTATGTTATTTTTTACCCGTCGCAAATTTTAATTATACAAGATGAATTTAATTTAATTTCATTATAATTATCATTCGTTTCAAATTTGTTTTGTGATTCTTTTAACGATCCGTAAGGAAAATTAAAATATGTATTTTTTGTTTTTATGTCTTAATTATCTACATATAAATTTTAAAATAAAGCAAATTTAGATTGTTGTAGATATTATTCTTCGAATAATTCAAGTTTTTTTATTTTGATATAAAAAATATTATCAAACTTTATTTTATTTGCTAAAATTTTAATCGATTTTCATGTTTAAATTTAAATACTTTGTTATCAAAGATATTTCACGAATATTATTGTTTTCAAATTTTGTTCTTTATAAATGATGAAATTGTAAATAGGTTTTTTTGTTTATTTCCTTTATTCGATTTTGTAGAATATTTTCGAATTTAAAGTTTAAAATTAGTGATAATTAAAATTTTGTTACAAATATTTAAACTACATTATGAATTTTTTGGGCATTTGTAGTGGACATAAAATTGTAATTTGCAAAGAATATCAAAAACATATGTTATGTTAAAAATACGTACGTAGTGACATTACATTGTAATTAGAAAAAAATTTAACGATTTTTTGCAAAAATGTTTTCCTATTAGTAGATAAGATAGTAAAGAAACAATAGACATTAGAGGGATTTTAACTAAACCCGATTTGGGCTTATTACATGATCATGACTCGAAACCACCTCATTGTGCTTTATCCGGGTTCGATTGATGCATTTGGTGCATTTAAATCAACATTCTCATATGACTCTTTTTATAAAAAAATTGATGATAATGATAATATGAAAAAAATATTACCATGTTGCATGGGTTATCTTACAAACCATTAGGCTTTCACAAGGTCAATAAAAGATCTAACGTATGATTTATGGCTTTGAAAAGCCAATATCAATACTAATAGTTTTTAATTATTGTGTTACTAGGATTTAACCCGTGGTACACCACGGGTTTATGTTTTTACAAATAGTTTTATATATACAGTTAATTTAGAAGTTTGTAATATTTTTTCTGTTTTTGTAAAATAAATAAAAATATTCAGAATTTCTAAAGAATATTTTGTTCTTTTATGCAAATAAATATGCATAATGAGAATTAGATTTTATATTTTAGCAAAATCTTAATATAATTTGTAAGTTGTTTTATTCCAAACTATTATAAACTATAAAAATTAGGGATGGACAAAACTTTCGGATCCGAAATACCGAACCCAAACCAAACCGAAATCCCCAAATCAATACCGATCCTAAAAACAAATAACTCGAATGTATAGGGAAATTTACTACCATATTACCCGAAATCGAATCCGAACCGAACTCCATTTTTTAGAACTAAACTAAACTACTCTAACTACCCAAAAATTATTTAAAATAATAATAATTATAATTATATTTGAAGTACATAATTGGAACCAAAACGAAATTAAAGAACCGAAACCGTTCCAAAAATAAATAAGGGGAACGAATTGAGAAATTTACTACCTGAAAACCCGGAACCAAAACAAATTTCTAGATTTGAACCCGAAATACCCGAAATTTGTTTATGATAAAGTTTAATCATTATTTTCAAACTTAATGTCATTTATCTAGAATATTTCCAGAAATCGAACCCGTTAAATTATTTTTTATTGTTTGATATTTTTGACAAAAAAATGTTTTAACTCGTTTTTAAATTCTTAATAATATGAATTAAACCTGTTTTGATTTAAATAAAATTTTAATGGTAGTTTTTATAAAAAAAAACTATGTAATAATGTATTTATGTGAATTATATTTTTATTTTGTTTTTCAAATATTTTTTACATAATTTCTTTAATATTTTTTTACATAATTTCTTTAAGAGGATTGTAACATTTCCTTATTTGGTTTTTCGTAATTAAATGTTCAAAAATATTTCCTTTTATGTTCAATGGCATGATGTGTAAATAAGTGTGATTTTTTGGACATGTTCAAATTAGTACTTCAAAAATAATATATAGATTTTTGGATACATTCTTCTTTGGCAATAAAAGATTCTAATTAGGGCTTTTTAAAAAGGGAGAATTACAAAACTATATCATTTGAATTATATTTCACAATAACTACATCATTTCAAAATAATTTCACAAAACTACACCTAAACACTAAAAATTAAATCCAAATAAATCATACCCACATAATCTTACCCCTTAATATTATACCCTAAACACTAATTAGCGAACCCAAATAAAAAGATTTTAGTTTTGATAATTTTTTAAAAGGTAAATCAAGCTTTTAAATTTTTAAATTTTTGAAAGAGTGTAAATATGTGAAAAATTGAATTAGATAGAGTTTTATAAAGGAAAGAAAGAAATGGAGTAGTTTTGTGAATTCCACTTTTAAAAAACACATCTCTACCAAATGGTATTAGTCAACTTGGATATATTATAAGCAAGTCATGGTAATGGCTTCAAGCAAATGAATAGAGATATCTATGTAGCACTATCTATTTTAGCTTTCCACGTGCATATTTCGATCCTTTATGTTACAAAATTGCTTTTTTAGAAGAAAAAAAAAATGGACCGATAAAAAGTTAAAACGAACTTATTATATACATGTATTAAATATAAAATATTCATACAGAATTTTATGTTTAAATTTTCTGTATAATTTTGTTTGATATATTTATATTACACTAAATGTTTAAAACTAAATTGTCAAAAAATATGTAAATGGGATGAGTTTTTTATACTTGAAAAACACTATCAAAAAAATTTTCAAGCCTGAAATACCACTTAAAATCAGTTTTTTCTTTCAAATTCTCAAATCATTATTCTATAGTGACTGATTGTGAAATTGATTGTTCTCAACAAATTTAATATCACATTAAAATTATTTCACAATTTTCCCGAGTGCATGCAAAATAAAAAAATTTGCAATATTTCACAATAAAATTTTCCGCTTTGTTTATATATATAAAAGAAACAATTATTTGAAGCAAACTATTTTTATTTGGTACAACGTGTCAGTGCAAGCACTTGTGGGTCCTACTTTTCAAGAATTAACTTGACGTTACCAAACACATGCTATGATGACGTCATGTCTAAACAGAAATATTCTTTCACGTTACTTGTTTTTTTCCTTCGTGGCAACTTTTTATTATTTTTGAATTAAAAGTATAATCCAAAACCTTTTTCTTTCTATGGTGATGGTAAAAGATTACCTTGAAATAAATAAACATTTGTTTAGATTTTAGAATATTTTTGTGTTGACGTAGTAATAAAAGTATCAATCGCATGTACTTTTATATGTTGGTTGGATTTTTCTGATAATTTGTCTCTATCGAGTTTTAAAAGTCATATATTGATTGGAACCAAATATACTATACGAATATTCCTGAAAAAAAATTAGGATGTGAAAAGAAAAAAGAAATTTTATTATTGAATTATGAAGTTTTCTTATACGTCTATATAATAATATGGTGAAAAAGACTTTTAACTAATGCCATGTAATCTATATAATTAAGGTTTTTCATTTTTCCATTTCCATTTTTGAGTCATCTTATATTAATATATGCTATTGGCTCATGTCACGCTGTCACATAAACTTACATAATGATATAAACATGCATTAATTCTTTTGTTAGAGAAAACATGGTCATATATGATATATAGCAAAGATAACATAAATATTTTATATTTTACTAAACGTTTTAAAGAAAAAATATATTTCAGTAAACGAATTCTTTTTTGTGTAACCACAAAACTTGAAATTGAAACCAATATATTTTGATTGATTAGGATTGTGTAATTAAGTGACATTACCAAAACATTGTTTAAATAATTCATCCTAAAATAATTTAATCGATATAAGAAATTAAACGCACCAAGTTCTTAAACAAACTATTAGCCCGTCTTCAAAGCACAAAATAGACAAGATAACCAAGGTTTTCAAATATTACAAGTGTGTTTTTGTATACCCATAAGCATAAAATTACATATAGATAAATATGTATATTTGTATTATTGTATAGATATCGTAGAGTCAATATTGTACTGTAGCAACAAGAACCCAATTCAGGTTTAATAACATACTAGTAATGAACCCGCCCACTGCGGAGGGTGATTATAATAAATTATGATTGATGATTTATTTGTGTCTTTCAAAATATATTAAAACTTTATATTAAAAAATATTTTATTGTGTTTTAACAAAAAAAAAAAAAAATATTTTATTGTGTTTCATTCATGCCTAGATTAATAATAGTATAATGATATATCATTTTTTGGTATTAGGTTACTAAATTGGTTTATTTAATAAGAAAGTTACAAAACTACATTATTTCAAATAAATATGTTACAAAATTAAACATAATTCATGACATTTATCAAAAATAATTAAACATAATTCAATTTCTTTAAAAAATTTACATTTCTACACATTTGAAATGATTAAATTATGTTAAGTTACCTTTTTAAAATTTATCTTAGTTGAAAATTTTCATTTGGATTCACTATTTATTGTTTATAGATTATTGTTTACTCGTGTATTGGACAGTGAATTTTAGAAGATTTTGGTGGATTTTAAGGTGAATTTGGTGGGATTATATATATATATATATATATATATATATTGATGCATCTTTGTAATTTCCCTTTATTTAACCAATAATTATTGAAAAGCCAATAAACATGTGCTTAGTACTAATATATTTCTTAAAGAGTAATGTAAAAAAGAGAAAAGAATATTAAAGCCGATATAAGATTAAGAAAACTTTGATTTTCTCAAAAATAGTTTTGAAATATTATAATATATTATGAGAAAAATTATTCTTGAAAACGAAAAAAATTCATACATAATTATAACTCTGAATTTTTTTAATGTATCGCATATCATTTTTGCAAAGAGTATTATAATCATATGAAATCAAACCAACAAAAATATGAATATAATATGAACTTTTTTTTGGTCAAACAATATTACCTTTTTTATGTCTATGAATTAGGGTAGATATACATAAATTATAGAGGAATTCACAAAACTACACCCTTTCAATTTTTCCTTCATAAAATTACACATAATTTAATATTTTTCTATATTTATACCCTTTCAAAATTTTAAATGGTTAATTTACCCTTTGAAAAATTACCAAAAATATTTTTTTTTATTTGGGTTCGCTAATTAGTGTTTAGGGTATAGTATTAAAAGGGTATGCTTGTATGGGTATGTTATTTAGATTTAATTTTGAATGTGTATGTGTAATTTTGTAAACTACATTTCAAATAATTTAGTTTTGTAATTCTCCCTTTGTTATATATAAGTTTAAAGTAACCTAGGTTCGAATTCATTATGTTAACTATTAAATAGTTTAAAATAACCTAGGTATTAAATGGGAAGAACTTTTATTGAGAAACCCTTAAAAGTTCATTTTAATTACATGAAATGTCATTGTATAAATTTTAGTATAAGGTAATTTTAGATAAAAAAAATTAAAAATTATTCCTATCTAATAGGAATATATTAAAAACGAAATTTTAAATAGAAAAAGAAAAAAAAAAAAATTATTCCTATTTCATAGGAATATATTAAAAACGAAATTATAAATAGAAAACGAAAAATAAATAAAAAAATATTCCTTTTTAATAGGATTAAAGTTAAAAAACTAAATTAAAGAAAAAGAAAATAAAAATAAATATCAAACTATTTAATAGTTAACATAATGAAAAATTAAAATATTATGAATATTTTAATTTTATGAAAATCATAAAAAATAAAATATATTTAAAGTTTCTTTTAAATATTTAAGTTATATAATTTTTTTAATTATCTAGAAGTATATATTATTTTTCAAAAAGTAAGATAAATTTTATTTGCGGGTCTAATTTTATATTCAAATGTAGGTATAATTATAGATTTTAACAATCAAATTTATTTTCTGTATATGTGTAATTTTGCGACGAGTCAGAATTTATCATATATAATTTGTAAGATATAACCAAATTATATTCGTAATATCAAAACATACATAAATAAGATTCAAAAATTTATCTTTAGTATTCATCAATAAAAAAATCAGTCAAATTATATCAAACTATTATGTTTATAAACATTATACCCGTGCGAATTCAAACCTAGGTTATTTGAAATGTGTATGTGTAATTTTGTAAACTACATTTCAAATAATTTAATTTTGTAAACTACATTTCAAATAATTTAATTTTGTAAACTACATTTCAAATAATTTAATTTAATTTGAACCTAGGTTATTTAGATTTAATTTTGAATGTGTATGTGTAATTTTGTAAACTACATTTCAAATAATTTAGTTTTGTAATTCTCCCTTTGTTATATTATTTGAAGGAATTGCAAAAATACACATCTTAAAATGTATTTTATAAAACTATACCTATTTAAAATCTAATTTTATTCATAAACCTATCATTAAATCTTATATATAAATAAATACTAATCAATTTTCTCATTAAAACTAAACCCTAAACACAAAATAGTGAACACAAATATATAAAAAAATTAGATAAAATTTTAAAGCGTAATTTATTCATTTAAAATTCGAAAAATATGGATACAATATTTTAAAAAGATTTGAAAAATATAGTTTTGTAAGTTAGTGTGTGAAATGGTATAGTCTTATAAACATTTTTTTTTTATAGAATGTTTTTTTTATATAATGGCACTATAGAATGTTTTTTTAATTATTAGTTTTCTGTCAGTGACAACTCAAATATAACGTTTGTAGATTTTTTGGTAAAGTTTGTAGAATTTGAACTCCAATTTTTTTATTCGATATTCGAATTACAATTTCTTTATTTTTGGTTTGTAAACATTAATATATATACCAATTTAATGGGCTCGAATAGATGTGCTAATGAAATATTGTGATAAAATGGTGTTAGTCAAAATTTTGTTTTTGTCGTGCTTTGTTTTTGTCATATTGTAAATCATTTATCCATTACTCCCTCCGTTTTTTAATGTAGGATTTTCTAGAAAAAAATCACAAATTAATAAGTTGTTTAAAATGACTTTTATAACCTCATTTATTGTTGCTATTATGATTGATAAAATATAAATTAAAATCCTACATTTCAAAACAAATTTTTTTTCTAGAAAATCCTACATTAAAAAACGGAGGGAGTACTATATAGTGTACCTTATTTTTTTTACCTTTACTACGAAAAGTTACCGAAAATCATTATCTCTATCTATTTCTATCTTTGTCGTGATCAAAGAGTCGTCCAACTCTAAACCAAATCATCACAAGCATCATCAACTTTCTCATTTTTGTTTATCATTAACCGTCTTGATCAAAGAATTTTACATATTTAAAAAAAAAATTGTTTTTTTTCAGCATACCAATATCCTACAAATTTTTTACAATCTTTTAAAATGTATGTATACAAAATTAAAAGAAAATAGTGATATTGTTGGAAAATATTATCTTTAAGAGGAATTCACAAATCTAGACCCTTTCAACCTCTCCTTCACAAAACTACACCTAATTTAATATTTTCACATATTTACACCCTTTCAAAATTTTAAAAACTTGATTTACCCTATAAAAATTTACCAAAATTAAAATATTTTCATTTGGGTTCGCTAATTAGTGTTTAGGGTATAGTATTAAAGAGGTAAGATTGTGTGGGTAGGGTTTATTTGGATTTAATTTTGAGTGTTTAAGTGTAGTTTTGTGAAGTATTTTGGAAATGGTATAGTTTTGTGAAATGTAATTACAATAGTGTAGTTTTGTAATTATCCCTTAATATTATCTTTAGAGTGATTAGTTGAAAATGCATGAGTTCCGTAAATATGATTGCAACATTTTAGAAATTTTAAAATTTTGAATTCAATGATACAAAAGAAAAGAAAATTAAATATATATAATTAAATTTAATTCACAATTTTGTTTCATGATTTTCTTTTGGTGTCTGTTTTGTAACTCTGAAAAATGACACATGAAACACTATAAGCTCTATAGGCAAACGTTTACCAATTTGATGAATAATTCCTCAAAAGCTTCTGACTCTATCGACTTGTTGCACACAAAACCTATCCACACTCGTTGCGACAACTTCTTCCTGAATATTCGATTCCATAGACTCGTGCAAAAACAAGTGTAGGTAGGTTTTGAACTCGTTACCTAGTACTCTACATGTGCAATCTTTACCATTTTTTTAACACTTAAGTGTATATTGTTTATAGCAAAACCAAATTATTATATATATTTTGTGGTGCAATTGCAACCTCAACCTCTAACGTGGGTCCGCCACCACCGGTAATATAGGGGGTGTATCACATAGTTAGGAAACGGCGCGTCAGTGTTGCGGTTGCGGCTTCTGTATGAGCAAACGACGACGTTTGGCGAAACTTGTTTGAGGAAGCTAAAGTATCGACGGAATGTAACCTGAGACGACGGAGCTTATGTGTAATGTATAGATTCAAAACATAAACTGAGAAGTCATTATTTGGCTATGACTTCCCCAGAAACTATATGTTAAACCAAAATTCCGATTTTTTTTTTACTCCGTCATGTCTTCTCCTCGTTCAAAAACGGCTCAATTCGGGTCAACCCGGTTCTCGGATCAGTGGGCTTTCTCGTTATCGGATCCGGTTCTGGACCCTCCAATCTCTTCTCCTTCAAGATTCGCCAACGTCTCTTCTTCCTCCCCCAAATCTCTAATCCTTAGAATCGCAGCTTACAAAGCTTTCTCAGAAAAAAAAGAAGAAAGATTTAGATATAAACCTGAGATACCTTCGTTGAAGAAGGAAGAAAGAAGGTCTCTCTGTGTGTATATGTGGACCCCCCACAATGATACGTGGAAAAAAAAAACACATATGTATTAATCGTTATAATTTGATTGGCTGTTTGTCCATTGAGAATCCTTACTCATTAAGTTTTGTTTTTTACATTCATCCCTTTTATTATAACTTTTAGATATAATTTGATATAATTTGTAATTATTTTTTAATTGATTTATGTCGAATAATAAATTTGTAATCATATATACGTATATATGTATGTTCTAATATTAAAAATATTTTTTAGTATATCATAAATTATGTTGATATATTTTGATCCGTCGCAAAATTAAGCAGGAAATCTCGCGAAAGTATCTAAAAGTATTAAATTTTTTATTTTTTTAAAGATTTTTGGATACTTTTGGTTTTTTATTTACATCATCGATTCGAATATTCTAGAAAAAAACTTTTAAATAATTAAAATTTTCTATAACTTAATATATTTTTTTAAACTAAATAAATATTTTTGATATGGTATGATGGATTATCATAAATTGAAATATTTATAATATTTTATTTTCATTATGATACCTATTTATTTTATTTTTCATTTTAATCATATTAATTAGGAATAATTTTTTATATTTAATTTTCGTTTTTCTTTTAATCCTATTAAATAGGAATGTTTTTTAATTTTTATTTTAAATTATCTTATATTAAAATTTATTAAAAGAAAATTTTAAGGGTTCTTCAAAAATTGTTCTTCCCAATTAATAGTATAGATGGTTTGACATATTTAAAAAACATTTCTAAAGTTTTGTTTTCATATTCATCCCATTTATTGAAGTACATGTAAAAGAACAAAATTATATCATGTTAAAAATCAATAGATATTTTTTATAGGAAAAAATCATAAATAATGAAGATGCATTTTAAAAGTTGAGTTCAAAATTGGGTCAAAAATAACCCAAAAAAGAAAGCATATCCTACAATTGCTTAACAATTTTTACCCTTACATGAAGATATATATATTTGTCATTTTTACTACCTTAACTCTTTAATTTACAATAACATATATATTGTAATATTTTATAAATTTAAATTCATTTTTAAACATGTATTCTCCAAACAAAAAATATAGGGATTCCTTCCCTGAGTTATGGACTTATGGTTAATATATCATACGTAAATGTCCAAATGATTGATGTTTATACTTATTACATTAACTAACCTAAATAGTAGATAATCATTTCCTAAAAGAAGAGACTTTATAAAGAAGCAAAAAGTGGAAGAAAAGTTATAAGGAAATTAAATATATTATCAAAATTAGAAACCGAGATGAGGTATTCGAATAATCATTACAAAAATCAACATAATCAATAATAAAATTTGAAGTGCTAAGGATATCTAAAAACTTCGTAAAATATCCATTTGAAAAGTTAAAATTTGGGAATCCACTACTCACTAGAGTAATATATAAGAACATGGTCATATTTTTGAAGCAAATGACATAAAATGGTAATAATCTGACTTTTATATATTAAATTTCATTTTTTTGTAAAATCTTTTATTAATTATATTGTCTTTGTTCAGTCAAACTTTACGACATTACTTTATTAATTCCAATAAAATGCAATACAGTCTAATTAAGTATAAGACCATTTCCAACGTATTTTTCCATTTTCTACTTCAAAATAGAATATCTTGAAAATGAAGATAGATTTTACTCCAATGTATTTCTTCATTTTCTTACTCCATAAAAGAATATTCTAAGTATATTCTTTTTTTCACATTCTTATTAATTACAAATATTGATTTCAACTTCTATAATTTTAAAATTAACCTTATTTATTTATCTTCTACAAAATTAATATAAATTATAATAATATTTTGATAAAATCATGTAATTAAAACTACATTACATCATAAAATAAAACATATATATTATTCAGTTAATTCCATTAGTGGATTTTTAACTTATCTTTTTTTGTTAAATCTTTGTTTGGTTTCTTGTTGTTGTATTTTAAAAATCAATTTTTATGTTTATTTTGTGTTAATATTGTATTTTGAAATTTAAAATTAGTTAAATATTTATTTGCAAAAAAAAATATTGTTTTCATATTTTTTAGTTTACTAATAACAAACACTTGATTTTAAACAAAAATTAATAACAAAACAAATGAATATAAATTTTGAAGGACTATTGTGCAATTAAAATAGCTCATCTCCATTATAGAATAGAGATTAAAAATTCTCCATAAATGGAGTAGAAAAGTTGTTTTCTCCATTTTGGAATAGGAAATGGAGTGGTGTGGAGAGGATTTTTTGTCTAAAATAGAAATCTACTCCAAATGGAGAAGAGTCGGAGATGCTCTAAAAGGTTTAAAATTAAGTAACACGTAGATTATAAATAAATTTAATTTAATCATGCATAAATGAAACATAAATGTTTAATTTTGTCTACCGAATGAATATGTATATTGTGTTGATATGACTAGATTTAAATTTACTAGAGATACTACATAATTACTTCTACACTCTAAAACAACTACATCGATATAACAAACAAATGATATCCATTAATTAATTATGACATTTTTTAAACTATAAACATTGTGTAAAATGATCCACCATTATTATTTTAAGGATATAGGATATGAATTTTGTGAGAAAATATTATTGTGGGCAATAGATTTTAATTTGATTCACTATTTTATTCAATTATCTAATGACAATTATATAGATATAATAGGTACACTTATGAATTGTTGTTAAAGTTTGGTTATTGTTAGTTTTTTTTGCTTGGTGATTGTTAGTCCTTTACCGAATCAAAATGTATAAAGACTAATGAAAAAATAGATTTATTAGTAACTTTTGTCTGTATGTTGAATAAGCAATAAAATAATACTATAAATATTATTGAAAGCAGTAAAAAATCTTGTCTCTCATCAATCATAGACTCATAACCATCATTACACTATGTCATTTCCAAAAAAAGTTCAAAATACAAAAAGGTACATATTTGGTGAAAACCAATTCAACTTTTTTTACCCCAATTTGAAAAGTCTTGCGGGCAATTTATAGACTATTTGAAACCTAGAAAAAGACTTAAAATATTAATTTTATTGAACACAAATAGATAGCTACTTTTTTGGTAAAAATACATAGCTACTTATAAAGTCATTATTTCTGCCATATATATATTGGATATAGTCAGAAAATAAAATAGTGATGAATATGAAACAAAACATATTTAACTATTTTTAACCATCTGTGTTTCTAATATTACTAACACAGATCCTTATAGAAACATAAAATTGTTAGAGCATCATTAAACGAGAACCACTTAAAATTTGGTTCTTAATATTGTTATATTAATATTTTAATATTTTTTGTTTCTAATTAAATTTTATTACTTAAAACAAAATTAAACCAATAAAAAAGGACACATACCATAAAAGTTTCTTAGACTATTTTTGTGTTAAAAACCTCTATAAGTTTTTCGTTTGATGATGCTTTTAGAGAAAAATTGTTAGGGGGAAATTAGAGACATGATATTATAGGCATTGTGCATTTTATTTTAATTTGTAGATATAATTCCAAAATTAAAATTGAAAATTGTTGGGTTACCTAATTTCCCAATTATTTAAGTAGGAAATAATGAGAGTCATACACGTGAAATCAAAGTAAAACCCTAGATATGATACTCATCACCGTCACCGGAGAGCGAATCTTGAAGAAAGCATGATGGAGCTTTGGGCGGGAGGGAGCGCTTTGGGCGGGAGTGACTTTTCCTTAAAATACCACCAAAATAAGTTTTGGTTTTAAAAATATAATTACAAAGGGTAAAAAGCTATAATACTCTTTAACTAAAAGTCAAGATCTTTCATGCCTTTATATAGTCTACATACATTTTGGATTTCGTTGACCACAATAATTAAAAACCTAAAATACTAAATATTTTCAAATTTAAACCCTAAATTAATCACAAATGTTTTGGATTTGGAATTGCGAACCCAAATGAAAATATTTGACTTCTAAACTTTAAAACATTTTAGTTTATATATCATATTTTTATAATTTTTTTAAAAACATTTTAGTTTTTTTTTACTTTTAAAATATTTTTAATGAAATACAAAATAATCACGTTTTCAGTTTATAAAATTGATTTATATTTAAATTTATAAAAATCAAAATAAAAATCAAAATTATCTAAGGGTATAATAGCTTTTGACTTTTAGTCAAAGGGTATTATAGCATATGATCCGTTTTTTCAATAAAAATACAAATTAAAATATTTTTTATATCAAAATTACAATAAAAAAAGAGTATACAAAATAGCACAAACACAAAAAACGAATTTTAACACTTTTGAATTTTAATTTTTTTAATTTCATTCGGATTCGCAATATAGTGTTTAGTGTATAATTTTGAAGCGCAATCGGTATAGTTCTGAAAGTTTAAGATTGAAAATTTAAGATTTAATGATATTTATGAGAAATTTTTTTTTTATTGGTATTTAAAAATGTATGCTAATTTTTTCAAAAAACTTGATTAATCTATTAATCTATATTATTATTTTTGAAGTACTAATTTGAACATGTCCAAAAAATCACACTTATTTACACATTATGCCATTGAGCATAAAAGGAAATATTTTTGAACATTTAATTACGAAAAACCAAATAAGGAAATATTACAATCCTCTCCAAAAATAAATAAATTTTTTTAAGGAAATTATGTAAAAAATATTTGAAAAACAAAATAAAAATATATAATTCACATAAATACATTATTACATAGTTTGTTTTTATAAAAACTACCATTAAAATTTTATTTAAATTAAAACATGTTTAATTAATATTATTAAGAATTTAAAAACGAGTTGAAACAATTTTTTGTTAAAAATATCAAACAATAAAAAACAAAATAGTTTGTTAACGGGTTCGATTTCCGATTCGATTATAAACAAAAAACAAGAAATTGCAATTCTACTAAAATTTAAATCTTATATTACATATTTAGAATATGTTTACAACAATTATTTATATATATAATCAAAATAATTATAATTTTAAATAAATTTGGGTAAATCACATAATATGATTTGTGTATTTCGATTAGGTTTCGGTTTGTATTTTGAATCCGGGTATTTTAGAATCCTAAATATAATAAATAATAAATTATTGGTCTAATCAACTTACAAATTATATTAAAATTTTGCTATACGAAATATATAATAAAAATATCTATATTATTATTTTTGAAGTACTTTTTTGAACTTTTCCAAAAAAACTCACTTAACTACATACTATGTCATTGGTTTTAAACAAGATGAAAAAATTTCATTAATGGTAAAACCGTAATTTAGTTAAATCCAAACAAAATACTTAAAATTAATCTTATTCTTATCTTGGACAACAATAAGATTAAGAGTTATGTTAAACTTACACACAAACATATCTCATTCTATATATATACTTTTAAAAATTAACTTAAATATCAACAAAAACAATAAAAGCGATTTTCAACAAAAAACCAACCACTAATTTCATATTTATGATATTTTTGATATAATCTTTTTATTTTTCTTACGGAGGTCTATATAAAATTTCAGAATATAAATATTTTTTTAAAAGTGTATAGTTTAGTTTTTATATATAATCATTGTCCATATTATAAGTTTCTATTTATATTACTATTTTAGATGTTAATAAACATCTATATTGAACATAGATAAAGTTTGTTTAAATCAATTAACACTAGCATAACAATTATTTATTAACGGGTTCGGTTTCTGGAAAATTCTAGATAAATCACAAGAAGTTTGAAAATAATGATTAAACTTTATCATAAACAAATTTCGGGTAAATCGGGTTCAAATCTAGAAATTTGTTTTGGCTCCGGGTTTTCAGGTAGTAAATTTCGGTTTATTTATTTTTGGAACGGTTTCGGTTCTTTAATTTCGGTTTGGTTCCAATTATGTACTTCAAATATAATTATAATTATTATTATTTTTAATATTTTTTGGGTAGTTAGAGTAGTTTAGTTTAGTTCTAAAAAATTGAGTTCGGTTCGGATTCGATTTTGGGTATTATGGTAGTAAATTTCCCTATACATTCGAGTTATTTGTTTTTAGGATCGATATTGATTTGGGGATTTCGGTTTGGTTTGGGTTCGGTATTTCGGATCCGGAAGTTTTACCCATCCCTAAATATAATAAAATAAATTTTTATAGTTTACAAGAACAAAAAAAATATTACAAACTTCTAAATTAATTGTATATATATAAAACTATTTGTAAAAAACATAAACCGTGATGTATCACGGGTTAAATCCTAGTATCTGTTATTCTTTTAGGTTTCTAAATTCATGTTAATTAAAAAATACTAACTAAAATAATTACATAAGACAAGAAGAAGAAGCAGAGAAATAGTTTCATGTATGTTAAGGTTTATTGTGTTGGCAAGAAAAACAAACTAGTTTATGTTAACTTGTGTAGCATAAATATGAATTTTTTAGGGTCAATAGTATTAATCTGCTGCATACAAAACTACTTTTGTGATCAACAAAGTGGTTCAATCACTAGTTTTAATCTCCATACTACTTCAAAGTTAAAACAAACAAAGTTTCATACAGCAAATGTCATGGCGCGAATACTCGAAAAACAAACCCGCGAGAATCTGTTACATGGTCAATAACGAACATAAATAACATCAGTTCTCCGTCTTTTGAAAGTTGGGTGAATGGTTTCTTTTCTCGGAGAATTCTTAAGCTTGTCGATCCTCTCTGCACACTCTCGCAACCTCTTTGTAAGCTTAAGTAAACGCGCAACCTTCTTAGCCGCTAATTCCATAAACCGAGCCATCTTTTGCAAGTCAGTTACTAACACAAAACACCAACTTGTGTTTCATCATTTGGTTGATATTATTATTTATGATATATTGATATTTTTTTGTATGGAAAATAATATATAAATCAACACTTAAAACATTTATTAAATACTAAAAATTATTTGACAAAATTTGTTAAATAAAGATTATAATTTAAAGATATTAAAATAAATGGAAGAAAAAGGATACATAATTGTCAAGGTTAGAATACCAAAATCCAAAACTATGATTTTTTTTCTTCCAACATTGTTGTTATAATTATCGATTTTTTTATACAGGGATATTAACATTAGCTATTTAGATTATTAGACGTTATTTTATAAAACAATAAAAAAAAAATATTGTCTAAACAGACAAAACCATAACCATCCGTACAAGAGAGTGTGTGAACACAGTTTCTCTATAGTAATATAATCAAAAAAAAAAATCAAAAATTTTGGAGCCACCACAAGAAACATCATAAGCTCAAATAAAGATGAAAATCTCATTAAACAACAATCTTAGTGGTATTTCTAATATTTAAAAACATTTTAATGACATTTTTTGCTATGAAAAGCTTTTTAATGGTATTTTCAAAACATTTTTTTTGGTGGTATTTTAATGATTTTATCAAAAAAAAATAAACCCTAATCTAGATATACCAAAAGGAGTGATATATACTCATATATGCTTCTTATAAGAGCCAAACATAAACAAAACTTAGTTTATAATATCCCTGTAAACAAACAAATCTATAAATATATATATATATATATAGACAATAAATAATTAATTACATGTAGGAATCGATGAAGAAGGAGAGGAGTAAGAAACGGGTCTAAGAGAAGGGAGAGCAGAGTCAGGGAAGTTTCTGAGAATGGCTTTTCTGTAATCAGAGATTTTCATGACCATCTTCTTCAATTCAGACTCCAATTTCTCGAGATCTTCTTTTTCTTCTTCTTCTTCTAGTTCGATTTTAGCTTCTGAGTTCAGATTTGCCGCCATTGTTGTTTCCAAGAGGTTTTTTACGAAGCTTTCTCTAATCTGAGAAATCCCTTTCTCTCTCTCCTTTAATGACTTTTTTTGATATTTTGATTCAGACAAACGATGACGACATCGTTTTGCTATTTTCTTCCATATATATTAAAGCCCAATAACCATGTGAATATATTAATGGGCCTAAATATTAAAGTCCAATAACTTTGTGGGACCCACCTAAAACGAAGTCCCAAACAGAACCCGAGTATTATGCGTTTGTTGGGTATTCGCTAGGGTTGTGTCTTTGATGTTTTTGTTTGCGATTTTCAGAGCCGGGTTTAAGAGCATGTTTATCAAAGGTGCTTATGTAGAGTCTTTGTGTATTTTTTTGTGTATTTGAGTATTAAATTAAATTAAAACATGTATTATTAATAAGAACTCTACAAAAAGGGGAGCTTAAAATGCTTAATTAAATACACAAAAAATACACAAAAAAATACACAAGCACTCTACAAATACACAAGCACTCTACATAAGCACCATACATAAGCACTCTACGAAGTCCCAAACAGAACCCGAGTATTATGCGTTTGTTGGGTATTCGCTAGGGTTGTGTCTTTGATGTTTTTGTTTGCGATTTTCAGAGCCGGGTTTAAGAGCATGTTTATCAAAGGTGCTTATGTAGAGTGCTTGTGTATTTTTTTGTGTATTTGAGTATTAAATTAAATTAAAACATGTATTATTAATAAGAACTCTACAAAAAGGGGAGCTTAAAATGCTTAATTAAATACACAAAAAATACACAAAAAAATACACAAGCACTCTACATAAGCACCATTGATAAACATGGTCTAAGTTAGGGAACATAGAGAGAGAGGAAGAGGATAAGATGCTACGATATTGCTCGCTTGCTCCTCCGAGGTTTATGTATGTCTTTTCATCTAGCAGTTACATACTTACATTATGCACATGTCATAAAAATATGTTGCCATAAGACATGCTTAGATGCCTCTTCTTATACGTTCCCGTTGCTCTGTTGAATAAAATAGGATGATATCTCTTACCTTGGACTACTAGGATGTCTTCAATACAATTGTTGTCTTGTCTGGTAAGGAAATCAAATTATTAGCCTTACACGTTTAGAAATAAGAATCTCATGGTCTTTGTTTTACATCAGCTTGACATGCCTTATACATTCACATGTTCGAGAGGAGAAGACGCTTAAAGATGTTTATGCGTCTATATTCCCCCTGGTAGGTTATACCATAAAACCCTTAAGGTACTTATGTGAGTACTTCGGAATTGTGTTGTTGTTGCTTCTTGAGACTCCTTCTTGAGTACTTTGAATTGTGTCTGTTGAACATTTCTTTAGTTAATGATTGAAGAGTAGAGAATTGTGTGAGCAGCTATAATGAAGGCGGCTTCGCTGAACATGTTGGTCTCCATCACCACCGTCTTACGGAACATTCCATGATACATTCAAATATGATAGCAATCACATAAAGTATACTTGCAGCTAATATTGTTTACTACATGGGAATGACCATGTGACCATAAAAAAAAAGAAGAAATTCGTATACAAATGTTTGTTATTCTCACATGATGTACTTGGATCACGAGAATGGCGATGCGGTGTTAGCCATAAACATGGCTTAACTTTGGCTAAAGAGAGCGATTATGTTGTTTTTCTTGATAACAAACTTGGACATACTAAGTTTTATGGAGGTTATGTACACTAATTAACGTGTGTTGTTTAAAGGTGGGGCTATTTGGTTTTTTTGAGGAGAAGCATGATGTTTTAGTGAAGTTACTCGAGGAAAACCCGATCGAGTTACGCGTTGACAGTTTGTTGCTGTGTGCAAGGGTTGTGTCTTTGATGGTTTTGTTCGCTATTGTTCGCTCGCTCCTCCAAAGTGTATGTATGTATGTCTCAATGATGTAGTTGCTAATGGAGTACACAATCATCATATAAGATCGCAACGCTTATGAATAAAAGGCGAGATATTGTTTTGATAATACACAAGAGACTCGAAAGAAAGAAAAAACCCCTCTTTAAGTATGAAAAATAATTTTGGAACAACACTTAGAAGTTACTTGAAATACTTTGAGAAGAGTATAGAACTTAAAATATGATCACTCTTTCTTTAAATTATCTTTTTATTTCTCTTTTTCGACTTTTATTACAAATTATAGGAGAGGGAGAGGAGCTATTTATAGGCTCCAAGCTACAAAATATCCTACACACTTCCTATCTATCAAAATATCTAATAAAGTTTATTAAGCATATATAGATTTGTAAATGGGTTGTTAAAAGCATGTGCAAGTTTTCTTGTGTAACTTCCGCAATGTATTGGTTCGCTATAGGAGACGTGGTTGGTTTCTTATGAGTTTGGACACCCTGTTACCAGCACCAAACGCGTCTACCGCGGTAGCCAACGTCTCCGTGACATTGAATTTTGGCGACGACGAACTGCAAGTTCATCAAGACACCGCAACAGACCATCTAAGCGGAGAAGAAGAATAGGAAACAATTCCAATATCCTACTATTCTCATCTAACTACAAAACAAAAAAAATAATTTATGTAGTAAGTCTCTCTTAGTATTAAGCAACTTGTAATAGAAGAGAGAAGAAATATACTTATATACATACCGGTTGGGGTAACTTGTTTGCGTTAGATTGAAGAAAACCGTATAATCTTCTAAGAGATTGGATATCATTTTCTATGTTAAAATGATCCATGGGGACTTAGAAAAAAACATAGGAAACAAAGACAAAGAGAGAGATAGAGAAAATAACAGAGAAGAAGATTTGTGTTTAAAGGTTTATTGCTTTATGGTGTGATGTATGGGGACAATTCCTACATATATATATATATATATATATATATATATATATGAATATTATGGATATACTTAGTCGTGTTGGTTGGCTTTAAAAACAAAATAATAATCCTAAAATAGTAGAAAATCGAGACCAAAACTTGTGCAACTAATAGAAACAAACTCTAAATGATCCTAAAAATAATACACACGTAAGTGGACTTATTCATAAACACAGAACTAGTATAATAGTATAAAGCTACTAAATAGGACAAATTATCATGAAGAATAATACATAGCAATTAGCTAGGGAAAATTGCAAAAAAAAACCCAAGGTTTTAACATTTCAACAGAAAATACCTGACAAATTTTCGGGTTTAAAAAAAAATCTTGATTTTTTTATTTCACATTTTAAAACCTAAGGTTTGTTTTTTTACCACAACGAACCCTACCCAAAAAATCGGTTAAATCTTAGCAGAGATAAACGACATATTTCACATAAAATTAAAACGGGTTTGTTTTATTATCGTATATCAAAGAGAATATGAAGAAAAAACGAGAAAAACAAAAAAATACAAACAAAGATGATATTATTTGTCCTAATATCCATAACTTCAGTCTTTGATAAAGTATTCAAAATCACAAAACTTTTTTTCGTTTATCTCGTTTATTTCTTATATCCCTTTTGTATACGATGGTGAAACAATCACATTTTCATTTAAGTGAAACGAATCATTTTTTTGTGCTAAAATTTAACTGATTTTCGGTTAGGTTTGTTTTTCTAAACAAACCTTAGGTTTTAAAATGTGAAATAAAAAAGTTAAGGTCTTTTTTTAAACCTAAATATTTGTCACGTTTTGTGTGTCGAAAAGGTGAAACCTTGGATTTTTTTTTGCAATTTTTCCAATTAGCTACAATGAAGGCGGTTTTCGCTGAACATTTTGTAACATTCCATGATACATTTTATAAATATGATAACAATCACATATATTATGAGTTGCGGCTAATTATATTAAATAATATTAGACCGACCAGAGCTTCTTAAATAATAATAACAAATATCTATTCTAAAAGAAAACTATATTTAAAGATATACTATATTTAAAGATTCTTAAAAATTCCACTCAAATAAAAATATATAGTCACCTTTTAAGCTCATGAAACTAGATTTTTTGTGATGTATTTTATAGTCAAATTAAAAAGAATTTATATGTTTTGATTAAGTAAAAAGGTTAGTTTTCAAACTTTTTCAAACATGGGGTATTTTCTAAATAAATTAGGTTTAAGGAATATTTTTTCAAATTTCCTCATAATGGGATCAAATCCTACTTTACCGGAAGGTGTGTCTAAGCTAATGTCCGAAGAGACATCACCTTCTGCGCAAAAAGGTTCGGCGAACAACTATGATTTATAAACCTACATATGTTTCCTTTCACGACTAATGCGGCGAAGAAAGGGAACATAGGTAGGTTTATAAACCATTGTTGTTCGCCGAACCTTTTCGCACATAAAGTGTTGTACGAGAAACGCGCGATAATGAAGACGCGAGGATACCACGCGTCATGTTCTTTGGGATGGATAATATTAGTCCTTTGCAGAAGTTGTGTTTTGATTGCAACTATAATATGTTGGATCAGGTAAGAGATTTTAATGGTTATATTAAGAAGTATTGTTATTGACTTATTGTGGTTTTTTCGAATGTATTGGTAGGATCTATTTACTGGTTTTTTATATATGGTTTTGTTATGATTTTCAAACAGTTTTATATTATTTTCAAGTTTTTAATTTAAAGGTTTACTTAATATGATTTTCAGAGTTTTATTGTGTGTTTAAAACTGTAAA
The DNA here is from genome assembly GCA_963556525.1 of Cochlearia excelsa. Taxonomy (NCBI): domain Eukaryota; kingdom Viridiplantae; phylum Streptophyta; class Magnoliopsida; order Brassicales; family Brassicaceae; genus Cochlearia; species Cochlearia excelsa. Next base: position 31,169,003 of record OY748329.1, on the reverse strand, counting down.
ACTATAGAATTGTTACATGAAAAAAAAAATATGCTTAATTTGCTTCCAAAAGAGCATTAAGCCGCTCTGTTTTTAAAGCTTAACGAAAGTGATATTAAAACATGCAAAATTGGTTATCTTTTTTTAAAAAGGGAAATTCCTTAGAATACCATCAAAATAAGTTTTTGTTTTAAAAATACCATTAAAAGAGTTCGAGGAATTCACAAAACTACACCCTTTCAACCACTCATTCACAAAACTACACCTAATTTAATTTTCTTACATATTTACACCCTTTCAAAATTTTAAAAGCTTGATTTACCCTTTTAAAAATTACCAAAATTAAAATCTTTTCATTTGGGTTCGCTAATTAGTGTTTAGGGTATAATATTAAGGGATAAAATTGTGTGGGTAGGGTTTATTTGAATTTAATTTTTAGTGTTAAAGTGTAGTTTTGTGAAGTATTTTTGAAATGGTGTAGTTTTGTGAAATGTAATTCAAACGGTTTAGTTTTGCGATTCTCCCTATAAGTTTTTATAACAAAAATACCATTAAAATATTTTTTATATTAAAAATACCATCAAAAAGTAGTAGTTTACAAAAATATCACAAATACAAAAACGACTTTTAACACTTTTAGATTTTAAATTTTTTCATTTGGGTTCGCTATATAGTGTTTAGGCTATAGTTTTGAAGGGTTAGGGTATAGTTTTGAATGTTTTGGGTGTGATTTTGAAAATTTAAGATTTGTGGTATTTATGAGAAAAAACTTTTTAATGATATTTTTTAAACTTTCAAAAATGTGTGGTAATTGTGTTAAAAAAACTTTTTTTAGTGCTATTTATAAGAATTGGATTGCCCTAAAAAAACTTATATAGTTTTAAAACCCCCAAAAGTAAATCGAAAAAAACTTAACAAAAGTGATGATGACTAAAAAATGTATCATAATTTACTAAATTCACTTAATTAAACTTTTTTGGTAGGATATATCCGCGTAATTAAACTTTATAATAAAACTCATACAATATTTTATACAATTATCTAACATAGAGATAGATCCGGTCTTGAGCAGAAACGGATGATACATAGGTATAGGGCCTCATATTTATAAGGGCCTACTTTAGTAAAAATTGGTATAATTTTTAATATAGGTTTATTGTATTTTTTTGAATATTGCGGAGAACTAAAAAACGAAGAAGAATCGGTGGGCCTAAATAATAATAAAGTCCACTTATTTTTTGATAAAATATGTTTTTTTATTATATTCTATAAGGCCTCAATTTTTATTTCGTATTAGGTCTCAAATATCTTAGGTTCGGCCAAAGTTCAATCTATCTTTTAAAATCTATATGATTTAATAAATATTGCTTAAATTTAACTTTAATAGTTTGAAGAAATTTTTTAATCCTCTCGAATGTATGCATTGCACAAAGGGCTGAGATACTTAGTAATTAGGGGGTAAACTGACCCCATTAAAATATTAAAATTGCACTATATGTTCTTAATAATAACCACAATGACCCCGCTCTAATATAGTTTTTGACCCCATTGAAAACCTAATTTAACTACATAAACTAATAAAATGTCCAAATACATGAAATAATAAATACCCAATTGCTTGAAAAGTATGTTTATTGAAAAGTATGTTTATTAGAACATAAATTCCTTTTTTGGTTAATTAGAACATAAATTCTTAATAATATGTAAATAAACTAAAGTAAATAATAAAATCTAGCAATATCTAATATTATTTTACTCGAAGTTACACAATAGAATTGTTTACATAGGAATAGTTTTTAGCGACAGTATGTAATACAACTAAAAGTTTTTTTTGCTTAAATTTATGATAAATATTTCAAAAACAAATTTCTTACTATATAAGATATTTAAAAAAAAAATTTGACCCCACTAAAACAATTTCTACCTCTGCCATGTGCTTTTCAAAAATTGAGTAATTCATCAAATCACCGATTTGATAAATAGAAAATGTGAATCCTCAAATGAAACTAACATTGAGTATGTTAATGTTATTCCATATTTCCCTTTTTTGTTAAATATTTCCCTTCTTTCGTTGACATATTTCTACACATTAACTTACAAAAAAGACAAAAGGGAAGAGTTGTCAAAAAAAAGACAAAAGGGAAGTAGTTTAGTTTATATACCACGCGTATAAGTAGCGTGTGTGTTATAGTTCAAGGGTATCTATATTAGATGTCCACGCGCTTGTGGCAGATGTTTTTGATGTGAAGCGATTGGTCGTAACATATCTTTTTTTGCACTTTTCTAAATTTTATTAATTTAAAAATAAAGAAAGATAATGATATCTGATTTTCTTTTGATGCAAAAATATCTTAAAATATTTATTTGTACGTGAATATATATATTTATTTTTATTCAAAAAAGTGCAATATATGGCGTATGACTTACCACGTATGACTTACCACGGTGAAAGATAAAAGATATACGCAATTACTCATATGATCTCATTTCTTTTTTATTTGGTCAGCATTTTTAAACAGTTTTTATGAATTTATTCATTAGATATTTTAGTTGCTCAAGTAACAGAGCATATCTCAAACACTATGTTGCTTAAGTCACACACTAGAATCTTGAACCAAAAAATATCATAAGGGAAAAGACTTTAACACCATTTATTTCAAATTAAATGGTTTATGATTGATTTAATGGTACATAATAGAATTTGTCAAAAAATGAAAATGGTATATAATAAAATAGTAACACAATGCATTATATATTGTAAACTTTATGTGAGAAGTGAGACATCTTGATGCCAAAAGTAAAGTTATAAGCTTCGAATCAAAATCATTCCACCATATGTTATAATATCCTACCAAATTGTATCTCAATTCTCACTTAAATTTGAGCTGCAATAATCAGTTTAATCTTTGAACAAAGACACAAAAAGTAAGTAAAATGGTGATAACACCATGCAATCATAAACACAAAATTAGCAAAGTAAAACATCATTTGATATTGTGAATTTGTGATTATCTTACAAGTTTTAATTAGCTAGTTTGTAAGTATATTTTTACAAAACAAATTTAAATATATATTGGCATTTAAAACTCAAACATATTAGAAGTGTTTACATCATAATTTGTGATATCCATAAATCTGTAAGATTTCAACTTTGATAAATATCTATATAGGTATTTATTTGTAATTTTAAGGAAAACATGTTTAAACAAATTACATGTTTTTCTCCTTACTATGGTAAGTCATACGACGTGGTAACAATATATAATAATCAAATTAAAATAAATTATTATTATTATTATTATATTATTAATTGAACCGATAAAAAATAACTAAAATCATCCACTCCTTCACGTCGCTAGATCAATTCCAAAATCGGCAACACTTCAAAATTAAACCGTTTTTTATTAACTATTTACTATTTAGCCATAAACCTCACAAGATGTATAATTAATTAACTCTCTCTCTAATTAGTGAAAAGAAAAACCACCAGACCAAGTCGTTAACTTCATAAAAACAAAAACAAACATAAACCATATCAAAATCTTTGACACAAATCCGAAAATCCTCGCCGCTTTTTCAAACATCGTCGGAGGAGTATCTCTCACCGTACGTCATTGTACCAAACTCCGACATAACTCACCTCTCAAATCTCGCAAACGCACGTGCATGGGTTTCCGACAACATTCTCCCCTTTATACAAACAACTTCGATGATACGTTACATATTTGTCGGAAACGAAGTCATTGCCACATGCCACGTCAGATAAAACCGTCGTGGCTAATTTACTCCCCGCCATGGAGTCGCTTACGTCAGCATTAGAGATAGCTAACGTCATCAATAATGTCTCATAAATATAATTATTAACCTTTTTCAAAAACTCATTAAATAAATATTGAGGAATTCACAAAACTACACCCTTTCAAATTCTTTATAATAACATTAAAAAATTGTAGGCCAAAAATACCAATAAATACAAGAATTTGTTTTTTAAAACATTTTAGAATATGATTTATTTCGTTATGATTCTATCTAGTCTTTAGACTTTAAATGTGAAAATGGTAGAATTGAATGTTGAGAGTTTATGATTTAAATTAGCTCAAACCTAATTTAAATTATGTGTTATATTAGTTCAAAAAAATGAAATGGTATTCAAGAAAAAAATACTTCTGATGATATATTTAGTCCTAGAAACATTTTATGTTAATATTTGTGGAATTTACCCAATTTAATGGGGTAAAATGATTTAATATTTTTTTTGGGTCGAAATGTTATTATTTTTTAAAAAGTGAAGGCCCTAAATTGTTAATAGTTTTTCTAAATTGTTATTTTGAGTTACCCAATTACACTTGCTAAAACTATTTTGATATGGTAGGTATACTCTATGGCAACTCCGAGCCGCCTAGCTCCGAGAAGTTTCATGAAGGCTACGAAAAGACCATTTTGGTTTCGATTCTTGATTTTCAGAACCGTACAAAGTCTCCCTTCTTGGTTAACCCGTACCCGTTTTTCGGGTTGTGATCACCCGAAACGCTAAACTACGCACTTTTCAATTCAAACGACGTCGTTTTGTTTGATCCGGTCACAAAACTAAACTACACTAACATGTTCGATGCTCAGCTTGACGCAGTTTACTCCGTGATGAATCGGGCCGGGTATGGTGACGTCGAGATTGTAGTGGCCGAAACGGGTTTTTAAACGTATATTTTCGCATTATTTAACGAGAATCTTAAACCGTCGGTTTCAGAGAGAAATTTTGGTTTGTTTAAACCAGATTTTACTGATTGGTAAGTAAACTCTTAAATTTTAAATTGTTATCATAAATATGAAAACAATTATATATTATATAGAAGCAATTGTAGATAATGCATCTAAATACAAAAAAAAAGAACATATGATCATAGTTAATCCAAGATTGTGTTATGTTCAATACACAATTAAAACTATAGTGAATGAATTGTTTAAAAATATCATTTCGTAGTAATAAAAATCTTGGGACCATCAACAGATTATTGTAGAGTGAATTCTCCATCATTAAGAAATCATCATATGATGTAAAATTGAAACATGCTGAATTTTTATAAATATTATTTATAAATCCATATATTTATATATATATATATATATAAAGATTAAACGTATATTTTCATATGACAAAATTGTGTTTTGACTTTTCATCAAATAAGAAGCATTGCAAACACAGATTCTAACATTTGTTAAAATTCAAAAAGTTACAAAGAGAAGTTGAAAATGTCATATGAAAGAAGCCAAAGTTAACATGCAAAAAGCATATAACAAAAAAAAAATCACATTGGATTATACTTAGATGAGTTATATAATGTAGTTTTTAATCAATTTACCATTTACCAGTTTACCACTATCAATCAAATATAATGTAGTTTTTAATAAATTTACCATTTACCAGTTTACCACTATTAATCAAATATCATGTACTCTCTCTAGTTAGACCTCCCTAAGAAAGTCACAGAAAAGAGAAGACGCTTTTAAATCTAAGAAAAGGATCAGAACCAAAGTTTGACTTGCATGGAGGATATGTCGGAGGAGAATATCGCTACTCTCTTTCGCCATCGAGATATCAAAGGACATAAATTCTGCAGGTTTACTTGGCTTTTTTTTCGCACAAAGACTAACCACTAATCCGTATGATGTGTACGGACTCATTCTCTTGCTTTACTCCTTTTTGAGAAAAGATGGTCATATATAGGGTCCTCGGTTTTAGACGACGTGGCAACCAGTGGTGAATTCTTGGAATCTCTCCCTTATGTCATGAGCGGAGAAGTGGAGATGCATGAGGAGTGTTTTGTTGATATAAACTTAGAAATATAAACCGTGGAAAACTAAACAAGACCAACCATATCAGCATAATGGTGTTTAGCAAAACTACCTGTGAAAATCTCTATCCTTCTCAGGATTAGCTTCAACAAAAGCTTCACATGACCTGACTCCCATCGAACAAAGTGCTTAGAACAAGAATGTGAAGGCACAACGAAAAAAATACTAAAGTATATGTAGAGGAATTCACAAAACTACACTTTTTCAACCCCTCATACACAAAACTACACCTAATTTAATATTTTCACATATTTACACTCTTTCAAAAATTTTAAAGCTTGATTTACCCCTTTGAAAAATTACCAAAATTAATCCTTTGGGTTCACTAATTAGTGTTTAGGGTATAGTATTAAGGGGGTAAAATTGTGTGGGTAGAGTTTATTTGGATTTAATTTTGAGTGTTTTTTTTTGTTAAAATTTTTTGTGAAGTATTTTGAAATGGTGTACTTTTGTGAAATGTAATTCAAATGGTATAATTTTGTAATTCTCCCAAGTATGTATCTAAGCAAGTAAACAAGCTTATAATGAGTAGACAGGAGGAGAAAGAGAGAGAGACATGAAACCTTTGATGTAACCATTCCGATTCTAGGCATTTGTTTCAAAAAACTTGGACTTTTGAAACAACGGTTTTGATAATTCTTTTAAGTATTGCATTAAGATGTCTGCAAATTCATAGATTTCATCAACAGAGTGATGTAGGTTACAATAAAGCAATATTAATGGAATAATATCATGACAGTGCATGCAGCTTACCATAAATATAGTTCTCGAGGCGCTGGATACAAGAAAATATAAGACAAAGAAACAACACTTGATTTAGATGATTATGTGCTTACAAAAAAAAGACAAGATGGAAAAAAGCTATTATAAATCAAGATGCAGAAAACTATCTACCAATGAAATCATTATTGGCAAAAGACGTGATGAGGCTAAAGGATTTGATCTTAGTTTATGGTTACTATAGAGAATCTTTATTTTACTAACTATAGCTTCAAGTGCAGCTCCACGAGGATCATTTAGCAGGTGAACTTCATTAACGAGCACAAGCGTAATATCACCGAAAAAACCTTAAGCCTCCCACTGGTAATGCGATAACGACTCATTTGCGTCAAATTTCTGCAGGAAAACAAGTAAACTACAGTGACACTAGAGGAGATGCAAGCATGTACACCTTGACACCAGAGACAGAAGAAACCAAACAAAAGGATAGTTTAGGTTCACATATAGTGTTTGATTTAAGGACCAAAAGTAAAGCAAAATAAAAATCATCATTATGCAACCATTCCTTAGAAAGTGATATTACGTGAAACTAAAAGCTGAACAATAATTTTAACATATGTTTTGAATTATTTTATAATTGTTTGATAGGCGAATATGTCCATTTGACACGTCCAAAAAAAATGTCAACAATATTTCATTATGTTGACCATATATATGACTTGATAATCATGACTTTTTATCAATTTAGAGTTTTATCAAAAGTTATTTATAAATAGCATTGTTCAAGAAAGCGGCATATGCGGCCGCCTAGGCGCCCATTCACCGCCTGGATTTTTGGAAAAATCGGTGCTATTAGGCGGTGGAAATTTTGGCAGACTATTCGGCTAATAAGCGGACTAGGCATTGACTAGACGGGTTTATGCGTTGACTAGACGGATTTAGGCGGGTTAGGCGGAATTAAATATATTTTATATTTTTTTGAATTTTTTAAAAATATATTAAAAGTATGTATAAAAATATTTATACTTCTTATACATCTTTATACTAATGTTAAGTATAGATTTATCTTTAAAATTTAAAATTTGAAATTTTTATATAATATAATTTTGTTATATCATATAATATGTATATAAATATATAATGTTTTTTAGGAGGGTCACCGCCTGACTAACGCCTAGCGCTTTCTTGAACACTGATAATTATTAAATATATAGTTATTACTAATTTTATACTTTATTTACGGTAAACTATAACATATTATTTACGATTTCCTTTTTTATCATATTAATAAAATTGAAACTAAAATAAAAAACATGAGAATTTCTAATATGCTACCCAAAATCCAAAAATGGATGATATGACCAAAATATCTTGAATCACTAATTAGATTTTCATCTCTAAATATTTAATTTTTAACGACATTTTATGTAATTTTTTACACGTTTAAGTTTATTTTTAAATATGTACTTCTCAAATAATAATATAAAGATGAATAGTTAATGTTTGCTATGTTACGTTAGAGGGGAATCAAACTCAAGGATTTATAGAAGTACGTTAAGGTTTATATAGGGTGAGGCCTATTTTGCTAATTGACCATTATTTAAATGGTTTGATTTGTTATTTCAGACTAGAAGGTAAAGTTGCAAACGAAAATGATTATTTTTGAAAACGATTTTGTTTTCTTTTAGTACAAGAAAATTTATATATAAAAAAAAATTAACTTTTTCTGCCAACCAAACGCATCACTTGGTGTTTTAGCACTGGAAAAATGGCATGTTATTATTAGAGTGAATTTCACTTAAAGGCACTTTAGGTTAGTTTTCTTACAAGTTGAGATACTTTGGTTCCAAGGTGCACTTTCTTGCTTAGACAAAGACATATTCTATTGTGAGCTTTGACAACAAGAGGTAAAAACATCTTGTTGAGTCCTTTAGTTTTGAAAAAACCTGTCAATTGTAGAAGTAGTGGACAATATCGGCTTATTTATTGTAAATGTGTGTGTTGGATTGCTGATGTGTCATTATTACAACCATTGAAATAGCTTATAAGATAGCTTGGTAATTAGGATATACCTATGAAACATTAAGATAGCTTATAAGTTTTTTACATGTGTGGTAAACATTTTACATGTTTAAATAAGCACTTAAGACATAATTATAAATATTTCGCCAAAAATATATAATTTTGTTAGATATCTCATAAATGTTTCTTAAGTATGTCTTTAAGTACTTATTAAACATGTAAAATACTTATAAAACATATAAAAACACTTATAAGAGCATAAATATCAGGCATCTACTGCCACCTCTTAACTGGTGGGGCCCGCGACAAAACTAAAAAATCACCTCCAAAATCTCTATTATTAGCGGCACCTCTTCAATTATCAGCGGGTCGCACTGCCACGTGGCGACCCGCTATTGGTTCGAAAATTTATTTAATTATTTTTTTTTTAAATAAAAACAAAATAATTTTTTTTTCTTTTCTTAGAGGTGTTTATTGATATTAATGGCCTAAGCTACCTAAATTTTTATAGGTATCTTTAAAGATGTTTCGTAAGTATTTTCTGGTCGTCTTAGTAATTAGGATATGTCTTGATCAGTACACAATTTAAATTTTAAGATTTATTAAAAAAATAAAAAAGCAATTAAATCCAAATTAAAAAAACCATATTCGTTGTAATATTTTAGCCAAAAGAAACTAGTAGTAATTTGGTTTCCATTTAACATTTAAGAAGCCAAAAGCCTAACGTTTCCCAAAAAAAAAGACTAAACAACTTCAAAAAATTGACGCCACTTAGGCACCCTATGGCTTCAAAATATACACCACACTACTTACTGAATCCGTTAATTATGCTTCATACTACTAATTGCTACTACATATCTACAGTGGCAACTACACATCTTTAAGCATCAGGAGGCAATGTATAATACAACCTTGGTTCTGCATCTTCTCCCATCCCACCTTGCGTCTGGCTAGGACCAGCCTGATCTCTTTGGTTATTGTAAGGTGTTGGTTGAGGCTGTTCAGCTTGTGCCTGAACCATCCAGGTAGGTCGAATGATCGAACGGTCATGTGCTGCGGAGCCAGGGGATATGCTGCCTCGCATACGGGTTTGTGGACGCCAATTTACAGTGTTAGGGGATGTTGTATTCACGATTTCTCGAGACGAGAACTGTGCCATTGCACCATCAGGATTCAGTCTTTGCTTAGTGATTCCTCCGTATTTGACAGCCAAATTTCGGTGATGCTTAGTGGAAGATGGAATCGGTCTTTGCATGTGTCTTTGGTCTGTCGTGCCTCTGTAGTTTATAGCCAAACTTTGGGGATGCCTAGTGGAAGATGGAATCTGTCTTTGGTCTGTCGTGCCTCCGTAGTTAACAACTAAATTCTGGGGAGGTGTAAAGGAGGATGGCATCGGATTTTGATGTGCCGAGGACAAGCTCCTGATGGAAATCCTCTGATTCTGCAAACATATAAGAATCTCGTTTAGACGAGTAAAGGATATCATCATATCATGTTTGTGTCACTCACTACAAAAGACTTATGTAAACAAAAACAAAAACCTGCATTGCATAATTGCCAAGGGACTCAACATGTGACCCTTGTAGAATCTGTAGATATCAAAAAAATATTTTCATTTTCATGTTAGAAAGTTAAAAGATGTAAACACTAAGCAAAACAATTGTAAGTTACTTGCCTTTATCATGTTTTGATCCACACGGATGTCAGTATAACATACATACTGATAGCAAAGCGGGCAGCGCCATGATGGTCTTATCATATTCATGTTTACGTAGTTCCAGAAATCAAAAGACTATATAGTAGAAAGTAAAAATAATCACAACATGTTGGAAGTATTTATACGCACAAAAATCATAAAAACATTTCTTGTGTTGGAACAGAATTTACATTCACCTGAAGATGTTTGCAGACATGACCCTTCACAGGAAGTTCGATACGCGTTCCGCTGTTATAATGGTGATGATTAAACCGTAAAATTTGAGATTTATGTCAAAGAAACTTGTTTCCATATAAAGGGAAAAACATCCCATGATACCTGATAGGACATCTGAGAGATATCCTTGACGTCCCTTCAATTATTTCACAATCTGCAAAAAAAAAGAAAATTGAAAACGAACAAACAATGATCGATTTAGATAAGAGTTCTCGTGAATAAACTAGACGAAACAACTAAATGATTCGATGACTTAATACGAGGACAGTTTGTACCCCCAACGACTATTCTTGAATATACCTGAATCTGATTCATTGACTTGAGAATGTACATAATCTTTCAGCAACAACGTGTCGGCTTCGGCTAGTTGTATGACATCCAAGAAGGCGATAACGATCAAGTATTTACCTATATACCAAATGGGTATGTCCATTACTACTGAAAACAAAGAGAGGAAATAAAAGGTGATGGAATAAGATCTTTATCGAAAACAGAAACCTCCAAAATAGCCTATAGTTTGCAAAAGATTTGTGCCATCATTAAGCATAGCCGTAACTTTCATAGGAAGCTGCGGGCTCGAATCCTGAACTTAAATCAAAACAAAAACCATTGTGAAGAAGTAAACACTTCAAAAAAACATATATGAGAAACAAAATGAATGGTACAAACCACCGATATGCGAAATCTGTTTTTAATATCCTTCCCATTCAACACAAAGCTGTAGTTTTCATATTAAAACAAATATGGTTAAAATGTAAAATCTTTTCGAAAAAACCGACGAGGAGAGAGAGAGAAAAGCAATCCAACCACACCTAACTTCTCGGGGATGTATAATGCAATTAGATTTGCTTATGTCGTCGGTCCGAACAACAAATAATCCCTGTGTCAAGCAAGCAATATATTCAGTTATTAAACCATTAAGCAACCATATAAGCAAAGAGGACAAACAAAGATACATGAAATATAAAATACCAAGAAAATTAAACTAAAGACGCAAATACATGTCACCACAAGTAGCAAAACAATAAAAAAGAAGCATCTATAATTCAAAATTCCAATACATACTACAATCTGTGAGTAAGAATGTAGCATCTCCTTTGAAATATGGAAGTGCTTCGCATGTACCATTAATTCTCCCTGCCATAAAACAAAGTTAACTAAAACACACTCTAAAAAAAGAAAGTTAAAACTGAATATAACAAATTACAAAATAGTAGCCACCTTCGCCTCGAAAGAAACAAGAATATGCCCCAACTTCACAAAAGGATAGAACCTGTACCAAGTTTTAAACTTTTATTGACAATGGTACCATTGCAAAGTGCTAACACATGACTTCCTTGGAAGCTGCAAAACACTTTTGATTATAAGGAAACAGGCTCCTAACCTCTCTACGACTTGCGAAATTACAAAGATGGGGCTATTTACTCTATGGATGGCATTTTCAGGACGACCAAAATCATTCCACATCTGAACAAGTAAAGAAAACATCATCATCATCATTTTATTCAAAATAATCATGAATCCATGATTTTACTCAAAATCACACACTCTTGTAGAACTTCAAAACATACCAAGTTTATAATATCCATCAGATTTCGAGTCTCTCTCTCCGGGAACCATCCGAGCTGACAAGCGTTCTGGCGAAAAGAAAACACAAGTGCAATATAATATATATATAAACAACTCATGTAAGTAACCAACACATAACACACAATATAGCCTATATTGCTACCCAAAACCGAAAAAAACACTCGAATATCTAGCAAGAAACCACAACAAACCCATCATTTGATACAAAACAAAACTAGAAAAGGACATACCACAGATCGGTTCCAGGCAAAGATAATCAAATCCATAACAATGTAGCAAACACACTATGTTTTATCTTACAAGCAGCTAGCTAGCTAGCTATAATCTTTCCTAAAACCGGGAAAAAACCCCTCGAATATCTAGACATAAACCACCACAAACTCATCAAATTGATATGAAACAAAACTAGTACAGGGCATACTACAGATTGGTTCCACAGAGAGATATAAGATCACAATATCTAAATCAATCAAAATTCAAAAGAAAAGTCTCTAAAATGTGGTAAATTTGTTAACCTTGACTGAAATCATCAACACCATTAACAACGTCTTGGTTTTATTATCGCATCTACATCGATACGCCTACGCCACAAATACACACACACAACACAGAAAACAATGTTTGTAAAGCAAAAAAATTGTAACTTTATAGAAGGCAAAATCAAAAAAGACAGAAGACAAGACAAAAAACATACATGGGTTAGGTTTAAAAAGAGATCTTGAACATTCTCTGGGACTATATTATTCCAAATAGCACTATCGATTTCTCTGCATTTTCACCAAAATCAAACACATGCAAGCCTAGAAATTGAAGATATAGATGAAGAAGAAGAAGAAGACGAAGTAAGTGAGATGATTTTGTTTACTTAGCGAGAGAGATGCACAAAGCTTGGAACTTGTTGCTAGCGAGAAGCCCACCGTGAAACCCAAACCTAAAACTTGGAAAAAAATAGATTAATAACTAAATTTTTGCAAGAGAAACACTTGAAAACAACAGAGAAAACCTGGAGAATCCATGAGAAGAAGAAGAAGAATAATAATAATAAGTAGGAAGCGCCATTGATAGTGTTTGACAAGAGCCGAGAAATATTTGGGTGGGGACGAGAGATATTTATTATAGAAATTATTTAGAATACCTTCAAAATAAGATTTTGTTTTGAAAATACCTTTAAAATTTTTTTTTTATAACAAAATACTATTAAAATGTTGCTATAACAAAAATACCATCAAAAATTAGTAGTTTACAAAATACCAGATATACAAAAAAACAAATTTTAACACTTTTAGATTTTAAATTTTTTCATTTGGGTTCGCTATATAGTGTTTAGGGTATAGTTTTGAAGGGGTAGGATATAGTTTTTGGACGTTTTGGGTATAATTTTGAAATTTTAAGATTTATGGTATTTATGGAAAAAATAATTTAATGGTATTTGTAAAACTTTCAAAAGGATGTGTTAATTGTGTTAAAAAACTTTTTTTAGTGGTATTCATAAGAATTGCCAATTTATTAAGACCAAAATCAACACTACATTTTTATGTAATATTAGGAGGATTCAGCGACAATCGTGGGTTTTTTTCTAGATTGGAAATATATATGTTTGTATTTATTAATAGTTTTTACGTTTTTTATATCAAATATTGTTGTTTATGTTTTTTTATCGAGTAGTATTATGTAATATTAGGAGGAAACCCGCGATTATCGCGGATTTTTTTTCTAGATTGGAAATATATATGTTTGTATATATTAATAGTTTTATTTTATAAATTATTCTATTTGTTTTTTCTCGATGATTCTAGTAATTTCTTGATTTTCAATACTTATTTTTTTGTTCACATGAATAATGATTCTAGTAATTTTTTTCAGTTTTGACTACCTCGATTTTACATTTTTGCATATTTTTATATTTTATTTTTGCTCATCTAGTTGAATGTTGCAATATCATTTAGTATATGTTTACTGAATACCTTAAATAGTCTATATAAGTATTGTTTTTATAATCTTTTTCTTTATTTTACTTGTCATGTTTTTCACTTTTATAAATTTTGTATTTTATGTATTATTTTTTGTAATGTGATATTACATATTGTAATTAAACTATTCATCTTTTTAAAGTCCAAAAATATTAAGAATACACAACTAAATCTTAGAATTAACTGATACTAGGGATTGGTCCCGCGCTACGCGCGGGAGATTTTTTATAATTTAGTTTTATAATTTTTAAATTCAATTTCTCAGAAAATCAATTTTAAAATTTAATTAAATTTTCTTATATGTTTTAATTAAGAATTGATTTTTCATGAGTGATAAAAAACATTTGTGTGGATTTTATTGATAAAATTTGTTATAATTTTGATTAGCTAAGCTTTTTAGACATAAAATATTAAAGAGTAATTCATAAATCTACACCCTTTTAACTCCTTCTTCACAAAACTACTCCTAATTTAATATTTTCACAAATTTACACCCTTTCAAAATTTTAAAAGCTTGATTTAACCTTTAAAAAATTACCAAAATTAAATTTTTTTCATTTGGGTTCGCTAATTAGTGTTTAGGGTATAATATTAAGGGGGTATGATTGTTTGGGTAAGGTTTATTTGGATTTAATTTTGAGTATTTAGGTGTAATTCTGTGAAGTATTTTGGAAATGGTGTAGTTTTGTGAAATGTAATTCAAATGATGTAGTTTTGTGATTCTCTCAATATTAAATCCATATACACTTCATTATAATTAGAGGAATTCTCAAAACTACACCATTTCAACCACTTCTTCACAAAATTACACTTAATTCAATTTTGTCTATATCTACACCATTTTCAAATTTTAAATGGTTCAACTACCCTCTAAAACTTTACCAAAATTAAAATATTTTCATTTGGAATCGCTAATTTGTGTCTAGAGGTTAGTATTAACGGGATAGAGTTTTGTGGATAGGGTTAATTTTGATTTAATTTTTAATAATTAGTTATAATTTTGTGAAGTGACTTTGAAGTAATATATATATATATATATATATATATATATATATATATATATATATATATATATTCTCATTTGATTAGGCACCAGACATTTCAACTTTTTTGTTCGTATAATTATTATTATTTTAAGTTAAGAAATATAAATTTTAGAATAGTTTAATACCTTAAACTTGCAACTTGGTAATAATTGGCCTTCTATAGAGGTTATAAAGTAAGGCAATTCTTAAGAATACCATCAAAAAAGTTTTTTAACACAATTAGCACAGATTTTGAAAAGTTTTACAAATACAATTAAAAAGTTTTTTCTCATAAATACCACAAATCTTAAATTTTCAAAATTACACCCAAAATCTCCAAAAAACTATACCCTATCCTTTCTCTATAAAGTATTTTAATCTCTTCTATTAAGAATTAAGGTATTAAGGTATCAGAATTTAGTAAGAAAACTCAATAACAAAAGTATGCAAGGTAAAACCAAGTCTCAAAAGCAACATGATTATTTTCTCACTAATCTATTAGTACAAAAATTCAGCCTTTTTTTTATTTTGCAACGTTAAGGTTTAAACATTATAGCAAGTACAACAACGAAAAACAACTAAACTATAATGATGTGATTTAAATAGTTTATTATGAATCTTTACGGGCCGGAGAACCTTTATTATGAACTTCATTGTTGATATTCATGTTAACACACTTTAATACCTCGTCCCCACCTTCCCGACTATCTCGTAATCATCCTGCACATTGAAAGACACACGAAAAAGAGTCTCGAATTTTATATCTGAAAGCATCATCACCAACAAAAATCAAATCATAAGAACCACTTCATAGGCATATTTAACAGATCAAAAACCAAGAACAATTTCTATACATATGTCTCGCTAGTACCAACATGAATTTGCTCAAATTGTATATCCCACCAGCTTTCAAGTTTGCTTCAAACCGAAAGATGTGCGACAAAACCTTGCATCGCTACACCCTAAAATACACGACAAAGATGTTGTGAGTGGTTTTTGTACAAACAAAACACCATCAATTTAGTTAAGCCAACCAGAGACCATAAAAGTTATTGATCTGAAAAAGAGGACGGTATTTTAAAAATCTCTACTAATAAAAATTCAGTGTCGCTACTAAATTGATTAACATAACAAAGTTGCTTTGAAAATACTGAATTTTGCAATTACCAACTTGAAAGATAAGAAAACGTAAGCATATTACTTAAAGTTCCACAAAATTAACTAATCTGAGAAAACCCAATTTTTTTTAAGTGTACGTACCATTGAAGGTTGAAAAGTGCCAATATTTTGTGTAAATACACAGATTCGCAACAAAAAATCTTACGATTTGGATTTGTGGGAAAAAATTTCATAAAAGGAACAAATTTGAGAAATACCACAGAATTTTACAAATACCATAAAAGATTCTAAATTGGCACCAATTTGTTTGGAACCGACAACTACAGATTTACAATATAGATCGTCGAAACTAACAACACATTATAAAACTAATATTTGGGAATATAAGTATGCAAGTAGAACACATCTTAGGATGGCTAACCTGAAGATCGATTAACAGAATTTCGAGTCCCATGAGGGCGTCACCGCGACGGTTGTTCTGTGCCTCCCACGAATGAATAAGCCTGGTTCTCGGCATAAGTCACCATCGATGGAAGAGAACGAACATTTTTTCTGTTGGAGAGCCATTTTATTGTATATCTGAAGCGCGGATTTTAGTGAATCGTTTGTTGTTTCGGCGAGGGTCTTTATAGAGGAGGAGATTGGAGTATTCAATATTTGTGTTTAAGGTCATGAGTCATGACTGTTACAAATAGCTGGAAAACAAAAGGATCGAAACAGTAGGGAGTGCGAGGGTCATGTGGGGCACTTTTATGCCGGGAAATCGCCGAATATGTAGCGTGTAACGTCCGGATTTCATGGTGGGGAGAGATTTCGTTTGGGTGAAGAAGACTGAGTGTAACAATAGTAGGGTTTATGTGGATTGTTGGGCCGGATTAGTTACGGTTCGTGGGCCTTATATACTCACGATCATTTAACTATGTTGTGATGTGTCCAACATATAGACCAGCATCAAATATGATGTGGCATATCAAATGAGCTCTAGAAGCCTCCTTTTAGATAGAAGGATTCATGTGTCAATGTTTTTAATCCATTTGCTATTGTAATATAATAATACTTAATAATTTAAGTAAAAATTTAATACTTTTATGCATTAATAACTAAAATTGTAGATGATTTTTTATAATTTTAAAAAATTATTTATTTAAATGATGTGAATTGATCATGTGTCAACACTACGAGAACTCCCTCACTCATTATATTATAATAATAATAATATTTTTATGTAGAAATTTGGAATATGTATTCTGTTTTTACAGAATAAGTTTAAATATTTAAAAGTTCTCGTTATTGTTATTGTTTCTTCATTGTTTAATCAACAAATAAAGAATTTGGTCATTTAAATTAAATATTGTTTAAGTAATATTTTTAGTTACTATTTTTTTTTTGGTATGAATATTTTTAGTTACTATTGTGATACTTATTTTTTTATCTCTTTTATCTTTTTGCTCTATGAAAATTAATAAAAAAACAAAAGATAGTTTGATACATACTAAAAAGAATTGTGAGAACATTAGTGACTAAAATTAAAAGCTTCCATAATTTAGGAGATGATTTTGTTTAGTGGAAAATATAGTTAAATGGATACATAACATAAGATCTATATTATAAAAACAAAAACTGCGAAGAAAGTAGTTTAATTTTCATAAAATGAAAAAGATAATGCAAGGTGAAGAAAATTGTTAAATAAAGCTTAAAAATATAGTTAAATGGATACATAACATAAGATCTATATTATATAAATGTGGACATCATACATATAATAAATGGTGGGAGTTTTCCGTAGCGTTAAGACATACTTCACATCATTAGTAATACACAAAAATTATTAAATTCAAATTTGATTAGTTAAATATTGGCATATTATAATAGTAAATGAATTAAAAATGTTTAACATATAAATTTTAACTAAATTTAAATTTAGAATTTGTATTTTTTTTATTGGATGAACAAATGAAATTAATTTAGTCTCAATATAAGTATAGAAAATAGGGGTGTTCAACTCGGGTTTTGGTTCGGTTTTAGTTCGGTTTCCTCGATTTTTCGGTTTATAAAAAATCTCTTCCATATTTGAACCATATGTATTTTGGTTTGGTTCGGTTAGAATACTACCGATTATCGGTTTGTTCGGTTTTATACCGAAAATAATATATTTAAATCTCGACAAAATAAAGCAAAAAAACAAAGAGAGAAAATAATCAAATTGAATAAAATAGGAACTATAAACTAATAGAGTTTGAACTTCAAAAATCCTGAAACGTGAAGTTAAAATCAAAAAGAAAAAACATTAAACTAATAAAAAAAAGGTGTAAAACCTAACTGCCTAAATTTCAATATAAATAATGTTTGACGGTCGCATCTATCAAATATTAAAAACAAACAACTAGGGTTTTATTTATGATTAAAACTATAATATATTTAAATTTTAATACATATAAATTATTCGTTTAAGCTTCCAAGACTACAAGGATAGGACAATAAAACTCAAAATTATCATGGATGTATCCCATTACATGTCTTGGTACCTAGTACCTACTAATTTTTCGATAACTTTAGGGTATCCTAATTCTATGGAATAGCTCAGACTAATCCACATAAAAGATTTTGTCCATTAAGAGCACAAATCTAGGAATTGATTCCTCACACGCGCGAAAACTATAAATTATTCACTTGATAACATGGATATGTGATCTTGCTTACGGTCCATTTGAATATCCAGAAAAAGGACTTTTAATGGACAACAACTTTTCTGTAGATTAGTCTGATCTCGTCCATAGAATTGGGATTACCCTAAAGTTATCAAAAATAGGTACGAAGACAGTTCGATTTCGTCTACTCAGGTTCCCTAACAGTATGCTTGTATATGCTTGCAGATATGGTTGGTGTTTAGAATGTAATCTAATTAATATAATTTCTAGTCAAGGTTTTATTTCTAAACAGGTATGTCTTGGCAAAGATTAGATGCATAAAAACTCTAGTAACTTGTTTATTCGCATAAATATTAAAATCTTTGTTGTCCAATCATATTGTCTTGACCTAACCGCATTAGAAATAAAAACTCATATATAAGACTAAATCATATATGAAATGGAAGGCTTGTTTATCTATAATGCATAGTTTTATTATCAAGAAAGTTTTGCATCCGCAACTAATATGTACATTATAATATTCAAAATTAATAAAAAGCTTCAAGGGAAGGGTTAAGACTCATCTTCCTACTAATAATTTTTTATGAGTTTATCAATTATGTAAAACAATAGGAAAATAAATTTCACTTTTGGACGCTAAGGTTGTTTTTCTCGTTATATCATTTGTTTAGTCACCTTTCTCAATATATTTGTCTACTATAAATTATATGAAAGTTGTCCACTTTTGCAGGAAGATGAGTCTCAACCAGATAGAGATCAGGTGCATTTGTTTGTTCTCACGAATTCAATTTTATTATAATATTTACGTCTTCCATTTTCATTCATTTAACTCCCCTACAGGATTTAAAATCTCGTTTTCATACATCAAGATTTCATGGATCAGGGGATTTTGATGACGATGTTATGTATGTGTGTACAACACAAATATAATAATTATCTCTTTAATGTCAGTCTCTGGGTGTAGTACGATGACTCGTTCAACGTGTGGAATTTAAGAAAGTGCAATGCATTAGCTATTGACGTCTTCTCTAATGTATTTGGAGATGAAGTCCTTCTGACATTCATGCCTCTTATTCAGGTAAATTTGAATTTTCTAGGTTTTAAAATCTAATCAAATCAACTATAGTATATTTCAAATTCTAGTAATTCCAAAATAAATAGAGTTAATTTTAAATACAAGGTGTTTTGGTGAGATTTTAAAATTTAAAGAAATAATTTTCATTATAATTGATTTTAAATTATTAACATTTAGAATTCAAGGAGTTAGATTATAAAATCACATCAAATCACCTAAGATTTAAAAACAATCGTCGAATAACACTATTTTTTATAAAATCACACCAAATCACCTAAGATTTAAAAACAACTGTCGAATAAAACTAACATCCATTTTTTTATTTAAAACTTTCATATTCTATAAACAACAAAATCATATTATAAATTAGATGATATGGAATTTGTTCAAATTTTTTTGATTTTTGTACAAAATTTGATTTACGCTCACCCCACTATTTTGATGTTTAAAAATTGTTTATTGTTAATGTCAAGCAAAGAAGTGAAGTGTTGTAAAGGATTTTGGGCGAAGGAAAATAGATTAAGATGTGTCGAAGATTGATTTTTTTTTTTTTTTTTTTACATCAGTTTGAAAGATAGATTAAGTTGCTTCGTTGATGATCCAATTTGGAGAAGACTCGCTTACATACACTGGTACAAGCGAATACTCCCTTCCCGATCGCGCTAACTTGTCTGCTCTTAAGTTCCTCTCTCTTGGAATGAATTTTATTCTGAAGTCGCTGAAGTATTCTAGCTTCGTCTCAAACTCCTCGATCATTGTCTTAAACGCAGGCCACTCTGTGGGATTCTGCAAGATTGCCACCAATGTCGTACTGTCTGATTCGAATGTCTGACATGAAATGTTCCGTTCTTGAATAACTTCCATAGCCCACAAGAGGGCTTCAAATTCTGTGTGTAAGGGAGACAAGCTCTTTTCTTTACGCCTCGTTCCCAAAAGATGACTAGAGTCATCCCCATTTAAACAAATCCACCCGAGTCCTTCAAATATCTCCGTGTTTTTCCATGATCCATCTACCTGACAAACTAATCCCGAAGCAACATTCTGCGATTCCTCCAACACAGAATAACTTCTCCTTTCTTCTTTTTCCTCCTCAACACTTTGTGCTTCCGCCCAAGCTCGTGACTCTTTTAATGCCTTGTCAATTATATCAGGTGGATCCATTTCCACATCCTCAAAGATCTTTCTATTTCTCGATTTCCAGATATACCATAATATCCAATGGTAGCATGATATATCCTGAATTTGTCCCTCATCTACTTGCACTCGTGAAAACAAATAGTCCATATTTGAATAAATACCTCCTTGTGGAAACTCTTGATTGATTGAGACGGGTGAAACACCCCATGTGTAAAGCGAATGTGTACATTCAAAAAACACATGATTTATTGTCTCAATATCTTCCTCACAGCGCGGGCAAACCGGATCGCATTGTATACCTCTGGAGTTTAGCCTTTCCCTCACTGCCATACTTCCCGAAATAACTTGCCACATGAAGTGCCTTAATTTCTGTGGGCATTGTATATCCCATACTTTTGTTAGTAACGCATTAAAATTAGGTCCCCACTGATCCGCTGTAATATTCTCTTTTCTTATTTTTTGTAACAAATTGAAACTCGATTTAACCGTATATTTTCCCGATTGTGTGTAATGCCAGTCCATCCGTCCGACTCGACCGTTTCCGATCGATAACCCCCGGATCAATACCTTATCGTTTATAGTAACCAAATCTGCTAGGGCCTCCTTGTCCCATTCTGACGTAATTGGATTAATTAAGTCCTTAACTCTCAACTCTGGAAAAAGCAAGCTCCCTCTTCCCTGGGCCGGTCTTGGATCCGTATCCGGAACCCATGTATCTTCCCAAACCGACATTTTACTTAATTTCCCTGGCATTCTCCTCATTCCTTTCAACAATAGATCCCATGTGTCGAAGATTGATTTTAGGGGTTTAGTTTTAGAACTATTAGATTGGACAATTATTCTTTATAAGAAATACCACATAATGCTCCTCTTTATTAACGTAGAAATAAATACACGTCTTAATTATATTCTAATGTTTTCTAAATTAAAAAAGGACTCAATATATTTAAAATATTGAATTTTTAGTTGTTTTTAAAAATGGAATTAAATACCAGAAAGGTACTCTCTCCTGATTTTGTTTTGTCTGTGTTTCATGTAACCGGAGAATTCTATGTTTATTCTATTTTTAAAAACAATTTATATACTTATGAGAAAAAATACATATTTTCGTATAAAATGAGGACTAGTCTTATACTCTTTCATGATTGCATTTTCAGATCACTATTAAGATGGCGTAATTAATTATTCACTGTGGGGAGATGTAAAATATCAATTCTCAAGATCAAAATCATTAAATGCATTGGAGAGACCAAATCTTTCTTGGCTATGTTAAATTGATTCTTTTGAAAAAGAAACGAAGATATAATATAATAGCGGTAAGATAACGAAAAAGAGAAAAAATTCTTTTCTCCCCAACCCTCGGTTTCCGTGTTATACCTAGATCTGAACTTTTCAGCCGCCCCTATGGCCGGAGATACCTCACTCCGGCTGCCTTTTGTCCTTCCGACCAAGCTGACCTCCTCCTCCCAATTCCCTCCCCTTCCATCTTTTTCCTCTCCTACTCGTAGTCATGTTACCACTGTCACTGTCCCCTCCCAATCTGTTTGGAAAACTTTGCCTCCTCCTCTTGAAGAAGGCCACCTTACTGTAGATTCTTCTACTCCCATGGATCAGGACATGGGGCATTCTCTTTATTCGGTTTTGGCTAGTTTTCCGGTTGTAAATCAACTCACTTCATCGTCTCAGTTGCAAACTTCAGTTGTGGAATCTTCCCAAAATGTCTCTTCCTCTAATACTATCTTTGTGGTTCCCTCTTTGCTCCCCCAAGGTTTTGACTCCCCCGATAACCCTGCTCTTGTTACTTCTACCATAAACTCTCCTCCTAAACAAAACCCTCCCACCTCTTCCCAATCTCCCTCCTCGGCTACCCCTCCCACTATCCCCATTCCCCCAGTCAAACCACCTGATATTCACCCCCACCCCCTTCCAACCTCCTCCGAAAACAGGCCCGCTAACAATGCTAAGTTCTGGGAAGAGAAACAAAGAGCGTCTTCAGACAAAAAACTGTTCAACTTATCCTCTCCTTCCTTCTCAGAAAATGGAACCCCTAGAATCACTATCCCAGATTCGGTTTTCCAGCAAGGAGCTGAGCTCCATAAAGAATTTCTCTTGTGTATCTTCACAGGGAAAACGCCTTCATTTGTCATATCCAAGCTGTTATTACCCAAATATGGGGAAAGGTAATAAGCTTCAAATTCACTTGCGACCTGAAACTAGATCCATGCTCGTTCGCGTCCCAAATGAGTTTATAAGGCAAAGGATAGTGGAGCAGGAGATATGGCATATTGGTAACTCCATGTTCTATGTGGCGCAATGGACCTCGAAGTTTTCCGTTAACCCCCCAACCTTCAGGTCCATAACCCTGTGGGCTCATTTGATTTATACCATAAAGTGGGACTGAGTCATGTGGCGGGTCTTCTTGGTCTCCCTGTTGAAGTTGATGAGTTCACAAGAAGAATGGTGAATCTTGACATAGCTCATTTAAAAATAAAAGTTTATTGTACAAAGCCCCTTCCATTAACTGCCGAAATCATTAGAGAAAGTGGTGAGGTGATCCTTATTTCAGTGGAATATCCTTGGGTTCCACCTATTTGTCCTTGTTGCAACCACCTAGGCCATCTTCAAACTCATTGCCCTGGCGCCTTTTGGGCTCCTAAGGAAAACAAACAACCTGATCACCCTATAGAAGACATTTCTCAACCTCCTCTTGTAGTTGTCGTTGCAGCTGAAACAGAGGTTACTATGGCAGGTGATGAATCTGTGGGTGCTACTAAAATGGTCGCTAAAACTGTACCTGCTACTGAAGTGGTTGTTGCAGCTGAAACGGTTGCTTCTGCTGTTGTATCTGATGTTGTTAAAACTGTTCTAACTGAAGCCATAACTGCTACGACGCTTGACTCCAAGAGTACTATTGAAGTTGCTGTTGTTGGAATTGGAGTTGTTCAGGTCCCTGAGGGCTCTGGTGCTTTAGATCCTCTTAGCCCTTCTCACCCATCTCCAGTTGGAGTCTTGTTCACAGTTAAACATGCCTCTGAGCTTGTTACTCATCTGGTTGGCTTACCTACAACACCAAAACCAAGACCCCAAGTTCTCAGACAAGTTAAAAGAATTAAACCAAGAAACTCAGCATACCCTCCCAATCCGTCCATTTTATCTAAAACCCCTTTCTTTTTGTTTGGAAAATATTTTTCTCATCACCATTTCTAGATCCCGAATCACTACAAAATTTCGTAAACAAACCCATTCATGTACTTCTATCATTCGTAAACAAGAGTACTATTGAAGTTGCTGTTGTTGGAATTGGAGTTGTTCAGGTCCCTGAGGGCTCTGGTGCTTTAGATCCTCTTAGCCCTTCTCACCCATCTCCAGTTGGAGTCTTGTTCACAGTTAAACATGCCTCTGAGCTTGTTACTCATCTGGTTGGCTTACCTACAACACCAAAACCAAGACCCCAAGTTCTCAGACAAGTTAAAAGAATTAAACCAAGAAACTCAGCATACCCTCCCAATCCGTCCATTTTATCTAAAACCCCTTTCTTTTTGTTTGGAAAATATTTTTCTCATCACCATTTCTAGATCCCGAATCACTACAAAATTTCGTAAACAAACCCATTCATGTACTTCTATCATTCATGCCCCGACCCCCCCCCCCCCCCCCCCCCAAGCCTACCACCTCTCAAATTTCACTTCCTGTTCTAGCCATTGATTCTTTGCCTCACCTTTCTATTACCCTTTTGGTTCCTACTACCCCTTTTATGGGTTCTTCCCTTATTGGGGAGACTCAATCCTAACCTTTTTATGTCGATAAACCTACTTTTTTGGAATGTCAGAGGTCTTAATACTACTAGTAAACATGAAGAATTTAAATCCTGGCTTGTAAATAATAAAGTAATATTTGGAGTTCTTCTTGAAACCCACGTGAAAGAACAATACCTGGACCTTGTGATGAACCAAGCTTGTCCTTCCTGGTCCTTTACTTCTAATCATTCTGAAGATGATGATGGGATAATTATTATTATATGGAAGCAACCTATCAATGTAGATGTCACCCAGAAATCCAAACAATTGCTTACTTGCAAAGTAAGTTGCAATGACATTGTTCCATTCTACTACTCTGCCATTTACGATGCCAATACAAGAGAAGAGAGAATTGAGCTTTGGGTGGAACTTCTTAACCTCCACTCTTGAATGGACATGAACACTCTTTGGATTTTGGGAGGTGACTACAATGAGATTATCCACCCATGCGAGCATTTATCCCCATCCGTTGACCACTATACCACCGCAATGATTGAGTTCAAAGCATGTATGGATCAAATGGAGCTCTCGGACTTAAGGTTCAACGACACTAGGTTTACTTGGTCCAACAAAAGACCAGAAAGCCCTATTGCAAAAAGCTTGATAGAGCCTTAATCAATGAGCATTGGCTCTACAATTTTCCCCATAGCTTGGCGACATTCTCAGCTCACAGAATCTCTAACCACACTCCTTGCTGCATAACCCTAGCTTTCCCTTTGCCATCATCTGGAACTAGACCCTTTAAGTTCTTCAACTACCTTACATCCCATCCCGACTTCCTAGCCACTGTTAGCTCAGCCTGGAATAACACGGAAACCCTAGATCAATCTTTATTCACTTTGATTGAAAAGAACAAGGAGATTAAAAGAGATTTAAAAACCTTAAACAAAAACAATTTCTCAGACATACAAAAGAGGGTTTGTAAGGCTAATAGATTATTTCATGATGTGCAGGTTATGGCTCTAACATCCCCTACTGAAGAAAATTTTCAGCAAGAACGGAGGCATCTTCAAACGTTAACAACTCTCAAGACAATAGAAGAAGCCTTTCAAACAGAAATCAAGAATAAATTGGTTAAAGATGGGGGATCAAAACACGACATACTTCCACAAAGTCTCAAAGGCAAGAAATGCTTACAATGCTATTCACTCCTTGGAAAGTGTGGATGGTCTTGTAGCTACCTCTGCCGATGCCATAAGAGCTGTGGTCGTTTATCATTTTCAGAGTATTCTCGGTCAGTTTACTCCCAACCATGACATACTCTACCTCCTCTCCAACCAGATAGGTTCTCCTGCCCCTCCTCAGCTATTTACTACTTGTTGTGGTTCCCCTCAGCAATTGAGATTCAAAGAACAATGAGCAAGTTAAACCCAAATAAGAGTCCAGGTCCTAACGGTCTAACTTCTGGTTTTTACAAAGCAGCTTAGCCTATCCTAGGAAATGAAGTGGTCAATTTAATTCAGAAATTCTTCTTTCAGCCTGCCATGCCTCTAGGTTGCAATGCTACAATTATGACCCTGATACCAAAATTTCTGGGCGCAACTATAATAAAAGACTATCGACCAATCTCGTGTTGTAATATTATCTACAAGGTCATCTCTAAACTCCTAGTTGCCATGGCTCAAGCCTCTATTGCAAGAAATAATTCTACCCAATCAAACAACCTTTATCAAGGGAAGGCTACTACTAGAAAATTTCTTGTTAGCATCTGAACTGGTCAATGGCTACCACAAAAATATAGGTCCTAAAAGGGTGACCCTTAAGCTAGACATTGCAAAATCTTTTGACTCAATCAACTAGAGCTTCATCACCAATTGCCTAAGATCTCTCAATTTTCCGGACCAATACATAAACTGGATTTACCATTGTATTTCCTCTCCTACTTACTATGTGGGAATCAATGGGAACTTACATGTCTACTTCAAAGGGTATAGAGGTCTAAGGCAAGGAGACCCCCTCTTTCCTTACCTGTTTGGTTTAGCCATGGATGTTTTATCCCAAAAACTAGATCAAGCTGCAGCTGAAAGAAAAATTAACTACCACCCAAGGTGCAGGGACTCGAAACTTACCCACTTATGCTTTGTGGATGATATCTTGATTTTCACATATGGCACAACCACTTCATTGCAAGGAATTCAACGAGTATGGGCTGAGTTTGAAGGTCTCTCTGGACTAGCAATAACTGCTCCAAAATCGTGTTTCTTCTCGAGTGGTTTATCCCTAGCGGAAATTGAAACAATATCCACAACAACAGGGTATCAACATGGATGCCTACCTATTAAATACCTTGGTTTGCCCCTTTGTACAAAGAAGCTAACAAACTTGAACTGTGAACCTCTCCTACAAGCAGTGCAAAGAAAAATCAGTTCATGGACAACCAAATATCTTTCATTTGCAGGAAGACTTCTCTTAATCAACACAGTTATTAGTGGTATCACTAATTTCTGGTGCACTGCTTTCATTATTCCTAAAAAGATTATAAATCAAATTAATTCAATGACGAGTGCTTACTTATGGAAAGGAACTTTGGAAGGAAGGCACACAGCTCGTGTATCCTGGGAAAAAGTGACTTCACCAAAGGATGAAGGAGGTTTAGGTGTTAAGAACTTGGTCATCTCGAACAAAGCATGCACGGTCAAGCTTCTTTGGTTGTTACTCTTCAGGACCGAGTCAATTTGGGTGAATTGGATCCACCAAAACGTGATCAAAGACAAATCTTACTGGGAGATAGCGCCAAAACAATCTCATACATGGTTATTCAAGCAGCTCCTAAAGCTTAGAGGGCTCATGTCATCCTGGGTAAGGATCATCCTATGTTCATTAGGCAATTGCAAGTTTTGGCATGATCCTTGGACTCCCTTTGGTCCCTTGCTAGCGTTCTTGGGAAGTAGAGGGCCTTCAGAGACAAGAATCCCATTGGATGACATAACTAGCTCTATTTGGAGAGGTGAATCATGGCATCTCCCTCCCGCAAGAAGCCCCAATTTCGAAGATCTCATGTGCTACCTAACAACACTCACTCTACCACCAACTCAGGATTCTTTGGAATGGAGATTCGATTCTAATGTTCACATTACTTTCAAATCTAGACAGGTTTACGCATACCTTTGTGATCCAAAGCCTCTTTGCTCTTGGTACAAGATAATTTGGTTCAAGAGAGGGATACATATACACCAGACACTAGCTTGGATGATGATGCTTAACAGATGCCCTACGAGGGATAGGCTCCAAGCTTGGGGTTTGCAAACTTCAACCTCCTGCCTACTATGTAACAACCATGACGAATCCAGAGACTACCCTACTCTTTTCTTGTTCCTACTCAGCAGAGATTTGGCGAGCTATTGAGCAAAAAACCCACATAACTCCTTCCATCACAACTTGACAAGATCTAATCTATAGATTAGAGAACCATCCTTACCATCGACATATCATATACTTGAGTCTCCTTGCTTGACAGTGTGCTATATACGAAATTTGGATAGAAAGAAATAATAGGCTCCATCGCGGCTCGTTCCTTGACACGGTCACGATCTTAGCTAGAATAGACCTCACGATTAGAAACAATATTGCACCTTGGAGAGACACAAATCCGATCAAAGCTAGCCAAGCTCTCCAATTTTGGTTTCGATTATTGCAGTTTTGTGAAGGAAGGGTTGAAAGGTGTAGTTTTGTGAATTTCTCTACAAAACAATACTTAATTCAAATTTGTTTTAAATGTAGTTTTTTACAATTTTAAATTATTTATCATCTTTAGAGAAAATACTCAAATTAGAAATTGTAGTTGGGTTATGATTTTGGTGTTTAGTGTTTAGGGGGTAGAATTTTGTATTCAAGATTTATTTGGTTAATAATTTCTGTAAATTTTGTCTAAATTGTTTTGAAAAAGGTGAGTTTTGTAAATTTCTCATCAAAGAAAAGCCTCGTGTCGTTTCCAATTTAACAAAGTAAACATCGTGCCGTTTTTCGTTAAACAACGACACGACGTTTTTTTGAGAATAGAAGCGACGCCACCACAATATCATAAGTGCAAGAGACGAGAGTCATCTTCTCAATTGGGTGTTTTTGAAAAACCATGATCTCTTATACCCAAAAAAATCTCTTATACCCATTTTTTTTTTATTTGTAATAAAAAAATTCGAAAATTCACAAATCTAAACCCTAAGGCCTAAACTAATCAAGGGGTCTTGGTTTAGGGTTTGCGAACCCAAATGTTAAAATTTTAGTTTCT
The DNA here is from genome assembly GCA_963556525.1 of Cochlearia excelsa. Taxonomy (NCBI): domain Eukaryota; kingdom Viridiplantae; phylum Streptophyta; class Magnoliopsida; order Brassicales; family Brassicaceae; genus Cochlearia; species Cochlearia excelsa. The sequence goes on along the minus strand of OY748329.1, from coordinate 31,139,910 downwards.
ATACCTAAAAATATTCAAAAAAACATTTTAAAATCGATTTTATAATCATTTTTGGGTGATTTTATGATAAATATTTTAATTTCGTTTTTTGATTTTTGAAATATTTTTTTCTGATTCGTAAAATTAAATTAAAAATATTCACGAAAACAGATTTTAAAAATTATTTTTTTTGTGACGTATAAAATTAAAAACATAAAAAAAATGAAAGAGCACCCTTGAAAGATTAAGTTTTTTCAAAACGGAGATAACTTCGAATCCAAAATCTTTCTCGGAGAAGGTTTTAGCAGAGAGAAAGTGGTGAAATCTCAGATCTCGACACGGCGGGGCAGAATCATCGGAATCTGAAGAAGGAGGAAACGATAAGATAATCGTAGACGAAGATCTGATATTTAACATTCAATTTCATAAGAAATTGAAAATTGCAGGTATACGATTATTGGGTTTTTGTTGATTTTGTAAAATTAGTGGTTATGTTACGTTGATTTTGAAGCTAGAAGGTGATAGTGTTTGTGTGAAAGAAGTGATTCTCTACTTAGGTTTTGTAACTTTGTGATGTTTTTAATGTTGTTTTTCTTCTTCTTTTATATTGTTTAGGAGATAATAAAAAAAAAGTGTGGAGCTTGTGAAATCAACTGATTGGGTTTGCTTATCTATGGTATGTCCTGCACTTGTTTTGGTTAAAATCAAATGATGGGGTTTGTGGTGGTTTCTTGCTAGATATTCGGTTTTTAGGAAAGAATAGAGCTAGAGTCTTGCTACATTGTTAGTTCTATGATCATGTTTTTTATGGGTTTGGTTATCTCTCTGTGGAACCGATCTATGGTATGTCCTGCACTTGTTTTGTTTCGTAATAAATGATGGGTTTGTGATATTCTGTTTTTCCGAATTTGGGAAAGAATATAGGTAGATGCTGCTTGTTAGATGAAACATAGTGGTTGCTTCATTGTTAGTTCTATGATCAGGTTTTTATGGGTTTGATTATCTCTCTCTGGAACCGACATGTGGTATGTCCTGCACTAGCACTAGTTTTGGTTCTTATCGGTTTGTGATGGTTTCTTGCTAGATATTCGGGTTTCTTTCGGTTTTTGGAAAGAATATAGGTAGCTGCTTGTAAGATGAAACATAGTGGTTGCTACATTGTTAGTTCTATGATCATGTTTTTATGGATTTGCTTATCTCTCCGTGGAACTGATCTGTGGTATATCCTGGACTAGTTTTGTTTCGTATCAAATGATGGGTTTGTGATGGTTTCTTGTTAGATATTCGGTTTTGTTTCGGTTTTACAGTGTTAGTTTTATGATCAGATTTTTATGGGTTTGGTTATCTCTCTGTGGAACCGATCTGTGTCTGTCTCCATTTCTCCTTCACCGACTTAAACTGTCCACATTATATACTTTGGTTTTAAAGATTTGTTTTAACTCTTGATCTCTGCCATTGCAGGAATCCTATTCCGCGCAACCGTTTCAGTTTACTTCAATGGAGTTTCTCACTTACTCGATGCTGAGATGAGAGATTTGGTGATGAGATTGAGATGTCTGAAAGACATCGACTGTGAAAGATGATTGGTATTAAATCCCTATGAAGAGTCTATAGTGATGTTACGTGTTGAAACTCTGTGTTTCATATGTTGATGTGCAGTAGATTTGAGTTTATACATTACGTTTGGATATAACAATTCATACTTTATTAAGCTTTTCCTCCAAGAGCCTCATTAGTTTTTTTTTTGTCACAGAGAGACAAGCTTAAAGGTTACAGCATAGTTCAAAGAGCTACGACAAGGTACATACAAATTATATATATACATTCAAGTTTAAGCGTTGACATGTTATGTTATTTTTTTTGTTAAAACAGGAAAAATAATCTGCCTCTCTCTAGGCGGACCACTCATGGCCATAACCTTTCGCGTCGGTCCAGTCATGTGTAGTTCCGAGAGAGTCTCTTCACAGATACGAAACGTTGTTGTTGCAAGACTGTCTGGTTCCGTGACACCACAACCACAGGTCTAGATGAGTCTACGATTGAGTCATACAAGAAAGTTGAGTTAGGTGTGAGAGTAAAAGACTCCCCGAGCGGTTCAAACGATACATTATGTTCGATTTGTTTGTCTGAATACGAAAGCAAAGAAACCACAAGGTGCTTACCTAATTTCATTATGTTAGTTGTAGTCTCTCACAATCGCCGGAGTCAATTCATACACGGGAAAGTTCTTCTCATTCAGGTTAGGTCTTCTTCCTAGAGAGTTTCGTGATGGAAGCGTGTGTTCGACGGTTAGAAAGAGACACCCAAGGTGTTCTTAGTGAAGCCCGATTTTCGCAAGGAAAATAAAAGGTAAAATATTAAGTTTCTTGATATATTGTTTTGGTAGCTAATAAGAATCGATCTTATGATGATTAGTAACAAGTTTGTTTGTTGTTTTGTGCTCTCCTTAGATAGTAGAAACAGAGAAGCAAATTGGTGAGGTAAACCAAACAACTAAAAGGAGCTAAAGACAAAGGGAAGATAGGTTAAGCCCTCTCATTGCCTCTCTCTCTCTCTCTCTCTCTCTCTCTCTATCTATTAAGAGAGGTGTTTAAGGCTTTTTTAGTAACGTAAAACTTGTTTTCTAAGTATAAGTGTAAAGGATATATATTTATCAACAGATGCAATCACACTTTGATTATTGAACAATACAAATTTTGCTCTAAACCCAATCTTAGCAAAGATTATATCCACTATTAAAATAGAGAAATTCACAAAACTACACCCTTTTAACCCTCTCTTCACAAAACTACACCTAATTCAATATTTTTACATATTTACACCTTTTCAAATTTTAAAAGTTTGATTTACCTTTTTAAAAATTACCAAAATTAAAATATTTTCATTTGGGTTCGCTAATTAGTGTTTAGGGTATAATATTAAGGGGTATGATTTATGTGGGTAGGGTTTATTTGGATTTAATTTTAAGTGTTTAGATGTAGTTTTGTGAAGTAATTTTGAAATAGTGTTAGTTTTGTGAAATGTAATTCAAATGGTGTAGTTTTGTAATTCTCCCATTAAAATATGCTTTAAATGTCAAGATTAACGTCTTTAATCTCATGTTTTCATCTGTCATCACACAGTTTTAAAAATTACAAAAAGAAATACTTTTTTGAATACATTATTTGAAGAAATTGATAGATCGTTGTATAGTTTTAGAACATGAGGTTGATTGATTATTGTATGTTTATGTCATCATCAAAAATTAACTTCAAACATGATAAGCTATGATTTTTTTTTTCTTAATTGCAAAAATTAATTATCCGTATGTAGAGTCGTGCCTTAGACATTTGCTAGTGAATAGTAAATACAAAAGATCATGGGGTAATCCTGTAAATTTATAAAATTATTGGAAAATGCATAAAATATCAAAAGTTATTGGAAAGTTGCGTAAAACTTGAAAGTTATAGGGGCAATGCGGAAAATATAGAAAATTACAGGGGTAACGCAGAAAATATAGAAAGCTACCGGGGTAATTCCGCAAATATAGAAAGTTGAGGGGGCAATGTTGCAAGATAGAAAGTTACAAGGCTAATGTCGCAAATATATAAAGTTATAGGGGCAATGCGACAAATATCAAAAGTTAAGGGGGCCATGCAAAAAACACCGATAGTTTAGGGGGCAATACGGTAAATTTCGAAAGTTGAGGGATATACACGACAAATACCGAAAATTGAACGGCAATGAAGAAAATATCAAAAGTTGAGGGGGCAATACGGAAAATACCGAAAGTTGAAGGGGTAACGTGCCAATATCAAAAGTTATAGATCCAATTATAAACAGATAATGTTATAGGACGATTGGGTAAATATCGTAAATTATTTGATAAGATATATTTTCTTAACATGGACTTATAATGTGTTCTATATATTTCGTTTATTTACAAAGAAAATATATTATTATTTAATTTAATTTAATAACCTAAAAAAAACAAATTGAAAAAAACAAATTGAAAAAAACAAATTTAAAAAACAAATTCATAGATTCACTTTGTTTTTGTGGGGTTTTTAATTGAATGAATTTATTGTGAATTGGTTCACATATTTACATTTACAAAGAATCTCTAACACTCTTTTAGTAGTTAAGTATAACAATGCAAGTTTATGAATTATGCTATTGAGGGAAATGACTTTACAAGTTTGATTATTGGCCATGGTTACTTGAATGAATTTATGGTTAGTTACGGATTAGTTGTTGGTTTACTGTTTATATATTGTGAATTGTTTTAACAATCTGATTTAGTTGGATCATTAATTACCTTGTTATCATCTACACCGTTGTTTCGGATCAAGTGCTAACTGTTAATTAACGATTGGCTAATATACACATCTAGATCGTTGTTTCGGATCATGTACTAATTACTGTTAACTTGAGAGGTATGATTTACATTTACACAGCTTTATACAATCTCTACAAGCTCGTCTTGTAGTTTAGTATAACAATGTAAGTTTCTCCTACTATTGAGTGGAATTGGTTTAGGGTTTAGGCGTTAGGGTGACTTTACGAGTTTGATTATTGTCGTGTAAATAACCCTAGGTCATGATGTGTGTGTTTCATCGAAACAACTAGCCATTGTTCTTCTAATTTCAAGGCGGAAACTTTGGCCTTCACTGGATTCTTGAGCAATAAAACTGTGGAGAGAATCTTGGTTTTGTCACAAGTTTGTGGTGTACTACTATTTATAAGTTGTGTGTCTACGTGCTTATAACTTTGCGTTATTGTGTTGATTCTGTTTGTGGTATGCAGACTTCTTTAATTGGAACATGATTAAGTTGCGTGCGCGTCTGAGTCAGGACCGACGATTTTTTGTGTGTTTTACATTTCTCTATATGGAACCTAAGATCTTACATGATTCTTCATCTATCACCTTGTTTTTTCATGTCTTATAATAATTTGTTACAAAACGGACTACTTGCATCGTAGGCTTCATAAATTTTCCATGTCATTACATTTTACGGAACCTTTTTTAGGTTATGTGCTATGGTTTGTGTTTTGTTTTTATTGCTTCTAATTAATCACTTGCAAGTGAATAATTCATTACAGGCTTTGCTTTCTGGATGTTTAGCTGGAGGGTTAGTTTTCTATCTTAAATTTTGATGTTATCTCGTTGTTCTCTTTGTCTCTTTTCTCTAAGTGTTTCTTTCCCCAGAACTTGGTCAGGTAACAATTATGATCTTTCAAGTTCTAGTTTGCTAAAAAATCTTTGATCTCATCGAGTCGTAGTTTGCTAACACAACTATTTTTCCTTCTCTATAGCATTTTTGAGTTTACCATTGATCCTCTTGTAATGGTGTGAACAACGTTACATAGGCTTATTACATGTATGTTTGTTCCGACATTATTGTGTATAAAATAATTTGTTATATAGTGGTTTAAGTGTGTTATATAATTTTGTAATATATGTTAGTATGTGTGTATTTTTGTAGTACATACTACTTAGAGAAATTTTTTTATAAAATATGTGAGTTGTTTTATTCCAAACTATTTAAAACTATGAAAATCGTTATTTTATTATGGGGGAATTACAAAACTAGACCTTTTAAACCGAATTGGAATCAAACCGAAATATCCGAACATAAATTGATCAAAATAAACAATAGAGATACTTTGTTTCATTTTCATAAATTTGCATGTTTCTTTTTGCGAGTTTGAATTACATATATATTTGTCAACTTTACCAAATTTTGGTAGAATCCCTATAACCAAATTTATTAGTCTCTTCATATGTGTATATACTAATCAAATTAAACAAATATCACAACATTATATGCTTCTCTACTTGTCCCTATCAAGTCTAAGTTTAGTAGTACACATTTTCATAATTTTGCATATCCACTTAAAACACACACAAGAAAATGTCTACAAAGATTCATTAAATCAAAGACATTATCATGAAAACAAACTAATAGATAGACACAAGAACAATACTAAGATCATACAAAAGAAAGCAAAACAAAAGTTAAAACAGTACACGAGAAACGATCGTTGAGATCAAACACACAAGAAAAACAATCAAACACAAGACAGAAACACAAACAACAACACACATCTTGTTGTTCTTCTTCTTCATCTGATTCGCGTAGAACAAACTATTAGTCCCGCCGCTAACAAAGCTCCCTCCATTAGCCACATTAGCTTCAATATCATCTACACGATCACCTTGTGTCTCAACAAACATAGCCATATCAAGAAACACTTGTTGTAGCCTATTAAGATTCTTCTTAACATCATTCACCGCTTCATATCTCTCTTTAGTCTTCTTATCCATCTCTGTTGTTACTGTCTTAAGACAACAAGATTCACCTGAAGAAGACGATAACATCATCATCATCTTCTTCTCCATGTCTTCATTACTTGCTTCTTCACCTGTTGCAAGAAAGTGCTTCCTCTTTAGATCTTCTATGTATCCACCATAGATTCTCTCTCTTAAGCGACTAAACTCGCTCATCGTTTCCCTGAGTTTGGACTTGAGACCGTTTGTTATCGACACTCGAGTCCTGTCCACGCAAGATCCTTCCTTGAAACTTGCCTTGTTCTCCACGTTACTCTTCTCTAAAGACTCGATTAGGGCTTTGACGTTGTTGGATTTGCGTGAGATGGAGAGGATGTTTGACTCCATCATGTCTCTTAACCCTCGTAAGATCTTGTTGCTGTGCGCTGATTTGGTCTCTTCGTTTAGGGTTTCGAGATCGAGTAAGAGATTACCGATCTCTTCGATTAGGGTTTTGATTGTTTCGGTTTCTTGGTAGAAAAGACAGAGGTTATGTTCGTCTTCTGGGATGAAATCGAATCCTCCTTTCTCGATGTCGTGGTTTCGTTGCTCTGATGATTCTTCGTCTTTCTTTGCTTGCTTCTTTAGTTCCACGTAACTTAAGAACGATTTGGTCATTAGATCATTCATCTTTTTGAAACCCCTACAAAAAAACAAGAATTAGGGCAAAATATTTAGATTCAAACGAAACACAAGAGAGAGAGATAAAGAAACTAGAAAAGAGCCCTAATAGAGATTACGAGGAAGAAGATGAAGATGGTTGCTTCACAGTTTCTCTTTTACTTTGCTTCTCTCTGTCTTTTAGAAACGATTTTGAGTTTTAATAATGAGATACAAGAGGAAAAAGAAGAGAAAAAAAAAGAAACCGATTATTCAGTTTTTTATTTATCACGATCTATTTTTTTTTCCACAATCTTTTTAATTACAAAATAATTATGGGAGAATTACAAAACTACACCATTTGAATTACATTTCACAAAATTACACCAATTTAAAATTAATTCATAAAACTACATCTAAACACTCAAAATTAAATTCAAATAAATCCTAGTCACACAATTCTACCCCCTTAATATTATACCCTAAACACTAATTAGGGAACCCAAATGAAATTTTTTAATTTTGGTAATTTTTAAAAGGGTAAATCAAACTTTTAAAATTTTCAAAAGGTGTAAATATGAAAAAAATGAATTAGGTAGAGTTTTGTAAAGGAAGGGTTGAAAATGTGTAGTTTTGTGAATTCCTCAATAATTATTGACAAAAATTACAAAATTAGATGTTTTTTTTGTTAAAAACAAAATTAGATGTTGCTTTGAAATTTGAATAAAATGTAGGTCCAACCCTAATACAAAGTCCATCAAGCATAAAGTTTCTCAATATATATTTAAAAATCGGCAAATAATTCCAAAAAGTTTATGTAGATTAGTGGTTTTTATTTATTAACCACCATAGAAAATCTGAACGAAAAAAAAAACTAACTATCGTAAAATAAATTAAAAACGTAAGAATACAAGGAAAAAAGAAGAAGAAACAAACCTAAATTAAAGTGAGTACCATTTAAGTTATTTAATAATGTTTCCATGAATAACTTTCTTTTTTTGAATATTTTTTTTCTAAAATTATAATAGGTATAACATTTTTGAGTGTACTATTGACTATTGTCATGGTGTGAATAACGTTACATAGACGTAAATGTATGTTTCGTCTTTGGTCCGACATTATTGTATATAAAATATATACTTTCATTACATCATTTCATCTTTTCCTTTAAAAAACTTTACCTAATTCAATTTTTTCTCAAAATTACATCTTTTCAAAATTTTAAAAGGTTGATTTACCTTTTAAAACTTTACCAAAATTAAAAAAATTCATTTGGGTTCGCTAATTAATGTTTAGGGTATAGTGATTAAGGGGGTAGAGTTGTGTGGATAGAGTTAATTTGGATTTAATTTTATGTATTTAGGTGTAGTTTTGTGAAGAAATTTTTAAAAGGTGTAGTTTTGTGAAACGTAATTCAAAAAATGTAGTTTTGTAATTCTCCCTTTCTTTTTGGGTATAAAGTATATAAAATAATTTGTTAAAGAGTGAACTGGTGTGTTATATAATTTTGTATTATATGTTAGTATACTATATGTGTATATATAGTGAAATCTCTATAAATTAATAATGTCGGGACTACAACATTTCGCTAAAAAGTTATTAATTTACCGTGATTATTAATTTATCGAGAGAAAAATTATACTAAAAATAATTTTTGAGATCGGAAAAAATTATTATCTTAAAGAGGTATTAACGAATCAAATATTAGTTTATAGAAGTTATATTATATATATAAATGTTGGAGATGAAAAGTTGGGTGAGATTCGTTTCAAGTTTTCAACAATTATGAAATTTTAGGTTTTCATGGTATATTTGGTGTTTGTGTTGTACTAAATATGGAATCTCATTTATTAAAGATGTTATTTGGTCAAAAAAATATGTGACTTATTTGTCACCATCAAATTTTTTTTTTTGATAAATGTGAATGACCCCATCAAATTATTATCTCTAAACTCTATGATTTTATTTAACACAAAACTACATACAATAACATCCGTATGTTATTGATCTTTCATAAGCAATTAAGCATCATCTAACATATTAAGATGGTAGATAATAATTTTATAACCAAATTAACCAATACTTTCACAAACTACAATTTAGTACAAAACATCCAAAACATACAAGCTATTGTATGTAAATGTCTTCCATTGTTTAATTATTTGACTTAATATTCAACCTAAAAATACTTCGTGTTAGGATTTTTTATACACAACAATGTAGAAATACTTTGTTTCATTTTATAAAATTTGCATATTTCTTTTTCGATTGTTTGTATAACATATTTTTTCCCTATAACCAAATTTATTAGTCTCTTCGTCTTCGTATATGTATGTACTATGACATATCATGAAACTTGCAAACTAATAGATAGAACACAAACACCTTAAAAACATTAATCATTGAGATCTTCTATGTTTTCACCATCGATTCTCTCTATGAAGCGATTTTCATCGCTCTTATAGCGAGTCTGAGTTTGGCCTTGAGAACCGTTCTTCATCGATACTCGAGTATCACTGTTTGACTATTGCCTTGTTCTCCATGCTACTCTTCTCTAGAGACTCGATTACGGTTATGATCGAGAGGATGTTTGACTCCATCTTCTCTCTTTAACCCTTTTCTAAGATCTTGTTGCACAAAAGCTTCTCTCTCATTCTCGGACACGAATGTTTAAGTCTATGAAAAAAAAATAAAGGTATGCTGATAAAATAGATTCACTCAAAGTAATCGGTGTCAACATATAATATGCAAGCACACCACAGAAAGATGCATGTATTAGCAAGCAATGCTATGTTTTTATCATCTTTTCTATATAGAAATGGAGGCGGAATCGTTTTTTTAACGGAAGATGACCAGATAGAAATGAAAATAAGTTTACAAGAATAAAGAGAGAGAGCATACGCGTGATCATATGCTAATAAACAAGGACTAGACAAGCATTTGAGTACAAGCTTATGCTCATTCAACTCAATAATCAAGCAGCGAGTAGAAAGATAAGAGATTATTACACTAGAGATTTACCATCGCGAGTTTAGTTAGTTTCAAGGCCCTTGTCCAGCGATAGTATACCTGAAGCCTGTTGCGCCTTCTGCCGTGTCTGGCAAAAAAAGGTTAGCTGCAAACTGTAGTGTTGACTGGTACATGTAGTCCTTATCGACTTCTCCATATGCTGCACCCTGACCAGCCCCACCGAGCACAAGCTGGAGCTGCGGTTCTTGGCCTGGTTGCTCTAAATTCGCCTTTTCGGCTGGTTGTGGCACGACAGCGTGAAAAATGCCTTGATGGGTAACTCTTTTTCCTCTCGATATCACGAAAGAGTATCATTGCATAGTGTAGCATTTGCTCATCTATCTGAAAAAGTAGGAGGGTACCCAATTTACAGAACATTATACTTGGCTGGCCATCTTCATATGAGTGAGGATATTGAAAGCATTATATATACAACTTTCTAATAAAATAGTGCTGCTAAGTTTGGGCAGTCTAACAAACAGACACACGGATAAGACTTGTGTGTAGGCACGGAAATAGTAAAAGCGAAAAACATATTACTGGAGTGCTTACATATAAGAGATAACTGAGATCGAGATGAGTTTCGCAATTATGCCATCCAATTTTCTATATCCTAGCTGAGCTAATAGCCTAATATACCCCCCCACACGTACGAAAATTAAGATGAAATATTAGCGTCAAAGTTAGTGGAAATTTTGTATGAGTTAAAAAAATTTCTTGAAGACTACTTACCTCTTCAGCAATACACAATATACAAAAATACTTGCAGTGAAAAGATATGTACTTGTTGAAGATCAAAGATCAACTGCGTAAAGATCGTCAATGGAATATGTATCATGATTTGGAGGTGGAGAAATAAGTAGAACTCTTGATTTAGTATTTCTAAGTCTAGCAATATATGCTCTAACTTTTTTCCCCAGGAAGTTAACCACTTTCACCTTGTTTCCCTCCTTGAGCAAAAACGTCCGAGTGAAGCCAAAAATGCCCTGAAGCAAACCTATGAGAGTAGAAAATGTCACTTTCTTCTTTGAAAAAATCATTAGAAAATTATATATCAAGATGTTCACTAAAAAATATGGGAATAAAAGAGTTCACAAGCACACATGAATATATGAAAATGTTCGGTAGCCAAAGTTGACTTATAGTACCTTCTTAATAGCAACTTGTAGCTGTATCCCCATTTCAAAGTCCTTTAAGATGTGGCGGTGTTAAAGAGTACTCTTATGTTAGCGGCTTCCAACGGATCGGATCCTAGGAAGATACAATATAACAGAACTTGGTATAGTTTCCGAGTTATGGTAATAACTAATAAGGGAACTTGGTATAACAGACCAAAACATTCATTACATGTTCTTGGTGTAAACAAGCCAAAGACCCCGTTACACGCATTAGTACTATCAAAGTTTACATAATGTTTAAAGAACTATATAACAAAGAGCCTTTAACATAACAAAGTCACTACATGCTCCCACACAAAGTCACATCCTTTATTCAAAACAAGAGCCTAACAGACCAAAACATTCATTACATGTTCTTGGTGTAAACAAGCTAAAGACCCGTTACACGCATTAGTACTATCAAAGTTTACATAATGTTCAAAGACTACATAATAAAGAGCATTGAACATAACAAAGTCTCTACATGCTCCCACACAAAGTCACATCCTTTATTCAAAACAAGACATTCATTACAAGTTCTTGTTGTAAACAAGCTAAAGACCCGTTACACGCATTAGTACATAACAAAAACAGATTCACTACATGTTCCCACACAAAGTCACATCCTTTATTCAAAACAAGAGCCTAAAAGACCAATATTATCAATTTTGAAGATCCTTGTCCCATATGATTATTGACAAATTTTCGAAGATCTCATCTTCCTCTACACTACTAAAGGAAAAGACATTTCCTTTCCACACATACAAATCTCTTTATATAATGTTCAAAGACTATATAACAAAGAGCCTTCAACATAACAAATACAAAACAGACGCACTACATGCTCTTTACACAAAGTCACATCCTTTATTCAAAAACAAGAGCCTAAAAAGACAAATATTATCATAGTAATAAAAATAAAACAACACAAACACCACCTTGTCCCATATGATTATTCAAGATATCATCTTCCTATGCAATACTAAAGGAAATACCTTTCCTTTCCACGTATAATCAGATTCTATAGCTCAATTTTGGTTTCCTTCTCTCTACATATCAACCCAAAACAGAACAAAACAGAGAGTGTGTAAGAAAGAGTTATAAAACAAAAAAAAAGAAGAAACTTAAACAAACCCTGAGAAATTGACTCCAGATCCTCTTTGATTTTGAAGAAGAGAAAGACGCCATTGTCGTTTTCTTCTCGCTAATTTTGTATTTTTTGGTTAAATCAATTTGGTATGGTTTTAATTGGTACGGTTCCGGTTTATTTTGGTTTGTTTTTAAGGATTTTGGATTTCCATTATAATAATAAATTGAGGTAAAGGAGGATACTTGGCCGAATTTCATTGGAAGTAAAATATTTTTTTAATTAAAATACAAATTTGATGCTTTTTGATTGGTTATAGACAATCTTATTATTATTATTTCGCCCAAATGATTTGATAACAATTGTTTGATAGTAAATTAAACTTTTATTTATAAATTTTTATGTCAAACTTTATTATTTTTTATTTTCTATAAATAGAAATTTGTTTCATTTGATTTGGACACATATATTCTTTTTAATTAAAATTGTTTCTAAAGATTTAACATGTACATCTCAATAAATTATCAATTTTAAGATATATCTTCTAGTATGGTAATTATAAAACAATATTTAACACAAAAAATTATAAAACTACATACATCAAAGAAAATAAAGTATGAAATAAAAAATTTTGTGTAAAGTATTGAATTTTATAAACAAAAGTATCGTAAAGCATTTGACAAAAAATTATCAATACTATTTTTTTGTTGCCTCTTTTGAAAATAAAAAAAAATTGTCTAAATTACATAATATGTCATCATCAAGAGTAATTCACAAAACTAAACTCTTTCATCTCTTTCTTTACAAAATTCTACCTGATTCAAATTTCTCATAATTACACCTTTTCAAAATTTTAAAAGCTTGATTTACTCTTTAAAACTTCACCAAAATTAAAAAATTTCATTTGGGTTCGCTAATTAGTGTTTAGGGTATAGTGATTAAGTGGATAGGGTTGTTCGAATAAGCATAATTTGGATTTAATTTTTAGTATTTATGTGTAGTATTGTGAAGAAAATTATAAAAGGTGTAATTTTGTGAAATGCAATTAAAAAGATGTAGTTTTGTAATTCTCCCCATCATCAATTCAAATAACTTATTTATCTTTTAAACACATTATTACTAAAACCAGTTTAGGAAATGTATCATTCTTGCCAAAATTATTTGTCCGATACATTATAGGAAACTATGTAATTATGAATCAAAATAACTTATTTATATTTTTTTAGTATTATATATTTTAAATTTATTTAAACTGATTATTTTTAAACATTATTAAAATTATTATTACATCAAAAATAGGATAATTCGATTTGGTTCCACAGGATAAACTATGTAAGGTTCCTGGTTTTTGGATGATAAATTTCCCAAACCCATTCGAGTTATTTTTAATCGGTTTCGATTCTGATAATTTGGGTTTGTTATTTTAAATCCATGTATTTTTGTCTACCCAAAAATTTAGTAAATAATAAATTTCATATTACAATTATATTAACAAAAAATCTCACTTCAGTAAATGTTGTGTAATTCGGGTAGTTTGGCTCCACAAATTTTTGTTCGGTTCATTGAAAATTTTTCTACCCGTTATGGTTAATTACTTTGGATCAAATTCAATTTGAATATTTCATTTAGGTTTTGGTTGGATATTTTGAATCCGAGTTTTTTCACTCCTAAATATATAAAACTAATAGTTTATAATAGTTTGGTATAATCATCATACATTTGTATATATATATTTGTTATACGGAATATGGACTACTAAAAAGCTAAACAATGACAAAAAATCTCATTTTAACAATGATTAAAAAATTATATTTGTTTGTGTAAACAGTGAAGAAGGAATAATAATATTAAAACTTTTAAATCTTTAAATTTTTCTATAAAAAGAAGAAAAATATATCATAAAATATCTAACTTAAATATGTAAAACCTTTTTAGAAAAAACATTAATCCGCGCGTGTACCACGGGTTATATCCTAGTTGTAAAGTATAAAAGTTAAATATGTGTTGAATTAATATGTGGAAACAGAAAATATGACGTTGAGTGTTAAATAGAATGTTGAATAACTCAACCATTACATGGTTTTATAAATAGGTGTTCAACATATATGATAATTTTTATTAATTCTATAAAATATTTCTTCATATCTGATTATGCAAATATAGTGTGTGTGTGTGGGGTGGGGTGCTTACAACGGTTTTAATTAAAATCTACTTCTATAACTACACATGAACACTAAATTTTATATTCAAATAAACGGTAACAAGAAAACTCTACCTTTTAAACATTAAATCCTAAGCAATAAAACATGAATCCATAATAAAAGTTTATATTTATAAACGGTAACAAGAAAACTCTACCGTTTTAACATTAAATCCTAAGCAATAAAACATGAATCCATAAAAAAAGTTTATATTTATAAACGGTAACAAGAAAACTCTACCGTTTTAACATTAAATCCTAAGCAATAAAATATGAATCCATAAAAAAAGTTTTAATTTTGGTAATTTTTTAAATCATAATAAAACCATTTAAAAGGGTGTAAAGAAAAAACATTAGAATTTTGTATAGTTTTGTTAATTAAGGTTTGGAAAAGTGTAGTTTTTTGAAATTTTCAATTTAATTTGCCTTTGTTTGTTCAATCTTAGATAATTATGAATATTTTGTTTTGGTTATAAAACAAGGGTGGGCGTTCGGATATTTGTTAGGGTTTGGTTCATATATATTCGGATTCGGGACTTTAGGTTAAGCACTAAAGAACATGTTCGAGTATTTCTATGAAATTTTTTGTTTGATTCGTGTTCGATAGGTTTCTTTCGAGTTTTGTTTGAGTTTGTATATCCGAAATTAACAATAAACTCCAAAACTACAAAATAAAAGACAATTGAAACTATCCAAAATCTATCGGAGAGTAAGTTCGAACTCTCGGAGCAAACTCCGGCTTACAAAGAGACTCCGGCCTGAAATCTATCCTCGATCTGGAGATTGATCTAAGAGAATGGTGCATTAGCTTCAAAGATTGGGGCAACACTCAGAAACTATACGTGGCGTCTCTAAATGGATGGCTCTCAAGATGTCTCCACTATGAACTTGGATCAACAGAGGACGGGATCGCGCCTTTCTCTCCTATCCGCGTTGGAGCTCCCCAAGTTTTCGTTATATGCAAAGATTGGCAAGAGACAATGGAGAGAATCTCCGGAGACGAAGTTACAAACGCTATATACAAGGGTTTCCCTCCAGCTTACATGAACTATGGGAGAGACAAGACAGAGAGTGAAAGCAGAGTATGTCTCGCCAGAGAGAGAGAACGAGGAATTGCAAAACTAGTCAACAAGTTGGTTTAGTTCCCATCTTTGAGGCTTTAGGAAACTTCACTTTCACAAGTTAGGTTAACAATATTAAATTAAACAAATAATAAAACTAAATTTGAACCAAACAATTCCAGTTTGGTTATCTCTTTTTTACTTTCTTGATGAACCTCACATGAATCACATCTTGTCTTTACTCGTTGACTATTTTGTTTTATAACCTTCTGATTTTAGTATATTTTAATAAAAACACAAGACTAAAAAAAAAACCTAATAGTACTAAATACTTATTCAGAAATCTAAAGGAACCGAGATCAAACTCGGAACATAGACACATTGAGAAAACCAATCAGTTACACATTCTATTGGAATCTTCTTGAACAAATCTCCTCTCAAAACATAGATGCAAGCCTTTCTGTTATTATAATGGTCACCACAACACATAATTAAGGTCTTGTCACCATATATGAAGTAATGAGAGCACCACAAATCCCATCACTTAATTTCGGCAAGATAGTTGCTTGCAAAGTCATCAAGTTTATCCACACCACTCCCTTACCATCATCGTCATTATTAATACTTTGAATCGTCTTCTCCGTTACCCAAATCTCAATCTTCCTTGTTACAAAACATTGTTTTAACAACGAAAACCGATCTCCTTTAAAACACGCAAGTACAAGCCCATCGTTGGGATCGTTTCTAAGACAAGGAAGAAGTTTACAAAAGGGTTTCAATATCTGCCTTGAGAAATCAAAGCTTCGTATGAAACATTCATGATTAGTATTCTTCTCGCGACGAGAAGAAAGCCAATAGAGGTTACCGTTCAAGGAGACGACGTGTGATCTTCTATGATCCGATGTGTTGTAGTCCTCATCATCATTAGTTGTATCAATGTAGTTAATTGCATGAGACGCGCAATCGTATATCAACGCAACTCTCTCGCATAATTGTCCCGGGATTTTCTTGTAACGAAGAAAATAACCAAAGACCTTGTAAACTTTTTCAGGTCCACTATTATCATATTCAAAGCCAAAAACTCGGAAACAACGAATATTTTTGAACTCTAACCATTTAACTTGTCTCGGACACGGGTTCCATAACGCGGTATTTTTTTCCGCAATTCGACAAAACAATAACTCATCGCAAGTAACAATAGTATATTCAAAATCTCGACGTGGGAGTATAATATCAGAGGAATGTAGCTCACGTGACTCGATGGTTGGATCGTTGGTTTTGAGGTCGATCATGTTTATCGAATGAATCTTGGATTTGGTCACGATGATGAATTGTGGAAGAAACATCTTCTCAAAACTCCCTATCTCTATATTTCAAATCTAAAAAGGACACTTTTTATTTTTTTTGCTTTTTTAATTTTATAGGACACAAAAAAAATTATTTTTAAAATCTGAAAACGACAATATTTTTTATTTAATTTTAAGAATTTTATAAAAATATTTCAAAAATCAAAAAACAAATTTAAAAAGTTTTTCCGAAAATCATCAAAATATGATTATAAATTCGATTTTTTCAAAAATTTTAAGGTTTAGAAACTAAAATCTTATCATTTGGGTTCGCAAACCCTAAACCAAGACCCCTGGATTAGTTTAGGGTTTAGATTTTTCAATTTTCGATTTTTTTTGAATTTTTTTTAGTTAAAAAAATAAAAAAGGGGCATAAGAGATTTTTGAGGGGTATAAGAGATTTCAATTGCAGAAATAAGGGCATTTGAGAAGTTGCCTCGGACCGAGACGAGTGGATGCTTACGAAACGATTTTCGATGAAAAGAGAGTTCCATTGTTTACATACGGCTTTGAATCGAAGGAGAGATTTTGGTGGAAGACGTGAGAGTATATCTTCTACTAACTCACATGGGAGCTTCAGAATCAAACGTGGTCTCATGTTTAGGTTTAGCTTTGTTTTTGTTTTCAAGTGAAGTTACTAATAAATCTTATTATATTATAGGCCTCACATAGATAAATTAAGAAACTAGAAAAATAAGTATATATATATATATATCCCTTCTTTTAGTTTTTCGGTTACGATATGATATTTTTTACTAAAAATCTATATTATAATTTAAAATTTAAAATTGTTAAAACTCGTTTTTTGTATTTGTGTTTTTTTTGTAAACTACACTTTTTGATAATATTTTTGATATAAAAACATTTTAATGGTATTTTTGTTATAAAAACTTTGTAATTGTATTTTCAAAACAAAAACTTATTTTGGTGTTATTGTAAGAAATTTCTCTAAATTAAATGACAAACTCTCTATAGATGCCAAATATTTTTATATTATTTAATAATTTAGAAAATATATATAAAATGATACTTAAATATATAAAAGGTAAAATTAATGTGGAAGATTTTTCTAAAGAATTAATATGTTAAAGTTTCGTTTACGGTTTATTCATTTGGAAAGTCTATATCTTTAGTTCTTTGGTTTGTGCTCTTGTGTATAATGTAGTTTGCGCCAATTTGTGTGCGTTGGCTTTTACACGATACATACGATAAATCACTGCTATGTTCTGTCGGTTTCTGTTGTGACATATCTCTTTATCCATCTTTTATCAATTGTATATTATATACTCTACATTATTATTCTGCTTATTACTCTTATAATGTATTTGCTTTCTTGAAAACATGTGATGGTTCAAGAATAACACTTTTTTGTGTAACTTTGCTCTTCCGGTCTAGTAAACAAACATTTAAAATCTACTCTTGACAAAGATTCACTTCTTCTAGACATAGAGAGACAAACGTTGGTAAACCTTTTTTTACTCTGGTTTCTGTTGGAACTTGATTTTTGACAAGTATTTTTTCAACATTTTTCCGGTGGCTTTTCCGGCAAGGTCGTTGCTCGGAATTACTGGATTATGATTCCATTGCTCCAATATTAAATATTTCTTTTGCAATAAGGTCTGAAAGCTACAATTTCGTAATTATTTTACTCGCGTCAAACGCAAAGTTATAATTTATAAATATTTATTATATAGAAAATTTATGAATTTTTAATTTTTGGCATATCAATAATATTAATAAACCCTTTTAATTCTCTAATCACAAAAGACTAATTTATAGGTAGTTTTTAACTAATATGTAGCTTCCATTACCAATATGTGACTTTTTAGTTATATTACTTGTTGAATAGATTTAATGAGCCATAAAATTTCAATTAGCATTAGGCTTTTTATATTCAAATTTTATGAACTTTTTAGATTCAAATTTAATGGGTTTTTAATATTGGGTATGTAATCAATTGTTGTTAGTTTTTGTAAATCATTTTAACTGACATGTGTTTTATTTCCATGTTTACATTCATGAACTTGTGTGAACGACGGAAGGATATATCGGTCACATAAAATATTGTAAGAAGGAAAATCACTTAATTACCTAATTTAAAACACGAATCACCTTATTAGCAAGATGAAGAAAGTGAAACCACAATTCTTGTATGCATCGTCATCATGGCTCAATGATTTGTGTTTTTTTGCAGGACCGGTAAGAGAATCAACATCCTTTCCCCTAGATCTCTTACAAGTCTCCCCTTATACTAATCGTTCTTTGCTTTAACTCAAGCTCTCTCTCCCTTTGTCCAAGAATATTTTCATGTTCTTTAAAAGACTTGTTTTTCAACTCAATCTCCTCGGCTTTTGCAGTAAGTTCAACTTCAAAGTTTTCCTCTTTCTTTGCCACTTCTAGAAAATTTTTGATGGCTTCTTCGAGTAAGCTAAACTTCTTCTCCTTGACTTCAAATTTCTCAAGAGATTCTTTCACAAACTCAGTTTCTTTTCTCCCTGGGGATAATTATACAAGATTTGTATTTAACTACTTGTAATAAAAAGTTAAAGTTTTCTTATATATACGATTAGAATTTAATGTTTGTGATTTGCCTCAAGACACTAGAATGTAGAAAATCATGTTGATGAACGTTTGATAGATATTTAAAATGAAGATTGTTTGCGAGGAGACAGAAAAGAATGACACTTCTTTGGTTCTTATTTTATTTAAAGAGACTTAAAACTAACACTCATATACTATAAACAGCAAAAATTCATATTTGATAAACTTGATCAAATTTTGTACAAAATTGATTTACGCTCACTCCACTATTTTTTGATGTTTAAAATTTGTTTATTGTCAAGCAAAGAAGTTTAGTGTTGTAAAACATTATGGGTGAACACTACAAGAAAACTGCTCGTTTACAACGAACATAATCGTTGTTAAACAGCAATTACGATGATTTAACAACGAAATGCAATTCGTCGTAAATCGATCGAAGTAAAAACTAAATCGTCGTAAATTTGTTGTTAATTTTACGACGACAACCTTGTAAGTGCTTCTACTATTGTTCTTGAATCCTAATGGAAATTGTTTTTCTTAACTCTTTTACTTCTTGTGTACATAAATCTCAGTTTCTTGTGCGTTTTTGTTTGTGTTTGACTACAATCTTGCAGCAAAATAGCTTTGTGAGAATGAAAGGATTGCGAGAAGATTGCAAGATTGATTTGGAGAGAGAGACGAAAACATCTCTGGACAAAACCTAGTAAGTAGTCTTCTTCTCTACATTGATCAAACACACTGTATGAACTCAAAACTCCTCTTTTATTGAAAAAAACAACCCTCTTTAGTTTTTCTTTTCACAGCTCGTATATGTATGTAATATCTCGATGCAGTGTATAGATGTTTAAAAAATCGTAGATCGTTCCGAATATATATGTGCAACTACTACTGTTCGTGTTAGTTCTTGCCTCAAAACTAAATTATTTATGCACTTCTTTCTTTAAGATGCAAATGCTAATTAAAAAAGAGTAATTCTTGTATGTTACTTAATCATACCCACTTTCTACATGTTCATGATGATTATTGCTATTACTGCTAGCAACATTACCACAATATCCTTCTCCATGTTGAAACCATATAAAATATTGTGGTGTAAACCCTCTATTTAACAAATGTTTCCATACATTTTCAACCAAAATGAAACGTCTATTATCGCATTTTGTACAAGGACAAAACATCTTATCGCTTTCAACAGTGACCGGTAGACTTGTGGCTTGCTGCATGAAAATTTCTACGCCGTTGAGGAACTCTCGTGTCACCGATCCGTCATCGCCTCGATGCATGTACATCCACTTTCAAATTTCGTAGACATCGGATCCATACATTTTTTGTTTTAGAGAGAGAATAAAGATAGGTGGTGTGAATTGTGATGTGAATTGTGGTGAGGATGGAAGAGGTATTTATAGGAGTTCTCAAAATTTACCAACTTCTTACCAACGATTTTTAACTACTAATTTACAACGATTTTAATTTACAAGCACTTTACAACGAATTTACAAATCTTTTACAACGAAAAATAACGTTGTATATAATTAGATACAGTTATAAAAAACACGTTTTCAGCTAGCAAAAATTGAAGCAAATCTGTCGTAAACAACTCCCGACATAGACGTTATATAACAACGATTTAACGACGATATCCTCGTTTAAAGGCCTACGTTGTTAAATCGTTGTAATTTGCCGACGATTTAACGACGACTTGTCTAAATCGTAGTAACATCGTCGTTACTGAACTTCGATTTTACGACGACCGTAATCGTTGTACATTTACAACGATTCAGCAACGATAACCCAAATTCTTGTTCAATCGTCGTAAAATTGTCGTAAAACCGTCGTTAAATTACGATGATATAAATCGTTGTAAAAAAATCGTCGTTGAAGACACAGTTTCTTGTAGTGGAAGGAAAATAGATTAAGATGCGGTGAAGATCGATTTTATAAATTTTAGTTTAAGAACTACTAGATTGGACAATTATTCTTTATAAGAATACTACATAACAAACCTAACTAAACTATATAATTTTTTCTTATATGTATATTGATATAAACTTCAAATTGTTCCGTTCTTGCTATATTTAGGCTAATTTTCTACGTATGTAATTATAGTTTTCATAGTTTATGTAATGATACCGCATGTCTTGGTCTGTTGGGGAAATTTGTATATATAGCACTTAATTATTATCTTTTACAAAATTAGCATACATTCTAGAAAATTTTACAATTTCCATTAAAAAGTCTTTTTCTTAAAATACCACAAAACTTAAATTAACTAAATACTAAACCCTAAACCCTAAACCCTAAACACACATAGTAAGATCTTCGTTATTATAATTTTCTTTTTATAAATAGCCTATTTTATATATATATTATTTACAATTTCAAAACTTTAGGATGTTTTATCCATATTTTTAAACATGAACCGTTCTACCAATAATATGGGATTCATTAGTGTATCACTTGAATTTATTATGAAATGTCAACACTAATTATTCTTATGTATTTTTGTTCGAAAACGATTTATGTATGTGTCATGCGCGAGGTCAAACCACCTAGTTTACTAAAATTAAATTTTTTATCGGTTTGATTTACAAGGGCATATGTTTGTTAGTATGTATTTGTTATACGAGATCATAATCTATTATATAATAGCACAATACTCTCTCAATCTAAGGCATCCACATCATCAACATAAATAATTAAAATAATTCAATTAAAAATCATTTAACAAAACTCATTTAATATTTATAAAACTCATTCAATATTAATAAAACTAAAATAAAAAAAACATTCAATATAATATATAACACTAATAAAAACATGTATATCAACTTTCTAAAATGAAAATATATAAGAAAATTCTCTCTTACACTAATTCTTTTTGGAATATATTACATATATTCCATTATCTAAAATTTTCTATCTAAAAGCACAAAATTTAAAAGTTATAAATGATGTTTAACATTTATTCAAAACAATTAAAAATTAAGACTACATAATATTAGTGGTCATACTATAGTTAATAAATAAAAAATACGCATAGAAACTTGTGAAAATCAAATAAAATGGAACAAATCAAAAGATCTAAAACATTTAACAAAATGGGTGAGACAGAGTACATTTTAAAAATAAATAAATATAAATTTATAAAAGTTTAAATAACTATAATTTGGGAATAAAAAACTCCATATATATACATACTTTCTAAAACTAAATGTTAGTACCAAATATATGAAATAAAATTAAAATATTTAAGGAGAAAACAAAACCTCATACAAAATCTAATTACATATACAAATAATTCAATAACGTTATATATAGAGAATACAAAACAAAATATGATCCAAATTAATTGACGGGTTAAGATTTCCACGTAAAACCAAAGTAAACAACATACGTTACACATTTGAGAATAAACTAAAACATCCAAACAGAAGTTGTTCGTAAACAAAATCATTTTCATTAGTTTAGTAAAATAAAAAATAGATGGAAAATATCTAAAGTTAAACCATATATCTATTACAAAAACAAAAAACTTCATAAAACAAACCAAAACACCCGTAAATTCAATGTAAAATTGTTTAAAATTACTATAATAAATAGCGAATATTCCGCGCAACGCGCGGGTTCTTTCCTAGAATAATTCCTAGAAACTTGTGAAAATCAAATAAAATGGAACAAATCAAAAGACCTAAAACATTTAAAAAATGGGTGAGACAGAGAATATTTTAAAAATAAAATAAATATAAATTTATAAAAGTTTAAATAACTATAATTTGGGATGAAAAAACTCCATATATACATACTTTCTAAATCTAAATGTTTGTACCAAATAAATATATGAAATAAACTTAAAAATATTACGGAGAAAACAAAACTTCATACAAAACAAACAATTACATATGCAAATAATTCAATAATGTTATAGAGAATACAAAACAAATATGATCCAAATTAATTGACGAGTTAAAACAACATACGTTTAAGAATAAACTAAAACATGCAAACAGAAGTTGTTCGTAAACAAAATCATTTTCATTAGTTTAGTAAAATATAAAATAGATGGCAAAAAATCTAAAGTTAAACCATATATCTATTACAAAAATAATAAACTTCATAAAACAAACCAAAACACCCGTAAATTCAATGTAAAATTATTTAAAATTACTATAATAAATAGCGAATATTCCGCGCAACGCGCGGGTTCTTTCCTAGTTTTTGTAGTTGAGGGAAAAAAATAGAGAGATTGAGAATAAAAAATAAAATACCTATGGATGAATGTTCAAATGTTTACGTATATAAAAAAATAATAATGATCTAACAATATTTTAAAATCTAAGTTTATCATATTTGAAAAATTATTACATCTTTTATAATAATAACCCAAAAAGGAATAATTTTATCGTATTTGAAAAATTATTAGATCTTTTATAATAATAATCCAAAAAAGAATAATCATACAACATTTTTTAAAAAGCTAAGTTTGTCATATTTGAAAAATATTATAGTTTTATAATAATAATATTATATTTTTATAATAATATTGTATTTTTCCTTGGTTGTCTTTTTCGACAAATAAGTCAAATTACTTCTTTTATTATATATGAATGATGATTGAGATGCTCTTAGATTTGTAGTTATTTTTCATCAAACAGTATTAAAACTTGGATAAGACCTCAATCTTTTATAATAAAAAGAAGACAAAACGCATATGTGTTGCAACAAGAGAGTTTCTTGGAAATTTTATTGTGTTTTACGTTTATGCTTTTATATTTTTGTCTCAATTTTTTCGCCGATTTTATTTTATTCTTTTAATATATTCCAGTTTAATATATTTTTTGCTAATTTTTATGGCTAATTTTATTTTATTTTTTTAAAATAATTTAGGATATATCACACGAACAAACAAGATTTTATTAAATCATCGCTTTTATTTGATTTCTTCCACATTATATTGCACACGAAAAAAAATAATTTGAATCTATTTTTTTGTGCAATAAATTTATAACATTTTTGAAATAAAACTTATATTATATGTGATTACTTTTTAATAATATGCCCCGGGTATAGCATGAAGCCATCACCTAGTATATAATATAATATATGTTAGGGTGATATTAGGGAAATTATTCAAAATAGCTTAGGAAAATATCAAATTTTCTGTAACAAATATAAGTGACCATGCATTTCTAAACAGAACACATTCTCATATAAGTTAGAATGTGATTTATAAAAGTTATGAACAAATTTGATAATCATGTAATCCAAAAATTAAATAATCTTATATGGTGATCCTATTATTCAAAAGAAAGCCAAAAATAAAAGTGTTGGTATTTAATTCCCGTTTGTAACAACTAATTAATTCACTAAGCGAGGGAGAGAAGAAGAAGTTAGCGAAGAAGAGACTAAAGAAGAAGAAAGTGATTGATAAATGGCGAAGAACAAGATCAACGTTTCCAACATTAAACCTTTGTCCTTCTACCGCAAAGGTACGTTAAATTTCTGTTATTCATGAACATAAGTTTCTTATAATTTCATATCCATTTAAAAAACCTTTTATTTGTTTATTTAAAGACGTTTTAGATTAAGTGACTATATTAGTGACTTTTCGATTTTTTGGTGAAACAGTAATGAAAACAGAAGTGTTGACATCCATTGTGGCAATGAAAAAGAAATACGAGACCGGTAGAGGATTGGTTTCGTCTTTTTAAACATATTTCATTTTACATCTTGTTTTTGGTTTGTAAAGGTTTCTTGTTGTTGCATATTGAGATTGTGTTGAGCAAATCAGAAAATGCAAAGACGATGGCTGCTGCGTCCTCCGCGGTGGAAGCAGCAGCACAACAAGGAGTGGCTCTGAAGCCATTGACCGTGATTTCTTCCTTTTTTACATACTTTCTACATATGTAATATGTATGATAATTAACATGTTTAAGTTTTATTTACTAATTACTATCTACAGTAAAACCTCTATAAATAAATAATGTTGGGACTTTGATATTTTATTAATTTATAGTGATATTAATTTATTGTTTGTCATTGAATAAATATTGTTATCATTTCCTAATTTATATTTTTAAACTATAATTTCTAAATTTTAGAAATAGTTAAAAATAAATGTTTATTCATTTTGACATATCTTATGTTTAGTATATAATAATTAAATTGTTTGACCAAAAAATTCAATTATAATTAGCCCAACGCACGGGCCAAGACACTAGTGTATGATAATTAACATGTTTAAGTTTTATTTACTAATTACTATCTATATATTTGGTTGCTTATTTTCATTTAGTTAAATAATTAATCAAAGGTTTTAGAGCTTATTAGTTTATACAAGAAATTAGTTTCTTTTTACATGAAGTCAATTTATATTATGTAATTATCAAGGGTTACTTTCACGATAGTTAACCCTTTCAAACATTAATCAAACACTTTATATGATGAATCTTGTTACATGTGATTATTATGCATAGGATTGGGTCAAAACTGAAAAAAATTAATTATTTGGTTGTTTCATGTTTGAAGTAATTAAGGAGATAACTTGAAAAACGAGAATTTATAAATATGTTTTGTTATGTTTAACGTTATGAAACATGTATGCAACTTTGGGAGTTGCTAGTTTATGCAACTCTTTTCTTATGTAGAATAATTTGATTTTGCTAACATACTAATCTTCTCTTTTCATTTTATTTCATTTGGACAATAAAATCCTCATGAGCTATATCATATTTTATCAATTTTATCATATCATTAATCTCAATTGAACATAATTAATTAATCCTTGTTTGGATTAGCTTAAATGGTATGGGATCCACAAGATCTTTGGTGACCTCTCTTCTAGTCATTGACCATGAATCTACCAAGTCAAGCAAATCGAATGGATTCTATATATTACTATTTAAGGAAAGTTACTAAAATTATTTACTAAGAACGAAGGGAAAATTATTATCATTGTAGATTATCTAAAATGGTTTGATTTTTATTTGATTTTTATTGTAAATTAATTGGGATTTTGTGGGTTTTTTGTGTATGGGATTAGATCCATTAGAAATTATTTATGGGACTAATTCCGAAAATAATGTAGGTATTTTTTTGCTTTTAATTAGGTATGGATTTCAAAGTGTTAATGTATTAAGCAAGTGTTAATTTATTAAGCAAGTGTTTTGAGCATAGAGTAAATTTGTAATTTTGGAGACTTTTATATAAACTCTAGTTCTGACAAAAAAAATAATATAAGCTCTAGTTTGTCTTGTAGTCCAAAAAGGGATCCAAACTTCTTTTTTTGAAATAATTTTAAAGTTATATTACATGACATTTTATTTGAATTAAATGAACGATACTTGATTACTTTTAATTTGCAGTTTTTCCAAGTTGTTATGCCTAATTAGTTTATAACACTAAACATTCCAAACATAATTTATTACAATGAACTATGTCAACCTTTTGCATTTATGTAACAAAAATAAATAAAAAATAAAACCTTTTGCATTTAAACGGTTAAGAGTCTCTATACTAAGTGGCATACGCCTATTTTTTAAGGGTATTATCTATCTTTCGATAGATCCCAACATTTTACAAGTTTTGAATATATATTATCTTTTTGAATAAACTATGTTTTGTAGACTGTAAGCTCTAAATCATATTAATTAAACAAAATTTTAAATTAAAAACAAAAATTTGAATCAATCAACTAGTGTTTCGCCTTAGCCACCAATAAGAAAACTGAAAATTGGGTGTCAAAAATCATTGCTAAAAAATATATGGACTTCATTTATAATTTTTAACAAATATAAGGTGCTATTTGATATAATAAGTAAACAATTTAAGAATCACGTGACACGTAAACATTATAGACAACAAAAAAAAACGGTCAAAAAAGTCTTCATTCACAGTTTCTCTTCTCTCGTTGTCTACTTTGGATCCGTTTTCTTTCTCTATGTCACAGCTTAAGAGATTACAATGTAGCTTACTTTGATGCTATGTATAAATAATCGTCTTCTTTAGTTTATTCACTTACTGTTAACAAAAAGATTGTTTGATTCGTCCTGTGTTGTTGTTATCTTTCATCAATGGTGTTTTTAAAGGAAAGCTTAGACTATGGAGAGTTAACATCCAAAGTAAGCAAAATCTTCGGAGAAATCTAAAATTGTTGAGATAAACATTTACTATATAGAGACATTTTAGTTCACAGAATTGATAAACGAGATTTTACACTCGTTATTTCGAATGCCTTATTGTAGTATTTAAGGTGTCAATCCGAATCGAGCAACTAATGTAATAAACCTTATGAGAAACTATACTCGGTTTAAGCGAGTTCAAAAGAGTTGTTTTTATTTTGTAACCGATGTGAATTTGCAAGAAAACAAAAGATTAATTTGACAAGTTTTTAAGATTAAATTTGAGGTAAAACAACCAGGTTGGGGTATTTTAACGGGTGATCAACTTTCAGTTTCTAAATGTCTTTTAACAATTGTAACTTTAAGGTTTTGAAAACGTAATTTAGATCAATCCACTCCCGTGACAATGATCAATGGTTTCCTAACAAGTAAACTATGTCTTTTAACAATGCCTTGGATAGTTTAAGTTTTAGAAAACATTAAGTTCAAATCAATTCAACCACTAAACTTATTAACAACATTAAGTTTCAATTCACTCGGTTAAGCTAGGTTTAGTTTTAGGATAATTGTTCGGGAACCCCACACTTTTCCCAAAGGTGAAGCTTCCGGGTTCTATCAATTGAATGGCCAATTCAATCAAAGCATTAAGAATGTTACCCTAGATTAAAGTTTTGAAAAGTTTAAGAACAAAGACATTTAACAATCCTAATATTGATTCACCCTTTTCCCCAACCTAATTGTCTAAGGGAAATTACTCACTAAACATAATGAAAATCAAAGCAATCATGATTTGAAGAAAGCATAAATAAAATCAAGAGAGATAGGGATAGAAAACTCATTATTGAAATCAAGAGGTTTACGAAATCTCGATGCCTCCAAAAACTCAAAGCAAGAACAAGCAAAAATCCAAAACCTAAAACAAGAACAAGCTAAATCCAAATCAAAAGCAAGAAGAAAAAGTGATAGAACAAGAGTTGTCCAAAGATAAGATCCTCTCCCAAAAAACACACTTATAAACCTAAAAATCAAACAAAAAACGTCTTTGGGCCTTCGAAAACGTCTTGGGCCTTTCAAAAAACATCTTGGGCCTTTTTATTCTGTTTTTTTTCGCAGCCAATATCGACCAGAATATGGTCGATACACTTGGTCGATATCGACCGAAAATGCGTCGATACGACAAATCGGGTATTCCATGGCAGATTGACCCGTCTTCAGTAAAACTGACATAACTTTCGATCTAACCGTTGAAATCATCTCAAACCACCTTCAAATGAAAGCTAACATCTGTGGCTATCTTGTACCAAAATTTCATAAAGATCCAACGGTGGGAACGTCTTGAACGCGTGTATTTTTGAAGCTTTTCGTACGTCTTCGATATCGACCAAACTCCATCGATACCATAGGTCGGTATGAGTTTCCTCCCAATATCGACCAGTTGTTGGTCGATACCATAGGTCGATATGACCTTATTTCCCCTCTTCTTTGCCTTTTCTTCGCGTCTCGACCACGGCTAATCGGTACAAGTCACCGATATGGTCGTTTTTGCCACTTTAAGCTCTTTTTCCTCGCCTTTTTGGCACTTTGGCACTCTTGGACACGAAAACACATGAACAAACACAAATGCAACCTATATGACACTAAATGCAATCTAAATGTGTTAGTTCTAATGCATAAATCAATGTAAAAACATGCAAAATATACAACATATCAACTCCCCCAAACTTATCTTTTGCTTGTCCTCAAGCAAGAGAACTAACATCAAAGTTTGAAAGGGTATAGAGGCGGGGACCTCGAACCAAAAGCAACACGAAGAGTGTAGTGAACGAGTATCCTAAACATAGTATCCTATCGCAACCGAGCTAGTTCTACCTATTACCATTCACCTCAAACTCCGTCTAAATCCGTTATTATTACCAAAAGCATGTGATCCACCTGTCTAGTCTAAGCACCTTTCACATTCAATTAAGCACAATCAAAGCATGAAACATGATCAAGAATTTCCAAGAGTCTTTCTATTTTTCTAGGTAAAAACGGGATTTCAAGTCAAACGAGGATCGGCTAACACTCAGGCATGTGGTCGATTGTATTGCGGTTTCTCTCGGGGAGTGAATGGTTAAGCAAAACCGGGAAAGACAAGAAGCAACTGATGCATCAAGTCCGGACATCCATACCTACCCAAGACTATTCACTAACCAATCGTCTTTCTTTTAAACATTTAAACACTTAAACATCGAGTTTTCTTTTCTTTTTCTTAACTACCTTAGGGGATTATTTTTGGCTAAGTTTCTTTTCTCTTTTTTTTTTTTTTTTTTTCTTTTTCGATTTTTTTTTTTTTTTTTTTTTACTTAGCCATTCTTTTACCCCTAGGTGTTTTACATTTCTCGTGTTTATTTTCTTATTTTCAAAACTCAAAGACGTGTCTCTCCAACCCATTATCCCTTTCTAACATACTAGTCCAAGATAAACTAGCCAAATGGATGTCCTTTCTTGTCGCTCCCTATACTTTCAAGTTTTTGCGAAACCAAACAATCACTTATTGAAAAAGAATTCTCACAAGTGTTTGGGTTTAGGCTTAGGGGGTGAGAGGGGAATCATCCTTAGAACGAGAATGATCGGATTGCGCTTAAAGTGTTTCGGTTTAGGAAGCCACAATCCGTAGAAATCACAAAGCCATAGAAATTCTCTTAAAAACTCTCAATCATGCTAATTAAAAGTCAAGTTTAGGTTCAAATAATTTTTGAAGACAACCTAGAACTATCAAGCTTCATAACCACACTATTGGCTTTTTAAACATCAATGTCTAGGGTCGAGGTTTCAAGATTTTCGGCGAGTTCTAAGTCGTTTGAGGAAGACACTACACCTAAGATACCGTTCAAAACACTAGACGCGTCGCTTTTACAAGGCTAAAATCATCATAGATCCCCTATGCATATGACCTAAATGCGATGAACTAATCCTAAATGCATTTTTTGTGTTTTTTGTTTTTTTTTTTTTTTTTTTTTTTTCTATGCAAAATTTATATGAAACATGACTCCTCCCCCAAACTTAATTCACACGGTCTCCGTGTGAAACAAGTATTGGAGACTAAATGCAAAATCTATATGAAAACTGATGCGTATGTTCAAGTTTTAGGAGTTACCTCGATATCGATCTGTTTTGATCGATATAACTCATCGATATGAGTTTAAGTCCGATATCGGCTTGTTCCAAGTCGATATAACAGGTCGATATGGTTCATAATTCCTCGTTTTCGCTCCGTTTTCCTGAAAACCACTAAGACAAAAAGAAAAACTAAAAAGGTAAAAGCTAAAAACGAAAATAAAAGCATGTATATACAAGGATAGACATGGGACTTCCTCCCAAGTGAGCTTGTTTATAGTCACATAGCTTGACTTTACCCCTTGTTTAGGCGACGTTGGAATTCGAAAGAGACGCGGAATCTCCTTCGGTGTCACCTTCGTGAATCAAGGGCGGCTTGAGTTTTACTCCGTTCACCACAAACTCGACTCTATCGTTGTGCTTTTGTGTGTTGACTCGCGGCGAGCACTCCTCTTCCTTCCTTGAAAGCTTTCTTCAAAAGTTTAACCTCGTTGACTAACTTTCTAATGACGCGGTTTTTAGACAAGTTCGAATGCGCCATTCTAAACTTTCTAGGAGGAGGTTGGTGTTCCACTTTTTGGAGCCTTGGGTGTGTGCTCCTTGCATCATCACTAGTCTTACCATTGCTAACATCTTTCTCTACTCCAATCACCAAAGCTTCACAAGGAACCGTCTCCGTAGGCTTTTTGACCATATCGTTGATGTTGTACCGTTGAACAAGGTCCTTCCCAAGGTGTAAGTCTATCTTTCCAACCTTCACATCTATGACGGCTCCGGCGGTTGCCAAAGAAAGGGTCTTCCAAAGATGAGTGGATTATCGGGTTCTTTGTCCATCTCCAAGACGACAAAATCTGTTTGGAATGAAAACGTCTCCCAACTTTACCGAATATCTTCTAAGATTCCAACTGGTACCTTCACGGATCTATCGGCCAGCACCAAAGAGATCTTAGTAGGTTGGAAAGAAGAAAGGCCAAGTCGTTTAGCCACGGACGAAGGCATAACGTTGACACTAGCCCCTAAATCGCATAGACACTTTTCAAAGACCAAAGGACCAAGAGTGCAAGGCAAAGTAAAACTCCCTGGATCACCAAGTTTCTTAGGGAGAATGGTTTCTTTTGAATGATCATGCTGCACTCTTGTGAAAGATTCACCGTGTCTTCCGAGTTTTTGAACTTGTTTTTGATGGTGTCTTTCAAGGATTTAGTGTCGTCGGGGACTAGCTTTGAAAGCGTCAATAAGTGGCATGGGAACTTGTACCTCGTTTACTTGCTTCTCGAGCTTAGCTCTAAAGTACTCCTTCAAGCGTTGCATCTTGGCTCGACCCGAAAAGGTAGCTTATCTTTATAAGGAGATGTCACGTAGACCGCTTCTTTGGTTTTTCGAATTTATCCCCGATATCGACCTGTGGTTTGGTCGATATAGGTGGTCGATATCGACCACTTGTGGTCGATACCACAGGTCGATATCGACCATATGTTACTTCTTCTCCACCGATTTTCTCCTTTGACTCTATCTCGGGGTTTTCTTCGATAATAACCGTGTCTTTTGGCTCTGTGGAGTGGTTCATCCCCTCACCTTGTTTCGCATTGTCCTCAATGAGATCTTTTGAGTCCACTTGTGTACCACTACGAAGTTCTAGTGAGCTGACATACTCTCTAGGATTGGCTTCAGCTTTACCCGGAAGTTGACCCATTGGTCGCTTGGAAGCCGAGGTAATTTGAGCCACTTGATTATCCAAGGCTTTCAAGTGAGTACTCAAAGTTTCGAACTTGGTGTTGAGATCATTGTACGAGTTGTCCACCTTTGCATTAATCTCCTTCTTGAACGTGATGAACTCCATTTGACTCCGGGTTTGGCCGTCTAGAATCTGTTTTAACATATGAATGGTTTGATCACCTGGGGGAGCTGGTGATGCAGCCACTCCTTGAGCAGCAGGAGGATGGTTGTAACCCGGTGGTGGATTAAGTGGTGGTCTTGATGCATATCCTCCTTGGTTGTATTGAGGTTTACCTTGGTAACCTCCTTGTTGTGCTTGAGGATAGACTTGATCTTGAGGGGTTAGCTACATTGGTGCTTCGGTAGGAAAGGTTTGGATTTTGAGAGTAGTTGTTGTAACGCCAACCGTTTTGATTACCCACGTAGTTCACCTCCTCTAGATTTCCATCGAGTGGGGACACCTTATCTTCTCCACTTCCTACGAAGTTGATTCCCACTTGTTGAGACATGATTAGCTTATCAAGCTTCTCGTTCACCGCTTTAATCTCTCTCCTAAATTGGTCATCATTACCAGAGCTACGAATTGTGCGATCATACTCTTCGCCGTAGTTGCTATCGCTTAGCGCATAGTTCTCCACCAAAAGCTGTCCATCGGCTTCCGTCTTCCCAAGGAAATTTCCTTGGCTAGCTGAATCGAGAAGCATCCTAAACTTCGGTTTTAGACCTCGGTAGAACGTGCTGAGTAAGCTCTCTCCCGTGAAACCGTGGTGTGGACATCTCACCGTGTAACTCTTGAATCTTTCCCAAGACTCGCTGAACGTTTCTTGGTCCTTTTGGGCGAAAGCTGAGATCTCATTCCTAAGCTTTGATGTCCGAACCACGGAGAAGAACTTTGTTAGGAAAGCCTTCTTGCAAGCTTCCCAAGTCTGGATGGTGTCCTTGACAAGGTTCTTTTGCCATAGGTGTGCTTTGTCCCCTAGTGAGAAAGGGAACAATCGCAGCTTGAACATGTCCTCGTTGACACCGTTGATCTTCACCGTATCGCATAGCATATCGAATTGGTGAAGGTGGTCAATCGGGGTCCTCACTAGGCAAACCGTAGAACTTGTTGCCCGAGATCATGTTGATGAGACTGGACTTGATCTCGAAGTTGTTGTTTGGCGATGGCCGGTGGCGCAATACCACTACGGTAGGTGACGTTAGAAGGCACGTCGTCGGTTCCAATCGTGCGTGTGCCATTGTTGGCGTTGTTTGCGTCACCCATCTCGAATCGAATGCGAGTCCGATGTTACCGATTGAAACGAGTCGGAGTGTTTATCTAGTCTTCTTTCTCTGGCGATGGCTCGTTCGCGAGCTTTGATATCCGCAAAGAAGAGTAGGTTGTCGCTTTGTACGTGACTTCTTCTTTGCATACACCTGAGATAACGAGAAACAACACAAAAGAGTAACGATTAGTAACAAGAAGTAAAACTTAATCCCAAGTGATTTCAAAGTTTTAATAATTAGTCGAGTTCCTGAATCGGCAACGGCGCCAATTTGATAAACGAGATTTTACACTCGTTATTTCGAATGCCTTATTGTAGTATTTAAGGTGTCAATCCGAATCAGGAGCAACTAATGTAATAAACCTTATGAGAAACTATACTCAGTTTAAGCGAGTTCAAAAGAGTTGTTTTTATTTTGTAACCGATGTGAATTTGCAAGAAAACAAAAGATTAATTTGACAAGTTTTTAAGATTAAATTTGAGGTAAAACAACCAGGTTGGGGTATTTTAACGGGTGATCAACTTTCGATTTCTAAATGTCTTTTAACAATTGTAACTTTAAGGTTTTGAAAACGTAATTTAGATCAATCCACTCCGTGACAATGATCCTTTTCCTAACAAGTAAACTATAACAATGCCTTGGATAGTTTAAGTTTTAGAAAACATTAAGTTCAAATCAATTCAACCACTAAACTTATTAACACAGATTCCCTCGGTTAAGCTAGGTTTAGTTTTAGGATAATTGTTCAGGAACCCCACACTTTTCCCAAAGGTGAAGCTTCCTGGGTTCTATCAATTGAATGGCCAATTCAATCAAAGCATTAAGAATGTTACCCTAGATTAAAGTTTTGAAAAGTTTAAGAACAAGACATTTAACAATCCTAATATTGATTCACCCTTTTTCCCCAACCTAATTGTCTAAGGGAAATTACTCACTAAACATAATGAAAATCAAAGCAATCATGATTGAAGAAAGCATAAATAAAATCAAAGAGAGATAGGGATAGAAAAAACTCATTATTGAAATCGAGGTTTACGAAATCCGATGCCTCCAAAACTCAAAGCAAGAACAAGCAAAATCCAAAACCTAAAACAAGAACAAGCTAAATCCAAATCAAAAGCAAGAAGAAAAAGTGATAGAACAAGAGTTGTCCAAAGATAAGATCCTCTCCCAAAAAACACACTTATAAACCTAAAAATCAAACAAAAAACGTCTTGGGCCTTCAGAAAACGTCTTGGGCCTTCAAAAAACATCTTGGGCCTTTTTTATTCTGTTTTTTCGCAGCCAATATCGACCAGAATATGGTCGATACACTTGGTCGATATCGACCAGAAATCTGGTCGATACGACAAATCGGTATTCGCAACAGATTGACCCGTCTTCAGTAAAACTGACATAACTTTCGATCTAACCGTTGAAATCATCTCAAACCACCTTCAAATGAAAGCTAACATCTGTGGCTATCTTGTACCAAAATTTCATAAAGATCCAACGGTGGGAACGTCTTGAACGCGTGTATTTTTGAAGCTTTTCGTCTGTCTTCGATATCGACCAAACTCCATCGATACCATAGGTCGGTATGAGTTTTCCTCCCAATATCGACCAGTTGTTGGTCGATACCATAGGTCGATATGACCTTATTTCCCCTCTTCTTTGCCTTTTCTTCGTCTCGACCACAGCTAATCGGTACAAGTCACCGATATGGTCGTTTGCCACTTTGCCTATTTTTCCTCGCCTTTTTGACTTTCGCACTTCTTTGAAAACACATGAACAAACACAAATGCAACCTATATGACACTAAATGCAATCTAAATGTGTTAGTTCTAATGCATAAATCAATGTAAAAACATGCAAAATATACAACATATCAAGAATTTGTTGAAATTGATGCAGAGATGTTAGTGTGGCTGCCAAGAGAGAAATTCAAGTCAACGAATATGGTCAACTAATTAATAAAACCCCAAATACCCAATATTTTAAGTGATCAAAACATCTTGACCGTCAACGATGGGAGTAGCTGCATAGCTGTACCTATCGATAAATGAGCAATTTCCGAAAATACCATGAAAAATAGTATTTTGGACAAAAATACCATCAAAAGTTTTTTTTTCCTTAAATACCATTAAAATGTTTTTTTGGACAAAAAATATCATAAACTTAAAATTAAGTTAAAACCTTCAAAATTAACATGAAACCCTCAAAACTAAACCTTACCCCTTTCAATATTATACTCTAAACAGTATATAGCGAACCCAAATGAAAAAAATTAAGTATTAAAGTGTTAAAATTAGATTTTTGTGTTTATGGTATTTTTGTACAAAAAAACATTTTAATGGTATTTGAGGAAAAAAAAAACTTGTAATGTTTTTTTTGTCCAAAAAACATTTTTTCATGCTATTTTGAGGAATTTCTCATGATAAATTACACTGAGTTTTCAATTGAAAAATAATGCATAGATTATCAAAAATATTTTTTTTACAATTATATGTTTTTTCATTAAAGGATTATATGTTAACCAATCATGACTCGTGTTCGTTTTTAGATAAATTGTATTGTACCCAATAGCATTGCCTTAATATATATTACTATGGTAATATTTTACGATTTAACTATAGCAAAATCGATTTATTCATCGATCTTAATTATTACTACAAGAGACTTTGCATAGTACAATTGACTTGGTTTATGTATTAACTAGAATTTAACCCGTGTTACATCACATGTCTACATATTTTGAAATCGTTTTATATCTATAAATTTAATTTAGAAATTAATGATACATCTTTTATTTTTAAAGAATATAGAAAAAAATTTGAAATTTTTTATTTTATTATTGTTTTTAATTATTTTACAAACAAAAATAATTTAATCACCATAATTTTTTTTGTTACTATATATTATCCAAATTACCCGTACCTAAAATACTAAACCAGAATACTCAGATATAAATTAACGCATCAAAACAAAACTGAAATAATCGAACCAAAACAGATCCATAAAATAAATAACTTGAACTGGTAAATAAATTTACTATCCGAAAACCCGGAACCAAATCTGAATCGAACATAAATTTGTAAAATTGAACCGAACTACCGGGATTACCCAAATTTTACACTATGGAAATTGTTATTTATTATATTATAAGGATAGACAAAATATATATCAAAACAAACCTGAAATATTCGAGGCAAAACTGATAAAAAAAATAAATAACTCGAATGGATAGAGAATATGATTACCAAAAAACCCGAACCGAATATGAATCCCTAAATTTTTAAAATTTAACCGAACTACCGGATTTATCCAAAATTTATTTAAAATAGAAATAATTTTAATTATAGATTCAAATAATTTATTTAAATATATTCATAATATATAATATTAGTGGTTGGTTTTTGTGTTGTATATAATTGTTTTTATTGAATTCTTATAATTAACTCAAATTTTATCTAAATTTTAAGAATAAAATAATATTAATGATATATGTTTGTATGTATGTTTAATATGAAACTTGTTTTGAAATTGTTATCAAAATTAAGAATAAGATTCTCTTTATAGATTTTGTTTGGTAAGCATAAATTATGGTTTTATCATTCATAATTTTTTCATATTTAAATTCAATGGCATAATGTGTATAAACAATGAAATAGACCAATAACATGGTGATTCTGTTAACATGAAAGTAGATTCATTTTATGACTCGTATAAAATATCAAGTTAAACTATTTGTCCAAAAAAATTAAATTTAAAGTTCAACCCCACATTGGTTTTTCAACATCTAAATGGGAGAGAGTCAGAGCTAAATTATTAATTTAGAGAGAACCTTTTAATTCATATATTAAAAGTATAGAAAGTTTCTTCCAATTTTATTCTATTTTTACATTAAAAATCTAATATAATCCAATAATATTTTGTATCGAAATGTAAACTAAAACACAGAAGAAGTAGTGTTATACACATTTTTATAAAATTTAAAACATGTCATACTTCATATATAGAACACAAAAAGATCATCTAAAATTATTAATTTTTTATAGTTTATATCAAAAAATATTTATTCTGATAAAAAATATAAATATAAAAAATGTGAAAAAGATTGTTTGAAGTGAGGATAGATTTTGAGGAATTCACAAATCTACACCCTTTCAACCTCTCATTCACAAAACTACACCTAATTTAATATTTTCACATATTTACACCCTTTCAAAATTTTAAAAGCTTGATTTACCCTTAAAAAAATTACCAAAATTAAAAAAAAATTATTTGGGTTCGCTAATTAGTGTTTAGGATATAGTATTAAAGGGGTGGGATTGTGTGGGTAAGGTTTATTTGAATTTAATTTTTAGTGTTTATGTGTAATTTTGTAAAATATTTTTGAAATGGTGTAGTTTTGTGATTGTCCCTTAGATTTTCCCTAGAATTTTTGTTGGAAAAGAATAAGTGATGTGGAGATTTACCAAGTGGGACCCACACAAATTATTAGACCAAACACCAATTTGGCAAACAAAAGCTTGTGGTCCACGTCACCCTCTCTTCTTTTTCTGACCACCAATCTCTTTTTTTGTTTATTTTTTTATTTTTATTTTTATTTTTTTGTTTTTTCCGTCCAAGACTCCAAGCTACTATTATTATCAACAAAACCTCTCACTTCCACAAGTTTTTTTTTTAATACGATTGAATTTATAATTTTAAAATGAACAATGGTCTTAAAAAATAGCTAGAATATATATAGATATTTACTTTTCTATTAACAAGCTGGAAAAATGATAAAATGAATGTTTATTTCGAATACTAATCGGATTCATAGTTTGCAATATATATATATGCGTGTGTGTGTGTGTTTTGATTCATAAGTTTCAAAACTATTACAAAAATAATTGTTCCCTTAATTTGGCTAATAAAATTGAAACCTAATAAACTTTTCTTTTTTTTCTTAAATTACTTTGATTGTGTTAGATCATTCGTATTTTTCATTTTGCTTAGTCTTTTATTACACTTGAATAGATTATAAATAAGTTATAGTCAATAGTATAATTAGAAAATCTTATAAGTTTTAACATTTGAACCAGAAGAATATTGAAACTTAAGGTTTGACCATAAGTTAGAGTATAAGCACGTCTACTCCAATATCACTAATTTTATAGAGTAAATGTTTTTTTCAATATTAATTAGTAAATTGATGAACTTTTTACTTTCCCATTATAAAGTAGTTTACCTTAATTTTTCATACAATATTTATTACCTTGCGATTCATAACCTAATAAAAAAAATGCACCATTAAAAATAGAGAATAGTGCTAATTTTTGTAACGATTAAAATCGTGATTAACGATTAATTTCTGTAACGATAAAAGACAACCAATCACACACTTGTCTTCCCTTATGATTTTATATGAAAGATCTTGTCGAATATTGGTGACGTTAGAGAGAGGTTTGATAAAATATCCTCCAACTTTCAATTTTGTCCGTCCATTATAATCAAAGTGTCTAATCATAATACATGTCAAAATTTTCTATGGATTTAATTTCTTTATGGATAAAATTTAAATCCTCACAGAATCTTTTCCGAATAATAGCAGAGAAATAATTTGGATAAACATGAGAATAAAATAAACATTATAAGCAAGATTCGTGTTTAATACCAAAAGCCACGAGTAGCCGCAGTTTTGTTATGGGCCCCAATACATTCATCACCTCCTCCTCCACTAACGTAGGTGTGACTTGTGGGTCCACTTTTGATGTTTTCTAAATTTAAACGAACATATAATTAATTTAAACGAACGTATAATTTCTTTTTTATAATGGAGATCTATATGTTATAATTTTATTTTATAAATTATTTTGTTTGGTTTTTATCGATGATTATAATAATTTCTTCCATTTTCAATATGTATGTTCTTGGTCACCTAAATAATGGTACATATTTTATTGTTTTCTCATTTCTATATTTTATGCATTTTTCATATATTTTAAATAGTTTGCATATTTTTTGTTTTTTGTAACATTTTGTTTGCTCATCTAGATTAATGTTGCAATATTTTCTAGTTTATGTTTACTAAATCCCTTATTTTTTGGTATTCTTTTTGTTTATTTTACTTGTCATTTTTTTCACTATTTTATAAATTTTGTATACATTTTATGTTATGTGTTATTATGTGTAATGTGATATTATATATATATTGTAATTAAACTAATTTTATTTGTTCAAAGTCAAATAAAAAATATTGATCACATTTAAATTTTTACTTAATTGATATTCATTTTTCGAAATTTTAATGCATGTATTATTCTAAATAAATACTTCCTCTGTATTTGTTTACATGTCGTTTAAGTAATAATCACGTTAATTAAGAAAGTATTTGATTTTTCTATTATACCCGCTCTTTGTTATCATAGGATCTACTTACGATGATTACTAGATCCTATATATTCTTTATATTTGAACTAGTAAAAGTAAATGTTTATAAATGTGTTGAACATTTTGCTCTATTAGTTGACCAAATGATAGAGAAAAATAAAGATGGAGGCAAAATGAAATCCAGAGGAGGCAACGAAAAAGATTTAGAATTTTTGATTTAATCTTTTCACCTTCAAACACAGAGAATCATGGCGACGACTTCGTTCATGAGGAACCAATACCCATAACGATTATATCAACTTTTGAAAATGTCATTTTGATTGATCTAAATGTAAATCCGGCGGAAGAGTCTAAGAGAATGATTATTAATAAGAGATGAAAAAACTTATTAAAAATTTTTGTTTTTGCTTTTTTTTTTAATTTCTCAAAAAAAAAAAATTAAAATTGATCAATCGCGGGCCGCCACGTGGCAGTGGGACCCGCAAATAATCAAAGATGTGCCTCTAATATTAGACTTTTTGGAAGTGTATTTTGTGGGTCCCACATATAAGAGGTGGGTTTAAGATACCTATATTAATGGTCTAATACCCAAATCTATGAAATAAATGAAGAAATTGAAGATGGCTTACTTACTTGGTACGTAAATAAACGTTGTCATGTCGACATTGCTATTGTTTTCTAGTTTTTTTTTTATATATGTGGGACAATATTGTAGGACAAACAGAAGAAGTAGATGTTACGACCGTAACAAGACGTGAACTCAGTACTGCTCAAAGATGGACATATAACGCTTTATTGGAAAGGAGTGTTAATGGAAAATTAAAAAAAGACTACCACAAGAGAAGTTTCAGAATTACTCTCGGTTAATATTCGAACAGTTCAAAGGATTTGGAAATTGGCTAAGAACACTCCTTTCGGGTGTACAATGGTGTAGTTTTATAATTCTCCCAAAAATAAATGCGGCAGCAAGAAGAAACCAATCGATCTACAAAAGATCCTTGAAATTCCTTTACATCAACGAACAACACTGAGAACGTTGTTTTTTTTTTACTTTTTTAGCATATTTTTTACCCCATCTTCTATCTCTTTTTCTTGATGGAATGCATATTCTTCATAACTTGGTTTTTTTTTTTTTTTGATAAAAACTTGGTTTATTGAGGTCAAAAGAATGCACCACTTTGACATATATTAACATCATGAAATGGATCTTCTTTTTTTTATCAAACGCTTTCTTTCCTCTTGAGGATACTTGTTAAGATCAAAAGTATGCACCACCACGTTCACATTGTCACCATGATTTTTTCTTTCATCTTTCAAACATTTTTGATCATGTGCTTGTTCTTTTTCAAAGAGATTACTCATTTTAATCTCCAAACAAATAAAACTAGATTTATATAAATTTGTTTGTTCATAATATATACATTTATATTAATGACTCTTCGATAAATACCATATCATTCTATATTTTGTATATTTAAGTTGAGGTCAACATGGAAATTATTTGTTAAAAATTGCTTCGAAAATTGTGAACATAGAAAACAAAAAACATACTCTAAAACGACATTTAAAAAATTACAGAGGGAGTAATATTTAACAAATTAAGTTGAAATTTAATATTTTATGCATTAATAATAAAATTTATATAATGATTTTTTATAGAATAAATTTAAAGATTTAAATGATTTTGAATGATGATGTGTCAACACGAGGAGAGCTCCACTCACCTTTTATATATATGATTTAGTTTTGTCGTGATTCTATATTTTATTACTTCTCATTAGTTTAAAGTGAAATCTCACCACAATATTTTATGATATATATATATATATATATATATTTGTTTTGACGTCTATATTATCTATACAATTAATTGGAAAGGAAAATTTTTGAGAAACCCTTAAATTTTCTATTAATTAAATTTCAGTATAAGGTAATTTTAGGTTAAAAAACATTCATATTTAATAGGATTAAAATAAAAACAAAATTAATAAAAAAAATAAATAAACATAATATAAAAAAAACTATTCATAATTAATAGGAATAAAATTAAAAAACTAAAATAAAAATAAAAATAAATAGATAACATAATGAAAAAGTAAAATATTATAGATACTTCAATTTTATGATAATCCATCGTACAATATTAATAAAATACTTAAAGTTTTTTAAAAATAAATTTAAGTTATAGAAAATTTTAATTATTTAAGAGTATTTTTAAAAAAATATTTGAATTGACGATGTAAATAAAAACCAAAAATATCCGAAAATCTTTAAAAAATCTAATTTTTAATACTTCTAGATTCATTTGCGAGACGTCATGCGTAACTTTGCGACGTGTCAAAATATATCATACATAATTTATTATATATAAAAATATTTTTAATATTATAACATACACTTATATATATGTGATTAAAAATTTATTATTCAACATGCATCAATAAATAAAATAATTTAAAATTATATCAAATTAATATATTTCGTAAATATTACTCCTAATAATCTAGTGATATATTAATTTCAATGTAAACATGATTTTTTTGTTAAACAATGCAAATATGGTATTATATTAATTATTAAAATACTACTTTATTTACACATATATGCATAATTATGTAAAGCCAAGAAAAAGAAATCGCCAAGAAAGAAAAAACCAATTTTTTGGAGAAAATAGATTAAACATTTTCTATATTTATTTTCTCCCATAAATATTTATGATTATTTTTCATTTAAAATGATGAGAAGAAAACATAGGTAAAAGTCTAGACTCTAGAGAATGAATCTCTCACGACTTGCAAGAAAAACATATTTTCCAGTATTATTTTTAATTAAATAAAAGATTGCGATATATATGGGTTTAATTCTATAATCTCTAAAAATACATATCAAGTTGAAAATATGTGATTTGTTAACTAAATATCAAAAATTATGTAAAAAACAATATTACCCAAAACTACACCGTTTTATTGGTTCCTTCACAAAAACTACACATAATTTAAATTATCTAAATGTAAACCCTTTTAAAAAATTTAATTACCCTTTTAAAAGTTATCCAAATTATAGAAATTCATTTTGGGTTCACTATATATATTTTATTTTTTGGTGTTAAAGGGGTATAGGATCTGGTGATTAAAGTTTGAATTTAATGTTTAGATTTTAAGTGTAGTTTTGTAATGGGAAAATTTTCTTTGATGCTTGTTTTAGAAAAAAAAAATCTTGTATAATGTACCACTTTGCAAGAAATTCATTTTGAAATCGATTGGAGTGTAGGACAATGACTCATAGACC
Organism: Cochlearia excelsa; assembly: GCA_963556525.1. Taxonomy (NCBI): domain Eukaryota; kingdom Viridiplantae; phylum Streptophyta; class Magnoliopsida; order Brassicales; family Brassicaceae; genus Cochlearia; species Cochlearia excelsa. The sequence goes on along the minus strand of OY748329.1, from coordinate 31,096,777 downwards.
GGTTTTTGTTTCCATATATCCCAATTTTCCAAATTTAGAATTTTCTACTCTTTATAAAAACTTATAAATCTAGCCATCATTTGTGAAACTATATGTTGACGCCTTATCCAATTTTAATATTGTAGTTCTAATTTTTAGGAACACTTTTAGGAACACTTTTAGTCTAAAAATTATTAACATTTTTCTTTTTTTTCATAAACATTATTAACATTTTTCCTTTCTTTTTTTTTCTTCTTTAAAAATTATTTTTTTCTTAAACATTATTCTAACAACATTGAGTGTTTAATTTATAAGATTTCCATTTTTAAGGTGTTTTCATTCTTCTTTTTTCTTATTTTTATAAAAAGATTTCTTATTTTAAAAATGACAAATGTCACGATCTAAATTAATTATGACACGTGTCACGATATGATGAGTTATAATTAAACACGTTCACTTTTATATAATAAGATTACATTCAATTCATGTCAAATACTAATAGTTTAAAATTGCATTTCATTGAGAAAATAGTTGTTTTTTAAAGCCCAAACTTATATCTTTACTCTCAAGTTTGTATTAGTGTTTTTTTGGTGAAAAAGTCTATTACTTCTAAACTTTTAATTTTTCATGTTACATGGAAATGTCATCAAAAAGAAAATATTTCAAGTAATACAAATATCATAGCAAATCATTAAAAACTACACAAGTAATGGTAAATCTAAAGTTTTATGTGCAATACACAAAATACCATGAAAACTTGATTTTAGGACTATAATAACATGATCCCCCTCCCTAAATATTATTAAAAGTTTTTAGATGGAATTAACATAAACTTTAAATTATCATAATACCCTTAAAATTAGGTTTTAAACCCTCAAAACTAAATCCTACTATTTTGTAAAAAAATTAGATGTTGTTTAGAACATTTTTACCCCGATTATTTATTTATTTTTATTCCAAACAACTTCGTTTTTTCACTCACTACTAGTCTACTATATATGCTTTTACTTTAAAATGAAAGAAGATTGCAATAAATTATGTATCTTTCTTATCATATGTTTCATTCAAGAACTTCTTATTAAAAATTAATGTAGGTTCAGAATATGAGAATACTATCAAAGAAATTATTGGGACTCACTCATTTAGCCGCCAAAACAAAGACTATAAGTTTTGACACGTGTGTGTATACATGTAGTTTCTCAAATATCGGATGAACTTTTTCTTTCAATATTTGAGTTTTATAAACTTTTATTTTAACTTTGCAACCAACTAAATACTATCTTTACCCGGTAATCAAATTACAAATAGGCTAAAAGGAATCTTATGTAATTCAAGTAGAGTATTATTTAGGACTATGTTGTAATGCAAATATGCAATCATTAAACCATGCTTAGAAGTAAATCAAAGCATGCAAATCAATGATCAGGGTTTCAGTTAATTATATATAGAGACCGAATCATTCCAAAGATTAATTAAGAATAAATTCTTCGATTAAAATCGTAATACCAAAAAAATAATTGAAAGATTAAATCCTTTTAATGGGGTTTTCATTATTTTCTTAGATAGTACTCTTTATGTTCCATTTTATTAGAGGTTTTAGAAATTTTGGTTTTGTTCATTCTATTTGATTTTCACAAAGTTTAATGCATGTTTTATGTTTATTTAATATGTTATGACCAATAATATATATTTTTGTCAACATTTGAGTCACAAATGATCCATTAGTCAATCCTACACTATCGTAGGCAGTGGCGAAGGCAATGAGTTGCCAGGTGGGTCAATTGACCCATGTCAATATTAAAAAAATTGTTTAGAGTATATTAAAATTTTGGGGTTAACCCATGTCCAAAATACCTTTTGACCCATGTGTATTTTAAATTTAATTATATTCCACAAGCATATTAAACAATAAATATTAATCAAATAAAATTTAAACTAAGTATTTAAAGTAAAATTAGGTAATTACAAAACTACTATTTTCGAATTAGACTTCACAAAATTACACTTTTTCATTTAAACTATATCTAGACACTAAATTTTAAATCCAAAAAAATCCTAAACACAAAATCCTACTCTTTTTAACACTAAAATCTTAGCATTATATTTCGCGAACCCAAATAATTTTTACAAAATTGAATAAATTAAAGGGTAATTTAACCAAATATATTATTTAAAGAGATAAATAACCATGATATGTTAATATTTCTTAAAGTAGGATTGTGTAGTAGTTTAATAGAATAATTGTTTGTAAACGTAATTTATAAAATATATCATTTAGTTTGATATATTACTTAATTTTGTTTTGTTTTATATAGGTGATAAAACGTTTTCAAAATATGAGTGACCGGCAAATACTTTTTTAGTATGTATTTGAATTTTGAGGAATTCACAAAATTACACCATTTCTTTCCTTCCTTTACAAAATTCTACCTAATTCAATTTTTCACATATTTACACCTTTTCAAAATTTTAAAAACTTGATTTACCCTTTAAAAAGTTACCAAAATTAAAATCTTTTCATTTGGGTTTGCAAATTAGTGTTTAGGGTATAATATTAAGGGGGTAGGATTGTGTGGGTAGGGTTTATTTAGATTTATTTTAGAGTATTTAGGTGTAGTTTTGTGAAGTAATTTTGAAATAGTGTAGTTTTGTGAAATGGTGTAGTTTTGTGGAATGTAATTCAAATGGTGTAGTTTTGTAATTCTCCCTTGATTTTTTCAACTACGTTTATGTAAATTTTTAGTTAAAAAAATTATGACCCCGGTAGATCAAAATTCTGGCTCCGCCAGTGATCGTAGGCACTAGAAATCGATCCCTGGTGGGGTGATGTTACATGCTTCATGTGGACTTATGATTGTCACAAGACCAAAACCACTTCCCTTGACCAATAATATTTTGCCATCTTAATTTATGGTTAAAATCTTTAAAATAAATGTCAACATAACAAATCATTCATAGTTTCTTAACAAAATTATTAAGTGCATCAAGTTAGTATAACAACATTAATGTTTAAATCAATTATTGTAATTGGATTTATAGAATGGACGTACAAACTACCCTCACATGATAGTGATACCATGCATATATTGTCTCGGTACAATGTGACCAACGAAGAAATCATAAATTTTTAAAAAATAAACTTGAAAAATGAGCAATGGACATAACTAGGTTTATAATGATGATTTGGATGATTTACTATAATTTTTACACCAAGATTATAAATCATGAGAATAACATATTGGGAGAAGATGTTGCACTCATTGGTTTATTTATATTTTATGAAGGCACTCATTGATTCCACTATTTGGATGAGTTTTTTTGTTAAAATACTATTTGGATGAGTTTCTCTTAAGAAACCGTAATCCAATTTTGCTTTGCATACAAGACATATAATTTTCCTTTTCTTTTTGATTATCTTTTGTCTTTAGTCTATGCTATATTACTTTTGTTCCAATATTGTCTTATTAATTGTAAAATTTGTGTGGTATAACCGACAAAATCACATATTTTTACATAATATTATATTTTATGGGATTAAAAGACTTGTGATATTGATATGATTATACAAGTTAGGGTTTAATGTACTAGTTTCGGTAGAGACAGATTTATCTAGTCGCTCTCGGTCGTTTACTTCATTATGTTATTTAATCAAGTCATGAACAAATGTTGCACGAAATCGTAAAATCGTTGGTAATCATACACATTTTATGTTTATTTTTAGGTTTTAAAATAATATGTAATGTATTATAATACCAATGAACTTAAATATGCTTATTATTGAAAAAATATATTTACATCTTTATTAACTTTGTATTTTGGTTGGAAAAAATAGTTTGGACAATTTCTCTTAGATTTTCTTCTCTTCTCTTGAAACTTTCTACCGCTACTTTATCATCTTTTGTATTTCTCATGTGAACTTGATTCATCTCTCTCAAAAAGAGCAACTTCCATTTCTTTCCAGACCTCGTCACTAGAAACTGATAATTTTGCCTTCATATTGGAAGAACATTGTTTAGCTAATTATGTTTATTTCGAAAAACCTATAAAATTCAAATTTACCTAAATAAGAGGCATGAATGTCGGAAGGATTTCATCTCCAAATACATTAGAGAAAACGTCAATAGCTGTTGCACTGCATTTTCTTAAATTCCACACGTTGAACGAGTTATCGTCGTGCACCAAGAGAGAAAAAAAAGAAGATTACGTACATCGTCCATGAAGTCTTGATGTATGAAAACATGATTTAAAACCTCGTTTTCATACATCAAGACTTCATGGATCAGATAATTTTGATGTATCATCTACTTTTTAGCTTTGGAGAATATCAAAAGTGAGGGTATTGTATTAGAGGAGAAAGATGACAAGAGAAGTACAAGAGCTACAAGAAGCAATAAGAAAGAGATTTGTGGAGATTCTTTTCAAGAGCTGGAGATGGTCCTCAAAAGAACTCGCAAAAACCGTCCTACTAAGAAGAAACCTGAACAGAAGCCGAACTTGTCCAAGAGCGTTGTCGTAGAGACAAAGGTTGTTGAAGCTCATGATGGTTGCAAGGAAGGAAACGATGAAGAGGATGTAAAAGCTACGAGGTTAGAGGAGGTGGAGATTGAGTTAAGTAAGAGTGCATTAGGACAAGAAGCTCTTGACCGCACATTTAAAGTAGATGTTGTAGAGACGGAGAAGTTACAAGACACAGGTAAGGGCAAGGAAGCAGAGAAGGAGGAGGCAACTGTTGCGCAAGGATCCAACAAGAAGAAGAATGTAGACAAGGTAGATTTATCGAAAATGACACTAGGTGAATGGTTTGACTACATGGAGGTCTACCTGCGAAAACAAATAATGGAGGAGACCGAAGAGATGATAGAGGGTATAAGAAGTAAAACATGTAAATCAAAACATGTAAATCATATATTTCTTGAAAACAAAACATGTAAATCAAAACATGTAGTATTGTATGGGAGGGCAAACAAAACAAACATAGATAAAAGTTTATATATATATATATATATATGATTAAATAATGACAAAGATACATGGTCAAATTTGTCAACATCACAAATTAATCGTAGATATGATACATCCTTCAAAATTATCACCCATATATACACTCATATTTTTCAAGAATGGAAATTTGTATATCCCATTCATGAGAATAATTATTTATTTATTTTTTTTGTCAACAGAGAATAATTATTTAAGCAACAAAAAACACATACAAAAAAAACAATACTTGAATTGAATCTCCACACTTTAATTAGTATGGACGATCATTAGTTGAATCTCCTGCAATTCCTCATGATTTGACCAGCACAACCGGTAAGCACATCAACGGCTCCCATCTTAATCATTGATCTACTAAATTGGCGCTTGAAGAAGGCATTGTTGGTCGCGTAACGAGCCACAACACCACGGGTTAGTCGGTCTGAGGCTAGCCTTTGGTCAACTTGTGTCACTCCTCTCTTTCTACGGATTTGCTTGAAAAATTGGTTGTCGAACCTCAATGGAGTTGACTGGTCTAGTCCCGTTGACCCGCCACTTGCGCATGTTAGATGTATATTTTTCTCTAGATAATATTACCATAGAAAGTAGAATATTGTAAAAATATTTATAATTCAAATGGTATATAGATTTAAACAAAAAAAATCAAATCTTCTCAACACTAGAATTTTGTTCAAACTTATGTTAATTTTTTTAGGTTAATTCAATATTATATTATGGCGAATGATTAAACCGAACCGGTAACAAATTTACCTAGAAATCAAAGCAGGGTCCATAGACGGGTCCGGTCGTTCGGTTTCTTAGAAATTAGTAAGCCGGTCATTAAATAAACCACATCATCTCTATCAAAAAGAGCAACTTCCCTTTCTTTCCAGACCTCGTCACTAGAAACTGATAATTTTGCCTTCATATTGGAAGAACATTGTTTAGCTAATTATGTTCATTTCGAAAAACCTAGAAAATTCAAATTTACCTAAATAAGAGGCATGAGTGTCGGAAGGATTTCATCTCCAAATACATTAGAGAAAACGTCAATAACTGATGCACTGCATTTTCTTAAATTTCACACGTTGAACGAGTCATCGTCCTGCACCCAAAGAGAAAAGAAGAAGATTACGTACATCGTCCATGAAGTCTTGATGTATGAAAACATGATTTTAAACCTCGTTTTCATACATCAAGACTTCATGGATCAAAGAATTTTGATGTATCCTCTGCTCTTTAGCTTTGGAGAATATAAAGAGTGAGGGTATTGTATTAGAGAAGAAAGATGACAAGAGAAGTACAAGAGCTACAAGAAGCAATAAGAAAGAGATTTGTGGAGATTCTTTTCAAGAGCTGGAGATGGTCCTCAAAAGAGCTCATGATGGTTGCAAGGAAGGAAACGATGAAGAGGATGTGAAAGCTACGAGGTTAGAGGAGGTGGAGATTGAGTTAAGTAAGAGTGCATTAGGACAAGAAGCTCTTGATCGCACATTTAAAGTAGATGTTGTAGAGACGGAGAAGTTACAAGACACAGGTAAGGGCAAGGAAGCAGAGGAGGAGGAGGCAACTGTTGCGCAAGGATCCAACAAGAAGAAGAATGTAGACAAGGTAGATTTATCGAAAATGACACTAGGTGAATGGTTTGACTACATGGGGGTCTACCTGCGAAACTACAACTTAGCTACGCTTCGAGACTCGCGAAGAAAGTCGAGGTTAAGACCATCTTATTGTTCGACTCCGAGGAGATCGCCAAGCACAACGTCGCTGATCTAATTCGGACAGGCGAATACGCTCTTTCTCAGTTGAAACAAGGCAAGATCCCTAATAACACTACTCAGTATTGAACCATGTTTTGTCTTCATGACATTATGGTCATAATGCTCTTTTCATTTATTGGAAACATCAGCTTTAGTGCAATAACACTTTGGTACAAGAAAAGTTAAAACATTTTGAATGTTAAGGAGTAAAAGATGAACATAACATAAGTTGCAAAAATAGTTTATAATTGTAATTTGACAAGATCATACTTTAAGACTAACAAAACTTTATCATAAAATCATCTTTTTCAAAAACTTTTTGAGTTCGATAAACATCTCTCATCATGAGTTATGTTCTTCTTGATGAGAGAAGATTATAAGTAGACGAGAGAAATCCATCCTAAAAAATATTTTGATTTAAAATGAATTAGGTAGATTTTTTGAAGTATTTTGAAGTATAAAATAATTTGATTTAAGTACCATCCTAATTATCAAATTAGTAAAAAACTATTTATTTTCATAAAAAGTTTATTTCCCATTTAAATCAAATTCAAAAAAAGAATAAAACTAATTTAAAATCTTATAAAACTACTACCCCGCGGGAACATTTCCTAGTAAATGTTTCAAAATATAAGTATATAAATTATCTTTCTTCACTTCAATTTTATTAATTAGTCAACTAAATCTTGAAAGTTATAGAAAATAAAAGTATTCAAGATTAGTTAAACCATATTCATTTTCTTTAATAAGATCCAACATTGAGACTTACAAACCATTTGATCTTGGTAGCTTCACATACGATTTCCTCAACACCTACACAAGTAAACAACACAAACAAAAACTAACTTTCGGCGCAAGAAATACATTCCGAAAAAGTTGCTTGAGTCTCACGTTACGTACCCCACTTGGAGACATATAGTAGTAACGATCATTACTGTCCGGAGATAACACCAAAGGATGCTGCGCCGGGGGAGAAGCGTATAATGTTGGTGAAATTACCGGTGACCGGAGTAGCGTAGAGATCATAATCTTTGGCGACAGTGGGCGAGATCGGAGATGCTAAATCCGAGGCAGTTTCTGGCGATCGTGGCCTTGAATTGCCACATACCGGCATGTTAATTGATATCCTCTTATGAATTTCGACGTGACGGTCGGTTTCATCAAATATTTCTTCCTTCAAGGTTCAAGAAAAAGGGTTTAGTTCAAAAGTTTTTTCACAAGTATTAAGATAGTAAAGTGTAATATAGGTTACTTGCATAAGTTCCTCCATGACATCTTCTAGAGTTATAATCCCAATGACTTGTTCATCTTCATCACCAATAATACTATCAATGTATCGGATTGGACTCTGGCTATACGGTTCGCTAGATTTCATCGCAGAAATGCTCACAACAACATTAGCATCTTTATTAGCCGTTCCTGAAAAAAAGACATGAAGACATAGTTTTACTCAGTCTTAGAACTTTGGATGATTTCAGAATTTACGGTCTCTCTCATAGATCGTGACTTAGTTCCCCGCCTTTTCCTGCCTAATTATCAGAAAAGGGACAAAGAGAAAGAAGAAGAGAAAAGGCATGGGTTCATCATACATATTGTTAGCCCCGTAACGAGCCACAACACCACGGGTTAGTCGGTCCGAGGCTAGCCTTTGGTCAACTTGTAACACTCCTCTCTTTCTACGGATTTGCTTGAAAAATTGGTTGTCGAACCTCAATGGAGTTGACTGGTCTAGTCCCGTTGACCCGCCACTTGCGCATGTGTTCCTTAATCTATATATTACAAGAAGAGAAAAAAAATCATTCAACATATTAGTTATATGTAGTTTAAATAAACATCTTATGTTGTATTAATACTAATTTTCCTATGCTTTATGGACGGGTACATTTCCTATATTTTTGTGTGGGAAATAGGTTTTACGAAATTTAACTTTTTGGAAGTAATTATGTGAAAACATGTTTTTTTTTTCTCTAGATAATTTTACCAAAGAAAGTAGAATATTGTAAAAATATTTATAATTCAAATGGTATATAGATTTAAACAAAAAAATAAATCTTCTCAACACTAGAGTTTTGTTCAAACTTATGTTAATTTTTTTTAGGTTAATTCAATATTATATTATGGCGAATGATTAAACCGAACCGGTAACAAATTTACCTAGAAACCAAAAAGGGTCCATAGACGGGTCCGGTCGTTCGGTTTCTTGGAAATTAGTAAGCCGATCATTAAATAAACCACATCATCAAAAACATTCATCCCTTTGTTCGTGAACAAACCAACGGCTCCAGAGACAGAGATTGTTGGACCCGGTAGTGTTACGTCAACAATGTTCGAGACCAAACCGTCGCGTCTTCCCGTGTGGACGCTGTAGCTAGGTCCTCCGGTTAAGAAGACCAAGTCACGTGTTGCTAACGTGATAATGTCGGCGCATGAGACCGTGGAGGGACAAGCTACCTCTAGCTGAGTTTTGATACGGTCGATAAATTCAAACTCTCGGACGCTTCCGTTTGGTCCGGCCGCTTTTTCGGAGGGACGAGCCGTGGTTGAGTCTATGAGTATAGATGCGTCACAAGCCTAGAACAACAATGTTTATTAAGATTAGCCAATAGCCACACATTGTTTAATTCTTTTTTTTGGTCAATCAATAGATTTATCTAATTTTCAATTGATAATTTGGTTTAGTTAATATTTGATAAATTAAGAGGAATTCACAAAACTACATCATTTCAATCTCTCCTTCACAAAATTACACCTAATTTAATTTTTTCACATATTTTACACCCTTTCAAAATTTTAAAAGCTTGATTTACCCTTTTAAAAATTACCAAAATTAAAATTTTTTCATTTGGGTTCGCTAATTAGTGTTTAAGGTATAGTATTAATGGGTTAGGATTGTGTGGGTAGGGTTTATTTAGATTTAATTTTGAGTGTTTAGCTGTAGTTTTGTGAAATATTTTTGAAATGGTGTAGTTTTGTGAAACGTAATTCTAATGGTGTAGTTTTATAATTCTCCCAATTAAACTTAAGTTCTGAAACTAAAATATTTGTAATTATTTAGTTAAAAACATATATTCTATTGGGGAAGTGGCCTTGGTCTAGTGGCATTCATAAATCCACAGGAGGCAGGTAGCACCACCCCACCCGGGATCGATTCCCCGCGCCTACGATAGTGTAGGTTTGGCTAATGGGCCGGCCATTTGTGGCCCAAATGTTGACAAAAAAAAAAAAAAAAAAAACATATATTCTATTTCATTATATAAAAAATATATATCAAAATGTTAATAAACCAATTAAATTGATAATAGTTATGGATAAACCATAAGCGAATTAAACGCTTTTCAATTTGTCCAAAACCTAAAAAGTCCTCTATAAATTGAACTTAAAGTTTTGTTTCAATATTTTGATTTGTTCGGCTCCAAATTAGATTGGAAGATGAAACGAAGATATAACAATTACTTATATTATTGTGAATTTTAAACTTTAATTAATAATATAATAATCAATTAAATCTATTTTTAACCTTTTAAAACTTAATTTTTTTTACAACCAATAGAAAAATTCTCTACATAATACTATTGGTCAAAAAAAACAAAACAACAATAAAATTTGCATTGAAAATTGATAACTACAACTATTTTGGAACAAAATTTTTCCTCTAAAACTACATGTTTTTTGGAACGGAGGGAGTATTTGATACAGAATAAATTTAATTTTCCACTAGAATTGTTCTTTTGACGCATTAATAATCTTGTCATCATTTAGATTAGAGGAATTCACAAAACTACATCATTTCAACCCCTCCTTCACAAAACTACACCTAATTTAATTTTTTCACATATTTACACCATTTTAAAATTTTAAAAGCTTGATTTACCCTTTTAAAAATTACCAAAATTAAAATCTTTTCATTTGGGTTCGTTAATTAGTGTTTATGATATAGTATTAATGGGTAGGATTGTGTGGGTAAAGTTTATTTGAATTTAATTTTGAGTGTTTAGGTATAGTTTTGTATAGTATTTTTGAAATGGTGTAGTTTTGTGAAATGCAATTTAGTTTTATAATTCTCCCTTTAGATTATAACGTAGATTATATCCTCTAATTTTCTTATTTGAGGATAATATCTTAGAATATAATCTTAGACAAAGGTGCGGCGTCAAATATAACAGCTTTAGTTGGCACATTTTATGGTCACGTTTATTCGAATTTTTTTTGCAACGTTTATAGAAAATCTCAAGGTTAATTTGCTTACGTGTCGCTTAAAAAATGTTTTACTTTTTAGGGAGAATCACAAAACTACACCATTTGAATTACATTTCACAAAACTACACCATTTCCAAAATACTTCACAAAACTACACCTAAACACTCAAAATTAAATCCAAATAAACTTTACCCAAACAATCCTACCCCCTTAATACTATACCCTAAACACTAATTAGCGAACCCAAATGAAATTTTTTTAATTTTGGTAATTTTTTATAGGTTAAATCAAGCTTTTAAAATTTTGAAAGGTGTAAATATGTGAAAATATTAAATTAGGAGTAGTTTTGTGAAGAAGGTGTTGAAAGGGTGTAGATTTGTGAATTCCTCTACTTTTTATGTATATATTTTTAAGAGAATTCTTTATATAAGACTATCAACAATGGTTTTGTGATTGAACACCCTACTTTTTATTCCTTGTCATCTTTTCTTTCATCCACATCATTATTCAACATCCATTTATTTTTTACACTCTCCAATGATTTTGTTTAATAAAATTCAACACCCTACCCCACTATTTTAATTTAATATTTTAATTTTATTTAGTGAATTTTTTCGATGTCCAAATTAAATAAAGCTAGTCTCTATTTGTAGAGAATAAAAAATAATAAATTTTAATATAAAAATTAGAAAATTACAAACAAATATACTATACAATAATTGTGTTGGAAGAATGAAAACAAAGAAAAAATATCAAAAGTTTCTGCAGCGAATAATATGACGCCACATGTCATTGTCTCTCTCATCTCTCCAAGATTCAACATGTTGAAAGAATTCAACACCCAATTAATCCACCTCATTTCAACACCCAATTAATCCACCTCATTTCAACACCTAGTTTCAACACCCATTGTAGTGGTTCAACAGTTGAAAACAAGTTTCAACACCCCCATTGTAAGTAGTCTAACGTACAAGTTGAGATATGAATAATTCAATATGATTTGATGTAGCAATATATATATATATATATAAATATATAAATGATATAGTCGAATACTTGAAAAACATGTTTAAACCAATGTTTAAGTTTCTAACACTACATTCATTGACTATAAAGATGAAATATTGAAGAAATATATTTTTGTTTATTCTATTAGAGCAAGTCCAATGGTGTTTCTTAACGGGATCTTAGCATGTGGAGCCCACCTAAATAGTTAAGATTTGAATCTTATATTTCTTATTTAAGATCTAGATCTTAACTATTCATGTATACGTGGCGATCCATGATTGGTCCGTTTTTATTTTTTATTTTTTTATTTTGTTTTAAACCAACTGTTCATGGACCCACTGAATAATTAAGAAATTTTGTGGGTTTCTCTGTTGGAGATGGTCTTAGATCCTTCGTATCTGGAACGTCATTAAATTTTGAATTAATTTTAAATATGACAAATAGAAAATAGGCGAGTACTTTTAAATATGACATTAAATTTTAAATTTAACGCCGTTAAAGTTTTGAATTAATTTTAAATACTTTTGTTTATTCTATTAGATCTTTCGTATCCGTAACTTAACGGCGTTACCTTTGTTGGATAACTCCATATGTTTGTTTAGGTTCGAAAGAAGAGATTAATCAATCAAAGAGAGTTTATATATATATATATGAAATAATTTTTTTAAAAGAGAAATATAAAAAGGCTTGGCTAAAAAGGGAACTTTGTAAGTTAATATATGGAGGTATTATTTTAGTTTTGTAATTGTTTAAGAAGCTTCCCAAATCAAATGAAGAAACGACTTTTGATAAATAAAATTATATTAAATAAGTATATATTATATATTGCGGAAAGTTCCACCTACGCATACTTCATTGTTTTCGTTTGTTTACGTCACTCGCGTGAAGTGCGTGTTTTGGTTCAATGTTTGGTTTTCATCTAAACTGGTATCCGGTTATATATTATCATAAGGTTGTTTATTGATGTGATTATTTGTACAATGACATTAATATTATCCACTTTTAAAAGGTTCCACAATATTGTTTTGGATGATTTGTAAAACCACATACTTTAATATATACATATTGATATCTAAAACTTTAGATACCAAAAACTTATGACTCATAAGAATTTGAAGGCTAAAAGCTTGTAGTTCAATTTCGTAAGTTCAATTTCGTATCCGCATAATGGTCTTGGTTACGTGTGTATCATAATCATATCATTATGGATAAAAGAAAAATTATATAAAATATTGGAGTTTTAATTTTATGTTTTTATTTAATCACATCTTTTGCATTTTTGGCCGACGTCAAAACATTAAAAGAAGGGGTCCTAAATTGCTATTCCTAAACCATCTATATCTATACTATAAAAGTAGAAGGGGATTTCTCCTGATGATGACACGTGGACACTTCTAAACTGGTTGATTTTGTAAAAAAATTTAAGAATTCAAACTGTCATAGAGAGGATTCGAACTCGGGTTAGAGACTTCAGTGATAGAGAACTTAACCAAATGTGATGTTTCATTTTTCTTGTAATTATTCTTAAACATATATTATTATTATTTAAGGAGTGTCAATTATACACCCTACTTAACATGTAGTTCTGATATTTAATTATTAGTAACACATTTTATACTATACACAAACAATAAACATTTTAAATTATCTAATTATGAATAAATGTACCATTCAAGAAAATCATCTGAAAATATGATAAGTTTGATCTAACTGACAAAGTTTGGAGAATATTATATATGTTTAATATTGAGGTATTTTTAACCTCACATGCATTTAAACTAGCTTGGAAAGCTAAGTCAATCATCGATTAAAAATAAACTATCATAAAATAATAATAATAATAATAATAATAATAATAATAATAATAATAATAATGATAATAATAATAATAATAACATTCTCATTCATGATAGAAGTCAAGTTGTCATATCACAAAGAAACAAACAACTATAACTTTAAAGAAATTAGAAAATAAGTAAAATAAGTAAATAAGGATGTAAAGTGTTATATAAACCATAAAGAGAAGTGAATTATTGATCAATGGTCACTCATATGGGAAATATATATGTAAAAATGAAATGATGTCATAATAGTATAAACAAAGAATAAGTAATGCGATGAACTACCATTTCGAAAAATTCTTTGTTAGTCGCAACCTCACTTTATCTTCAGGTTTTGTCTCTTTATCATGTTAACCGAATAGCATACTAAATCAGCGTTTAAACATTAAGAACGTTATGTATGATATTTTATTACAAAGAAATGATTAAATATGCGTAATATATGTCACATGTTTAGTAAACCAAAAAATTCAAATTAAATATGCGAAGAATTTATTTTTCACAAAAAATAATAGAAAATAAGTTTATTTAGCAATTTACAAATACAAATCAATACAAAAATATTTAAAAGTTTAAAAATATTATAAAATATAAAAATCTTAAACATGTGAGTAGCGCGGGCACTCCTCCAGGGTGTGCGCATATAGTTTTTGAAAAAAATGCTTAAATATAGCTATAACATTCAATAACATAGTCTAAAGAAACATAAAACTCATCATGTATACATGATATGTATTCTTCTACTTTTATTGTTTTTAGGAATTCGGTTTAATAATTTAGATTAACTTTAATTAGTTATACTAGAGTTAGAGTTTAGTGAATAAAAAGGACACATCTTATGGATTACGTAAACATTTTATTATTTGGATACTTAAAATAGTCAATAAAATTATAAAAAATACCACATTAAATTGCGTTTTAAAGATTTTCACAAAAATTAAGGAATGTTGTAAAATGACTTTAATGAAATTAAGGGGTATAACATAGAAAATATGATGAAAAAAACTAAAATTACATTTAAAGAGGAACAAAAAAATATTTTAAAATAACATGTAATAAGGAACATATGGAGTATGACAATATTTTTAAATTTCAGTACACTTCAATTTTTTAGAGTGTGCCTAATAATGTTATCTTACAATATATTACGCGAACGTAAATTTTTTCTCAAAAACTACATAGAAAAACGAAACGATAACTACACCCGCGCGTAGCGCGGGTTCTCCCCTAGTTCTTATTAAAAGAGAAATTCCTTATAATATCATCAAAATAAGTTTTGTTTTAAAAATATCATTAAAAAGTTTTTTATAACAAAAATACCATTAAAATATTTTTTATAACAAAAATACCATCAAAAAGTAGTAGTTTACAAAAATACCACAAACTCAAAAAACGAGTTTTAACACTTTTAGATTTTAAATTTTTTCATTTGGGTTCGCTATATAGTGTTTAGGGTAAGTTTAGAATGGGTAGGGTATAGTTTTTGGAGATTTTGGATGTAATTTTTGAAAATTTAATATTTGTGGTATTTATGAGAAAAAACTTTTTAATGGTATTTGTAAAACTTTTCAAAATCTGTGCTAATTGTGTTATAAAATTTTTTTTTGGTGGTATTCATAAGAATTGCCCTTCTTAAAAACTCATGAAGTTTTTAAAAATTTAACATATGTGATGATATATCATGCCTTTTATTTTCTGTTAAAATGATGCATCACGCATGTTTCAAGTCTTTAACACTATTTTAAAAATATTATACAGAAATACACCGAATGTCAAAGTCAACTTATACATTGACCATTTAATCATTCAAACATTTTATTCACAAGACAAAAGCATTTGTCTTTAAAGATAACAAGACGACACCGTTTTTGTTGCAATCAAACAAACTTGAAATATGAAGATTCCAAAGACTTTGCTTTCTCACATGGCACGTACAACGTCTTCTGTCTTGCCTCCCATTGCATAACTCTTCTCCTGCCACAAAACGTCAACGTTTCATAAAACCTTACAAACAAAAACATGGATCTAAAACATCTCCATGGTTTTTTTTTGATCTAAAACATGGATCAAAAAAAAAAACCGAGGAAGAATAGTCTTTCTTAATGAGTGTACCAGTGGAAGATTGTCTCATTAAAAAACATCTATTTGTAAATCCGATGCCCCGATCACCTATTTAAACACGAAAGAGATGCGATTATTTGCCGTGTTTCCTTCAAATAAGTTATCGATGTAAGGAAGAAGATGTAATACCTTATAGTCAGTAGCGTTAAAGTCCGGACCGAGCAGTTCCAAAGCTTGTTTGTAGTTTCCTTTTCCGTATTCATATACAGCTTCAGCAGCAAGCTTAATCAAAAACAGATATGATTTTTGTGAGTTATGATATGATAAATAACTACAAAAAAAAACTTCATTAACTATAAGAAAGGATCAATATGAACAGACCCGAATCGCTTTCTGCATCAGCTGTTGTTTCTTCTTGCTCATATGAGACGTTCTGTCACAATCATACAAGTATAATTAATGGTAAGTAAAATAAACAAAATACTCTTATTCGGTAAAGGGAACTCTGTGCACATGACGTGTTTCCGATTTTACTCAGTGCCCATATTGTTGTAATATCAAAAAAAGCCACTCTTGATACCACATTTCCTAAACATCGAAGTTGCACAATACTTTTTTTAGAAGAGCAAAAATGCACTTAAATGCAAAATAAATACATGTATTATTAATGTATTACTTACTTGATCAGTCAAACAATTTGCCAGGATCTTCAGTTTGTCATAAAAGTCATCTAGTTTATCGCACGTGTGTCTAAGCGCAACAGCAAGCAGAGAGCATCCATGTAAACCTAAAGATTAATATAATAAGTATAAGACAACATATTGCTAATGAAAGTTCCCATGTCCAGTTTTTTTTTGAAGGGGAAGAGAAGTCAAAAGGGAACTTACATCCGTAGCAACATCATCGTCTTTCTCCATCCCTTTTACACATCTTGATGATCATATATTTCTTGTACCTTACTTATGCGAGAACCTCCTTCTAAGTAACAGACAGCTACATGCCACCAATTATGCGAATACCTTGTTTCAAAATATTCGTTTCTACTCCCCAAGAAGCTGAGCATCCTTCCATGAACTCTACTGCTTCCGTGAAACAACATTGAGTTTGAAGAACACGAGGCAACTGTCCACAAAAGAAATAGATGAAAGCTTTGCATAAGGAAAGAGGATATATTACAAAGTCACCAACAAAAGATGAACGTTAGAGACTCATGCAGTGATGAGCCCAAGAGTCGTTTTTTGTTGATCTCAAGAGTCGTTGTAATTTGTGCGGATTCTTGTAGTGGTATGATCATCAAAGTAAACAAAAAAAAGATAGTGATAACGATATAAACTACGCAGTATTCGTCAATTAAGCCAACCATTTTGGAAATACCTTCTCAAAAAGAGGCAAAGAGAGATCGGGCCGACCCATGTAGAAACACAAAATCTCAACTCTTTTCCAAGATAGCAGATCTCTGGGAAACTTTAACAAGAGCTGGAAAACATAAAGAAGTTATATACGAGATTTAAGACAATAAAGGATATACATATCGACTTATCGGGGATATCAAGCCAAATACAAGGAGAGCAAGAAGAACTAAAGAAACATCTTAACCTTAAGAGTGTAACTCCAAAGCCACATCATCATCATCCATATTCTCAAGAGATCAAGTAACTAAAAGCCTCGAAAACTGCCTTTTCATAGGCCGTAGCTTTCGCCTAAAAGACACCAAAACTCATAGAGTATTGCATACTAATTCACTTCTAAAGAAGAGAACCATAGACACTATAATTCACTTTTAAGAATTTGATAAAAATATTTTAAAACAAAAAAAATAAAAATAAAATATTTTTAACAAATTCGTCAAAATATGATATAAAAACGATTTTAAAATATATTTTTTGTTGAATTTAAAGGTTTAGAAGTTTAGGGTTTCCATTTGGGTTCACAATTCTAAATCCAAGGCACTTGTGATTAGTTTAGGGTTTAGATTTGAAAATATTTAGTGTTTTATGTTTTTGGTCAACGGAAGTCAAATGGTATATATACTATATAAGGTAAGAGAGATCTTGACTTTTAGTCAAATGTATAATAGCTTTTTACCCTAATTATTATGTATGAGGAGTTTCCTAAATCGGAACCGGTTTACATAAAAATTGAATTGGTTTGCTCTTAAACAAGGATCGGTCATGCGTGCATTTGTTATTGTCGTATAACCGAAAGTTAAAAAAAAGAAGTAAGAAAGCAAAAGATATTAATTAGCCAAAAGAAATATATACGAACGTAAGACCATCTACATCAAGGGAGATTAATATTTGGTGTTTAAATTTTTTTTATTAGTATTTGTGTGTATTTGCATAGAGCAAAATACATAAGCATTTTTAAAAATTTTGTTCTCCATTAAAGGACACTTAAATAGGGTGCTTAAATAACATTATTTGGCCTAAAATACCACAAATACAATAACAAGTTTAATTATACCACAAAAACAATAACGACGACGAACAGGTTCTCTCCGGTCCGGTGAATCAATCGGGAGAAGTTCGGTTAAAAAAAAGCGATGATCTTTAATTGAAGAAGATCAGTTAAACTTTTGTAACTAAAATTGTTAGAACTGTTTAGAAGTTGTGGTGGAGAAGACGGTGATTCTGTTGAAATCATCATCTTGAGTTTACAAATCGTGTAATCTATTTATAATCTGTGTATGTGGTTAAATGGTTAAATATATTATATATATATATATTAACCAATAATCTTTAATTAACAAAAGTCAATTGTTCTAGATTTTAAACACTCATACTAATAAATTTACAAAAAAACTTAACAAACATTATTGTTCGTTAAAAAATCGTAATCCTATCAAACTTTAATTGGAGGCATAAAATAACTAAAAAATAAATTTAAATTTATGTAAGTTTAATAAATAATATTAGGTAGAATTACAAAACTACATCTTTTTAATTGCATTTCACAAAACTACATCTTTTAAAAATTTATTCACAAAACTACACCTAAACACTAAAAATTAAATCCAAATTATGCCTACCCAAACAACTCTACCCACTTAATCACTATACCCTAAACATTAATTAGCGAACCCAAATGAAAATTTTTAATTTTCGTGAAGTTTTAAGAATAAATCAAGCTTTTAAAATTTTGAAAAAGTGTAATTATGAGAATAATTTGAATTAGGTAGAGTTTTGTAAAAGAATGAATGAAAGGGTGTAGTTTTGTGAATTACTCATAATATTAGCCGACAATATTTACAAAAAATCGTAATCCTTCCAAACTTTAATTTGCGACAAAAAAAATTCAAAAAGAAATTTAAATTTATGTAAATTTATAAAAAAAATTAGTCAACAATATTTATGTAAGTTTTTTCTCATTGTCGTATCGAATTTCCAACTGAAAATTATTGGATCTACAAAAAGATAACCATGATGTTCATACACATGTGACAAACAAACTAAATAGTTGAGATAGTGCCACGTTCAGTTTTTCACTAGAATTATCCACTTAATGGTCATTAATATATTTGATTGAGAATAAATTCAATTTTCCACTAGAATTGTTCTTTTTGGCGCATTAATAACAAGTGAAAAGATGTACAAACGGAGCTCACGTGGCATTATGTATATATTTTTAAGCTGGTCTTTAAATCTTAAAATCATTGATATAAGATAATCACATCAAATTCGTATTATTGTGCTCTCTATAGTCTATACTATATGATATAAATATATATAATGATATATATTAAGCTACGTAATGAATATTATTAGTTGATGGAATGTGGATATAAACATTCTTACCCACTTTCCTTGTCACATATAGCTTTTCATTATCGTAGACATATACAATATTCTAAACTATTCCTACACTATTTTAGATTATGCAATCTCATTACCATAAAAATAGTTTATGGCTTCTCTCGTTTAATTACTAATTTGTTCTTTCCGTTTGGAAGATAAATTTCAAATGTTTTCATTGAAAAAAGATGTCAAACAAAATTATAGGGAATACTAGTAATTAATTTGGAAAATCCAAAATATGGATCAGCCACGGCCACGATTTAATTTTGAGTGTTTAGGTGTAGTTTTGTGCAGTTTTTTTGAAATAGTATAGTTTTGTGAAATGCAATTTAGTTTTATAATTTTTTTTTTATTACATCTAGTTTTATAATTCTCCCTTTAGATTATAACGTAGATTATATCCTCTAATTTTCTTATTTGAGGATAATATCTTAGAATATAATCTTAGATAAATGTGCGGAGTCAAATATAACAGCTCATGCTTAGTTGGCACATTATGGTCACGTTTATTAGAATTTTTTTGCAACGTTTATAGAAAATCTCAAGGTTAATTTGCTTACGTGTCACTTAAAAAATGTTTTACTTTATATATATATTTTTTTAAGCTGGTCTTTAAATCTTAAAATCATTGGTTAAGAGAATTCTTTATGCAAAAGTACAAGTTGAAATATGAATAATTCAATATGATTGATGTAGCAAAAATGATATAGTCGAATACTTAAAAACATGTTACCAATGTTTAAGTTTCTATGACTACATAATTCATTGACTATAAAGATGAAATATTGAAGAAATATGCTTTTGTTTATTCCGTAAAATCTTTTATATATGGAACGTCATTAAATTTTGAATTAATTTTAAATATGACAATAAGAAAATAGGCGAGTAATGAAATTGTTTAAATTTTTTAATTAGTAGTGTCTGTGTAAACTTTGAGCCTACTTGCTTCAATTTAATTTATGCAAAACTTTTAACAAAAAAAAATAAAATAGCGAGTAATGAAATTAAGATATTTGAAATGAAGCACGTGTGAGTTACAAGTTCCAAGAGACAAAAGCAACGACAGGCTTTTAGTTCATAGACCAACAAAATTCATATCATATACATTTATATAACAATTCATACTCTCGTCGTGAATAATAAAAATAAGCTACCAAACAAATAACGCACCATATAATAATAAAGTTTGAAAGATTTCATCGCTCAAATTAAAGATTTGTTTTTATACGAAAATATTAATATGCTCAAGATAGACAGAGATAATTGTAGTTTAACACATCAAATTCATATATATAAATATATATAATGATGTATATTAAGCTACGTAATGAATATTATTAGTTGATGGAATGTGGATATAAACATTCTACCCACTTTCCTTGTCACATAGCTTTTCATTATCATAGTGACATAGACTTATACAATATTCTAAACTATTCCTACAATATTTTAGATTATGCAATCTCATAAGTCATAACCATAAAAATAGTTTAGCTCCTCTCGTTTAATTACTAATATGTTCTCTCCGTTTCGAAGATAAATTTCAAATGTTTTCATTGAAAAAGATGTCAAACAAAATTATAGGGAATACTAGTAATTAATTTGGAAAATCCAAAATATGGACCAGCCACGATGAGAAAAATTTCCACATGTTGGAATGATTTTTTCAACAATTGGTATATAAAAACATGGAAAACTATTTAAAATATAATATAATACATTTTTACTAAAATTGTCATTATTAATAACCCGTGTCAGCAAAATTGCTACGATTTAAGCAAAAAAGTTTAATTCACGATATAAAATTAGAATAAAAAGTTTTAACAAAAAAGTTTAAGCAAAAAAGTTTAATATTAAATTGCTACGATTTAATATAAAATTGCTACGATTTAATATAAAATTGCTACGATTTAAGCAAAAAAGTTTAATTCACATTTGAATGATTAATTAGTAGTAAATTATTTTTTTTAAAATTGATATAATCGATTATTATTGGTTTGTATTTTAAGTTCAATAGAATCATTTGCTTTTTCAATTGACAGAATCGAATGTGTTATTTGTGACAGAACCATATACACCATTTATAACAACTAGGGGAGGTAGCGCGGGTGTAGTTATCATTTCGTTTTCTATACAATTTTCGAAAAAGTTTACGTTCGCAATGGTGGTTTTGGTTTATAATATTCCACTCTATTAGTTTCCTACATATGTTTTTAAAGTTTTAGGAGTTCTCCTAAATATTATTATATGTAATTAGGCAATCAGCTCTTATGTTTGTTAGTTTTTATGCAAATTACACTTTCGTTTGTTTGCCTAGATTCGGATGGTGGTGTATTGTGTCCAGGGCCGGTTCAATGTTTTTGGATGCCCTACGCCAAAATTGTTTTCTTTTTTTATGTCTATATAAAATATTTATAAATTGTTTTAATAACAAAAAAATGATATATGAACAATTTTTTTTAATATATTCATTTTATAAAATACATCCATTTATAAATATCCCTTTAAAAAAATCATAAAACGCTATATATTGAATTCAAAAAAAAAATTATTTTGAAAGTATTGTAAGAGAAAATTTAATTTCTTAAAGTAGTATTTAAAATGTTTAGTTTATAAAACTCTCTAAAAAAATTTTAAATAACTTACGAAAAAACAATAAAATCCAACAAAATGGTATAATCAAAAGTAAAAACTAAATCAATCTTTTCATTCAAAATCTCACAAAAATAAGGAAATCTAACAAAAATGAATCTTATAAAAAAATTAACAACTTTTTTACATAAAAATTATTTTTTTCTTGATAAAATATCCCCATAAAATCCCGGATGCCCTATGCCTCCGGTTCTATGGCTTGCCCTTTGGGCCGGCCCTTGTGCCATTTGTCTTATGTGAATAATGAATCATATACTATGTATGTTACAAACCCAATCCAATTTTGAATCTAATATAAAGTTAGTTTTGCTCTATTCTCCTTAATCCATCTGATATAATTTCTTATGCTTATCAGGTTCATATCGCAGGAGTTGGTGACTACAGCTTGGCTGGAGTTACTGTCTTACCTGATCCTTGCCCTTTATCCTCATCTCCAAAGAAGAAAGGGCTACGTGACAAGGAAAAACTTTTCTATGCTCCTATGTCCGGGATTGGAGATCTTTTGTATGATAAAGATGCTGTTTATATCAACATAAATGATCACCTGGTTCAGTACTCAAAAACTGATGATGAGAATGGAGAACAACATACTAATAAAGGTTACTTACGGGTTTTTCTAGAGAAATGGGGACGGCTGTTAGGAAAGGATGGTTTTGTCGCCTCCTCTAATTATTTGGGCCTGTCACTCTTAATTATTTGGGCCTTGGTGTAGTTATGTATCACAAACCGAACAAGAAATTAAACAAAGGAAAAAAGGGCTCCACGTGTCGCAACATGGAGAAAAGTAGTTCTCTACTTATAGTATAGATACTTAATAGCACTTTAACAAAAAAAAAACAATACTTAATAGCAAAATAGGACACCCATTAATTTCGTTAGGTTTGTTGCATTTGAAATGGTAATAATAAACCCTCACAATATATGCATATAATATGTATAATTTTGGAATCATATACTATATAATAAAGGGACAATCACAAAACTACACCATTTGAATTACATTTCACAAAACTACACCATTTCAAAAATACTTCATAAAACTACACATAAACACTCAAAATTAAATTCAAATAAACCCTACCCATACAATCCTACCCCTTTAATACTATACTTTAAACACTAATTAGCGAACCCAAATGAAAATATTTTAATTTTGGTAATTTTTAAAAGAGTAAATCAAGCTTTTAAAATTTTGAAAGGGTGTAAATATGTGAAAAAATTAAATTAGGTGTAATTTTGTGAAGGAGAGATTGAAAGGGTGTCGTTTTGTGAATTTATCTATAATAAAACTAGTCAAATCTCAACAACATTTTGTTGACTATGCAATGTCACTTATATTACTAACCAAACCAATACAACAAACTAATTAATTCAAGAGTAAAAAATCAAAGTAAGACGAACATGTAAAGTTGGTTCATCAATAAATCGAATTCGTACGGATCAATTAATGAGTAGTTATCAAAAGCAGCCACGTAGCCACTCGAAGTATAGTAGTAGAGTCACAAGGTAACTCAACAAACGACGTCGTACTCATCATTAGCTTCTCATCAATATTCTCTTCAAGAACTTGTCTTGGTTCCGACAATATCACGTGGATCTAGTCCATGTTTTCTCGACGAAGTTGTCGTAGTCGTAGTCATGGATGACGACGTAGTTGAAGGATAAGTGGTTTCAACGGTTAGGATCGGTTCACGAGCCATTGGATCGAGACCGGTCTTAACGAGTCGTTTTCTTGAGACAAGAGTTTCCAATGATTCTTTATGTGTCATGTTCGGTTAGGCATTAACTTAACTATGGATACCCATCTATATCATATTAAACACATATTCAAATGAAGTATTTACATTATTGTGTATTTACATATTGCAATATAAATATTGAAATTTATTATATAAATATTGAAATATAAAAAATTATATCAAACAAAAAAATTTGGAATAGTAATTTATAAATACACTATCAACATATTG
Source organism: Cochlearia excelsa (assembly GCA_963556525.1). Taxonomy (NCBI): domain Eukaryota; kingdom Viridiplantae; phylum Streptophyta; class Magnoliopsida; order Brassicales; family Brassicaceae; genus Cochlearia; species Cochlearia excelsa. The sequence goes on along the minus strand of OY748329.1, from coordinate 31,072,538 downwards.
ATTTATATCAATACTATGCTAACTATCATAAACCGATGGCCAAAAATGATAATTAAACTAAGTAAGTCAAAAATTATAAATAAAGTAGAATACAATTAAGATTTTGCGACAAAAAAATTCTCCTAGTGACAATAAAAAATTACTTAGGTATAGTGTGGCTTAGGTATAATGTGGCTTATTCATTAGAATACCATCAAAATAAGTTTTTGTTTTGAAAATACCATTATAAAGTTTTTTATAACAAAAATACCATTAAAATGTTTTTATAACAAAAATACCATAAAAAATTAGTAGTTTACAAAAATACCACAAATACAAAAAACGAGTTTAACACTTTTAGATTTTAATTTTTTCATTTGGGTTCGCTATATAGTGTTTAGGATATAGTTTTGAAGGTATGATATAGTTTTTTGAAGATTTTGGGTGTAATTTTGAAAATTTAAGATTTGTGGTATTTATGTGAAATTTTTTTTTGATAATATTTGTAAAACTTTCAAAAATCTGTGTCAATTGTGTTAAAAAACTTTTTTGAGTGGTATTGTGTTACAGGTTTATATCAATGGTATAATTGGTTATGGTATATTTGCATAAAGAAGGAGATGGTGGTATATGAGGAATATGCGCAGGTGGACGTAACACAGGGAATAATTACTTACTTTACATTTCAATAGTCTTATATATCTTGAAATGTAAAGGAGAGAAACATTTTTGAACAATATCAGAAATTACTTTTACATTTTAATTCCTTTAAAATTCAAATTACTCTTTCTCTTTCTCTCAACAAACTCTCCTTCACGGAGAACTTGTACGGCGACGAGATCCGGCTAAACAAGCTGTATCAAAGGTATCAGAGCGCCATTCGATTCTCTGGATACGATGGCGGGAACAAGAGCTCAGGCCAAAGCGAAGGAAATCGCAGACGGTAAGCTTAAGGCGAAGGAAATCGACGATGGTGCTAGTGATGGCGATTTGGAGGCTAGATTTGGACTGATGATGGAACGAACGGCGAAGATAGAAGAGACGATGCGGATCTTAGCGATGAATCTGGGAGTATCTCCGGCTCAGAATCATTGTAATCAAGGTTCGCTTACTCCGGTGAAGAACCCTAACCAATCTTCGCCGATGATGAATGGAACTTTTACATCTGCTATGGCTAATAGTGAGGCGAATCGAGGAGTTAGATCTGGTATGCATTCGACCTATAATGGATTCACAAGGTTAGCTAAGCTTGATTTTCCAAGGTTTAACGGTGAGAAGATTAAGGAATGGTTGTTCAAGGTTGAACAATTTTTTGCTATTGATAATACACCTATGGAGTTAAGAGTAAGTATTTCCTCGATACACTTTGATGATGCTGCTTCTTCATGGCATCAATCACTCGTACAATCTGAGTTTGGTGCTCATCTTATCAATGACTGGCACACTTATAAACTGCTACTTAAGGAAAGGTTTGAAGATGTGTTAGATGATCCCATGGCTGAGTTGAAGAAACTACAGGAGACAGAGGGAATCATGGATTATCATGGGAAATTTGAGCTTATCCGTGCACGAGTTAATTTGCCAGAGCATTATCTCACTAGTGTTTATCTTGCTGGATTGAGAAATGACACGCAGATGCACATACGAATGTTTCAGCCTCAATCAGTGAGACAGTGTTTATCACTGGGAAGGTTATATGAGCAAGCTCATCCTCGGAAGCCTTTTAATCAGAACTGGCATAATTCTAAGACCATGGAGGGAGGGTTTAAGAATCCAGCAGCTGCTAAAAAGGAACAGGTACATGGTTATAATTCATGGAAGGATGTTGACAAACCCAAAGTAGTGAGTGATGCTAAGGCTGCTACAAAAAAGTTCTTGACACAAGCTGAGATGAGTGACAGGAGAGCTAAGGGTTTGTGCTATTACTGTGATGAGAAGTTTACGCCAGAGCATTTTCTCCAACACAAGAAGAAACAACTTTATGTGATGGATGTGGAAGATGAGATTGATATGATTGAGATGGATCAATCCAGGGAAGAAGATCTTGTGGAGGTTGCTCAGATTTCAGTGAATGCGGTGGCAGGAATTTCTGATTATTCTACTATGCGTGTGAAGGGACTTTATGGTGATAAAGATTTGTTCATCTTGTTAGATTCAGGTTCAACTCATAACTTTGTGGACTTGGATGTAGCTAAGAAGTTGGGATGTAAAATAGAGATGGTAGGCAATGCTCGTGTAGCTGTTGCAGATGGTAGCAAAATCCCAATTACTGGCAAGGTCAAAGGCTTTGAATGGAATTTTCAGGGTATTGACTTCCAAGCTGATGCAATGGTGATTCCCTTGGGTTGTTGTGATATGGTTTTGGGTGTTCAATGGTTATCCAAGTTGGGTCCTATCACATGGGACTTCGGCAAGCTGGAGATGCAGTTTATTTGGGAACAAAGGAAGGTCATATTACATGGTATTCAACCAGGGGCTTTACAAGAACTGAAGGGTGTGAAGTTTGGAAAGGTGAAAGATAATTCTGTTCAACTTTCAATGATTTACATTCAAGAAGTGAAACCACCAGATGATGTGATGTTGTGTTCTTTGGATATACCAAAGGAAGTTGGTGTGATTCACAATCAGATTGGGCATATTCTTCAGGAGTTTGGGGATGTATTTCAGGAGCCTACAGAATTACCACCTTTTCGACTAAACCATGATCACAAGATTCCTTTGATGGAGGGTTCAAACCCTGTGAATCAACGCCCTTATAGGTATGCTTTATACCAGAAGAATGAGATAGACAAGATGGTTCAAGAGTTGCTGAAAAATGGAACAGTTCAGCCTAGTTCCAGCCCTTACGCTTCACTAGTGGTATTGGTCAAGAAGAAGGACAATAGCTGGAGGTTATGCGTGGATTATAGAGGTTTGAATGGAATGACTGTGAAGGACAGATTCCCTATTCCTCTTATTGAAGACTTGATGGATGAGTTAGGTGGTTCACAAGTCTATTCTAAGATAGATCTTAGGGCTGGATATCATCAAGTGAGAATGTATCCACCAGACATTCATAAGACAGCTTTTAAGACGCATAGTGGACATTATGAGTATGTTGTCATGCCATTTGGTCTCACAAATGCTCCTGCAACTTTTCAAGGGCTTATGAATGCAGTTTTTAAGGAGTATCTAAGGAAGTTTGTACTCATTTTCTTTGATGATATACTTGTTTACAGCCCAAATGTGGAGATACATGCGAGCATTTGCAATGTGTCTTCAAGCTTATGAGAGAGAATCGCGGCTATTTGCAAAAAAGAGCAAGTGTGATTTTGCAACTTCTCGTGTGGAGTATCCGGGTCATTTTATACAAGCTAGTGGGGTATCTACAGATCCTAATAAAGTTAAGGCCGTAGCCGATTGGCCGTACCTACTTGTATTAAACATCTCAGAGGTTTCCTTGGGTTGGCTGGCTATTATAGAAGGTTTGTGAAGGGTTTTGGTACTATTGCCAGGCCACTGACTTCATTAACAAAGAAGGATTCATTTGCTTGGTCCACAGAAGCTCAGGAAGCTTTTGATGGCTTGAAGAAGGCTTTGTGTGAGGCACCTGTGTTAGCTCTCCCTCAGTTTGAGAAGTCTTTTGTTGTAGAAACTGATGCGTGTGGGCAAGGGATAGGAGCAGTTCTTATGCAGGAAGGTCATCCATTAGCTTACATCAGCAGACATCTCAAGGGGAAACAATTACATCTCTCCATTTATGAAAAGGAGCTGCTTGCGGTGGTGTTTGCTGTTCAAAAGTGGAGGCATTATTTACTCACTGGTCATTTTGTGATTAAAACTGATCAAAGGAGTTTGAAGTATTTACTTGAACAGAGGTTAAATACTCCTATTCAGCAGCAATGGTTGCCTAAGTTGCTAGAGTTTGACTATGAAATTCAGTATAAACAAGGCAAGGATAACTTGGTAGCTGATGCCTTGTCACGTATGGAAGGATCTGAAATCTTGCACATGTCTATGTCTGTTTTGGAGTGTGATCTAATCAAGCAGATACAAGAAGTTTATGATGTGGATCAGGTGGTTAGACAGATCATTGCGGATTTGAAAGTCAAACCAGGAAGTCATAAGCATTTCTCATGGTCTCAAGGTATTCTTAGACGTAAAAGTAAGATTGTGGTTCTTATGGTGATGAAGTTAAGAACCATAATCTTAGAATGGTTACATGCTGGTAGTGGTGGTGGGCATTCTGGACGAGAAGTTACACATCAGAGAGTGAAGGGTTTGTTTTATTGGAAGGGTATGGTTAAAGATATTCAAGCTTTTATCCGGAGTTGTCAGGTTTGTCAACAATATAAGTATGAGACTGTGGCTTCTCCTGGATTATTGCAGCCCTTACCTATCCCTGAAGCAGTTTGGTCAGACATTTCAATGGACTTCATTGATGGTTTACCTCCTTCCTTTGGTAAAACAGTGATTCTGGTTGTGGTTGACAGATTAACTAAAGCTGCACATTTCATTGCACTGTCTCATCCTTACACAGCTGCAATGGTGGCTCAAGCTTTCTTGGATTCTGTCTTTAAGCTCCATGGGTTACCTCGCCTATTACTAGTGACGAGACTCTGTTTTCTTGAGTGATTTTTGGCAAGAATTCTTCGGCTTGCAAGGCGTAGCACTCAACCTCTCTTCGGCTTATCATCCACGAGTGATGGCCGGACGAAGTGGTTAATCGCCGTTTGGAAACATATTTGAGGTGTATGTGTGGTTAGAAACCTCACTTATGGAGCAAATGGTTACCTTTAGCCGAGTTTTGGTACAACACCAACTTCCATTCGCCTATTCAAATGACACCATTTGAGGTCGTTTATGGTCGCGTACCTCCACAACATTTACCGTACCTACCCGGGAGTCTAAGGTGGCTATGGTGGCTAAAAGTTTACAAGAACGTGAGAATATGCCGTTAATACCGAAGTTCTTTTTGCTCCGCGCTCAACATCGTATGCAGCAATACGCTGACTTACACAGGACTGAGAGAACTTTTGAGGTTGGAGATATGGTCTTTGTCAAACTTCAGCCGTATCGGCAGAACTCTGTGGTTTTGAGGGTCAATCAGAAGTTAGCACCTAAGTACTTTGGCCCTTACAAAGTCATTGACCGTTGTGGTGTTGTGGCTTATAAGTTGCGCGATTCGCCGCTTCTCAAGTCCATCCGTGTTTCATGTTTCCCGATTAAAGAAGGCGATTGGTGATGTGGTTACTTCTACGAATTTACCGAATCGATACCCGATGAAATGGTGAAGGCGCCGAACGTATTCTTGAACGTCGAATGGTGAAAAGACAAGGTCGGGCGCTACTAAAGTGTTGGTGAAGTGGAAGTACCAGGAGGAAGAGGCGACTTGGGAATTTCTTTTTGACTTGTCGCAAGTATCCTCTCTTTGAACCTCGAGGACAAGGTTCTCTTGGAAGGAAGATTTGTTACAGGTTTATATCAATGGTATAATTGGTTATGGTATATTTGCATAAAGAAGGAGATGGTGGTATATGAGGAATATGCGCGGTGGACGTAACACGGGAATAATTACTTACTTTACATTTCAATAGTCTTATATATCTTGAAATGTAAAGGAGAGAAACATTTTTGAACAATATCAGAAATTACTTTTACATTTTAATTCCTTTAAAATTCAAATTACTCTTTCTCTTTCTCTCAACAAACTCTCCTTCACGGAGAACTTGTACGGCGACGAGATCCGGCTAAACAAGCTGTATCATATTGATAAGAATTGTCTTACATAAAACCCCAATAAGCTTTGAGTTCATAGCCCAAAATAATCATCTTCTTCACTAGTACCTAAACGCAAAGAGAAAGAAGACTCGACGACTAAGACGGCGAGACTGCAGCCATGGAGTAGAAGAAGAAAGTGCAAGCGAAAGCAGAAAAAGAAAGAGACAACGAAACCCTAAACCTCCTAAAGAAGAAGCTATTAAGACAACGAAGATCCAAAACGACAATAAGCGACAAAAACAGACCAATCTGCAGATTCATACCGACAATAAGCGACAAAAAACAGACCAATCTCCTTCAAGAACAACATAAAGGATCATCTTCATCGAAACCTAACAAACCCACCAATTTTCTCGACACGGTTCACTCTCTCTCTCTCTCTCTCTCCTCTCCTTCTCTCTCTCTCTCTCTCTTACATTGGATTGTGATTGATTTTTTGAATTCGTTATTTGCAGCTTAGAGAAAGATTATCAAGTGGGCATTTTCAGAATGCTCAATGAAAAGCTCTATTACTTGCTCGTAAGGTTTTTTAAATCTTTTCAATTTTGGTTTCTTCATAATTTTTTTTTTTCAATAAAGCTTAAACCTTTATTACAATGAGCTTTGTTTTTTTTACAGTGGAAAAATAAGCTTTAGATTACTTTAAAGAAGACCCAAACTTGTTTTATATGGTAATAACACACACACACACACAGACAAGTTAGCTTCAGGACAAGAGTTTATATGTTGTAATGTTGCCTTTTAAAAGATGTTAAAGATTGTTTCTGTTTCTTTGTTTTTGTGTTGAAAGTATCATAGCGAATGTCGAATTGGCCTGAGCTTCCTGTTAACTCCATTATTAATTGGATTTCATCTCGTAGCTCTTCTTTAATCGTCGTTGATTTCGGCTTCTTTATCACTATTTTTACCGCCTTGTGTTGTACTGACATTGTGAAAAATTCGATTAAGGTGACGCGAGGATAGCCAAGAGTGTGAAGAACAAAGTTTTCTCCTGCGATATGGCTAATGTACATTCAAGATCTTTAAGTGTTATCCTTGTCTTTGTTTTGTTGTGTTGCTTACACTTGATGTGTTTTTGTTGTTGATAGACACCACTCGAGTCTACATCGGTGCGATGTTGCTGTGTTCTGTCTTTCATTGATGGGAACAAACTATTGTAGTTTCATCGTCCAAAGGTTCTGCCTTTTTTTGCTCTGAACTTCTTTCCGTAAGCTTATGTCGTGATTATTCTGAATTAGGAATCTTCTTTCAACAGCGGTTGGCTTCTTGTAGCGAAAGTAAAAAAGCCGGTTTGATCCAAACAATGGAGGAGCAGTGAAAGCGGTTTGCGACCTTGGATTCACTTTGGTTCTAAAGGTAGAATCTTTTTTGGATCTCTCTACACTCTTTCCTCTCCCTTTCTCATAATCTCTCTCAACTATAATGGGTTTATTTTGGCGCAAGACTTTTTCGAATGTTCATCTTATTCCATTTCAAGAAAAAAAGGTTAGTGAAAGAAATGCTTCCTCCTCTAAGTTAAGTTAGTCTAATAGGAACCATATTTTATCGATAACATTGTTGTTACTTGTGTGATTGTATAGGATCAGAATAGTTCAAGTAAGAAGAAAAATCGAATGTCCCGGGTTTAAAAAGCATGTTTATATAAACGTCGAAGATCACACATTACTACTCTTCATCTTCTTCAAATGTGTGTATACTACTTTGTTTGCTTTGAAGAGTTGTTAAGTATTACACAAAGTAGTTACTACTCTTCATAATCTTCACATTGGTCTCTGATTTTGTTTTGTTTTGTTAAAGATAAGTGTTTTATGCTTTGTTATTTGGTTAACAATATAACACACTAAACTCACTCTATAAAAACACTTTTTTTAAGTATCATCAAAGCAAAGACAAGTCATTAAAGACTTTTTTAAGTGTCATCAAAGCAAAGACAAGTCATTAAAGACTTTTTTAAGTATCATCAAAGCAAAGATAAGTCATTAAAGACTTTGGTGAAGAAGACCAAACAGGAAGATTAAACAATGTTTCTTTCTCTTCTTTGTCTTCTTCTTCTTCCTTTTCTCTACACATTTCTTCTGCAACTTCACATAAATTTGACACGTTTTGGATTATCCCTTCTCTTGCTTCTTCCTGTATCAACACAACAATCAGTTATTGACATAAAGGAAGAGACTTTCTTCGAGTCAAAAGCTAGTTTACCATTGCAAAAAGCTCGTCGAGAAGAGAAGAAGTAGACACAGAAGAAGCTTTCTCTATAATCTGCTCTTGAGATTCAATTAATGAGGGAGAAGAAGAAGAAGAAGAAGGCACTAAAAGCGACGTCGTTTCATGAATATGAGAGAGTTTTGATTTTTCTCGCAATGCACACAAGGTGTTCGACAGAATCTCCCAATGGACAATCTCTTTCTTATACTTTCTCTTGAGCTTAACTAGTATTTTACTCTTTCCCTCTTCTCGATTTCTCTCTTCCTCCGCCGGATTCGGTGCTTTTCCGGCGATAGTTTGCGGCGGATTTGGTGATTCTCCGGCGACAGTTTCCTCGCTGACGCGAAGACGTTTCCTTCGTTTGTAGACGAACCCATCCTCGCGGCAACTCTCCCAATATTCGTCGGAGATTCCGAATCTCTCCGACGCCGATAACTCTGGGTCCATTTCTCGCCGGAGGTAACGGAGGAGGAGCGGAGTGGTTTTCGATTTGTTTTTGAATTTTTTTGAAAGTTTACAGAATCTGTAAGTCAAACAAAACAATAGAAGATATTTCGAGTAGGTTCCATCACTTTAAAGATGAGATGTGTTCTTGTGGAGATTACTGGTAATGAAAAAAACACACACACACACATGTAATTATTACAAATGAGTGTTAGATTTATTTGTTTTAACAAGAAGCAGCTTGGAAAATTTCAGACAAAAGTCATAAGCTTTGTCTTGTTGAATCAACTTGTATTTTTTATAAAAAAAATTCCTTAGAATACCGTCAAAATAAGTTTTTGTTTTAAAAATACCATTAAAAATTTTTTATAATAAAAATATTATTAAAATGTTTTTATAACAAAAATACCTTCAAAAATAGTAGTTTAAGAAAATACCACAAACTCAAAAAACGAGTTTTAACACTTTTAGATTTTAAATTTTTTTATTTGGGTTTATTATATAGTGTTTAGGTATAGTTTAGAAGGCATAGGTATAGTTTTTTGGAGATTTTGGGTGTAATTTTAAAAATTTAAGATTTGTGGTATTTATAAGAAAAAAACTTTTTAATGGTATTTATAAAACTTTTCAAAATTTGTGCTAATTGTGTTATAAAAACTTTTTTTTGTGGTATTTATAAGAACCGTCCTTTTTATAACTATAAACATTTGAAAAGAACCAAATTGCATAAGTAACGTAAAATATTTTTAACTTAGCATAATATGAGATCTTCGAGAAACAACACTATCCACATAATATTTTTAACTTAGCATAATATTTTTAACTTAGCAAAATGAAAGTTTTGTTAAACCAGCATACATAGAACTGAGATAAGATTTGACAAAAAAAAAAAAAAGAACTGAGATAAGCTTATAACACAAGAAAATTAAAAAGTTAGAACTAGGACTACTTGACTTAATTCCATGGTGCAAACATTGTTGCATGAAACTCCTGCTAGCTTACTTAACTCCATGGTGCAGACACTGTTGCCTGAAACTCCTGCTCTATATTGGCAACCTTCTGATCGAGAGCCGCTGCTCGAGACCGGTCCAGAGCTATCTCTTTGTCCAATGTTACTTTCACTTCGTTTATCAACATTGCTTGTCTCTCCAACTCTGCAATCTTCCTTGTTATGTTTTCAACATCTTCTTCACACTTCCTTCTTTTATTGTCTTTCTCTGCATTTTCTCTCTCAAAGGCTTGTAACTCGTCCACAGCCAATCTTTGGCTTCCTTTAAGGGACAATAGCTTCTGGATCCGAGATGTATGTGCTTTTACATTGAATCCATGTTTCTCTAGCTTGAGAAAAGACTCATTGATCGTGTTTATCACACTTATTGGATCATATACCCGTATCTTGTTAGCTTTCTCTACCAGCACAGTGAAGTTCACCATTGCACCAATGGCGTCTCCTTCACGGGAGTCTTCTTCGCACTCTAGCAGTGGACTAAAATGTGGACGTTGCGGCACAACTTTGAAGATCTCCATTGATTCAAGGAGTTCCCAACACGGTGACGTCTTTTCGAATGGCAGACTCAATGTCAAATTTTCCACTGGAGAAGTTCCCATAATATCGAGAAGCTTATCCACGACTATTGGATCGGGAGACCGAGAAGCACATTGCCCTGAGGAAACAAATTAACAACAAAAGTCAAAACAATGAGAATCGAACGCTAACAAAGCATAAATTGTTCATATAACGAATTTTTTTTCACATTGGATCCATGATGCATAAAGACTATCAACAACAAGTTCAACAACAGTGGCAGCCTTTGAACCATTAACAACATCACCTACAAGTTATTATGCCAATAATGTGTCAAGATAACAGTTTTACTTGTCCATTTTGAGTAAAGACAACATACATGTCTGCTCCGTAGGTTCTGTGCTAATGGACTTTCTTGGTCTTCCTCTTTTCCTCTTATCAACCCTCTCGCTTCTCTCCTCAGGTGCCTGCATTGAGTCAATAGGATGAACAAAAAAGAAAGTGTGATATTTAAACCAATTATGAGCAACTAGAGAGAGAGAGAGGAAATATCTACTCACAGCTTCAGGTGTTTCAATCTCAGTAATAGGTACTTTACTAGCCTCTACTACAATATCTCTTCCATGGGAAGAGGCGGCAGGAGAAGGATTTCGCATAGCACCACAGGTAGAAGAGCGTGTCACCCTCCTTGAACCAGAAGCTTTATCGACTTTGAAGGCAGCTCGAATAGTTTCTTCAACAGCATGAGGATTCATCTCACTACTTGAAACCTGAAATTAGTACAGCACAGACATTGGTGGTTATCAACGGAGGAGAATGGTATTCGATAAGCGAAGAAGAAGAAGAAGAGGAAGGGTTCAAGTGGCGAACAGAGAGAGTCTTCCTCTTGCCCTCTTCTCGATTTATCTCTTCTTCCTCCGCCGGATTCTTGGCTTTTCCGGCGATAGTTTCCGGCGGATTTGGTGATTCTCCGGCGGCGACATTTTCCTCGTTGACGCGTGGACATTTACTTCGTTTGTAGACAAACCCGTCATCGCGGCAACTCTCCCAATATTCGTCGGAGATTTCGAATCTAGCCGGCGGCGTTAACTCTGGGTCCATTTTCTCGCCGGAGATAACGGAGGAGCGGAGTGGTTCTCGATTTGTTTTTGAATTTTTTTGAAAGTTTACAGAATCTGAGGATTTGTGAAAGCGGAGGAGCTTCTGAAGAGTTCCGTTTTAGATTTGTAATGATTCAGAATTAAAGTTATAATTCGAAATCAGTTCGGTTAGAGCATATCCATTGGTGTTTCTTAAAGAGATCTTAACAGATGGTTCAATAAATAATTAAGATCTGGATCTTATATTTCTTATTTAAGATTCGGATCTTAACTATTTAGTGGACCTTTGAATACGTGGCGACCTATGATTGATGCGTTTTTAATTATTTTCTTTTTCTTTTTTTTTAAACCAACTGTTCATAGGTCCCAGTGAATAGTTAAGAAATTTTGTAGTTTCTCTGTTGGAGATGGTCTTATAATTTTTGATTTTTTTGACATTTTTCCATTATTGTTTTGGTTATAATTATACTCCAAAACGGCGAAAATATTTTCAACTTTCAAAATAAAGTAAAAACAAAATAAAAAAAAAATTAAACTTTCAATTTCCAATTTTTGTTGACTACGCAATTTTTGTTGACTACTCAATTTTTAAACTCCCCAAAAAATCAATGTCGAGTAGGTTCCATCACTTTAAAGATGGGAAGTGTTCTTGTGGAAATTACTGGTAATGAAAAACACACACACACATGTAATTAATTATTACAAATGAGTGTTAGATTTATTTGTTTTAACAAGAAGCAACTTGGAAATTTTCAGACATAAGTCATAAGCTTTGTCTGTTGAATCAAGTACTTGTATTTTTTATTACTATAAACATTTGAAAAGAACCACATTGCATAATTAACGTAAAATATTTCATGAAACATTTGATAGAAATTGATCTATGATTTACACTTTCCACAAAAATTCACACCCAAAAGAAAACCATTAACATGCCACAATTTTAGTATAAACATATTTACATTTTTTAAAATCATAAATTAATCAATAACAAATATTAAGATAAAACTTCTATTTATAGTAGAAAAAACAATTAACATGATATGTTTCATATTAATTAGAGTTCTCATGCACTTTAAGGACTTAAGTTTTGTGCATTTTTGCTATGATTTAAGCAAAAGAAAATCGTTATAATTGTTTTTAAAATTAATAGAATTCAAATCTATATATTATAACAAAGTGTTATTTTTAGAGGAATTCACAAAACTACACTATTTGAATTACACTTCACAAAACTACACCATTTCCAAAATACTTCACAAAACTACACCTAAACACTCAAAATTAAATTCAAATAAACTCTACCCAAACAATCCTACCCCTTAATATTATACCCTAAAGGTTAAATCAAACTTTTAAAATTTTGAAAGAGTGTAAATATGTGAAAATATTAAATTAGGAGTAATTTTATTCATAGAAATGGTGTAGATTTGTGAATTTCTATTATCTTTATTACTTTATCGACCCACGTGGGTTGATATCATAAAGTATAACCAAAACCGGTTTTCTCCACATCATAAAGTAAGCTTCAAGAGATATCTTTAGAGGAAAATAAATAATAATATGAATATAAAAGATTTTATTCACCCAACTAACACACATGAAGGTGGTTTTACGAGAGAATTTATAAATACTATTATTCATGTGTTCTTGTCATTAATTGGTGTTGGCTAGTGTTCGTTTGTTTGCAATATTTTTAGACCCTGTGACAAATCGTGAAATATTTGATCTATTATTATATTTTCATTGAAAGTTTATCTTTTAATTTATTATATATAAAAAACATTTTGAGAATACCTTGACAACATGATGTAGTTTATCATATTTTGATAGTGAGTTTATCAAGGAAAATGTTAAATATATCGGCAAACCATGCAACAACACAATATTTTAAAAGAGTATAAATATAACTTGAGTTACTTCATTTACTTTGAATAACTCAAGACTTATAGCTAGATTTTATAAAATCATGATTTTTTAAAACCTTTTGAGTAATTATTAGAAATGTATATAAACTAACACCAAATTTTATAGGAGAGTATTAATAAATATTTATTGAATAACACTAGACTCTTCGTAGATGAAATCCTTATAATTAATTAGATTAAATCCTTATAACCGTTGTTCTCTCTATTAAACTTCAAACGGTGATAAATGTTCCCATAAAATTATAATTAAATTGCAACTTGAATTAACTTGAATGTTCTTATAAAACTTTAAAGAGTTTCATCAATATAACTAATTATTTATAATCACAATAAAAATTAAAATATGATTGTTATCTAAATTATAAATTGACTTATATCTAAATAGTTTATCAATATTTTTAGATATATCAAAATCAGTTCTAGTCATTATAGGTTTTGAGCTTTCCTAGCATACCTTTATGTTTGAAACAATTTTATATCCTACATCCATGTGTTGTTGTTTTATCTATGAATCTTAACAACAAATCAATTGTTTTAGTTACGTATAAAAATTCCATTTTTCATGACTCCAAATTGTTTATCTTTGAATACGAGCACTTGAGAATCTACTTAGATTTGATGTAAGTTGTGGTAAGGAAGAGTCAGTCCCTGCATTTTGCTATTGAAGTATGTTTATATAATATATGCCTTTAACAAGAAAGTTTCCTATTTCACTATGAAATATATAATATAGGTCTCACGTAACGTTTTGGATATTTTTTCTAATTGGTAAAATAATTTGATAGTTGCATTTCTATTTCCATCCCTATTTTTTTAAAAATATGCTAAATCATTAAGAATAAAATATATAATGACCCTCGCGTATTAACCTAGTATCTTAATAAACAAGATTTGAACACATGAACAATGGTTACATGAAATACTTTTTTTACTATTAATTGATGTCTTTAATATCCATTAACTTAAAATGACCCAATTTACTAAATCTTCATTTTTCTTTGTAACGAATATAATAACGGATATTAAATCATAATTTTTAATCTACTTACTATTAATTAATATTTCCAATTTTAAATAAATAGTAACAAAACTTTCAACTAAATTGATCACATGCAAATGCACGGTCTTAACAATAGAATACAATATAACAACAAATTTTATAAAATTATTAGGGCCACAAGTAAACCTAAATATATAGTAAATATAATGCAATATACCATTTGTTTGCATCTAGCACTTGGTCTCCAACTTCATCACAATCACACTCTCACACAAGAGCAAGGTATATAAACGAAAAGAGAACAAAAATTTACTTAAAATCTTTCGAGTTTGATCCAAAAGATGAGATTGAATATTAATCTACATTATAGTTAAACACTATATGACAAGTCACAAGTCACAAGAGAACAAAAATTTACACGAAGTAGTTTGATACAAAAGATATGATTAAATTTACATTCTAGCTAAATACTATACAACACATGTAGCTCATACAACAAGAACAAAGCTTGAAAAACCCGTACAACACCATCATTGATTTATATAATTAATTTAATCCTCCTCCTTACTGTTTATAATTATACTTTTATTATTCTAAAATTAAATCTTCTCTGTTAAATATTTTTATACAAATCAAATCTTCTTTGTTAAAATTTATAAATGTAATATATTTGTAAAAAAAGCCGTTAAATGTAACAAACTTTATGCCTCTAGATCGTATTGAACTGGCATGATTTACATAGTCAACGTTAAAAAAAATTACTACGGTATTTTATTTTGTACTAATAAGTAATAATAACGTAGCATAATCCTGATTCATGCAATATCATATACAAATAAAAAAAAAATATAATGTTTATGAATATATCAATTCCATAGTGAATGATAACCGACTTACCATAGGGCATAAGGTAAACCATTCCTAATTAAAAAAAAACGTGTAAACAAAACTCTCACATTTTTATCAAAAACATTTGAAAAACGAACCTAATTTGGCGGATCAAGATTCAAGAAGTTTTAATAAAAGGTAAAACTTTTACTGTAAAAGAAAAATTATGTTAATAAAACGTAAAACATAAAAAATAAAAATAGGGAAATTAGGCTTAATAATAGAAAGTAGACCCTTATTTAGCTAAAATAAAAGAGGTTTTTCAGAGTTGTTTAAAATACTTTTTGACCCCTCACCACACGATTTCGTTATTTGCCTATAAACATGGACGCAAATTTTTTTAAAAAAAAATCTCTGACACACGCAAACTAAAGCTTCTATCACATCATTTTTAATTTTGCTAAACTGGTTGGTGTGTGAGTTCAAGAGTGGGTCAGAGATTTTTTATTTTTCTCATATTTACCGATTATTGTTTGAAAGTAAAAGAAGAGAGAGAGAAGAGGTTTTTCTCATTAATCTCTCTCCTAGTGAACAAAGGAACCACATTTCTCTCTAAATTTTTCTGGGTTTCTCTCTAATTTAAGTATATTTTGTCTGCCAGATTCCACGTGGTGTGTTATCATACCAGATTCCACCTGGATTCCAAGAGTGTGTGAGATTTTTAATTTTGCTAAACTGGTGTGTGAGTTCAAGAATTGAGAAGAAGGTAAATTTTTAACAAAAAATTCTCTATATTGATTAGAAATAGTTTGTTTACATCACTACCAAAAAAAATTCATATAGCCACGGCCGTATCGGTGGCTATAGCGTTAAATCCGTGGCTATACGTTCGTGACTAAAAATTTTCGTGGCAAACCGTGGCTAAATAGCCACGGATTTTTTCTATAGCCACCGATACGGTCGTGGCTATATGACTTTTTTTTAGTAGTGCATAGATAACTTGTTTGACAATATGTTACAAAAATATGTTTCAAAACAAAAGACTTGCAGTAGGTGCTAGGTATTGGCCCCAACAAAGCGACTTGCAAGAAACCACTAAGCAAGAGGGTCAGGAGTAGTCAGTCAAAATATCATGGTGTGGGTAGGGTGACAGACTTGTTTAATTATCGGATTTAAAAAACAACAGTCTATTTTAGTATCTTTTTGGTTGGGAAATAGCCTCATGTTTCTTCTTAATGTTATCGTTTTATTAAGCACACGGTCGTTTCGGTACTTGTTTTTGTTCGGCTTGTAGAAATAGAAGGTTATTTCATAACTTTTTCGGTAAGATAGCCTTCTATTTCTTAATATGTGCTTTCCCTTTCTCGATATATACTTGTTGTACTAATGTAAATAGTTGCAATATGTATTCAATTTACTCTCATGATTAAGTATCCGACTATTTAGCATATATGTACCCATCATAAAACCAACACATAAGAGAACTTAAAAAATAATAGAATGGTTAAGTAAACGACTATTTAGCGTCTACAAAAGGGATAAAACCTATATCTAACCCTTAAACTCTTCCCATATACAAATAACTTGGTAATATAGATGTGAAAAGTATAATGTGAAGGAGAAAGAAATGGGCCATAGGATCTTACAGATTATAAAAAATCAAATATAACATTAGCACTGAAATTTTAAAAACACATATTACATACTGTAAATTAATTATGCGTATATCCCAATAATAATTGTCTATTTTCGGTATAATTACAGATTACTATATGTAATGTAATAACAATGTATTGTTTTATGTAAGAATCTGTACAATGTAAGAAACTTAGTGTTAAATTCGGTTCTAAATATAATGCCTTAACATATGCGATAAACATTCCTACATAGTTGTTTATTTAAATATATGACTTTTTAAAAAATAACTGTCTAATTTTAGCTAATTTATAATGTGTAATCGTATAGGATCTATTATGAGTTTTGTTACATTAACTATATACGGAATAACTATCTATTGTGGTAACTATATGACAGCCGTCATGAGCATCTATTTTAGTTATAGGTTTCCATAATTGCATGATCTTGAATTGAGAAAAAGATAGCTTAACAGATTGAGTGCTAAATGGCTGAAAATAAAAAGTTGAGTTATTAAGATTTGAGAAATAGAATTAAGGAAAGAAATTTAGACAACAACATTTAAAACAAACATAGAGTGATAATAACAAAAGACCACCTTCATCTAATCTTTGCTAGTTCTTGCGATTGCTTTGAACAACTCAATTACGTATGTATGGGATGCTCCTACAACATGGTCGCGAGTTAAGCTGGATGTTATCATCAAGCTTGTTGTGAGAGTGGAGCTTCAACAACATGAGTGATCCAATCCCGCTAAGTTCTGAAAAACAAATTAAACCAGTTTATACAACTATGTTGTTGTCGATAGTGAGAACGACGCTTCGTACGAGTGATTCTTTTAATATTTACTTACAATTGTTCATGATCACCCAAAACTTGTGTTTATCTCAGATCGACACTGATATATCACAAAAGGATTGGAGAAAGTAAATAGGATTCTACAATTATCATCATATATTTGAAATAAACATAATTTTCCTAAGTAGTTTTCTTATCTAGTTATATGAAATAAACGTTTATCTTACACATGTCTACATATAACTATAAACGATAACATTATATGTCTATGTACTATATATACTATTTATCGACTATATATAAAATTAGTTGTTAAATATGTAGTCATATTTTTTCTTAGTGGGCTCCATAACAAAATGAGAATGTTTGCAAATTCCCAAGAATCACACCAAAATCTACATAATTTAGTTTGGAAAAATAATCAAATAGATATATATATATATATAATTTTATTAGGAGCATATATACAAACACGTAAAAGTAGATATACATAACTTAGTTTGCAAAAATAATCAAATAAAAATATTTATATATATATATATTTATTAGCAAATGTGATATACTTGAGTGGACTATGATGTAACACGCATCTATTTTTTGTTTGTTTTAATTAAACCTAGCCCGAAAACCAGTCTAATCAAGTGAGAAATAATCAAGTGAGAGAGATAAATAATTGTGGCAGGATTATTCAAGGGTAAAAGAGGAATTAAGTGAAAATTTGGTTCCCCTATTGTTATATCTGCAAATTCGTACAACACATTGCTACTGGGCCCAATTAACCACTCACTTACTAATATTGAGCAAATTAACCCTACAAAATATTATCAATAAAACAAAATACTAACCATTATATACTATTTGTTGACCATTATATTATCTCTTTCGTACTATACTAACCATTATATATTATTAGTAATTATTTATCATTTCATAATAATTATTTGTCCCAAAAACACTTCATAATAATTACATCTTAGGCCACCTCCATCGGTGTTTTTATAAATGGTTTCTAAAATCAAATAATAATATAGTAAGACTAAAAGTAAAGGAAAAATAGATACATTTTCTAAATTGCTATTTATGGAATCGGTGTTAACTTCTGACGACGCATGTATTTTTATGTGATAGGTTAATTTTTTTTATTATTTTAAATAATTAAAAATTATATAAAATTTTATTTTTAAATTATTTGATAACTCTCTACCATGGAGGTGGCCTTATTAGACATATATAATATATCAAATTAAGTTTTTTACTACCGTACTGAATTTTGTATGTCAAAACTAATTCGAGAAAAAATAAAAGGAGATACTATATATAATATATATATGTATTTTATATATATGCATGCATATGAGAGTGCATGCCTGCATGGCATGGCATGAGACGCATGATGACGTGTGACGAATGACGAATTGTTCATCTAAAAAATAGAAGAAATTGACAAAAGTAATGTTAATGCGTGTTTTGCACACAAAAAAAAAAAAAAAATGTTAATGCGTGTTTGGTCATTTGCATGCACGAGACCACGTGACGTTAACATCCCATGCATTTTTTATAAACATACATTAAAATGTCTCTTTACTTCTAAAAATGTCCTCTCGTTGTAAATCCTTTAAAATACACAAAATTATATATGTGAATAGAATATGTAAAATGTTAATTTTAAAAAGAGAAATTCATAAAACTACGTCATTTCAATCCTTCCTTCACAAAATTACATCTAATTCAATTTTTTCCTGATTTTACACCATTTTTAATTTTTAAAAGGTTCAATTATGCTATAAAAAATTACAAAAATTAAAATATTTTTATTTGGGTTCGCTAATTAGTGTTTATGGTATAATATTGAAGGTGTAAATTTTTGTGGGTAATGCTAATTTCGATTTAATTTTTAGTAATTAGGTGTAGTTTTGTGAAGTGATTTTAAAAAGGTGTAGTTTTGTGAAATGCAATTTAAAAGATGTAGTTTTGTAATTCTCTCTTTTTAAAAAGAAATTAGTTAAATTAAGTCATGCTAATTCTTAAAAGAAGAATTAAAAAATTCCAAATTTAGAACGTGTAAACTACATCCATTTATAATTTTATGTTTTTTTTTGTTTTTTTTTAAACAAAAGAAAAGCTTATGTAAGATATTCACATGTGGATTTTATCCAAACGGTTGTCTCGCCGCTTATTTATAATTTTATGTTTTACCTTATATCAAAAACTTCATGGTTTTTAACCCACAAAAATAGGTTGAGTTTCCGTAACTATCCTTACTCCTTAGTCATGAAAAATGGCGGAACCATAACTAATATTCACTGGGGTCATATATTAAAACTAACATCATAGTTATATTATGTCATTTATTTGACATATACATGTGTTGTATCTAACAAATAATAGCATTATTAATGTGATGAACTCCATTGATTATTGTTACTTTTGGTTAGAAAATAGATAAAAAAAAAGAAAAAAATCAATTAGCTAAACCAAATAAGAAGTAAGAAAATGACTAAATAGAAAATAAGGTGGTCAAATTTGACATTTTAGACAAAATCATCTCAAAATATATAGTACATATAAGCATGCAATAAAAAAACATAAAAGTCAAATGGATCAATTGACCCCTCATGACTATATAGCTCAGCCACTAGTCACAATGGTTCACTTTCATTTTTCTTGTTTTGGTAGAATTTTTTTAAATTTTTGTAAGTAGAGAGTAATTAAGTTGCATAATATATTAGTGTTTGCTATATCTTTGCTATATCTAGGACAGTACATACATGTGTGTATTATACCTTTTGATCAAGAAAATATATTATTTCTATTGTTTCATAAAATTAGTTGTTCTAGATTTATTTTAGACACCCAATATTATTATAACATGTAACTATTGAGGATAAATTAATACTAGTTTTAAAAATAAATAAAAAAGACTAAAAGTAGAAAATCCTAAACAAACTTGTGGATATAAATATATATATATTTGATCTTTATGGAGCAAGGTTTCACTTTACACAAAGTATTATGAAATATAAATTTTTGATCTTTATTGAAACAAGGTTTAGTTTTATACAATATAAATCTATTATATAATAGCACAATACTCTCTCCATCTAAGGGATTTACATCATCATCAAAAATAATTAATAAAATTTAATTAAAAAATCATTTAATAAAACTCATTCAATATTAATAAAACTCAAATAAAAAACATTCAATATGATATTTAACACTAATAAAAGACATATATATCAACTTTCTAAAATGAAAATATATAAAATTTATTTGTTTCTCTCTTATACTAATTTTTTCGGAATATTATCACAAAAATTAAAAGTTATAAATGATGTACTATTTTAATATTTATTCAAAACAATTAAAAATTATGACTACATAATATTATTGGTCATAGTTAATAAATAAAAAAAACTTAATAAATAGAAAAATATGGATATAAAGTCGTGGAAATCAAATAAAATGAAACAAATCAAAATACCTAAAACATCTAACAAAATGGGCTAGAGAGAGAATAGTTTAAAAAATAAATAAATATAAATTTATAAATGTTTAAATAACTATAATTTGGGATGGAAATACTCCATATATATACATACTTTCTAAATCCAAATGTTAGTACCAAATATTTGAAATAAACTTAAAATATCCACCGAGAAAACAAAACCTCATACAAAATAAACAATTACATATACAAATAATCCAATAACGTTACAGAGAAAACAAAACAAAATATGATCGAGATTAATTGACTGGTTAAGATCTCCAGGTAAAACCAAAGTAAACAACATGCATACAACTAAAATTAGAGAAGTTGAACGAGGTACACAACAAAAATTTTCTTTACATATTGATATTTCATTGATTTGATGATAAACTAAAACATTCAAACAGAAATTGTTTGTAAAAAATTCATTTTCATTAGATTGGTAAAATATAAATTAGATGGAAAAAATTTAAAGTTAAACTATACCTATTACAAAAATAAAAAGCTTCATAAAACAAACCAAAACCTTCATAAACTCAATGTAAAATTATTTGAAATTACTATAAAAATTAGTAAATATTCCGCGTGCGCGGGATGTTTCCTAGTTTGTGAAATAGGAAAAGGAAATGTGAGATGCCACATTCTTTTACTAATTTTTGGATATAGTTACAAATTAAAAAGAGTTAAATAAAACGACAATTACAAAACTATATCTTTTGAATTGTATTTCACAAAATACACCATTTTAAAGTCAATTTTCAAAACTACATCTAAACACTCAAAATTAAATTCAAATAAACCATATCTACACAATTATACTCCTTTAATAGTATATCATAAACAATAATTAGCGAATCCAAATAAAATTAATGTTGATAATTTTTTAAAGAGTAAATCAATCATTTAAAATTTCAAAAAAATGTGTAAATATATAAAAATATTAAATTAAATATATTTTTGTGAAAGGAGGATTAAAATGGGTAGTATTGTGAATTACTCTTAAATAAATGCTCAAAAAATAACAAAAACTTCATTAAAAAAAAAAGAAATTAGAAAAATCTAATTTTGGAACTTTTTTATAATAAGCGAAAGGTTCCTTCCTACACTTTTCTCCATCTCAATATCTCTCAGTTTCTCCAAGCAGAAGAAGAAGAAGAAGAAATCTTCATCATCATGTCTGGTGGAATCGCACATGGTAGACTAACAGAAGAGCGTAAAGCTTGGCGTAAGAATCATCCTCATGTATGCTCTTCTTCTTCTTCCCCTTTCCTTCTTCTTATTCTTCTTCTTATTCTCTTAAATCATCTTTACTTTTTTGAGTTTCAGGGTTTTATTGCAAAGCCAGAGACTTCTTCAGATGGAACAACTAATTTAATGGTGTGGCATTGTATCATCCCTGGCAAATCTGGGGTATTTACAATTTCCACTAACCAATTTTGGATTTAGGGTTTTGTTTTGTGTAATGTTGTAACATACACCATTAGTATTGATTTTACTCATAAAGCTTGAAACTTGCTAAGTATTGCTATTAAAGGGTTTGAATGGGACTGTTGAGACAAAAAAAGAAGTGAGATTTGTGGTCTTGATGCTTTTTTGTTTTGACAGATTATGTCTTATTATCCAATTTTTTTTTTTACAGATCCTTGTGAAATTTATTTAACTTGCTTTTCTTCTCTTTTGTTTAGTTTCTTTTTCGACTCCTATATTATCGCAGGCAATTAGTATTTCATTAAGATTATTAGATCTCACACATAGGGCCCTTGTATTTGAGAAACAATAGATTAAGAGATCACACATGGGGGGGGGGGGTCTTGTTCATGGTGCTATAAGGGTCAATTTTTGCAGATAGATGTGAAATTAACTTGCTTTCTTCTGTTTAGTAATAAACCTGAAAACCAATATATATATTTGGGTTCGGGTCGGGTTTCACATTTTTAACAAAACCAGACATGAAACCGAAATATTATTATTAGGTTCGGAATTTTCGGGTTTCGGTTCGGGTTTTTTGGGTTTTGGTTCGGATTTTTTGTAGTTTTTGGATTTTTGGTAAGAAATTCGGGTTCCGGTTTCGGGTTATTCGGAGGATTTCGGTTCGGGTTAACCCCAAATTACCCACAAAAACCAAAATAGCCTACTAAAATCCAAACTACCCTATGAAAATTCATAATTCCTTATTAAAACTATATAAACATATATATATATATATATATATATATTCGGGTACCCGTTCGGGTTCGGTTCGGGTACCCGGATTAAAGAATTCTAAAACTCGTTCGGATTTTTTTGAAATACGGTTCGGTTTCGGTTCGGGTTTTTCGGGTCGGATTTCGGGTCTCGGGTGAAATGCCCCACCCTTTGTATTTGAGAAACAATAGATTAAGAGATCACACATAAGGGGGTCTTCTTCATGGTGCCATAAGGCTCAATTTTTGCAGATACCTGTGAAATTAACTTGATTTTCTTCCGTTTCGTTTTAGTATTTAACGCCTATGTTATTTGCAGGGAATTACTATTTGTGCCTTTTTAAGTTCATATAGATTTCAGCATGTCTAGTGATGTATATATTGCTGCTTTCCTTCACTATATTCTTGTGTTATTTGGTTTTTTTTTTTTTTGTTGTTGTTAAGAAGTTAATTGTTATGACTGAATGTTTAGTTAACCGGCTTTGCGTGTGGTTGATGCAGACTGACTGGGAAGGAGGATTTTTTCCATTGACGCTCCATTTTTTGGAAGGTTATCCAAGCAAACCTCCAAAGTGCAAGTTCCCATCTGGTTTTTTTCATCCTAATGTCTACCCTTCTGGAACCGTTTGTCTCTCTATCCTCAACGAGGATTCCGTAAGCAAACACTTGTTCTTTTTACTCTTTCTTTAAGACTTTGGAAAAAGATATGGTTTAAACGGAGAAATCAAAACAAAAAAAAAAAAGCTTACGGGTTTCTTCTTTACCCCTTTCACTCAGGGATGGAGACCAGCTATCACTGTCAAGCAAATCTTGCTTGGTATTCAAGACTTGCTCGATGAACCAAACCCAAACGATCCCGCTCAGACCGAAGGATATCATCTCTTTGTTCAGGTACTTTCTTGAGACTGTGCGTATCATATTCTCTTGTCGCCAGTTTTGGCAATAGAAAGTAGGCAGAATCAGTATATCTTTAGGAGGAGTAGTATTAGTAGTAGTAGCTACTTTCCATGGCATGTAGTTTGTATATAGTAATCTATAGATAAGTTAGTTTCTTTATGTTGTTGTTGTTGTGTGTGGTTTCAGGATAAGACTGAGTACAAGAAAAAAGTGAAACATCAGGCGAAACAGTACCCACCAAGTATTTGATATCTTCTTGCCTCAAAGTCCAAGATTGGTTGTGTCTAATTAATGTATTTGTGTGAAGCCATTCTCTTGCTCTTCTTGTAATTAAGAGACCTTCTTTGTGAACGTTTGTCACTTTTTTTTTTGTTCTTCTTTGTAACAAGATAAAATGTTTTCCCTTTTTTTGTTTGTTCTCAAATTTCTCTGTTATCTCTCTTGCTGTGAGCATTTTCATGGTTTTCTACATTCATAAATATTTTATTTAACCATCATAAAACAAAACATGAAAATACAATTAGACGCTCGTGTTGTTTATTTGGATTTGGCATAGAGGAGATACATGGACATATCCTTAATAAATATACTTTTGAATGATAGAAAACAGAGGAAAAGAGAAAAGGAAAATTGTTTCAAATTCCTTAAGAAAAAAGGAAACCCAAAAATATGTTTTTGTGTATAACTAAGAGGTCCATTAATTAAGAAACAATCCAAAAACTATAAATCAAACAGTTCTCAAGCTCGTCAGCTCTCTAGCTCGTCAGCTCTCTAGCTCGTTAGCTCCCACGAGCTCGCAGCTCCCACCTCGTTAGCTCTCAAGCTTGTCAGCTCTCCAGTTCGTCAGCTCTTAATATTTTTTCGTAACTTTTATTACAATTAATCAAAAAACTTCTTTGCCAACAAAATGGACAAACGTGATGAGTGAAATCAAATTCCAGAAGAAGGTGAAATGGTTTGAGCATTTTATATAATTTGGAAGCAGCAAAATAGAATTTCAGTCTTCCCATGTCATAAAAAATAGTCTAATACATATTCTTGCGAAGCTCTGATTAACACACAATGTGATTTAAATATTTGTTGTTTATGAGTATTATATTAATATTTTAATATAGGTTTACTTTGTAATTAAATGTTAATATTTAAAATAAACTTAAATCAATAAAAAGAAGCCACAAAATCAAGAAGTTGCTTGAGCTATTGAGAAAATTGCTTAAATAAACAACAATTTTTTAATTTTTATATTCTCTTTTTTACTTTTATATTTTTTTATTATTATTTTTGCATAAAAAATCTTATATAGATCTCCATTGATCATGCTCTAAATTTCCTTTAAAGAATCACAAAATAATACACAAACATAAACCGTATATGAACATGTTAAACTAATTAAAGTTTGGAAAGAGTGAATGAAAACTTAAATAAAAAAAGGGGGCTTAGTTAGGAAGGCATGCTCGACTTGATTCACCGTTATACCCATATTTTTCTTGCTTTTTGCGACATTCCGCCTCCAACCTACCAATTTATTTCTAAAATTAAACAAAAGGTTGGACAAAATTAAATCAAATGTGTAAGGGATGTGCGGTTTTGAAAGTTTTATGTGTAAGGGTTGCATTACAAATCCTCAGTTTTTATAAGTTTAAAGTGAAGCCATTAATGTGACTGGTTTGTAGTGGTCATTTAATTGACTGATTTGAGAATATGAAGAAGTTGGGTAATTAAGAAGACATAATAGTGTTTAACTTCACCCGCTCAGACGAATCAATTAAACTCAAGAAGAATATGATGTGAAATTATTTTTCGCGTGTCAATCATTTATTATTTTTCTCAAATAAATATAGCTTAAAATGTGATATTTAATTTACTAGGAAAGAACCCGCGCGTTGCGCGGAATATTCGCTAATTATTATAGTTATTTTAAATAATTTTTTGAATTTACGGGTGTTTTGGTTTGTTTTATGAAGTTTTTTGTTTTTGTAATAAATATATGGTTTAACTTTAGATATTTTCCATCTATTTTTTTATTTTACTAAACTAATGAAAATGATTTTGTTTACGAACAACTTCTGTTTGGATGTTTTAGTTTATTCTCAAACGTATGTTGTTTACTTTGGTTTTACGTGGAAATTTTAACCCGTCAATCAATTTGGATCATATTTTGTTTTGTATTCTCTATATATAACGTTATTGAATTATTTGTATATGTAATTGTTGATTTTATATGATGTTTTGTTTTCTCCTTAAATATTTTAATTTTATTTCATATATTTGGTACTAACATTTAGTTTTAGAAAGTATGTATATATATGGAGTTTTTTTATTCCCAAATTATAGTTATTTAAACTTTTATAAATTTATATTTATTTATTTTTAAACTATACTCTCTCTCACCCATTTTGTTAAATGTTTTAGATCTTTTGATTTGTTCTATTTTATTTGATTTTCACAAGTTTCTATGCGTATTTTTTATTTATTAACTATAATATGACCACTAATATTATGTAGTCTTAATTTTTAATTGTTTTGAATAAATGTTAAACATCATTTATAACTTTTAAATTTTGTGCTTTTAGATAGAAAATTTTAGATAATGGGACATATGTAATATATTCCAAAAAGAATTAGTGTAAGAGAGAATTTTCTTATATATTTTCATTTTAGAAAGTTGATATACATGTTTTTATTAGTGTTAAATATTATATTGAATGTTTTTTATATTAGTTTTATTAATATTGAATGACTTTTATAAATATTAAATGAGTTTTAGTAAATGATTTTTAATTGAATTATTTTAATTATTTATGTTGATGATGTGGATGCCTTATATTGAGAGAGTATTGTGCTATTATATAATAGATTGTTTAAGAAACTGGATAATTTTCCGTCCACTCTCGATCCTTGAAAAAGACTTAAGAATTTGGTCTCTCTACCTTCGCCTAAGCTGTTGAGTGAAAACCAATCTCAATTTAGAACTCATTAACCATCACATTTGATTTAACCATCATTTCTATTAGTACTGTAATTTAAAAATTGAACAAAAATCATTCACACTTACAACTACAATTTCACAAATTCTAAAGTTGTGTTATATGATAAAAAATTCCAAAATTTTACATGAGTATTACTCTTTTGATCAACTTGTGCTCCACATGTACGTCTTCATTTCCGTAAGCCTAAAAATTTTAAATTGTCTTGAAGCTTGAGAATTCACTAAGACCTTATACCCAAACGCCTTCACTTTTCACTGATGTTGTACATGTTTCTTCGGTATTAATCCTAGAATTCAGTAGAGGAAAAATAGTTGAAGCCTGAATGAAGTTTGTATGCCAAATTACTTATTAGAGTAACATATGGCATATATGTTAGTAACATGTATATATAACATATAGTGGATTTACTGGTTTGTTGACAACTATACAATATATGTACTTACTTGTGTGGCTCTTCTTTAGTTTTTAGCTCAAAATCTCTAAAATATGCAATGAAAATAAGTTACAATTAGGGAGAATTACAAAACTACATCATTTGAATTACATTTCACAAAACTACGCTATTTCAAATTTATTTCACAAAACTACACCTAAACGCTCAAAACTAAATCCAAATATACCTACCCACACAATCCCACTCCCTTAATATTATACCCTAAATACTAATTAGCGAACATAAATGAAAAGATTTTAATTTTGGTAAATTTTTAAAGGGTAAATCAAGATTTTAAAATTTTGAAAATATGTAAATATGAGAAAAATTGAATTAGATAGAATTTTGTAAAGGAAATGATGAAAATGTGTAGTTTTGGGAATTCCTCTATATATTATGTTATATATTATTATTATTCGTATTTCTATTATTCCGGTTAGAATTTAGAGAATACGACTTACTCATACTTGAATAATAACAATATATGGAGATCATATCTCAGTTTTTATAGTGTCAATTTATACATGTATTCAACTTTAATTTCAAAAATATACATTAATTCAATAAAACCGTCTAAAATCCGTTTTTCTGATTTGGGAGTAAAATTATTCGTTCATATTTACCGTTTAAGAAACCCGTGATCTATTTGATGACTGTGGTCTAAAACTTTGACGGAGTCTTTACGCCGTTAATCCCGTTAACTTTCTCCGTTAGCTCTCTATATACACTTGAACGGAGATGACACGTTACGACATTCTTCCGTTACAATCTGAACTTTCCCTCTTCTCTCTTCTTCTCTTCTCTCTCTCTCTCTCGCGACGTGGAGATTTTCTCGAGCGAAAGCTTCTTCTTCGTCATGCTTTCGAGATTCTTCACATGGAAGCTTCGTCAGCTTAGCTAGCTTCTCCAGTTTCTAGGTATGGCGATTATCGATTTCGAGCTTAGGATTTTGATTTTGTGTGTTTTCGCGATTGAATCGGGTTTTTGTTTGTTTTTTCTTCGATTTTGCGATGAGATTGTGGTTTAATCGCTATCGATTTTGTAAAAATTCATGTAGAGATTATAGATTGTTGCGTAGATCTCGTGAATCTCCGTCGTCGATTTTGGCGGGAAAATTGATTTTTGGGGGCACGGAGACTTGTTCTTTGGTTTCGTCTTGTCCTCTCGATTCTCACTTGAATCCGTTTTTCTCCACGAATCATGACTTTGTATTGTGAATTTTTCGCCGTCGTAACATTTGGGGCTAAAACCTTCGATTTTGGCGGCCGAGACTTGTTCTTATTATTACTTGAATCTGTTGCTATTGTATTAGTTTCTCTCCACAAATCATGAACTTGTCTTGTGATTTTGTGTTTTCGTGTGTTAAAATTACAGATACTCTTGTGTGAGAGAGAGAGAGAGAGAGAGAGAGAGAGAGAGAGAGAGAGAGAGAGATAGAGACAGTGAAGAACAAGAACGAAGAGGAGAGTCCTGTGACTAACCATACTTGGCCATTGAATAACAAGACTTATCAGAGACGTTGTCACCAGCTAAAAATGTCATCGCTTTTGAGTCCTGTGACACCTAAAAGGAGTTGTAATAGCCACGGTGGTGGTGCTACGGCGAAATCGATTCTTTTCCAATGCTTACGCGACTCTAAATCAGATCCGTTGTCACGTCGTAGTAGAAGGTTTCTTGCTTCTTCTTCGTATGAGTCAGATTATGGTGGCGTGTTGATGGATGGTGTATTGGTTACATCAGCTACTGGGAAGAGAGTTTCGGATTCTCCTTGTAGTAGCTCTCTTGGACGATCTTCTACTACTTCGCGTTCTTCTTCTTTGGTTATTATGAATCAACACAAGAACGCGGAGTTTAGTAGTCCTATAAGCGAATCAGGACGTAACCAGGTGCGTTCTTTTGTTAGTTTAGAACCGGTTTTAGAGGAATGAGATTACCGATTTAGTGTAAAGATGGTTTATATTCGAACATTGACTTTGATATGGTTAGATTAGAACCAGGGTTAGAGGAATAACATCACTAATATGGTTTGAATGTGGTTTATGTTTGAACATTGCCTTTGGTTAGATTAGGACCGGTTTAGAGGAATAACATCACTGGTTTGGTTCAATTTGGTTTTGTATTTGAACATTTCCTTTGATATGATTCGAATCAGGACATAACCAAGTACATTCTTCTTTGGTTAGATTAGAACCGATTTAGAGGAATAACGTCATTGATTTAATTCGAATATGTTGTTTATATTCGAATATTGCCTTTGGTATTCAACAATGGTCACAACATAGAGATGTTTAGAATAGTAATGATTTGATGTCTTATGAGGATTGTTATGAACCCAAAAGAAAGCTGAGACTGGACCTGATCAAGTTCAAAATGTCTATTTTTGTTGTTGAACATTAGTTACTAGTGTAGATAATGTCGAACTTTCAATGTTCTTGCGTATTCTAGAGAAACAAAGATTGTGTATCTTATCGAAACTATGCTCTTGGTTATGTCTTTATCTATTCACAGGAAGCCAATCGGTCTCACTATTGACATCTATGTGCTATAAGATAAGCATATACTGTATATACTATCACAACTCGGCTCTTGGTCATGTGTTTCATCGTATGTCTTTCAAGAGAAGTATATACTATCATAACAAGGCTCTTGTTTATGTGTTAAATTGTACGCGTTAAGAGTTTGTTCTGTTGATTTTGCAGGATACTACTCGGTCTCAGCATTCTTCAGCTGGGAAAGCAGAGATGTTAGCAAATAGTCCTTGTACAAAAGCAGAGACACCAAAGGTTTACTTCACAACATTTGTGTATCCAAATTACGAAGAGAACCATATCTCTCCTTGTCCTCAAATTTGCTATTTGATCTCTTTATTCATAGGCTGCTAATACATTAAAGCTTCGAGCTACAGAAGAACCATTCATCCCAACGCCGAGATCTACACAAAGCCTAGCTTATCCCCTCCCAATCCAACAACTTCCTTATGATCATGACCTTTACTTTCAATGGAGTGTAAGTCTAGATCTTTTGTTTCAGAAACTAATTACGATTATTCTTCGCTTAATTATATAATTCAATCCTTATCCTGCAGAACCAGCAGCTTGCTTGGAGCTACGGTCATCAGTATCCGCCTCAGAGCTACGCTTACCCGAGACCACCTCCTCTGTTCTTACACGCTTACCCGAGACCACCTCCTCTGTTCTTACACGGGCATGACCCCTATCACGCACGTTACATATCTCTGAGATCCAACGATTTCAACCAATCACCTTCCTCTAGCCAGCTCACCAGAGAGACACATGTTTCTTCTACTAACTGTACAACCAGCCATGGCTCAAGACTAGACTTTCCACTTTCTGTGGATGGACTCAACACAGTGACCAAAAGACCAGTCTTGTTTTCACCTTCTAATAAGCTTGAAACAATGACACATGAAACAGACCTGTCTTCAGTATGTGATGAGCTTAAGACAACAATGGTGACGGAATGGAAACCCTAACAAAAGCACAAACCGATGTTGCAAAATCGCAAGGCAGGATCTTACCAGATGATGTTTTTGGATGCAACAACAACATTCTGTTCATAAAAACAAACTTTATTACATATTATAGAAAGTATCATAGATTTTTGTTTCACAGTATCATTCTGTACATATAAAGGAATCTTGGTTTTTCTTTACATTACATACAATGAAAGCTAATAGATAGAAAAAAACCAAATACGTCTAAAAGACAGACTTGTATAGTTTTTTTAAACACTTCTTTTTGTGACATAATTAGGGGGAATTACAAAACTATGTACACACTTTACAAATTTCACCTATTTAAAATTTTAAAGTCCATCTTTATAACTACACTTAAACATTAAATAAGTAAATATTAAACTCAAATAAACCCTAAACACAAAACCTTACCCCTTTTAAAACTAAATCCTAAACACTATAGTATTATGTAAACATAATCATAAACAAAATTGTTGACCAAAAAAAAAATCATAAACAAAATATTATAAAAATTGATATTTTCTTAAATTTTGGTTATGAATTTATTTTCAAGTAATTTTTTTTAAACCGTTTATTTATAATTTTTGTTATGTATATCATTTGCAATTTTAGCAATTTTAACCCGTGAAACTAAAACCTAAATTATAAACCGCAAAAAGATATTGATTTTCGCATAATTTGTTTCTCTTAAGTAAAATAGTGTAGCTCTTACGTTATTATTATATAGAGGTTTTACTGTATTAATCAAAAAGAGTATATAATTGATCCAATTAGATACTAATAAAGTAATTAACGTACGAGGATTGATATAGCCGGGAAGCCCAATAGATTTCCGGCTACAACAAAGCGCATTAGATAGATAGACTAATACTTATATACTAATAATTCTCTTAGTAAAATAGCGTATTTCTGACGTTATTAATTTATAAAAAATTTACTATACTATTGAAAAAGAATATATGATAAATCAAGCTCCGGATCATAGACTAAATAAAGTAAATTTGTTTACCGGGATTGATATGGCCGGGAAGCCTAGTAGATTCGCGGATACAACAAATCGCATAAAATAAGCCGGAGAAAGACATAAATTTGGGTTATAAGAAGTTGTAAACTATGATGCACATTTATATATTTAAATCGAAATTGAGAGTTTAATTATGTATAAATATTATAAACATTTGTTAGCGGATAAAATAGTTATCAATCAGTAAGAAAAGCGTAGGATATAACCTAATAATATCCCTACCCATAACTCCGTCACTCGGTAAGTATTTTATTAATGAAATCTATTTCATGATACTACAAATCAAAGCATTTATAGTTGAAAATATTTTTCAAAATCTCGCCAATGTCTTATTTTCACACAATATCAATGCATTAAATGATTTGTCTTCAATATCAATGCATTAAATGCTTGTGAGCGTATCAAATCTCTCTAATATCTTTTCTCTTACACATTATCTACTTAATAGTGTTTGTGTCTCCAACCGCCATCTTTAGAGTATCACAACGTAAATGTATTTTCGTCAAGTTATGTAATGTTGTTAGAACAAACAAAACTCACTATTGATGCTAAAAACTAATTATCAAGTTATCCATGTAGATATATTTACTTCATCCAAAAAACTATTGAAAATTATACTTTAATGAATATTAATACTTATATATATAAGCTTCAATATCTAGTTAATGCAAAGTTAATATACATTTTAGGATCAAGAAACTCTACTAGATTAAAGGCACTTCCTCGTAAACTAAAATTATTAATGTTGAAAGCCAAAATTTCAAGAATATGTGATAAATATGAAAGTGGGTCAAACTTATGTAGCCTCAAATTAGTAAGTGTGAAAAGAAACTATACTAAATATACATTTTTTACCATTAGAACCCATACAAATGAATCTCTGTTATTTTCTCTACAAAAGAAAAACATCACATAGATTCATTTTTTTGCAATCTCCCAACAATGTATCATATAAATATATATTTCCATAATTTAATCACTTCACCAAACTTGTTAAAATGCCTTGAAAGGTTATCCTTGGTTATAATTTAAGCACGATCCTCCTCATCTAAACAAGCACAATACCATAAACATATTTCAAATATTTTAGATTATTCTGTAATTGATGTGTTATATATATGTTTTATTTGCTTTTTTACACCGAATAAATATATAGTAATTTATGATTAATGACATGAGTTGTCATGTCAATTATATATTTAATTCGTAATTATGTATATTGTCGACAAAAAAAATTATAGCTAAAATTTATTGGGAACTAAAAAATAATCTTGTCAAAATCGTCATGTAAAGTTTTTCACACATATTAAGAAAACTATTGAAAGTAAAATTTATTGGATTTCAAAAAATATTTTGTCAAAAATATGTTGTAGAGTTTTTCAGACATATTAAAATATATAAATAAGCTTCTATATCTAGTTAATGCAAAGTTAATTTAAATTTTTGCGATAAAAAATGTACTAGATCAAAGGCAATTCCTTGTAAATTAAAATTAACTAGATTCTTACCCGTAATTGATGTGTTATATATATGTTTTATTTGTTTTTTACACCGAATAAATATATAGTAATTTATGATTAATGACATGAGTTGTCATGTCAATTATATATTTAATTCGTAATTATGCATATAGTCGACAAAAAAAATTATAGCTAAAATTTATTGGGAACTAAAAAATAATCTTGTCAAAATCGTCATGTAAAGTTTTCACACATATTAAGAAAACTATTGAAAGTAAAATTTATTGGAATTCAAAAAATATTTTGTCAAAAATATCTCTACACATATGAAAATATATAAATAAGCTTCTATATCTAGTTAATGCAAAGTTAATTTAAATTTTTGCGATAAAAATGTACTAGATCAAAGGCAATTCCTTGTAAATTAAAATTAACTAGATTCTTACCCGTAATTGATGTGTTATATATATGTTTTATTTGCTTTTTTACACCGAATAAATATATAGTAATTTATGATTAATGACATGAGTTGTCATGTCAATTATATATTTAATTCGTAATTATGCATATTGTCGGCAAAAAAATTATAGCTAAAATTTATTAGGAACTAAAAAATAATCTTGTCAAAATCATCATGTAAAGTTTTTCACACATATTAAGAAAACTATTGAAAGTAAAATTTATTGGAATTCAAAAAATATTTTGTCAAAAATATGATTTTTCAGACATACTAAAATATATAAATAAGCTTCTATATCTAGTTAATGCAAAGTTAATTTAAATTTTTGCGATAAAAAATGTACTAGATCAAAGGCAATTCCTTGTAAATTAAAATTAACTAGATTCTTACCCGTAATTGATGTGTTATATATATATGTTTTATTTGCTTATTTACACCGAAAAATATATAGTAATTTAAGTTTAATGACATGAATTGTCATGTCAATTATATATTTAATTCATAATTATGCATATTGTCGACAAAAAAAATTATAGCTAAAATTTATTGGGAACTAAAAAATAATCTTGTCAAAATCGTCATGTAAAGTTTTTCACACATATTAAGAAAACTATTGAAAGTAAAATTTATTGGAATTCAAAAAATATTTTGTCAAAAATATCTCTACACATATGAAAATATATAAATAAGCTTCTATATCTAGTTAATGCAAAGTTAATTTAAATTTTTGAGATAAAAAATGTACTAGATCAAAGGCTATTCCTTGTAAATTAAAATTAACTAGATTCTTACCTTGTGAGATCGCCTTAACTATGTCATGTTTATCTTTGTCTTGTTCTTGTTATCTCCATTTATGTAATTTTATTAAATAATATGTGACCCACAAAAACAGGTAATTATATAAGCATGGTAGGCTCATGAAGACGTCTTTGGGCATATGCTTAGATAATTTTTTGTTTTTTGAAGTTGTTCAATTTATATGTTTTAAATTTTGAAATCCTAAAATTTAAGAGTTTTTTCAACGTGGGACCGTGTGCTAAATGTTCATCTTTTTCTAAAATTTAAATTTAAATTCAAACCAACCAACAATTGTTTTGTTTTCATTTTAGTACTAACCAAACGTGGATCATATGTGGTCTAGTGTAGTCTCATCTCTCAATACTCAATAGTTTATTTATCATATTGTCTCCATCACTTTCCTAGGTAACTAATTGTTGAATTGTCTCTCTAAGTACATGTATATAAATATATAATGAAAACATTGTGAGGCCGTGACCAGAGCCGCGCCAGGGTTAACTGATGCCCGAAGCTAACCAAAAAAAAAATCCTAAATTTTTACGTCATGAATGAATTAAATTTTAAATTAGAATTTTAATTTTAATTTTTTTTTGGTTTTGTAGAGTTTTGAAAAAAAAATTGAGAGAACCTAAATATAGAAAAAATATACTCTTTCTCTTTAATACTTGGATAAACCAATAAGAGAAAATTAGTTTTTTTTTTCATTTTAAGAAAACTAAGTTTTTAAAATCTAAATAATAAAAAATTAGCTTTTTGAAATTTAGCAAACATTCAACCCCTTAAATGTATTAATTAACCAGAGCAACGTTTAATTTTACCTATTTGATGAACAATTCTCCCTCTCTCTCTCTCTTATCTTCGTTTCACATATTCCTCCGCCTCCGTCTCCGTCGCCGGAGCTTCTTCTACTAACCGATCGATTCGCTGCATGGCCGCCGTCGTTTTCGTCATTCGCAGGCGGAGATGCTTCCTCCTCTTCTCCGAGTCAGAGATCCTCCGCTTCGTCCGCCATTGATTTTTCCTGTATCCCCTTTTAGCTTCAATAGGATCATTCGTTGTGATTTAAACCCTTAGATTTGAAATTATCCGCCTGATTTAACCATTTTAGAACATACGAAATTGATACAGGTTTAGGATCTGTGTGGTTCAAAAGATTATGTCTTGTTGTTGTTGTTGTTGTTCATAGTGTAAAAGAAGGATCTGTGTGGCTCATAAGATAATTTGCTGTTCATAGTGTAATAAGGATCTGTGTTGTTCATAGTTTAATAAGGATTTGTGTGGTTCATAAGTTCATGTTCTTGGCCATGTTGTTGTTCATAGGGATCTGTGTGGGCTCATTAGTTAATTTTTGTTGTTCACTTAGTGTAAAGAATGATCTGTGTGGTGGAGTTAACTTTAAATCTTTCATGTATGGATACATACTATTGAATGTTCTTTGAAATTCAGTAATTCTTCAGGGGAATGAAACTATGGCATAGTTATGTGATGGTTACTTTGATGATCTATAGGAATTACACGTTGTTCGTAGTTATGTTGATGTTTGTAATTCATGTGGTTTAGCTTTGATATTATCCGCCTAATTATTATATACGAAAAACTCCAAGAAATTAGAAATTGTGATACATGGTTTAGGATATGATGTGTGGTTCATATAACTTTGAAAACATTTCATGCTTGGCTACATTCTGTTGAATGTTCTTGTCGATAGATTGTATCTGAAATCTGTGGGAAGTGAAATGATTTAAAAGTTATTTGATGTTTACTTTGATAATTTGTCAATTATACACATAGTGCTTATAGAGTTTTATATTACATTTTATGGTAATACATCTATATATATATATATATATGTGTGTATATAAGACAACACAAAGAGCTAGTTAGATCACATGTATCGGTTTTCATTGGTCTCATTGCTTCTATGTATATAAAAACAGACAGACACCCAGAGCTGGATGGATTAAAAGAGATGTTAAAGATCCGGAATCAATAACAGATCACATGTATCGTAATCTCTTCAGATATTCCCGGTGTTAACAGAGACAAGTAAGATTCTTTGTTTCTTGGTAAGAAAAACATAAACACTTCTTTTACACGTTCTCTTGGCTTTTCTTTCTTGCAGATGCATGAAAATGGCGATTGTTCATGACATTGCGGACGGTTTAGCTCTTTCACTAATCTTAGAGAATGTAATCGCAAACTGTTTTGAACTGTGTTTGATTGTTGTTGTTAAGCAACCGAAGCACTCTGAACACATGTGCAAGCTTTTGGGTGGAGGAGAAAGAGGTTGGTTTTTGGTTTTTGGTTTTTGTAAAGATTGATAGAGATTTAAAATATTTAAGTATAAAAGTTCAAGTTCAAGTTGGTTTTTGTAAAGATTGATAGAGATTTAAAATATTTCCAAAAATCACATAATAATATATTAAATTTAGGTAATGACCAAATCCAAAGGAGTATATTTTGATTGAGAACAATATGTACATAAAAATCAATCTTGACAACTTCAAATTTCTTAACAAAACGTGAACGTATTGAGAACTTAATTCAAATTTCAAACAATTTCTAAAACATATAATTTCCTAATATTTCTGTTTCTACAACCAAATATTCCCTTATTATTCCACGTTCTATTTATTTCTTTTCCTAAATACAAAATTATTGATTTTTTTTCAAAAATAAAACTTTACAAAGATCTTTGAGTTTCATAATACAAACGAGGTTCTAGGGTTTTACTTTTATCATTTTATTCATATACAAAACTCAAAAAAAATATAGAACAATGGTAGGAGATGATTTATGCAAAATTACACGTTTATCGGATAAGGGTAGTGATGAAGACAATTCCAAAATAATACACACCAATACAATCATAAAGGTTAGTAGATTACTCTCTAATTAAAAATCGAATTGGTATACTTACGTTTTTGATTTAAAGTTTAGTATTCATCCTCCATGGGGTAATTTTTTAATATTTGTGGTATTGTGTTTCCTCTTTGTTCTTCTTATCTTTTAGCTTTTCTCACCTAAAGAATGATTGAGTATCTTCAGATAAATAAAGAAAAACAACATATTAGTTAAAAAATTTAATACTAATTACGATGGCACATTAAAACAACACATTTGTTCTAGTAATAATACTTATAACTTTATGTTTAAGGTTTATACAAACAATATTAAATATAGCTTAAAAAAACCAAAACTGAATACATTTAATTTGCATATAAACTTATAAACATCACATAATTGTTTACAAAAACCTAAAACATCATTTATTCAAACAAGGACGGATTATTAATTTACTTGGATTCGAAGAGATCAAAATGTCTTTGGACTTTGGTCTTCATTCACTTGTTTGCATTTACATTCACAAATATAATACGTGCTTTAGAATACTAATCTCTTTGGTTAGATTTGGAGACTATATGTTTTTCATTGAATATATTATTTGTAGTATTTTGTACATTGTATTAATATAGATGATAAATTTGTAGGAGGAGAATATTGGTGGTGAAGAACGAGGTGGCTCAAGTTCAAACATGTGCCATCAGTGTCAGAGAAATGACAAAGGGAGTGTTGTCCGTTGTTTGAACTGCAAGCGAAAGCGTTATTGCATCCCTTGCTTAGACAAGTGGTATCTTATCTATCTATTTTTATGTTATCTTGACTACTTACATTTACTTACCTTGGGGTTTTTTTGTATGAAGCCACCATTAACGTATTTAAGTGGTATACGCATATGTATATTAGGTACCGTCGCACACCGAAAGAGAACATTGCCGAGAAATGCCCATTTTGCTGCCATATTTGCAATTGCAAATCTTGCTTGCGCCTTGACATTAAAATCAAAGTAACCATCATCTATTATTTTACACCTAACTTCTTTTGTTATATTTTGCTTTTTTTAAGATCCTAATAATAGCATATGATTAATTAGTCCAAATACATTTGGTAGGGGATTAATTCAGAACTCAAGGTTAGTGAGGATGAAACTATTCAATACTCCAAGTATATGCTTAATAGACTTCTCCCACTACTCAAGGAGATTGACGATGACCAAAACCGAGAAATAGACATTGAAGCACGCATATCAGGCACTCTCCATGCTTTTATTTATCATCACGCATATTTTCTATTTCCTTAAGTTATGTTATGGGTTTAGGCATTGTAAACTGATTATCTTAAAAATGTTAAAATTTAACAGGTGTGAAGTTCGAAGAGGTGAAGTATGAACTCGCTAATTGTCCCCTTAATGAAAGACTATATTGGTAATCACATTTGACACTTTTTCTTAACAACAATATCAAAATGACAAGTTTTTTTATCTTATCATAATCAATCCTTGTTTTTTAACTCTTTGGACATACAGCAATATCTGCAATACTTCTATAGATGATCTTCACAGAAGTTGCTCGTCATGTAAAGCTGATATATGCCTTGATTGTTGTGTTGAGATCCGCCAAGGAAAGCTTAAGGCATCTCAGAACCATGTTTTACAAAACTATGTTAACAGAGGTTTCGAGTATCAACACGGTGGCAAGGAAGTTGTTGTTAAATCTCGAAAACAGCCGCTTAAGACGAGGAAAAGAAAACAGAGGACCTTGCCATCTCCGTGCACAGCGAATAAAGCTGGAATCATTACTTGTAATCATTGCTCTGTTGGTGTAGAACTGAAGCACATGCTTCCTATTGGTCACATATCTGATTTGGTCAGAAAAGCAGAAGAAACCGACAAGCTTTTAAAGTTACCTGAATTAACGGTTAATAAGGAGCCATGCACTTGCTTTAACTCTAAAGGTCTTAACAACGAGAAAACATTGAAGGCGGCTTGTCGGAAAACCTCACATGACAACTACCTGTATTACCCAAGTGTTCAAGACAAAGACTTGAATCATTTTCGGCATCACTGGGAAAAAGGCGAGCCTGTGGTTGTAAGAAATGTGCTCGATATTACAGCTGGTTTGAGCTGGGAGCCAATGGTAATGTATAGAGCGTGCCGTCAGGTCAAAAACATAAAGCATGACCAAATTCTAAAAGTAAACGCTGTTGATTGTCTGGACTTTTGCGAGGTTAGTTTTCTCTTCAAAAAAATCACACTACTCTCTCTGTTGCTTTAGCTGTAACTAATGATCTTCTTCATTTAATGGTTTGTAATTCATCGATGCAGGAAACGGTTAAACTTCTCGATTTTTTTAAGGGCTACACAAAGGGATGTTTTGATCCCATGGACTGGCCTAAAGTTCTGAAACTAAAAGATTGGCCTCCTTCTAAAACCTTCCAAGAAAACTTGCCACGACACTGCGAAGAGTTCCTATGCAGTTTGCCGTTTAAGATGTACACTAACCCTGATAACGGACCTCTTAATCTTGCTGTGAAATTGCCTAAAGATTGCTTGAAGCCAGACATGGGGCCAAAGACATATGTTGCCTATGGATTTGCACAAGAATTTGGCCGCGCAGATTCTGTCACCAAACTCCATTGCGACATGTCTGATGCGGTTAGTACTCATTTCATTTCTGTTTTTCATTTTCTTGTCTTTGTTATACTCATAATGATCCCATAGTCTAATGATAATACACAATCATATACTATGGTCTGCCAATATAAAACAAACTGAATATTCAATATATATGTGTAAATTAACAACCAAAGCTCTTTGTTATTATTATTATTATTTTTCATTCTTTCATGATTAGGTTAACAAATATCATATAACATTGATGTAATGGTAATTGCAGGTGAATGTGTTGACCGATGTAAGTGAAGTGCTTATTCCTGATAAAAAAAAATCGATTATAGCAAATCTTAAAGAGAAGCAGACCAAACAAGATCTCAAGGAGCTGTTTGGCTCGGTACCTAACTACAATGAAAAGAACACTACTAAACAAGAAGAAGAAGAAGAAGAAGAACGTGAGTATCTTGGAACTGATGGAGGAGCCCTTTGGCACATTTTCCGCAGAGAAGACGTTTCGAAGTTAAGAAAATATCTTGAGGAACATCACAAAGAGTTCAGACATACATATTGCTCCCCTGTTTCTCAAGCATGTTTTTTTCCCTCTTAATCTTTTGTCTCTACAATCACTATGTGGGTATTGGTTACATTTATATTCTTTTCTCTTTTTTTTCAGGTAATGGATCCCATTCATGATCAGACTTTCTATTTGACTCGATATCATATAAATAAGCTGAAAGAAGAACATGGTATGTTATGATAACAATAAGGTTATAAACTTATGATAAAATACATTGGTCATGTTATGTTATGTTGTGTTGTGTAGGTATTGAACCATGGACATTTGTTCAGAATCTTGGAGATGCTGTCTTAATACCTGTGGGATGCCCTCATCAAGTAAGAAACTTGAAGTCTTGTACGAAGGTGGCGCTCGACTTTGTATCACCTGAAAACGTAAAAGAATGCTTTAATTTGGTCAAAGAGTACCGACAACTTCCACTAAACCATCATGCAAAAGAAGAAAAGTTACAGGTATAGAAAATATGGTATAACTTTTGTTTGTTTTTTGCTTGTTTATATAATTATTATTATAATTATTCAAAATCAAATGTTAACTATTGTGTGTGTTTGTTTTTTTTAAAATAGGTAAAGAAGATGGTAGTGTTTGCAATTGATGATGCTCTCAAAGCCTTAAAAACAAACATGTGAGTTTCTTTTACACTTCCTCCAACTATATATAAATACACATTAATAAACTTAGTTCTTGTGTGTGTGTGTGTGTTTTGGCTCAGTTCTTCGGAGGCAAAAAAGGCGAAGAAGGTCGATATGTTCAAGCTAAAATATTACAGAAAGAAGAAGCTTGGAGGGTACCACAAGGATGTGCTTATAGGGCATAGACTCTAAGAGAGGAAGAGGGTCTTAGTCACTTTTACTTATAATATTAAACTAAAGTTCGGTTCACTATTTTTATTTGTTGTGCTTATTTTGAAATCGCCGAAGAGAGTTATATATATTTTTTATTTTCAAAAACCGCAAATTTAATATATGGAACTAAATACGGACCCGCACATACATTTTTGTAATTTTTAAATAATAAGATATCTTGACAAATTTATATATTTAAAGTTATTTGGTAAATCATATATTAAAATAATTTTTAAAAGTTTATCGAATATCCATAATAATAATAACAATACTAAAATTTATATCTATGATAATGATAATAATAAAAAAGTTTTTGGATAAATATTTCTATCTTTTTATTTTTTAGTTATTAATTATGTTAAAAATAGATTTGATCGTAATAATATTATTTTAGTGTTTTTACATTTTGAAAACTTAAGTATTATATTTATTTTGATGATATTTTGGTTAATCGTCAAAAATCTTCGATGAATGCAACCCGATTTTAACCGTTGAACGAATCTTTGAATTTCTTACGAACGTTTAAATCATAATTGTGTGAGTCTGCAAATTCTCGCACTTGCGCCTGCAATTACTACGGCTAAACCAATCTAGTTCAAAGAAATTAAAAAACTACTTAAAAAGTGATTTGTAAACTTTTTTTAATTTGTTTATCATATTTTTACTCTATTATTTTTGCTACCCAATTATGAGAATGTACAAAAAAAATAACTCAAAATCACATATATGCCATTGTGCATAAAAAATAAATAATTTTGACCATTTAATTACGAAAAATCAAATAAGGAAATATTACAATTCTCTCTAAAACATGACTCAAATATTAAGGAATTTATGTACAAATCATTTTGAAAACAAAATAAATATATATAAGTCACACAAATACTCTATTACATATTTTTTTTTTTATAAAAATACCATTAAAAATTTACTTAAATCAAAATACCATTAGAAAGAGTTTGTAAC
Source organism: Cochlearia excelsa (assembly GCA_963556525.1). Taxonomy (NCBI): domain Eukaryota; kingdom Viridiplantae; phylum Streptophyta; class Magnoliopsida; order Brassicales; family Brassicaceae; genus Cochlearia; species Cochlearia excelsa. The sequence goes on along the minus strand of OY748329.1, from coordinate 31,030,265 downwards.
AAAAAACATTATTTTTTACAAAAAAATAACACAAAAATTTAAAACAAGTTTAATTATATTATTGAAAATTTTAAAACGAGTTGAAACAATTTTTTCTAATATATCAAACAATAATATTATATATTTTAAATATGTTCACAATAATTATTAGAGAAATTCACACAACTACACTCTTTCAACCCTCCCTTCACAAAACTACACCTAATTCAATATTTTCACAAGTTTACACCCTTTCAAAATTTTAAAAGCTTGATTTACCCTTTTAAAAATTACCAAAATTAAAAAAATTTCATTTGGGTTCGCTAATTAGTGTTTAGGGTATAGTATTAAGGGGTATGATTGTTTGGGTAGGGTTTATTTGGATTTAATTTTGAGTGTTTAGGTGTAGTTTCGTGAAGTATTTTGGAAATGGTGTAGTTTTATAATTCTCCCCTAATTATTATATATATAATGAAAATAATTATAATTTTAAATCATTTAGAAAACATAAATCTCTGGTGTTGTTAATTCTTATTTTAGATTACTAGGAATTGCCAAAACTATAAGATTGAGAGAAATAAATTTAATCAGAAGTGAATCATTTAGTTACATAATGTGACACATGTATTATAAATTATCGGGAGAATTACAAAACTACACTTATTGAATTACATTTCACAAAACTACACCGTTTAAAAATTTCTTCGCAAAACTACACCTAAACACCAAAAATTAAATTCAAATTAAACCTACTCATACAACCCTACCCCATTAATCACTATACCCTAAACACTAATTAGCGAACCCAAATTAAAAAAGAGGAATTCACAAAACTACACTCTTTCAACCCCTCCTTCACAAAACTACACCTAATTTAATTTTTCACATATTTACACCTTTTCAAAATTTTAAAAACTTGATTTACCTTTTAAAAAATTACCAAAATTAAAATCTTTTTCATTTGAGTTCGCTAATTAGTGTTTAGGGTATAATATTAAAGGGGTAGGATTGTGTGTGTGTGGGTATTTTGGATTTAATTTTGAATAATTATGTGTAGTTTTGTGAAGTATTTTGGAAATAGTATAATTTTGTGAAATGTAATTCAAATGGTGTAGTTTTGTGATTCTCCCATTTAAAAATTTAATTTTGGTTAAGTTTTAAAAGGTAAATCAACCTATTGAAATTTTAAAAGGTGTGTGAAAAAATTAAATTAGGTAAAGTTTTGTAAATTAAGGGATGAAATGGCGTAGTTTTGCCAATTCCTCTAAATTATTTGTACATTATATTATTACTAGTGTTAGGCCCGCGCTATGCGCGGACAATTAATCTAATTTTTTCTCAAGAAAATTAATCTAATATTTATTATCGTATGAAGAAATGGTTTGAATAAATGGTGATTAAAAGATAAAATAAGTAGGACAATCAAATTCAAAATTTTATTGTTGTAAAATCGACAAAACAAAATTTTGCTTTGCCTAATTTGTATAACTTAACTAATTCATGTTTTGTATATATCTATATTGAAACAAAAATTCATAATATACAAATAATATCAAATTGTTCAATACATATAAAAGTCAAATCTATAAAATTTTATTAATCCTAATGAAAAAATTAAGTTAATTAACCACGATGACACTCCATGAATAAATACTATAAAATTTAATATTATTATTTTATTCCTCGAAACACTTATTCCCAACATAAACCAAATCCTCTTATCTTCTCTCTTCTTCTCCTCGGAAAAAATCTTCTTCTTCTTCTTGCTCTCGTCTGAATCGAAGGTATACATGCTTCTCTTTCTTATCTCTAATTTCGAAATCTCTGTTTCTTCTATGCTCTGTTTAGTTTCTTCCTTCTTGTTGCGTTTAGTCCGTGTCCGTGTTCGAATTTGAGATCTATAGTGTTCGAATCAGCTCATAGTAGAATTCGAATTACAGACAGTGTTTTGTCTTTGGTCTTGTGTTTGTGTCATTGAATTGATCTTTTCTGTGGCTTATGTCTACTACTTATTGTATCTGTATCTGTTTCTGTGTTTGTGCCTTTAAAGGGATTTCTCATGTTTTTATCTTCTCCTTGTTAGGTCTTGTTAGGACGACGCTGATGTCAAAGCTGACACTGACATTGAAGACAGTGATGAGTGACGATGAAACATCGAATCTTGTAACCGCAAGGAAGTAACCGAGCAGAAAATAAGCACATCATCCATGGTCGAAACATGGTGCAAATCAATCCAAAACGCAGCCAAACTATTCAGAGTCTGCTCAATCTTGAGAGCTTACAGAACATCTTATCATTGCAGCGACGACACAGGTTACTATCAGACCGCAGAGTTCAGCGTAATGTCGGGTGTTGTCTTTAACGAGATTATGATCTTCGTGCTTTGCGACGGTATACTTCCTAAGCTTTTGAGGCTACCCGCGACGGGTGATATGAAAGATATGGTTTTGGAAGTTACGAACACGAGGCCGTAGAAGAATTATAACCATTTGGTTAAATCGTATTTAGGGAACTCGCTTGATGTTTTGAATCAGATGACCATCACGGGGTTGATATCGTTTACTCTGCGCCGCTTTAAGTATTCTCAGGTTTTGTTATTGGCCTCTTGAGGAAATACATTAAGGTGCGTTTTTGGTGTGTGTAATATTGTTTAAACATCACAAGAGTTTTAGTTTCAAGATATTGGTGTTAGTTTTGAGGTTTTTTATGATTTCGTTTCAAGGTTTTACGTTAGAGAAGGAGGTTCAACCATTCTAACACTTTGTCTACAAGATCTATCAGATACACTGTCAGCCATTTTTTCGAGGTGAAGCCTGTGGAGACGGACGTCTTCTGATCAGTTGCTTACCCTGATGGCACCTACTGGGAATGGGCAGCTTAACCCGAGTACTAGGTCTATCAAGGTAATGACAGAGAACCCTCTTGTTGTCATGTTTCTTTTCTAGCAGTATAGCCGTCTCGTCGAGACCAACATTCCTCATTTGCACATTTGAAGCCTCTCAGTTCATAGAATAGAAAGGGTGCACAGGTTAAGGTGAGACAATGGAAGAAAACCTATATGCGACGTTTCTAATTTCTATATGGTTACATCTCTTCCTTAGCTAACTCGTTTTTCATGGCAGACTGACTTGTTGTGCCAAATATATCCGGTCCACACGAAGAAAGCATAATGCAAAAGCATTGTGAATTTGCTTGTGACCCTGTTCAGATTCTGCATCTATTATAGCCTACACGCGAAGATCGTTTACTCTTCGCCGCGGAGATGTTTCTCTTTCACAGGTTCTTACTTTGAATTGTATTTAACTTTGGTCTTGATCTTTCATTTTAAGTGAAGTATGTCATTATTACAGTATACTTAGTTATTGCTATCTCTTGTGTAAGATCTTAGAAATGTAACATATCTTTCTTTCCACATTTGTTTGTTGTTGTGCTTAGTGACTGCGCTTTCCTTGACATTCCTTCTGAATTTTACTATAAATATTGTCGCAGTTATCGCATGCACGTCTCTACTATCCTCTCTCTCTCTCTCTCTCTCTCTCTCTCTCTCTCTCTCTCTCTCTCTCTTGGTATCCATACAACATTGTGCCTGGCTGATGCAAAATCTGGTAAGTAGAAATTTGCCACCGCGCTTGTCTTGTCTTAGTATAATATTGATAAAACTACTGAAAATATATTGTGACTAGGAGTTTAACTGTCGCGTGATTTATTATAATATATAATGGTCTTTTGTTTTTTTTTGGGGTTTTGCTTCTTCTAATAAGTGTATTATAAAGAAAATTGAATTGTTATTGTGAAAATTAAAGAATCTCAACATTTACCACACACAAAAAAAAAAGAAACAAACCTGATCAAAATATCGAATTCTTTTAAAAAATGTAACACACTTAATAAGTGTTTTGAATTTGGGCCTCACATACGGCCCATTAAAATGCTCAACATCGAACACAAATCTCCCGAGACAGAGAGACAGAGAGAGAGAGAGAGCGATACATAGAGAGGAAAAAAAACAAACCATTTCCTTGTCAAGCAATCATCTTATAAGGTAAGGTAATGAATCTTCTTATTAGGGTTTCCACCATTGTTGTTTCTAGTTTCTTTAGTTTTTATGATTTTTTTTTTTTGTTAAAATTTTAGTTTTTATGATTCAAACACTCTTTTGATTTCTACAAAACCCTAATTATAGTTTTAAGTCTCGTGATCTCTTATGTTGGAATCTATCTCTGTGTTTTTACATTGACAATTCTATGTGTTTCTTTTGCCTTAATTCTTGTTTTGTTTTTTTTGTTTTAGGGTTTTGAAAAGATGAACCATCAAGCTCTAGACATGGTTTTCTCAACGCTTGTCAATTGTAGAAACGAAATCGAAAATTGCATGAAAGTTGTTGGAGAATTTAGAGACAAGTCTAAATTGGATGAATTCCTCAATAGCCTTGACGATACGGTTTACGGTCAGTTCAAAACCGATATCCTATCGAGAGTTCCACTTCCTTCCGTTGAAGAAGCCTTGGAAGAAGCTGCCGCTTTTCATCGTCATGATAGAGAACCGAACTCACCACTACGGTCACCACCATCTCCTTATCTTAGAACAGATGAAATAACCGAGGAGAATTCGCCAACAAACATTGATGAAATAACCGAGGAGAATCCGCCAACAAACACAGAGGAAATAATCGAGGAGAATCCGGACTCAGACGATCCCGTTGTTGAGACTGTATTTGATTACGAAACATGTTTTAGCGTGCACGTCACTGACCTAAACATTCGACAAAAACTCTTGGTTAGTATTTTATACTCCCTCCGTTTTTGTTATGAATAGAGTTTTTAGACTTTAAGTTTGTTCGTAAACAATAGATTTTCTTCTTTTTTAGTAATATCTTTATCAGCAACTTGTAGATTTCAATGAAAAATATGAATTTTTATTGGTTTATTTATTTAGGAAACATGTTTTTACAAAAAAAAAGACAATAAATACTTGTTTTCTTAATATGTGTGATAATCCTAGAGGAAGTATTAGTTGTTTCTCTGGTGGTGAATGATGCAGAGAGTACCGATGGTTTTCGCGAGACGACACGGATTGGATGGGGAAGGATCCTATAAGATAGTTCTGGTTAACGAAGAAAGGAGAAGTAGATACAAAACAACGTTAGAGGCCTACACGTTGCATAACCGTGTTTTCATCAAATTGTTAAGGCACGGTATTACCCACCGATGCCGATTCGTATTTAAACTGCTCCCACAGAGAGACGGAGAAGGAAATATCATGTTTCAGATCCGCCACGGCGTTATTTTCGATATAACCGGAGGGAACACAATCGTTCATTTTAAGCCTACACGCAATAGCTTAAAGATTGGTAAACAGGTGACTTTTTTTCGGAAACCTCTCTCTATATATATGTATGTATGTTTTTTTTTTTCGTTTACCGCTTTGTCTTGTTTTCTTGATCTAGTTTCGAATGTTTTGTGTAGAATATACCTTTAACTTTCACCAACGCGAACCGATTCGGAAACCACCATGAGGTAACTCTGGTGGATAAATTCGGAAATGAGTGGGTGATGCATCTCAAGCAAGGTAAACCCAATATGTACATAATGGGTGGTAACCTTTGGAGGTTATTCTGTGAAACAAACAGAATCAATGTCGGCGATACTTTCCCTCTCAAGTTGAAACTAGATGAAGACGGAAACTTGTTTCTCTGTTGGATTCCTCGACCTGACGATGACAATGATACTTTTGAGGAAAGATACGGTTCGGTCCCCGCCGAGGAAACGGTTTGAAAAAAGAAGAGCAAGAGATTAGATTTGTTGTTGTTTGTGTTTCTGTTTTGGATGTTTTCGTACTTCTTGTGTGTTTTGTTTGATGATTCTTTTGATGGAACTTAGTAGATGATGTTTTTGCATTGTTTTAGTATAATTTTTTCATTATTGTATATTAAGCATTTTCAGGGTTTGTTTGATAAATCTTTGCACATTTTTCATATTTAAACTAATAAAAACTCAAAATGTCATATACTTAACATAGTTGAAGAGAAACAAAGTACATTATATAATGTTATGAGATTTTGACCAAACAAAAATAGAAAATAATGTTATTTCATTAATTATTCTGTTAGGATTTTATATAAAATAAACTCTAATTAATATATAAAAAAATTATTTTGAAATTGATCTTTTAAAATATTTGTAATGATGTTTGTTCAATTTATGATTATGAATTTAATATTAAAAGAAATTTGAAATTGTACTCAAACAATTCAAGTTAAAACTTTGTATGTATATCATTTTCGAGGTTTAACCTATATCAAACGTGAAACTAAAATATTAGATTAATTTTAACTATCACAATTTTGAAAGTAATCTATATATATGATTTTAGTTAGAGAAATTCTTTAGAATACCATCAAATAAGTTTTTGTTTTGAAAATACCATTACAAAGATTTTTATAACAAAAATAACATTAAAATGTTTTTTATAACAAAAATATCATCAAAAAGTAGTAGTTTATAAAAATACTATAAATACAAAAAAACGAGTTTTAACACTTTTAGATTTTATTTTTTTTCATTTGGGTTCGCTATATAGTGTTTATGGTATAGTTTTAAAGGGGTAGGGTATAGTTTTTTTCATTTGGGTTCGCTATATAGTGTTTAGGGCAGGCCCGACCCAAATGTTTGTAAGTCCCTTGGGCAAAAAAAATTTTTAAACCGTGTAATAGTGGTTTTGGTCCTATATTAAAAAGTAAAAAAAAAATTAGTCCCCTATATTAATAAAAAATTTAGAAGAATGGGCCCCTTTTCTTTAACAAATTTTCAGATTTTTCTTTGGGCCAGGGGCAATGGCACCTCTGCCCTACCCCCTTGGGCCGGACCTGGTTTAGGGTATAGTTTTAAAGGGGTAGGGTATAGATTTAGATTTTTATTTAAATTTTGAAAATTTAATATTTGTGGTATTTACGAGAAAATTTTTTTGTAATGATATTTGTAAAACTTTCGAAAATCTGTGTTAATTGTGTTAAAAAACTTTTTTTAGTGGTATTCATAAAAATTGCCCTTTTAATTAACTCTAAAAAGAAATTGAAAGGCTTAATTGGCTACAACAACACAAGTAGTGTCTCAATGATGTTCCTCAGTTACTTGAGTCGCAAGGGAGCAACAATGATGAGTTCTAGCAAAGTAATTTCGGCCAATTTCAATTGCTTGGACCAAACTCTAACATTGTTTTAGTTATAAACATGAATCTAAGTATGGTTGCATTGTCATGGAAACAAAGAATACAATGACTGATTTGTTAAAAAAACAATGATGAAAATGTAGGCAGTACCGCGAAGAGCAAGTGAAAATTAATTAGAGGTTTGTTGCTTTTAGAAAGATCAAAATTATGACATGAGTGTAGTAGTTTTGTAAAATAGTGTTTGAAAAGGTGTAGTTTTGTCGATTTGTTAATAAAAAGTGTTTTAAGCTTTCACTTGAAAATTTATCTGTAAAACATGTGAAAACATACTTACTCTTATTAAAACGTTTTGTATGCCAAAAATAGCATCACGAGTTTTTTAAGAATAAAATACCATAGAAGATATATGTTCGATAAATACCGTAAAAATTTAAGATAACTTAAAATGTCAAATTAGGATCTAAAATTTCAAAACTAAGCATCAAACACTAAATACCATATATAAATGAAATTTTTTTTCTAAAATGTTTACAAATGTTTTTTGTGGTACTTTTGAAAACATAACATCACATGCTTTTTAATTTCAAAGTACCATTAAAATCTTATTTTTTTAGCTATTATTTCTCAAGAACTTATCATAATAATAATGTTTTTTCTTGTCTTATTTAGGTATAAATTTTCGGTTTCATACTAATGCAGGAGGAAAAAAGAAGATATTCTAGCATTTTTAGTTAATTTACTTATTAAGTTTGATTTCTATATTTTTATTAGTTTTCCTATTTTTATTAGGTTTCCTATTTCCTAAATTAGTTTTCCTTTTATTTGTTAGACTTTTAGCTATAAATAAGAGTCATTAGACTCATTGTAAGAGAAGCCAATAATCATTATTCTTAATAAAACTTTAAGAGTTTTCTCTTATTTCCTCTCGTGGATTCGAGATTTATCCTCTGGTGGATTCCAGGGTTTTCTGGTGGATTCCAGATATTTCTAGTGGATTCTAGAAACTTTCTTTCAAGTTTGTCGCTTGCGAACTTGAGTTTCATTCGGGTTCAGCGCTTGCTAACCCTAGAGATTTCATTGCGTCAAGTGGTATCGAGCGGGCTTTCTCCTGTCTTTTATGAAACTTGAGACATAGGAGATCAACCATTGATCAGAGCATACATGGAGGGTTTATTCGCGGACTTAGCCGCAGACCTCATTGCTCAGATCACTATTCAGATGGATGGCTTAAGCCTTGATGTAAACAAGGTCAAAAACAATGAGAATCTTCAAAGACTTATCGAATGTGAAGCCGCTAAGAAAGTTAGAAACAATTGTGATTATCATGTGAAAGATGATATTCCGTTGTTTAATGGAACCATGGGAGCTATAGAGTTTATGGATTGGCAGATCGATGTCGATCGATTCTTCGATGTCATGGAAATCCCCGAAAACAAACAAGTTAAGATGGTAGCTATGAGGCTAAAGAAAATTGCTTGTATGGTGGGATAAGCTTGTGATTCAAAGACAAAGACAAAGAAAAGGGCCAGTTAGGACTTGGCGTCGAATGAAGCAGTTGATGATGGAACGTTTTTTACCAGAAGAATACGATCCAAATCTTTATAAGATGTATATCGAATGTGGGCAAGGAAATAAGATCGTCATTGAATACACGATCGAATTTATACGTTTTTCTAAACGCAATAATCTAGGAGAGACGGAAAATCGAAAGTGGTCGATACATCGGTGGTTTAAAAGGTTCTATACAAGAGAAGATGGGTCTAAAAACAGTATGGACGGTGCAACAAAGCTTCTAACCTAGCTTTGACAAATGAACTAACCGAGAAGTATTCTCCAAGTGTCTCAACCTTCAAGAGGTATGCAACGCAAAATTATTCTGAAGCAACCACGGATAAAGAACATAGTGTGGTGGACAAGAACAATCCCAAGTCGATATGGTTTACAAAAGATGAAAACATCGTAGAACTGGTTAGAATTCCGAAAGTGGAAGCCCTTCATGCCATCACTAACAACTTGAGTTCTCGTGAGGAAATTAAAGAGGAGGAGAGACATCTAGAGAAAACAGATTTTAAAGAGATGGAATTGCAAAGTGTCAAGATACAATCGAAAATCTAGTTTTTAAAGAGATGGAATTGCAAAAGGTCGTGATACAATCGGAGAATCTAGTTTCTATAAAGATGGATATGGAAGGTATTGAAGATAAAGCGGAAGTTCGCAACAACAAAGTTGTTTTTATCAAAACCTCAATTATTAATGAAGAAAAACTTGAGGAAGAAAAAACAGTCCATCAAGAGATTCAATATAATCCTCCTTCCAACATTGTTGATATCTCCAAGAAAAGACAAGTTCAGGTGTTTGCAAGCATATTGCAGATATCTATTCTTGTGTGGGTGTATGATAAGATATTGTTCTCTTTATGGTACGAGCATAAAATCGATCGAAAAGGAATTGGATAATATGCTTTATTAAAAGAGAACTCGAGGTCGAGTTCTTTGGAAGTGGAGGAGACTGATGCAGGAGGAAAAAGGAAGATATTCTAGCATTTTTAGTTAATTTACTTATTAAGTTTGATTTCTATATTTTTATTAGTTTTCCTATTTTTATTAGGTTTCCTATTTCCTAAATTAGTTTTCCTTTTATTTGTTAGACTTTTAGCTATAAATAAGAGTCATTAGACTCATTGTAAGAGAAGCCAATAATCATTATTCTTAATAAAACTTTAAGAGTTTTCTCTTATTTCCTCTCGTGAATTCGAGATTTATCCTCTGGTGGATTCCAGGGTTTTCTGGTGGATTCCAGATATTTCTAGTGGATTCTAGAAACTTTCTTTCAAGTTTGTCGCTTGCGAACTTGAGTTTCATTCGGGTTCAGCGCTTGCTAACCCTAGAGATTTCCGACTGCGTCACAGACTTACTGTACAAATTATTTATCATTATTGAGTTTTTATTACTTATGTAGAAAGTAACTAACATATCTCTTTGTATTTTTTTCAGTCATAAGAGTCTCTACCAACACATATAGCCTTGGTTTTGATCAGCCTTGGTTTTGATCAGTATTAAGAAAGATTGCATTGAAACAAAGATAGTTGAAATCATCATCATAATCAAAACGAACAAAAGAAAGAGAAATTTGCATTATATTTACTCCTCAAAGTGATAATTTTTACAATTTTGTCCATGAAAAAGAAAAGTCAAGCTTTTGTTTTATCCTTTGAATATTTTTTCCTGATATTTGAACCGAGAAAAAATGGAGGTAGTATATTTAATGGTATTGTCATGGTAAATTATCCGTGATATCCTATTCGATTCAATATTTGCTTCAATCTTATTCGTAAAATTCGGATATCCGCAATGATTTATAGCAAAGCAAATAGTACAATTTAATATCCGTGAAAAACAAAGCAAATAACAAATAGTGTTTATGAGACGGTCGAATATCAGATCCGCTCCGTACATCGGCGTATCACATATATATTTTGCAGAAATACACCATTTATCTTAGTGTTAATAGAAATATTTATATATATATATATGTTTTAGAGGACTTATATTTATGTGTAGAAATAAAAGAGAGACAACTCTTGTGGTGAATGGTAAATACAATTCTTGTCGGAGTTTTCGATTTTACTAGAATAAACCAAACAAAATGTAGGTCATTAGTAGTATTACAAATGCCAAAAAAAGAATCAAAAGAATTAATTTTTTATTTGAAAAAACTAAGATTTGAATCCAAAATGATATATAAATAAATAACATACTTTTTGTACGACTTTATATCCCGTCTGATTTATTAAATTTATATGAGAAAATTACCAATGATTAAGATATATGACAAAATTACCAATGATTAAATTTTACCAATGTTATTAAATTTTACCAATAACATATATGACAAGATAAGAGGTTGTTTTTTTTAAAGTAAAAAGCTTATTTAGTTTTTTGATAATGACCAAAAAGAAGTTTTGATAGTATTATTTAGGGAGAATTACAAAATTACACAATTTGAATTACATTTCACAAAACTACACCATTTCAAAATAACTTCACAAAACTACACATAAACACTAAAAATTAAATTCAAATAAACTCTACCCACACAATCCTACCCACACAATCCTACCCCTTAATATTATACCGTTAACACTAATTAGCGAACCCAAATGAAGAGATTTTAATTTTCATAATTTTTTAAACGGTAAATTAAGCTTTTAAAATTTTGAAAGGGTGTATTTATGTGAAAAATTGAATTATGTAGAGTTTTGTAAAGGAAAGAAAGAAATGACGTAGTTTTGTGAATTCCTCTATTATTTATGACTAAGAAAAAGCTTTGATCTTATTATATTTTTGTTTACTAAGTTAAGTTAACGCCTTGTTTCGTTCTGTTTTTGACTTGTTCTTGTATGAGCCTAAAATTTTGTATGTACAAAGATTTTTTTTATTAGTGCTACATGCTACGGTAATTATGCTTAGCTTTTGAATAATAATACCAAATATAAAGTAATATTGAATTAACTTTTTTCAATATGCTTTGAATCCTATTTTTGGTCACTATGTTCCTCACCTTGCGGAAGTAATTTAGGACAGGAACAAGAAAGTTAATTACAAGAGACACTTAAATCAATCTCATGGTATAGACATAACACTACGAAGATATCGGAGTTTGTTTGCGATTTAAGTTAAACATAAATGGTATTTGTTTGTAGATTCGGAACGCGGTGATCAACGAGGAAACATGTATAAATGTATCATCGAAATCGAAGTGTGTGATTAAACATGCTTGCTTGCAATAATCTTGTGGAAGTTTTTTTAACAGCATGGTCATATAACTCTTGTTTGAAAATATTTCAAAGGCATTTTAATTACAGAATTAAAAACATGTTTTCTTTTAAAGTGAAGTTATTAAGACAAACTTAACTTTTGCTTCATTTGTTCCTTCTCGATCTTATAATATTTGTTACTCACTTGTTCTACCGAGAATTTCGATGTGATGGATTCACCGAGGGAGGCGTGAATCGCCTTCCAGTCTTTGGTACCTTTGTCATTTTGTCCTGTCTTCCTTTTATATTCTTTGACCCCCTTTTAATTTTGACGAAATACAACAAAATTATAAGTAACTAGAATGAGTATGTATATAAAAAAACTTACAAAACTTGCATTTCATAAACCCGATCGCGCATGTTAATATCAAATAAAACATTTTTTTTAAAAAGGGAAAATACTATAATACAAACCTCATACACTTCTTTTTCCTCTTCCTCCGTCCAAATCTTATTGTTCCGCGAATGAGGTCCAAAAGATCCTGGAATATATCTGTGAACGATGGGTTGTGAAGAACTTTGCATCGTAATGTATGTCCACGTGGTGAAGAATATCAAGATGTTTATATGATGAGTTATACGACGAAGATCATTCCTTTTATAGAGGTAGAGGTTAATTTAAAGAAACTATTACATAATTCAACAAAATTCTAAGCATGAAAACTTCAAAGAGTTAATTATTGTTATAAAACATTTGAAGACCAAATCAAAAAGAACATTTGTTTAGCATAAACACTAAAAATAGCAAGTCTTACAAAAAGATAATAAATAAATATAAAGTAGTCGTGATGTTATCCCTTTATTTTTGTACGTGTATATAGAAGCGTAAAGGATTCTTCATAAAAAAATAGAAAACTATAAGAATTGAATTTTTTTAGTTAGCTTTAACTTTATCCCAAAAGAAGCTGACATGTTAGCATATTCACTAGTCAAAAGGGCTCTAGGTTTGTATGATGTTGAAGAAGTCTTAAGTTTTAAAGAAATATTTGTATGACAAAAAAAAACAATCTAAATTGCGAACACTTTTATCTAAATATAGTACCAAGTGTATAACAACAATATATGGTGTAAAACCAATTCAAGTAATGTTTCTCTAAAAATGTATAGTGTTAACTAGTATTACCACCGATGTTTTAGAATTGTATAACTTTAGACATTACACAAACTTGATGTATGTATAAATTTAAGCATTACACAATTTGCTAAAACATTAGACCAATAGTAATTCAAGAAATATAATTATTTGAATATATATTTCTTGAAATTTGCAATTATATAATTAATTTTACATAGAGAACATTTTATCTTTTTGAAACTTTTTTTTTATAAAACATCTAACAATTCGAAAAGGAAGAAATAATAATTTATACAAATATACTTTTCGAGCTAAATAGGCTACCATGTTAAAATATGCTTTAGGCCTCTCAATTTCTAGGATCGGCCCTGAATAAGATATATATTATTCTTAAATAGTATCATTCTTTTTATTTAGTGTTTATTTTATTTATTCCTTAAATCATCTCATTAACTTATTTTGATCAAAAGCATCATGTTCGATGGTGGTGTGGTGGGTAATAATAAAAAAACCAAAGATGAAACTAACCAATTAAAATAAGATATGTAATGGGAGCTCGCTTACTTTTGTTTAATGGGTCCATAAGATGTTAAGAAACTTTGATTGTTTAATCACGAGAATCCAAAATTTATATAATACATCATCATCTTTCTCTCTTTCACAAATGGTACAAAAGTGGCAGTCTTATTTATTAGATTTTAGATGTACCATTATTTATGCATAAATAACATTCAAACATAATTGTGAAACTATTTTACAAAAAATTAAAATTAATATAGCCTACTATTCTCATAATTTTGTACCCCAAATTCTCCTATATCTTTTGGCAGCTAAAAGTGCAAAAAAACCATAACATAAATTTTTGTTATGAAAATACAACCAAATTTTTTCTCCACGTTCTAAAATAAGAATATGATAAAAATTAGTTTTGATGAGATATTCTATACCATTAGTTATGCATAAATAACATTCAAACATAATGACAAACTATAATACGAAGAATATATCATACTATTCTCATATTTTTGTACCCCAAATTCTCTTATATCTTTTGGAATATAAAAATGACAAAATACCATAATCTATTTTATTGTTATAAAAAATACAATTAATTTTTTTTCAAACATAGATGTGAAACTCTTTTACAAAAATTTACAATTAATATAGCATTACTATTCTCATATTTTTGTAACCCAAATTCTCGTAAACCTTTTGGCAGCTAAAAATGCAAAAAATTACCATAATCTAAATTTTTGTTATAAAAATACAACCAAAATTTTTCTTCACGTTCTAAAATAACCATAATGATAAAAACCATGTGTAATTATGTAAATATGTAATAGTTTAGTTTCTCTTTCTGTGTAATTTAATAGGAAAAATCTTTTTAAAACCTTCAACTTTTTAATTTCGGTCCATTTAAAGCATGGACTTGGCAAAAATTTGTTGTCTCAAAAATCTTGATGTTTAGTATATGTAAATATATTTTCCAAATTGGATGGACCTATTAATAAGAGAAACTTGAGCATATGTCAGATAAAAATATTATTATTCTCCACCATTATTGGTCAGAATATTTATATTATTAGTATTGAAATTTCTATAACAAAACTATTAGTAGTCCAATACCACATTGCGCGTTTGATCGACATTTTCAAAAATGCTATGGTCGTTATTTTTAATTTGGTGGGGGGGGGGGGGGGGGGGGTGTTATTGGTTTGTACATTTTCAGAAGCTAAGTTAGCCAATTAAACTTAAACGATTAATACAGCTCAGCTCAACCTTTTCTTACGTGTAATATTTAGATTTTTTAAGATAGTTAGAGAGAGAGAGAGAGAGAGAGAACCAAACAAGAAGCAATCTTCTCCAGCACACTCCCGGCAGCTTGGCATCGCCGGGTTTAGAATTTGGGTCAGGCATTGGCGTTTATCGGTTTGGTTTTTTTCTAGATCGGATCATCCATTTGAAGATCTTGATGAATCTGTGTCCGATTTTGAAACCTCGAAGCTTCTTCATGGTTGTGTTCAGATTCCGACAAAACAGAGATTCGAAAAAATTGAAGCTTTTTGAAGAAATTATGAAATGGGTTTCTCTGAAATTGTGTCTTTGTAAATGGGTTTTTATTGGAGAAGAAGATTATACAGAAAAAATTGAAACTTTAGCATTTTTTTTTGTTGCTAGCTATCTCTGTTTTTATGTGTTACAGTAAAAGACGAAGAAGACGAAGAAGAAGAAGAAGAAGACTGATTTGATTATGTATTGAGCAAACCAACTTCCTTTTATAGACTCTGAGGTGTGTGTGTGTGACCTTTGAAATGTAATTTGTGTGTGCGTGCGTGTAATCATGTCCACATTTTGATGTATAGTTTTCCAAATTTAACATGTCATTAATATTTAACTATAGGTTAATAATGCCTTTAAACTCAGAGGTAATAATGACTAGAGTTTTTTTAAAATTATTTGTTGTATCAAATAGCAATTTGCACAGTTCTTTTATTTATATGATATATTTATTGTTTCTCCTCAATTTATCGCACACTTCTTTCATTTATAGGATATATTTATATTTATTGCTTCTCCTCAATTTATTTAGTTGCCTTTATAATTCTTTTATATTTTAAACTTAATGTTTATTTGGTTATCAATATGTTTTTTAAATCATTCTAAAAAATCTTAACTGCGAAACAAATAACTAAAACAAACATACAAATATTTATTGAATAAAAGTAAAAGAGAGTCGTTTGATTCTGGTTTGAAGAAAATTGTTTCCTAAGGATATGTTTAGTGACAATTGGTTTGGAGAAAATCGAGAACAAAATTGAATTATGTATAGTTTTGTAAAAGAGGGTGTGAAAGGATGTAATTTTGTGAATTCATCATGATGATTAAATTAACCTTTAAATTTTTATCAAAATTATGTTTATCTATTGTTGTTAGCTATTTTGTGTTTAGGGTTTAATTTTAAAGGGAATATGATTTAGTGTTTAGGGTATAATTTTGAGGAATTCACAAAACTACACCCTTTCAACTCCTTCTTCACAAAACTACATCTAATTTAATTTTTCACATATTTACACCCTTTCAAAATTTTAAAAGCTTGATTTATCTTTTTAAAAATTACCAAAATTAAAATCTTTTCATTTGGATTCGCTAATTAGTGTTTAGGGTATAGTATTAAGGGGGTAGGATTGTATGTGTAAGATTTATTTGAATTTAATTTTGAGTGTTGAGGTGTAGTTTTGTGAAATATTTTTGAAATGGTGTAGTTTTGTGAAATGTAATTCAAATAATGTAGTTTTGTGAAATGTAATTCAAATAATGTAGTTTTGTAATTCTCCCTATAATTTTAGATTTGATATTAAATATTTTAAATGAATGTAGTTCTGTAAAATACACTTTTAAACGTGTATTTTGAATTTCCTCCAAAGAATAAGAAGAATCTTATGAACTTGTAATTTCCCATTGTCCTATCTATTTGTATGTTGTTTTTCTAATTAAGAGAACTTCTATATTTTAATACATTCCGTTAAATTTCTAAATATTTGGTTAAATCAGTTTTGAATTGGTGACATATTAATGTTTTATATCTTTTTATACGTTAAATTTTAATTACATAAATAATAAAAAAATATTTTCAAACAAATATTATAGAACATAATCCGATGCGGGGCATTAACCTAGTGTTTGATAAAAGGATAGCCTCATCGCCCATATGACACTTTTTTTTTCACGAAGTGTCGTAGCCCATATGACACTTATAAAAACATAAAAATGATAAAAATATATCATATTCATAACACTTAATTCAAATATATATAAAATTAACATTTTAGAAACACAAAAATGATAAAAAAAATTTGGTTTATATTAATAAATATAAACTTATACAGTTCTTAATATATGTTTTTATAATTTAAATCTAAATGGGTTAGTGTTATATGTTTATATAAATAATTCAATTTGACTCGGGATATGTTAGATAAAACTAAGGGTGCGCAAAAAAACCTAAACCGGAAAAACCAAACTCACATTATTATTATTTATTGTTAGCAATATATAGGTAATTTATTATCTCAAAATATCTCAACTATACATTCGTTAAATTAAGATGCTAATATCCAAAAAATCCATAATAAACAATTACAAATATAATAAAAATAAAACTTTCATAATATGTTGTGTGAAACTTAATTTCGTATTTCTATGATATTGAAAATCTAAAAATTGAAAAGATGAGCTATTGCACAATAAGAGCCGAATCAAATTCAAAATCAAAATCACACTTTTTTTAATTGTTGTTGCATCCAAAAAGCAATTTATTAGTAATTGAGAGAGAGAGATATATATATATACCACGTAAGGATATTACTGAAAATGGTAATTTCATATTTTTACTGAGTTAGGCCAATTTATGTAAAAAAAATGTAATTGTTATACAGATTTGTTTCTTTTTACTTAAACATGAAAATACTACTTAAATGATTAGAGACATTAATGAATTTATGATGTAAATTATGTAATTAATTTGAATTGCGTTAAACATTTTTAACTATAGGAGAGAGAGACACGTGGAAAGTTGGTGGCTCACGTGTGTTGAAACCGAGAGTGGAGGTAAGGTGGTTTCTCTCACCGAAGTTTTTTTTTATCATAACAACCCCTTAAATTTTTTTTTTCTTTCCTTTTTCACCCTTTGTTTTTATTTCTATATTTGCCCTCATTATCCAATTTTTTTTGTAGTTCACATTGATCAAATATCTTGATCAACTAATAATATTTTGATAAATTGATTTTTGTGTACACAACTTTACAAAACTCATAAACAAACAACGCAATACTTTTCAAGAATAACAAAACCAATTATATTCATTTTATTTGAATAAAACAAGATTTCCAGTTTTATAAAATACTCAATATAATAAGTCAATAATACTAGACTCTTAAAGATTTTATAATATTTGTTTTAAATCCTTAACGGATAACACCAAACTTATAGAGAGATTTTAAGAATGTTTATTGAATAACACAAAAGTCTATAAAATCTTAAATCCTTGTAAATCCGTATCGGTACAAAACCTATAGTAATCTAGTAGTATAATATAACGGTAACTACATGCATAAGCCTGCAAAAAAAACAAATTATTTTTTAATATATTTGTGAATTGGATTAAATGTTCTAAACTGCAATACTCAAACAATCTTTTATATTCACTTTCAAAGTACCCACTTGTTTATATACATCGCCGCTTATGTTTAATGTAAATATATATTAAGTCAATTTCGAACCATATAGTCAAAAGCTATTATGCCCCTCAACCAAAAATTATAATCTTGCATACCCTTATTGAGTCTTCATATCCTTTGACTTTCGTTGACCAAAAACACAAAACACTAAATATTTTCAAATCTAAACCCTAAACTAATCACAAGTGTCTTGGATTTGGAATTGCGAACCCAAATGGAAACCCTAAACTACTAAACCTTTAAATTCAACAAAAAATATTTTAAAATTGTTTTATATCATATTTTGACGATTTTGTTAAAAACAATTTATTTTAATTTTTTTGTTTTAAAATAATTTTATCAAATTCTTAAAATTAAATAAAAAATAATCACGTTTTCGGTTTATAAAATTGATTTATTTTGAAATTTATAAAAATCAAAACAAAAATCAAAATTATCAAAGGGTATAATAGTTCTTGACTTTTAGTCAAAGGGTATTATAGCATTTGATTCCTTAAGCCCAAATAATATACGTTTTTTTGCCAAACATAACAATATATGTTAGGGAGAATTACAAAACTACACCATTTGAATTACATTTCACAAAATTACATCATTTCAAAATAACTTCACAAAACTATATCTAAACACTAAAAATTAAATCTAAATAAATTCTACCCACACAATCCTACCCCCTTAATACTATACTCTAAACACTAATTAACAAATCCAATGAAAAGATTTTAATTTTGATAATTTTTTAAAGGATAAATCAAACTATTAAAATTTTGAAAGGGTGTAAATATGTGAAAAAATTGAATTATGTAGAGTTTTGTAAAAGAAGGGAAAAAAGGGTGTAGTTTTGTGAATTTTTCTATATGTTAGTGTTTAATATCAAAACCCAATATATGAATTTTTTAATACAAGTCAAAATTAGTTATGAAAGAAATTATCTTGTTCAAAATTAGTCATGAAAGAAATTAGTCAATATAAGTGCTAAAAAACTAGTTCACATTTACTACGTGATCAAATTATCTTGATCAATCAACAATATTTTGATAAATTGAGTTTGTGTACAAAGCTATAAAAAATCCATACACAAATAACAAAATCAATTATTTTTCAATGATTTTATAAAAAGGACAATTACAAAATTATATTTCTTGAATTGTATATCACTCAAAATTAAATTCAAATAAACCGGAGGGAATATGTTGTGAGGTGTGTCAATTGACCCATGTCAATTTTTTTAAATTAGTTTGTAGTTAAACTTTTTTTGTAAAATTGACCCATGTTAAAAATAATTTTTGACCCATGTGCATTTTACATTTAGTTACGGCTCAATACTATCAAGTTAATTAAAGAAAAAAGCCTACTAAAATTAACAAAACCTAATAATTTTAATAAGAGTAATTCACAAAACTACACCCTTTCAACCTCTCATTCACAAAATTACACCTAATTTAATTTGTTCACATTTTTACACCCTTTCAAAATTTTAAAAGCTTGATTTACCCTTTTAAAAATTACCAAAATTCAAATCGTTTTATTTGGGTTCGCGAAGTAATGTTTAGGGTATAGTATTAAGGGGGTAGGATTGTGTGGGTAGGGTTTATTTGGATTTAATTTTAAGTGTTTAGGTGTAGTTTTGTGAAGTATTTTGGAAATTGTGTAGTTTTTTGAAATGTAATTCAAATGATATAGTTTTGTAATTCTCCCTTTTAATAATACAAAATCAAAAAGTTGTTTCGTCTTCTTCTCCCACAAAAATTTCCACCGAAGTCTTTTTACTTTTTATCTTAGACATTGGTATTCTTCAAGTTTTCTCTGGTGAGTTCATATTTTTTTTTATAAATTGCTCTTTTATAAATCAAGAGCTAAATAACATTAATAAACTATTTAGTGAAATCGACACCGCATAATAGTATTGGTGATGAATTTTTAAATGATTGTCTCGTCTGTTTTATTGAAAATGAGGTGTTTGATATCGTGACTAATGAAACAGTAATAACTCAGTTTTAAAATATGAGTGAACGTCGGATAGTTCTTTGATATACATTTGTAATTTTTTTATTGTTTATGCAAACTTTTAAATTAATAAATTATTATAACTCCGGTGGATTTTAATCATGCCTCCGCCACTGACCACATCCATACAATTATATCATTTTAATATTATACCTAAACACTAGTTAGCAAATTCAAATAAAAATATTTTAATTTTGATAACTTTTAAAGGTTGAATCTACCATTTAAAATTGAAAGGATATAATATGTAAAAATATTGAATTATGTGTAGTTTTGTGAAGAAATGATTGAAAATATGTACTTTTGTGAATTCTTCTTTATAAAATACTCAATACAATAACACTAAATTTGTAAGGATGTTAGAATACTTCTTTTAACTCCTAAACTAATAACCCGAAACTTATAAAGAGTTTTTTTTTTAATTAAATAACACAAGCTTGTAACTTTGTAGCAATACACAAACCAATCTATTATATAACATCCATTGTTCTCTCCGTATAAGGGGTCTACCTAAGCAAAATTTTTACTAAATATTTTTAATGACATTTTAATTTGAAAATATTTATTTAATGTTTTGTTTAATAACAAACTTAATTATCGAAAATTGAAAGAGATTTACAATGTCAATTTAAAAGTAAAATTAAATAATAGAGTTTAAATATCTTATTATATAAAAGAGAGCGCGTAAAATTATAACTCACCAGATCGTGACACGTGTCACATTTAATTTAGATCGTGACATGTGTCATTTTTAAAATAAGTAATCTTCTTAAAAAAGAATAAAAGAAGAAGGAAAAATGGAAAATTTTAAAAATGGAAAATTTTAAAAATGAAAAATGGAAAATTTATATAATTTTAGAAGAAGTAAAAAAGAAGGAAAAAACCTTAAAAATGAAATTTAATAAAATGAAACTCATTATTTTTAGAAAGAAGAAAAAAAGAAACTAACCAATCTCTAATTAGTTTAGTATCTAAAAAAGGCAACTAAAACACATTACTCTAATTCGTTTTGTATATAAAAAAGGAAACAGATTAAAAAAAATAATCCTTCGTCGTGATTACGCAAGGACCCGCGTTAACCGGAAATCTTATTATATAAAAGTGAGCGCGTTTAACGTGAGCTCGACAAGTATGCAAAATTATAACTCACCAGATCGTAACATTTGTAATGGTTAGTTGAGATCGTGACATGTGTATTAAATTTGATACTTATACATTTTATAAAATGGAAACTTAACAATATTGAAAAAAACAGAAATAAGGAAAATAATCAAAACTAAAAAACTTAACATTAATTATCAAATAATTAAAAATAAAATAATCACAAATAAGGAAAATAACATTAAAAAAAGAAAAATTTAACAATATTTTAAAAAAATAATCAATAAAAACAAAATAATTAGAAATAAGAAAAAATAAAAACGTAAAATTACTTGAAAAATAAAGAAAATCTCTATGATAACTTATTTGTTATCTTCATGGATCCACTATCTAATTATTAATTTAAAATAATTTTTTTTTTCATGTAATAACAAAAGCAATGTAATAAAACAAAAATGTGTTATTTTATTTCTTAATTGTTGGAAAAAGTAAAATCAATTATAACTATTACTGATATGTTGTTGTGTATCTTTTATATTATTTGTTAATAAAATAAAGGGTATAATATTAGTTTCCGTTTAAATATAACTAAAACTATACAAATTTAATAAAATTATTAATATATAATTATAAAATGTTTTTATGTAATTTGTTCGCGTATTACGCGGGATTTCATCTAGTGACTAATAAAGTTGAGATAAAATATACTATTCACTAAATAAA
Source organism: Cochlearia excelsa (assembly GCA_963556525.1). Taxonomy (NCBI): domain Eukaryota; kingdom Viridiplantae; phylum Streptophyta; class Magnoliopsida; order Brassicales; family Brassicaceae; genus Cochlearia; species Cochlearia excelsa. Next base: position 31,008,159 of record OY748329.1, on the reverse strand, counting down.
AACCAATTTTATTTAATACTATAAATTTAAGCAAACGTGTAGTTTCAACTTTAAGAATTAACCAATCTTTTTTAAAATGTATAAGCTCTTATGTAAATAAACTCATGTTGATAAAATACCATAAATATAAAAGTTCTTGAATACAATATTTTTAACTTACAAATATGTATACTATTTTATAGTTTAATTAATATAAATTAAACTAATAAATTAAATATGTATTATACTGGTTATCAAAAATATTATACATACATGATATATTATACATACATGATTTATAGTTTCATAATCTAGTAGTATATATTATAAAGGTAATTACACGCATTAACCTCCAAAAAAAACAAATTTATTCTTAATGTATTTGTGGATTGGATTAAATGTGCTAAACTGTAACACAAAATAATATTTTATTCACTTTCAAAATACCAACTTGTTTTATGTTCCATATATGTACAACGATATATATATATATATGTAATAATATACATTAATTACTTTTGAACCATATAAACAAAAATATACATTTTTTGCCCAAACAAAATTAAATATGTTAAGCTTTAGTATGAAGACCCGATGTATAGTATTTTTACAATATCAATACTGATTTGTGTAGTTTTACAAAATCCATAAACAAATAACACAATACTTTTTTAAAAATAACAATCAGTTATTTTCATTTAATTTGAATGGTACAAGCTAACTTTCAATGATAAATAAATACACAATATGATATTTAACTTGAATGATGAATGATGAATGATGAATGATGAATGATGAATGATGAATGATGAATGATGAATGATGAGTGATGAATGATGAATGATATTTAACAAAAAAAAAAAAAAAACTTTCAATGATTGTATAAAATACACAATATAATAACATTAGTCTTTTAAGGATTTTAGAATATTTGTTTTAACTCCTAAACTAACAACTACGCTAAACTTGTAGAGAGTTTTAAAAAAAAAAATTATTGAATAACACAAGCTTGTAACTATGTATCAAACTATCAATACACAAACCAATAATAACCTAATAGTATAATATAACGGTAATCCATAACATTGTTAGTAGAATATGTACATCAAAGTTTGCCAAAGATCAAGGATCACATGGTTAAAAGAAGGGGACAACGACACCGAATCGCAGCGAGTCGGAAATAAATCAACCAAAGGAGAAAGTTCCGAGTCCAGAGTTGCTATTAGCAACCATTGCGGGTAGTATTTTGAGAATTTAATGACTATTCTTCCTTTTAGGTGCTTGCAGACTCGGATGGAAGATTTGGAGCGGCATTTCACCGTGGAAGACATCAGAATCGCACTCTTTTTCTCTTCCAAAGAACAAGACAGACGGTCCAGATGGTTATACGTTTGGAATTTTTCAAAACTTGCTAGGCCATTATTGGTCCAAAGGTGCGCCTTGTCTCCGAATTTGTTTGTCTTGGCTATGGAGGTTTTTTAGAGGCTCCTTCAATCACAGTTTTTGAAACAGGTTATAATGGTTAGCATCCCAACACATCGCGCTTAAGCTTATCTCACTTGATATTTGTGATATTTTTCGATGGAACAGAGTCTTCCTTGCACGAGTGCACGGCGTAAGGGAAAGATCTTGATTATTTGAGATTTTTGTTGAAGAGAAGTGAGAAAGGGACTTTATTTTGTATGTCCCAAGAGGGTAAAATGTCGAAAAGATGGAGCGCGGCATGAAAGGGTTCGGCCCAAAACGTCGAATTGAGCTTAGCTTGGAAGAGGAAGTGCTCTTACCGCGCGTTGTTGATGGTTCGATATTCGTATTTTTCAGACTTTCCGTTTTGTTGATATGTATGTGGACTATCACACATTTATTCCATTATAGTCATGAAATTGAGCATTAAAAGATTTAAAGATATATATATATATATATATATATATAGAAGTGGTTATTAAACATTTTTAGAACCTTTTTTAGGCCATTTGCTAGGCTGATAAGCTATATGCCAACAGAAAGGAACAAAGTGAAATAAGTTTTTAAACAAAATTAGATAATCAAACCAATCACATTCTCGTTTTCAGATATGTTTCATAAGAAAGTTTTGGGTCAAAAAGATGACAAGGACAAAGAAGCATAACACAACCTAGTACTAGATTCTCACACTTAAGGATGTGAGAGATATGAAATAGCTGATAAGCGTGTTTGTTTCACCATGGTCAGCCTTTTCCACACGGTCCGACGTGCTAGCTTTAAGTCTTGTCTCGCTAATTATCAAAAGAAGACATACATGGAAATAAGATGCGCATTCAAAGTATTTGAAGTTTTGTCCCCTGAAATTTAGACAGAGAAAATGTCTTTTGTTTCGAGACTAAACTTACTTAGAGTAACACGTTTAGCGTGGTTAGCACATAGCAATGCCTCTGAGAACAAACCGACCAAGTAATCTTCTGCTGCCTGCACACAAAAAAAGGAAAACGCGATCAAGTAAACACATTACATCTCGATATATATATATATATAAAAAAGAGAGTAGAAAAGGGATTTTGGTGGTACTACCTCTTGAAGAGCGACAAGAGATTCTGCTGTCCAACTAGTAACTTGTGAAGAGATTGCATTGGTAATATTTCTCACCTTAGTTTATTAACAATGTACATTAGTCTTATATACGAACATCATCAACATATATATCCATAAAACAAGGAGAAATCTTTGCAATTCAAGAAATCATATATAGTATCTATTAACAATGTACATTAGTCTTATATATGAACATCATCAACATAATATATACATAAACAAGTAGAAATCTTGGCAAGTCAAGAAATCATATATAGTATCTATTAACAATGCACATTAGTCTTATAATATCCATAAAAGCAAAGAAAAAATATTTACAAGTCAAGAAGAAACAGATTTAGTAAAATCATATGTCTATGAATCCATACACACAAAAAAATCTCAAATTCTTTGTCATGATGTATGTATGGCATCAAAAGCGAGAGAGAAGCGTACATACTTGTCTGATAAATCTAAAAGATGGTATTAGAAGATTTGTGCTATTTTTGTAAAAGCAAATCTCTTTAATAGCTTTAGTTCTTGTCTTTTTCTTTGCCACTCTTTTCTTCACAAGACAAAAAAAACATGGAAGGAAAAAAAAACAGAGTCAGTGAGTGTTGGTGAAAATCCAATTTTTCAATTTCAAAACAAAAGTTGTGAAAAATAATCTTCCTTTACTTTTCTAATCGGAGTAGCCGTCGCCGCCGCCGCATCCTTCACCACCGTCGCCGCCGTCGCCGCCGCATCCTTCACCACCGTCGCCGCAGCCTCCGCCGCAGCAGAAGCCGCCGGAGCTGAAACAAAACAAGGGTTACAAAAACAGTAAAAGAGAAAGAAAAAAAACAGATAGAGAAAGGGAGTAACCGGTTTTTCTCCAACGTCGTGGCTTGTAAAATAAACACTTTCTTTTTGCCATTGATTTTTACCTTACTGTCTTTGAAATTGGAAGAAGAAAATCAGACAAGTTTATAAAAAAAAAGTATGTCTCTCTCTCTGTCTCGATTATCTCTGTCTCTGCTTCGTTCTTTTATAAACTCTTTGATTTGGTTTAAAGTATAAAGAGGGCATTTGGTTATCTCCTCGATTGGTTGAAGTATAAAGAGGACATTTTACAAAAAAATGTTAATAATTTTTCGATTTTTTGTGTTAATAATTTTATATTCCATAAAAAATTTATTTTTAAAATCTGAAAACACCAATATTTTTATTTAATTTTAAAGATTTGATAAAAAAATATTTAAAAAATTGAAAAACAAATTTAAAATGTTTTTGATAAAATCATCCAAATAAGATTATAAAATCAATTTTAAAATATTTTTTCGAAAACTTTTAGGGGTTTAGAAATTAAAGTTCTATCTTTCGGTTCGAAAATCCAAATCTAATAACCTTCGATTAGTTTAGAGTTTATATTTGTAAATTGTCAATTTTTTTATTAAAAAATTAAAAAAATTGGATATTAAAAATATTTGTGGGTATAAGAGATTTTGTCCCGACATTTTTAAGATTTTGCCTATTTTTTCTTCTCTTTGACAATTAAATGGTGAGGTTTGAACCCTTTTTTAATTATACAAAATTGAATTACACTAAGACCAAATAAAAAAGGCGGCAAAAAAAAAGACTAAAACTTGATAAAATCCCTAATTGAAATCACCGCGTAGATGAAACTGTGAAATGCCTTAATGACAAGCCACCTTACCAATTTTGTAGGAGTCAAGGTTTTTTAGAATTTTATTTATATACTAGGAATTAACCCGTGGTTCACCACGGGTTTATGTTTTCTAAATGATGTTATATATTTAATTTAGAAATTTTGAATATTATTTTATCTTCATTATTTAAACAAAATATGATCAATTAATATTGTTGAAATGAGATTTTTTTATTACTATTTAATATTTTTATTATATATTTCGTATAGCAAAATTTTAATATAATTTGTAAGTTGAGTAGACCAAATTATTATAATTTAATATTTATTTGGAAAAAACCCGGATTCAAAATACAAACTGAAACCTAATCGAAATACAAAAATCGAACTATGCGATTTACCCAAATTTATTTAAATTATAATTATTTTGAATATGTAATATAAGATTTAAATTTTAATATAATTGCAATTTCTTATGTTTTTTTTAGAATCGAACCGGAAACCGAACCCGTTTACAAACCATTTTTATTGTTTGATATTTTTAACAAAAATATGTTTCAACTCATTTTAAAATTCTTAATAATATTGATTAAACTCCTGTTTAATTTGTGTGTTATTTTGGTTAAAAATAATGTTATGGTTTTAAAAAAAATTATTTCTAATGGTATTTTGTTTTAAGTAAAATTTTAATGGTATTTTTATTAAAAACTATGTAATAGTGTATTTATGTGAATTGCATATATTTTATTTTGTTTTTCAATTGACTTTTACACAATTTCCTTAATAATTTTGAGTTTATTTTTGGAGAGAATTGTAATATTTCCTTATTTTGTTTTTCGTAATTAAATATTCAAAATTATTTCCTTTTATACTCAATGGCATATTGTGTAATATTGAGTAATTTTTTGGACATGTTCAAATTAGTACTCCAAAAATAATAATATAGATATAGACCATATTTTTAAATAGAAATTCCTCAAAATAATGTTTTTTGGACAAAAAAGTAAATTTTTTCCCTCAAATACCATTAAAATGTTTTTTGGACTATAATATCATAAACACAAAAATCTAATTTGAACACTAATTTTTTTTTTCCATTTGGGTTCGCTATATATTGTTTATGGTATAATATTGAAGGGGTAAGGTTTAGTTTTGAGAGTTTCAGGTTAATTTTGAAGGTTTTAATTTAATTTTAAGTTTATGGTATTTTTTCCCAAAAAACTTTTTAACGGTATTTAAGAGAGAAAAACTTATGATGCTATTTTTGTCCAAAAAACTTTTTTTTATGGTATTTTTAAAAATTGCCGTAAAAATCCCACTTACATAATGTTAAACAAATTATTGTTTTTGTTTTTCTACTTTTTACTATGTCACGTAGTTTTTTTCTTTCATAATGTATAAGTTTTCTTTTCTTTCTAAATTTTCTAATACAATTTAAAAAGAATATTTACTTACCAAAATTCTACATTATTTTTTGTATGATTCTCAAAAGTATTATGAAAAAAGTTTTAAAAACAAAAAATAACATCTTAATTTTTTTAGAAAACATATTTAAACATGACTATTAGAATATGACAATGACATATAAATAAAGGGTATAAATAAATAAAGGGACAATTACAAAACTACACATTTTCAATAGCATTTTATACAACTACACCATTTTAAAATCAAATTTCAAAACTAAATATAAACACTCAAAATTAAATCCAAATAAACCTTATTCACACAATCTTACCCTTTAATATTATGCAATCGATTTTTAAACTAGTCCATGTGCTATTTAATACCAAACCATGTGACTTGATTTTGTCTAGGTCATGTCGTATTTAAGACCGAACCATGCAATCGATTTTTAAACTAGTCCATCTGGTATTTAATACCGAACCATGTGACTTGATTTTGTCTAGGTCATGCCGTATTTAAGACTGAATCATGTTAGTAATAGACATTGATCTCTTTTGGATAGGATTGACTTTTCTCTTTTATTTAGGATTTAGGTTTTCCTCTTTTGTTTCGGATTTATGTTTTCCTATTTTACTTAAGATTTAATTTTCCTCTTTTAGGGATTTAGAAATTTTCCTATTTTACTTAAGATTTAATTTTCCTATTTTGAATAGAATTAAGGTTTTTCTATTTTGAATAGGATTTATAATTTTTAGGATTTCCTATTTCGAATAGGATTTAGGGTTTTCCTAAGGTTTGGTTTTTAGGGTTCTTGCTTTTAGGGTTTCAATTTCTAATAATTTTATGCATGAAACCAAAGCATAGAACAATCAATCTAAGCAATTTCAATCAATCGATTTTTTTTTTGTTTTGGCGGGAAAATATGTTATTGCGTGTATAGGAAAAAAATATGATTTTGTTGGGCTTTAAAGCCCAACGGTTCGTCCATTCACTTATATTGAACCGAATGATTCACAACATTTTTTACATATTTACACCCTTTCAAAATTTTACAAGCTTGATTTATCTTTTAAAAAATTATCAAAATTAAAATCTTTTCATTTGTGTTCGCTAATTAGTGTTTAGGGTATATTATTAAAAGGGTATGATTGTGTGGGTAGGGTTTATTTGAATTTAATTTTGAGTGTTTAGGTGTAGTTTAGTAAAGTAATTTTGAAATGGTGTAGTTTTGTGAAGTGTAATTCAAATTGTGTAGTTTTGTGAAGTGTAATTCAAATTGTGTAGTTTTGTAATTGAGTAATTCACAAAACTACACCCTTTCAACCATCCCTTCACAAAACTACACCTAATTCAATATTTTCACAAATTTACACCCTTTCAAAATTTTAAAAGCTTGATTTACCCTTTTAAAAATTACCAAAATTAAAAATTTCTCATTTGGGTTCGATAATTAGTGTTTAGGGTATAGTATTAAGGGGATAGGATTTTGTGGGTAAGGTTTATTTGGATTTAATCTTGATTTGTTTAGGTGTAGTTTTGTGAAGTAATTTTGAAATGGTGTAGTTTGTGAAATGTAATTCAAATGGTGTAGTTTTATAATTCTCCCTTTGTAATTTTCCCTAGAATATGAAGCCTCTAAGGATGCGTGTCCCTTGGGAATATGGGTCTGCCATGGGCCTACCCTTAGCCTTCACTAAATTTAGTTATACCCGCAATTTGGCTAATGAACCGTGTCTTTAGATATTTCGTTTATTGAATTCTCATAAATCAATCAAGAATACTTATATGCTGAAAACAATTAAATCGCTTTTAGGCAATCCGAAGTCTCATAGTCATCTATCTCATGGTTGTAAACTTCTTTACCATCGTGATGAACTAAATGAGCTTCTAGATTATTTTCAAACTCTCTTGATAAAAATCAACGGGATATTGTCTTGTATTTATCTTTCTCACTTGGCCTAGTCAAATATTGATCTTGAGACTCTCAATAAGATGGTGGCTAATAATTAATATTGCCTTGTATTTATCTTTCTCACTTGGCATTATTGCCTTGTGATATACATTCACCAAGTGCTTTTGACTTTAGGATAAATTTAGTATTCACTGCTCATTTTAAATAATTATCACATGAGAGATTTAGAGTAGTAAAATACAAGTTGTAATTCGACATGTCTAAGACACAAGCAAATCATATAATCAATTTATATAATGTCATGTGATATTTAAGACCGAACCATGCAATCGATTTTTAAACTAGTCCATGTGGTATTTAATACCGAACCATGTGACTTGATTTTGTCTAGGTCATGCCGTATTTAAGACCGAATCATGTTAGTCATAGACATTGATCTCTTTTAAATAGGATTAACTTTTCTCTTTTATTTAGGATTTAGGTTTTCCTCTTTTGTTTCGGATTTATGTTTTCCTATTTTACTTAAGATTTAATTTTCCTCTTTTAGGGATTTAGAAATTTTCCTATTTTACTTAAGATTTAATTTTCCTATTTTGAATAGAATTTAGGTTTTCCTATTTTGAATACGATTTATAATTTTTAGGATTTCCTATTTCGAATAGGATTTAGGGTTTTCCTAAGGTTTGGTTTTTAGGGTTCTTGCTTTTAGGGTTTAAATTTCTAATAATTTTATGCATGAAACCAAAGCATAGAACAATCAATCTAAGCAATTTCAATCAATCGATTTTTTTTTTGTTTTGGCGGGAAAATATGTTATTGCATGTATAGGAAAAAAATATGATTTTGTTGGGCTTTAAGGCCCGGGTTCGTCCATTCACTTATATTGAACCGAATGATTCACAACATTTTTTACATATTTACACCCTTTCAAAATTTTACAAGCTTGATTTATCTTTTAAAAAATTATCAAAATTAAAATCTTTTCATTTGTGTTCGCTAATTAGTGTTTAGGGTATATTATTAAAAGGTTATGATTGTGTGGGTAGGGTTTATTTGAATTTAATTTTGAGTGTTTAGGTGTAGTTTAGTAAAGTAATTTTGAAATGGTGTAGTTTTGTGAAGTGTAATTCAAATTGTGTTGTTTTGTAATTGAGTAATTCACAAAACTACACCCTTTCAACCATCCCTTCACAAAACTACACCTAATTCAATATTTTCACAAATTTACACCCTTTCAAAATTTTAAAAGCTTGATTTACCCTTTTAAAAATTACCAAAATTAAAAATTTCTCATTTGGGTTCGATAATTAGTGTTTAGGGTATAGTATTAAGGGGATAGGATTTTGTGGGTAAGGTTTATTTGGATTTAATCTTGACTGTTTAGGTGTAGTTTTGTGAAGTAATTTTGAAATGGTGTAGTTTGTGAAATGTAATTCAAATGGTGTAGTTTTATAATTCTCCCTTTGTAATTTTCCCTAGAATATGAAGCCTCTAAGGATGCGTGTCCTTGGGAATATGGGTCTGCCATGGGCCTACCCTTAGCCTTCACTAAATTTAGTTATACCCGCAATTTGGCTAATGAACCGTGTCTTTAGATATTTCGTTTATTGAATTCTCATAAATCAATCAAGAATACTTATATGCTGAAAACAATTAAATCGCTTTTAGGCAATCCGAAGTCTCATAGTCATCTATCTCATGGTTGTAAACTTCTTTACCATCGTGATGAACTAAATGAGCTTCTAGATTATTTTCAAACTCTCTTGATAAAAATCAACGGGATATTGTCTTGTATTTATCTTTCTCACTTGGCCTAGTCAAATATTGATCTTGAGACTCTCAATAAGATGGTGGCTAATAATTAATATTGCATTGTATTTATCTTTCTCACTTGGCATTATTGCCTTGTGATATACATTCACCAAGTGCTTTTGACTTTAGGATAAATTTAGTATTCACTGCTCATTTTAAATAATTATCACCTGAGAGATTTAGAGTAGTAAAATACAAGTTGTAATTCGACATGTCTAAGACACAAGCAAATTAATCATATAATCAATTTATATAATGTCATGTGATATTTAAGACCGAACCATGCAATCGATTTTTAAACTAGTCCATGTGGTATTTAATACCGAACCATGTGACTTGATTTTGTCTAGGTCATGCCGTATTTAAGACCGAATCATGTTAGTCATAGACATTGATCTCTTTTAAATAGGATTAACTTTTCTCTTTTATTTAGGATTTAGGTTTTCCTCTTTTGTTTCGGATTTATGTTTTCCTATTTTACTTAAGATTTAATTTTCCTCTTTTAGGGATTTAGAAATTTTCCTATTTTACTTAAGATTTAATTTTCCTATTTTGAATAGAATTTAGGTTTTCCTATTTTGAATACGATTTATAATTTTTAGGATTTCCTATTTCGAATAGGATTTAGGGTTTTCCTAAGGTTTGGTTTTTAGGGTTCTTGCTTTTAGGGTTTAAATTTCTAATAATTTTATGCATGAAACCAAAGCATAGAACAATCAATCTAAGCAATTTCAATCAATCGATTTTTTTTTTGTTTTGGCGGGAAAATATGTTATTGCGTGTATAGGAAAAAAATATGATTTTGTTGGGCTTTAAGGCCCAACGGTTCGTCCATTCACTTATATTGAACCGAATGATTCACAACATTTTTTACATATTTACACCCTTTCAAAATTTTACAAGCTTGATTTATCTTTTAAAAAATTATCAAAATTAAAATCTTTTCATTTGTGTTCGCTAATTAGTGTTTAGGGTATATTATTAAAAGGTTATGATTGTGTGGGTAGGGTTTATTTGAATTTAATTTTGAGTGTTTAGGTGTAGTTTAGTAAAGTAATTTTGAAATGGTGTAGTTTTGTGAAGTGTAATTCAAATTGTGTAGTTTTGTAATTGAGTAATTCACAAAACTACACCCTTTCAACCATCCCTTCACAAAACTACACCTAATTCAATATTTTCACAAATTTACACCCTTTCAAAATTTTAAAAGCTTGATTTACCCTTGAGGAATTCACAAAACTACACCCTTTCAATCCCTCCTTCACAAACTTACACCTAATTTAAAGTTTTCACATATTTACACCCTTTCAAAAATTCAAAAGCTTGATTTACCCTTTTAAAAATTACCAAAATTAAAATATTTTCATTTGGGTTCGCTAATTAGTGTTTAGGGTATAGTATTAAGGGGGTAGGATTGTATGGGTAGGGTTTATTTGGATTTAATTTTGAGTGTTTAGGTGTAGTTTTGTGAAGTATTTTGGAAATAGTGTAGTTTTGTGAAATGTAATTCAAATGGTGTAGTTTTGTGATTCTCCCTTTACCCTTTTAAAAATTACCAAAATTAAAAATTTCTCATTTGGGTTCGATAATTAGTGTTTAGGGTATAGTATTAAGGGGATAGGATTTTGTGGGTAAGGTTTATTTGGATTTAATCTTGGTTGTTTAGGTGTAGTTTTGTGAAGTAATTTTGAAATGGTGTAGTTTGTGAAATGTAATTCAAATGGTGTAGTTTTATAATTCTCCCTTTGTAATTTTCCCTAGAATATGAAGCCTCTAAGGATGCGTGTCCTTGGGAATATGGGTCTGCCATGGGCCTACCCTTAGCCTTCACTAAATTTAGTTATACCCGCAATTTGGCTAATGAACCATGTCTTTAGATATTTCGTTTATTGAATTCTCATAAATCAATCAAGAATACTTATATGCTGAAAACAATTAAATCGCTTTTAGGCAATCCGAAGTCTCATAGTCATCTATCTCATGGTTGTAAACTTCTTTACCATCGTGATGAACTAAATGAGCTTCTAGATTATTTTCAAACTCTCTTGATAAAAATCAACGGGATATTGTCTTGTATTTATCTTTCTCACTTGGCCTAGTCAAATATTGATCTTGAGACTCTCAATAAGATGGTGGCTAATAATTAATATTGCCTTGTATTTATCTTTCTCACTTGGCATTATTGCCTTGTGATATACATTCACCAAGTGCTTTTGACTTTAGGATAAATTTAGTATTCACTGCTCATTTTAAATAATTATCACATGAGAGATTTAGAGTAGTAAAATACAAGTTGTAATTCGACATGTCTAAGACACAAGCAAATCATATAATCAATTTATATAATGTCATGTGATATTTAAGACCGAACCATGCAATCGATTTTTAAACTAGTCCATGTGGTATTTAATACCGAACCATGTGACTTGATTTTGTCTAGGTCATGCCGTATTTAAGACCGAATCATGTTAGTCATAGACATTGATCTCTTTTAAATAGGATTAACTTTTCTCTTTTATTTAGGATTTAGGTTTTCCTCTTTTGTTTCGGATTTATGTTTTCCTATTTTACTTAAGATTTAATTTTCCTCTTTTAGGGATTTAGAAATTTTCCTATTTTACTTAAGATTTAATTTTCCTATTTTGAATAGAATTTAGGTTTTCCTATTTTGAATACGATTTATAATTTTTAGGATTTCCTATTTCGAATAGGATTTAGGGTTTTCCTAAGGTTTGGTTTTTAGGGTTCTTGCTTTTAGGGTTTAAATTTCTAATAATTTTATGCATGAAACCAAAGCATAGAACAATCAATCTAAGCAATTTCAATCAATCGATTTTTTTTTTGTTTTGGCGGGAAAATATGTTATTGCATGTATAGGAAAAAAATATGATTTTGTTGGGCTTTAAGGCTCAACGGTTCGTCCATTCACTTATATTGAACCGAATGATTCACAACATTTTTTACATATTTACACCCTTTCAAAATTTTACAAGCTTGATTTATCTTTTAAAAAATTATCAAAATTAAAATCTTTTCATTTGTGTTCGCTAATTAGTGTTTAGGGTATATTATTAAAAGGTTATGATTGTGTGGGTAGGGTTTATTTGAATTTAATTTTGAGTGTTTAGGTGTAGTTTAGTAAAGTAATTTTGAAATGGTGTAGTTTTGTGAAGTGTAATTCAAATTGTGTAGTTTTGTAATTGAGTAATTCACAAAACTACACCCTTTCAACCATCCCTTCACAAAACTACACCTAATTCAATATTTTCACAAATTTACACCCTTTCAAAATTTTAAAAGCTTGATTTACCCTTTTAAAAATTACCAAAATTAAAAATTTCTCATTTGGGTTCGATAATTAGTGTTTAGGGTATAGTATTAAGGGGATAGGATTTTGTGGGTAAGGTTTATTTGGATTTAATCTTGACTGTTTAGGTGTAGTTTTGTGAAGTAATTTTGAAATGGTGTAGTTTGTGAAATGTAATTCAAATGGTGTAGTTTTATAATTCTCCCTTTGTAATTTTCCCTAGAATATGAAGCCTCTAAGGATGCGTGTCCTTGGGAATATGGGTCTGCCATGGGCCTACCCTTAGCCTTCACTAAATTTAGTTATACCCGCAATTTGGCTAATGAACCGTGTCTTTAGATATTTCGTTTATTGAATTCTCATAAATCAATCAAGAATACTTATATGCTGAAAACAATTAAATCGCTTTTAGGCAATCCGAAGTCTCATAGTCATCTATCTCATGGTTGTAAACTTTTTTACCATCGTGATGAACTAAATGAGCTTCTAGATTATTTTCAAACTCTCTTGATAAAAATCAACGGGATATTGTCTTGTATTTATCTTTCTCACTTGGCCTAGTCAAATATTGATCTTGAGACTCTCAATAAGATGGTGGCTAATAATTAATATTGCATTGTATTTATCTTTCTCACTTGGCATTATTGCCTTGTGATATACATTCACCAAGTGCTTTTGACTTTAGGATAAATTTAGTATTCACTGCTCATTTTAAATAATTATCACCTGAGAGATTTAGAGTAGTAAAATACAAGTTGTAATTCGACATGTCTAAGACACAAGCAAATTAATCATATAATCAATTTATATAATGTCATGTGATATTTAAGACCGAACCATGCAATCGATTTTTAAACTAGTCCATGTGGTATTTAATACCGAACCATGTGACTTGATTTTGTCTAGGTCATGCCGTATTTAAGACCGAATCATGTTAGTCATAGACATTGATCTCTTTTAAATAGGATTAACTTTTCTCTTTTATTTAGGATTTAGGTTTTCCTCTTTTGTTTCGGATTTATGTTTTCCTATTTTACTTAAGATTTAATTTTCCTCTTTTAGGGATTTAGAAATTTTCCTATTTTACTTAAGATTTAATTTTCCTATTTTGAATAGAATTTAGGTTTTCCTATTTTGAATACGATTTATAATTTTTAGGATTTCCTATTTCGAATAGGATTTAGGGTTTTCCTAAGGTTTGGTTTTTAGGGTTCTTGCTTTTAGGGTTTAAATTTCTAATAATTTTATGCATGAAACCAAAGCATAGAACAATCAATCTAAGCAATTTCAATCAATCGATTTTTTTTTTGTTTTGGCGGGAAAATATGTTATTGCGTGTATAGGAAAAAAATATGATTTTGTTGGGCTTTAAGGCCCAACGGTTCGTCCATTCACTTATATTGAACCGAATGATTCACAACATTTTTTACATATTTACACCCTTTCAAAATTTTACAAGCTTGATTTATCTTTTAAAAAATTATCAAAATTAAAATCTTTTCATTTGTGTTCGCTAATTAGTGTTTAGGGTATATTATTAAAAGGTTATGATTGTGTGGGTAGGGTTTATTTGAATTTAATTTTGAGTGTTTAGGTGTAGTTTAGTAAAGTAATTTTGAAATGGTGTAGTTTTGTGAAGTGTAATTCAAATTGTGTAGTTTTGTAATTGAGTAATTCACAAAACTACACCCTTTCAACCATCCCTTCACAAAACTACACCTAATTCAATATTTTCACAAATTTACACCCTTTCAAAATTTTAAAAGCTTGATTTACCCTTGAGGAATTCACAAAACTACACCCTTTCAATCCCTCCTTCACAAACTTACACCTAATTTAAAGTTTTCACATATTTACACCCTTTCAAAAATTCAAAAGCTTGATTTACCCTTTTAAAAATTACCAAAATTAAAATATTTTCATTTGGGTTCGCTAATTAGTGTTTAGGGTATAGTATTAAGGGGGTAGGATTGTATGGGTAGGGTTTATTTGGATTTAATTTTGAGTGTTTAGGTGTAGTTTTGTGAAGTATTTTGGAAATAGTGTAGTTTTGTGAAATGTAATTCAAATGGTGTAGTTTTGTGATTCTCCCTTTACCCTTTTAAAAATTACCAAAATTAAAAATTTCTCATTTGGGTTCGATAATTAGTGTTTAGGGTATAGTATTAAGGGGATAGGATTTTGTGGGTAAGGTTTATTTGGATTTAATCTTGACTGTTTAGGTGTAGTTTTGTGAAGTAATTTTGAAATGGTGTAGTTTGTGAAATGTAATTCAAATGGTGTAGTTTTATAATTCTCCCTTTGTAATTTTCCCTAGAATATGAAGCCTCTAAGGATGCGTGTCCTTGGGAATATGGGTCTGCCATGGGCCTACCCTTAGCCTTCACTAAATTTAGTTATACCCGCAATTTGGCTAATGAACCATGTCTTTAGATATTTCGTTTATTGAATTCTCATAAATCAATCAAGAATACTTATATGCTGAAAACAATTAAATCGCTTTTAGGCAATCCGAAGTCTCTAAGTCATCTATCTCATGGTTGTAAACTTCTTTACCATCGTGATGAACTAAATGAGCTTCTAGATTATTTTCAAACTCTCTTGATAAAAATCAACGGGATATTGTCTTGTATTTATCTTTCTCACTTGGCCTAGTCAAATATTGATCTTGAGACTCTCAATAAGATGGTGGCTAATAATTAATATTGCCTTGTATTTATCTTTCTCACTTGGCATTATTGCCTTGTGATATACATTCACCAAGTGCTTTTGACTTTAGGATAAATTTAGTATTAACTGCTCATTTTAAATAATTATCACATGAGAGATTTAGAGTAGTAAAATACAAGTTGTAATTCGACATGTCTAAGACACAAGCAAATCATATAATCAATTTATATAATGTCATGTGATATTTAAGACCGAACCATGCAATCGATTTTTAAACTAGTCCATGTGGTATTTAATACCGAACCATGTGACTTGATTTTGTCTAGGTCATGCCGTATTTAAGACCGAATCATGTTAGTCATAGACATTGATCTCTTTTAAATAGGATTAACTTTTCTCTTTTATTTAGGATTTAGGTTTTCCTCTTTTGTTTCGGATTTATGTTTTCCTATTTTACTTAAGATTTAATTTTCCTCTTTTAGGGATTTAGAAATTTTCCTATTTTACTTAAGATTTAATTTTCCTATTTTGAATAGAATTTAGGTTTTCCTATTTTGAATACGATTTATAATTTTTAGGATTTCCTATTTCGAATAGGATTTAGGGTTTTCCTAAGGTTTGGTTTTTAGGGTTCTTGCTTTTAGGGTTTAAATTTCTAATAATTTTATGCATGAAACCAAAGCATAGAACAATCAATCTAAGCAATTTCAATCAATCGATTTTTTTTTTGTTTTGGCGGGAAAATATGTTATTGCATGTATAGGAAAAAAATATGATTTTGTTGGGCTTTAAGGCCCAACGGTTCGTCCATTCACTTATATTGAACCGAATGATTCACAACATTTTTTACATATTTACACCCTTTCAAAATTTTACAAGCTTGATTTATCTTTTAAAAAATTATCAAAATTAAAATCTTTTCATTTGTGTTCGCTAATTAGTGTTTAGGGTATATTATTAAAAGGTTATGATTGTGTGGGTAGGGTTTATTTGAATTTAATTTTGAGTGTTTAGGTGTAGTTTAGTAAAGTAATTTTGAAATGGTGTAGTTTTGTGAAGTGTAATTCAAATTGTGTAGTTTTGTAATTGAGTAATTCACAAAACTACACCCTTTCAACCATCCCTTCACAAAACTACACCTAATTCAATATTTTCACAAATTTACACCCTTTCAAAATTTTAAAAGCTTGATTTACCCTTTTAAAAATTACCAAAATTAAAAATTTCTCATTTGGGTTCGATAATTAGTGTTTAGGGTATAGTATTAAGGGGATAGGATTTTGTGGGTAAGGTTTATTTGGATTTAATCTTGATTGTTTAGGTGTAGTTTTGTGAAGTAATTTTGAAATGGTGTAGTTTGTGAAATGTAATTCAAATGGTGTAGTTTTATAATTCTCCCTTTGTAATTTTCCCTAGAATATGAAGCCTCTAAGGATGCGTGTCCTTGGGAATATGGGTCTGCCATGGGCCTACCCTTAGCCTTCACTAAATTTAGTTATACCCGCAATTTGGCTAATGAACCGTGTCTTTAGATATTTCGTTTATTGAATTCTCATAAATCAATCAAGAATACTTATATGCTGAAAACAATTAAATCGCTTTTAGGCAATCCGAAGTCTCATAGTCATCTATCTCATGGTTGTAAACTTCTTTACCATCGTGATGAACTAAATGAGCTTCTAGATTATTTTCAAACTCTCTTGATAAAAATCAACGGGATATTGTCTTGTATTTATCTTTCTCACTTGGCCTAGTCAAATATTGATCTTGAGACTCTCAATAAGATGGTGGCTAATAATTAATATTGCATTGTATTTATCTTTCTCACTTGGCATTATTGCCTTGTGATATACATTCACCAAGTGCTTTTGACTTTAGGATAAATTTAGTATTCACTGCTCATTTTAAATAATTATCACCTGAGAGATTTAGAGTAGTAAAATACAAGTTGTAATTCGACATGTCTAAGACACAAGCAAATTAATCATATAATCAATTTATATAATGTCATGTGATATTTAAGACCGAACCATGCAATCGATTTTTAAACTAGTCCATGTGGTATTTAATACCGAACCATGTGACTTGATTTTGTCTAGGTCATGCCGTATTTAAGACCGAATCATGTTAGTCATAGACATTGATCTCTTTTAAATAGGATTAACTTTTCTCTTTTATTTAGGATTTAGGTTTTCCTCTTTTGTTTCAGATTTATGTTTTCCTATTTTACTTAAGATTTAATTTTCCTCTTTTAGGGATTTAGAAATTTTCCTATTTTACTTAAGATTTAATTTTCCTATTTTGAATAGAATTTAGGTTTTCCTATTTTGAATACGATTTATAATTTTTAGGATTTCCTATTTCGAATAGGATTTAGGGTTTTCCTAAGGTTTGGTTTTTAGGGTTCTTGCTTTTAGGGTTTAAATTTCTAATAATTTTATGCATGAAACCAAAGCATAGAACAATCAATCTAAGCAATTTCAATCAATCGATTTTTTTTTTGTTTTGGCGGGAAAATATGTTATTGCGTGTATAGGAAAAAAATATGATTTTGTTGGGCTTTAAGGCCCAACGGTTCGTCCATTCACTTATATTGAACCGAATGATTCACAACATTTTTTACATATTTACACCCTTTCAAAATTTTACAAGCTTGATTTATCTTTTAAAAAATTATCAAAATTAAAATCTTTTCATTTGTGTTCGCTAATTAGTGTTTAGGGTATATTATTAAAAGGTTATGATTGTGTGGGTAGGGTTTATTTGAATTTAATTTTGAGTGTTTAGGTGTAGTTTAGTAAAGTAATTTTGAAATGGTGTAGTTTTGTGAAGTGTAATTCAAATTGTGTAGTTTTGTAATTGAGTAATTCACAAAACTACACCCTTTCAACCATCCCTTCACAAAACTACACCTAATTCAATATTTTCACAAATTTACACCCTTTCAAAATTTTAAAAGCTTGATTTACCCTTGAGGAATTCACAAAACTACACCCTTTCAATCCCTCCTTCACAAACTTACACCTAATTTAAAGTTTTCACATATTTACACCCTTTCAAAAATTCAAAAGCTTGATTTACCCTTTTAAAAATTACCAAAATTAAAATATTTTCATTTGGGTTCGCTAATTAGTGTTTAGGGTATAGTATTAAGGGGGTAGGATTGTATGGGTAGGGTTTATTTGGATTTAATTTTGAGTGTTTAGGTGTAGTTTTGTGAAGTATTTTGGAAATAGTGTAGTTTTGTGAAATGTAATTCAAATGGTGTAGTTTTGTGATTCTCCCTTTACCCTTTTAAAAATTACCAAAATTAAAAATTTCTCATTTGGGTTCGATAATTAGTGTTTAGGGTATAGTATTAAGGGGATAGGATTTTGTGGGTAAGGTTTATTTGGATTTAATCTTGACTGTTTAGGTGTAGTTTTGTGAAGTAATTTTGAAATGGTGTAGTTTGTGAAATGTAATTCAACTGGTGTAGTTTTATAATTATCCCTTTGTAATTTTCCCTAGAATATGAAGCCTCTAAGGATGCGTGTCCTTGGGAATATGGGTCTGCCATGGGCCTACCCTTAGCCTTCACTAAATTTAGTTATACCCGCAATTTGGCTAATGAACCGTGTCTTTAGATATTTCGTTTATTGAATTCTCATAAATCAATCAAGAATACTTATATGCTGAAAACAATTAAATCGCTTTTAGGCAATCCGAAGTCTCATAGTCATCTATCTCATGGTTGTAAACTTCTTTACCATCGTGATGAACTAAATGAGCTTCTAGATTATTTTCAAACTCTCTTGATAAAAATCAACGGGATATTGTCTTGTATTTATCTTTCTCACTTGGCCTAGTCAAATATTGATCTTGAGACTCTCAATAAGATGGTGGCTAATAATTAATATTGTCTTGTATTTATCTTTCTCACTTGGCATTATTGCCTTGTGATATACATTCACCAAGTGCTTTTGACTTTAGGATAAATTTAGTATTCACTGCTCATTTTAAATAATTATCACCTGAGAGATTTAGAGTAGTAAAATACAAGTTGTAATTCGACATGTCTAAGACACAAGCAAATCATATAATCAATTTATATAATGTCATGTGATATTTAAGACCGAACCATGCAATCGATTTTTAAACTAGTCCATGTGGTATTTAATACCGAACCATGTGACTTGATTTTGTCTAGGTCATGCCGTATTTAAGACCGAATCATGTTAGTCATAGACATTGATCTCTTTTAAATAGGATTAACTTTTCTCTTTTATTTAGGATTTAGGTTTTCGTCTTTTTTTTGGATTTATGTTTTCCTATTTTACTTAAGATTTAATTTTCCTCTTTTAGGGATTTAGAAATTTTCCTATTTTACTTAAGATTTAATTTTCCTATTTTGAATAGAATTAGGGTTTTCCTATTTTGAATAGGATTTATAATTTTTAGGATTTCCTATTTCGAATAGGATTTAGGGTTTTCCTAAGGTTTGGTTTTTAGGGTTCTTGCTTTTAGGGTTTCAATTTCTAATAATTTTATGCATGAAACCAAAGCATAGAACAATCAATCTAAACAATTTCAATCAATCGATTTTTTTTGTTTTGGCGGGAAAACATGTTATTGCGTGTATAGGAAAAAAATATGATTTTGTTGGGCTTTAAGGCCCAACGGTTCGTCCATTCACTTATATTGAACCGAATGATTCACAACATTTTTTACATATTTACACCCTTTCAAAATTTTACAAGCTTGATTTATCTTTTAAAAAAATACCAAAATTAAAATCTTTTCATTTGTGTTCGCTAATTAGTGTTTAGGGTATATTATTAAAGGGGTATGATTGTGTGGGTAGGGTTTATTTGAATTTAATTTTGAGTGTTTAGGTGTAGTTTAGTAAAGTAATTTTGAAATGGTGTAGTTTTGTGAAGTGTAATTCAAATGGTGTAGTTTTGTAATTGAGTAATTCACAAAACTACACTCTTTCAACCATCCCTACACAAAACTACACCTAATTCAATATTTTCACAAATTTACATCCTTTCAAAATTTAAAAAGCTTGATTTACCCTTTTAAAAATTATCAACATTAAAATCTTTTCATTTGGGTTCGCCAATTAGTGTTTAGGGTATAGTATTAAGGGGGTAGGATTGTGTGGGTAAAGTTTATTTGGATTTAATCTTGAATGTTTAGGTGTTGTTTTGTGAAGTAATTTTGAAATGGTGTAGTTTTGTGAAATGTAATTCAAATGGTGTAGTTTTATAATTCTCCCTTTGTAATTTTCCCTAGAAAAAAAAATCTACAATTTATTAGTTGACAAATTTTTTTTAATAAGAGGATATTTTTTTAGAATAATATAGAACAACCCTTAAATACCTTAAAATAAGTTTTAGAACAAAAATAACATTTATCGTTTATCTATACAATAAAAGAAAAAGAACTCTCTCCATATGAAAGACATAAACTCATTTAATAATAAAATAAAGCACTACATTATATACAATAATAAATATAAAACATATTTAAACTTATATATATATAGATAAATAAAGTTTGAACATTATAAATTTGAGATTTAAATACTACATAGTCATACATATAAATAATACATTAATTTTCGATAATCTTCTTAAACTAAATGTTAATAATCACTAAAAATATTCACCGAAAACATAGACGTCATATAAAGTTTCTAATAACATTAAAGAAAAAACAAACTATATATGATGCATTTATAATAAAATTAAAATATTCAATTTTATAATGCAAAATAAATAAATAAAAACACACTATGATGCAATTTTATAATAAAATTAAAATAATATATAAATTGTTCTCAATAATCTTCTTAAACTAAATGTTAATAATCAATACAAATATCCACCGAAAACATAACCGTCATATAAAATAAACAAAAATACATATAAAGATTCTAATAACATTAAAAAAAATTATGATGCAATTTCAAAAACGGATTAAAATCTCCACGTAAAACTGAAATAAAGGTATTGTGGACAAAAATAAATTATTAATAGTAAATAAATTAAAAGAATACACAACAATCTTTACTTCTCTTTAATTTTTTTTTTTGTAAAATTAGATTTCATCACATATTGATATTTTAATCGTTTTATAATAATAAACTAAAATATCTTTTCAAAAGTTACAAATGAACAATTTTATTTTCATTAATTTAGTAAAATAAAATGAGTTAATTATATTCAATGTCAAACCAAATACATATTACTATAATAAAATATATTACAAAATCAACCATCATAAACAAAATCTAAAATGTTTTTTGAAATTATTATAAAATATTGATGAAGGAAATCCTAAAAAGGGGAATGAGGAAAATACCAGGGAGAAAAAGTGAGATGGCAGCCTGGGAGGATGATTGGGTACCAGATCTGGACCCACGGCCAGCCCAAGGTAGGGGAAAAATATTATTTCCAGGACTAAAAATAAAGGAATTGATCAATCAGAATACGGCAGAGTGGGATTGGGGGGCATTAATTAACAGCTCTAACAAACGCAACAGATAGACAGTTGATTGGTAGTATGGTCATTAGTAAGAGAAGTGAGGGAGATAGGTGGATATGGCATTATTCACAGTCTGGAAGGTACACGGTTAAATCAGGATACCACCTTTGCCTACAAATGAGTAGAGGCGCGGACTTCGACGGCCCATGGGGGCCCAATACTAATGACCTGAAAGCGCAAGTATGGAAAGTGAGATGCCCACAAAAGTTGAAACATGATGTGTGGCGTTTTTTATCGTTTTAAACATAGGATTTAGCCACACAATAGAGTCTTTTTATGTGTCTTTAGTTATTTTACAGGTGATAAAAGGCATAGTGGCATCCCAAGCGCACTTAGGATGAATTTATGGAGTTTAAGAATGAAAGGACGAAAAAGATGGAGAATTCAGACGAAAAGCTTCAAAAAGACACTCGTTGAAATAGTTCCCACCAATGGATCTTTATGATATTTTACCACTGGAAGGACACGGATGTTAGCTTTGATTTGGCGGTAGTTTGAAGTGATTCCAACGGTTAGATCGCAAGTTATGCCAGTTTTGGTGACGCAAGGTCAATCTGCCGAGCAAAAAAGTTTTAATTTCCTTTTATTTAAGATTTGCAAAGATTCTTTCCTATTTTGTAAAGGAAACGCCCCAAACCTATTTAAACCTCTTTTTAACCTCTTTTAGAGGTGTGCTTTTATAATATAAGTTTTTTGAGAGTTTTTGGATCCTAGAGAATTCTTGGAATCTTCGGTTTCAATAACAGAGTTTTTTCTATCCCTTATCTCTTTATTTTATTTAAGTTTTCTTTAATCTCAAT
Source organism: Cochlearia excelsa (assembly GCA_963556525.1). NCBI lineage: Eukaryota > Viridiplantae > Streptophyta > Magnoliopsida > Brassicales > Brassicaceae > Cochlearia > Cochlearia excelsa. The sequence goes on along the minus strand of OY748329.1, from coordinate 30,985,546 downwards.
TGCTTTGATTTTCATTATGCTTAGCGAGTAGTTTCCCGTAGACAATTGGGTTAGGGTGAAAGGGGTTGATTGAATCTAGGATTGATGATTGTCTAGAACTTAATTGTTTATAAAACTTTTGTCTTTGGTAACAAGTTTAAAGCCTTAATCGAGTTGGCCATTCGATTATTGAACCTAGGAAACTTTATGAATCGAGAGATTATAAAGATTCCTGACCAATTACCTTAGAACTAAGCCTAGCTTAACCGAGAGATCTGTGTTAATAAGCTTGGTGGTTAAAATTGATTTGTTCTTAAAGTTTCTCGACGATTAAACTATCCAAGATATTGTTTTAGTTTAATTGTTGAGAAAAGGATCATTGCCACGAGAGTGGATTGATCTAAAATCGTTTTCAAAACCTTGAAGTTATTTTTGTAAAAGACAATTTGAAATCTGAAAGTTTAATCACCTTTAAAATACCTTCACCTAATTGTTTAGCTTTTTATTTAAATCTTTAAAACTCTTAATTTTCGTTTTTCGTTTATTGATTACACGGTTACAAAATATTCAACAAACAACTCTTTAATTTGCTTAGACTAAGTGTAGTTTCTCATAAGTTCTAATATATTGATTGCTCCTGATTCGGATTGACACCTTATATACTACAATAAGGCATTCGACTTAACGAGGGTAAAATCTCGTTTATCAAAACACTTCTTGTGGCAAATTGTATCAGGAACCCTTAGCGTTAGGGAAAGACTAAACTCGAGGGGTATACACTGCGAAACGGTGTGCCCGCGATGTGAAGAAGAGATAGAAACGATCAATCATATGTTCTTTGAGTGCCCTTGGTCATTATACACATGGGGAGTATCACCAGTTAGTATTACTCACGAATTCCCACAAGGAGGCATTTATACCAATATGGATTACATGCTATTGAGAAGTCAAAAAGGGCAAGGACAACAACAAGGAGTGGAATGTTACCCATGGATACTGTGGTATTTATGGAAAGCACGAAATCGAAAAGTGTTTGAAGACGTGGATGTTGATCCCGGAAATCGTGGATCGGGCAAGTAAGGAATCAAAGGCATGGTTTGATGCACGAATTCGAGGAGAATATTCCGGTTACTAGAACTTTTACGTGGCGATACTATACAAGCAACGGAGCCAGATAAAGTGTGTCAAGTGGATGGCTCGTGGAAAAACACGGAGACAATGGAAGGGGTTGGATGGATTTGCCGGAACAATGACGGCTCGACTTACATGATGGGATTCAAGGGAAGTAGACGGGGCCTCTCACCCTTACAAGCAGAGTTCAAGGCTTTACTTTGGGCTATGGAAGTCATAAATGCTAGAAATATTGGTTGTCAGATATTTGAAACAGATAGCACGACATTAGTTGCAATCCTGCAGGCTCCCACTGAGTGGCTGCGTTTTCCACTATGTTAGAAGAGTTTGAAGCCTTACTTGATCACTTTCCCCACTTTCGGATAAAGAACATACCACGAACAAGGAACATGCAAGCAGATAGGTTGGCTCGGGCAGGAAGAAGTCAAGGAAGTACAGCGTATGTGAGCGACACCCTCCCAAACTGGCTTAACAACATCAACGAAGTGGTCTAGTTTTTTCCATTAATTCGATGTAATAAAAAAAAAAAAATCATGGGTTCTATCTTAGTTAATTATAGATTTTTAGTTAGAATATGGATGAGATATGTGGAGAAACCTTACGAAAAAGCATGAGACTCTTTATTTGGTTGACTTTTTTCTCATTTATAAAATTTTTATTTACTTCACGCGCGTTTTTGTACTCGCCTTCTTTATCTAATCGCAGCCAGAAGATACTAAAGCCTTGTTTTTGTTTTAAATGTTATCCCACAAATGTATTTCATGCATTGTTTCAATTATTGACATGCAGTCTCTTTTTTATTCTATACTTTTTTGATGAAATTATATACCTTTAGATCACAATGATTAATCAGATAGGTTATAGAATCTTTTGAGTTTGTGAACGAATCTATAATAAGTTTTAAAGTAAAGACACGAAGAGGAGGAGCTTGTGTCAACCATAAAAAGACATTCCACAATTAGTCTTTCTAACCTCCATTATTGGGCAAAACTGGTAAAATTAATTAAAAAGTATATTTATTATTAGAGAAATTCCTTAAAATACTATCAAAATAAGTTTTTGGTTTGAAAATACCATTAAAAAGTTTTTTATAACAAAAATACCATTAAAATGTTTTTTATAACAAAAATATCATCAAAAAGTAATAGTTTACAAAAATACCACAAATACAAAAAAACGAGTTTAACTCGTTTAGATATTTATTTTTTTCATTTGGGTTCGCTATATAGTGTTTAGGGTATAGTTTTAAAGGGGTAGGATATAGTTTTTGAAGGTTTTGGGTGTAATTTTGAAAATTTAAGATTTGTTGTATTTATGAGAAAAAAACTTTTTAATGGTATTTGCAAAACTTTCGAAAATATGTGCTATTTGTGTTAAAAAAAAAATTTTTAATGGTATTTATAAGAATTGCCCTTATTATTATTTGGTAGTGGAGAGAACTTAGACCATGTTTATCAAAGGTGCTTATGTAGAGTGCTTGTGTATTTTTTTATGTATTTTTTGTGTATTTGAGTATTAAATTAAATCAAAATATGTATTATTATTAAGCATCTATAATGAAAAGTGCTTAATTAAGCATTTTAAGCTCCCCTTTTTGTAGAGTTCTTATTAATAATACATGTTTTAATTTAATTTAATACTCAAATATACAAAAAATACACAAAAAAATACACAAGCACTCTACATAAACACCTTTGATAAACATGCTCTTACTACTGATTTAATGTATTTTTTTTGTGCCATGCATATATATAACTGTTTTAGTAGTAACATATAAGAAGAATCTAATTAACTCATTTAAGATCAATGAATTTGCTTAACTACACATAAAATGCATAGACAAATCATGTTGGTTATAAAAACATACAAAAATGAGGTTAATGTTTGATGATAAAGTATTGGTTTTAGTGTTTAAAAAAGTCACAATTAATTGAATCGAAAGCATGGATGAGATAAATAAGTAATAATGAAATCAATAAAAAAAACATGGAAATAAATTTTAAGGAAAATGGAAAATGGTGGATAATATTGGTTTGGTTCGGTTTTGAATCACATGGGAATGTCTGTTCCCAAAGAATAACCGACCAACAAGCTCGCAACATACAAATATACAACACAATTGGTTTGGTTTAGTTTCAGGTATGTCTATGACTTTTTTTCTCCAACATTTCTCAATTAAATTTTTATTATCAAAACTCAAAACTATTTTTACACACAAGACTTTGGTTGTTACAAAATAATACCAAGTCATATGACTTTGAAATGTTTATGTTGAATATTTCAACCACAAAAACAAAATTTGTAAAACGGTAATAACAGACTTAGGCTATATATATATATATATATATTATATGAGAAATTCACAAAAATATACCCTTTCAACCTTCCATTCACAAAACTACACCTAATTCAATATTTTCACAAATTTATACTCTTTCAAAATTTTAAAAGCTTGATTTACGTTTTTAAAAATTACCAAAATTAAAAAATTTTCATTTGGGTTCGCTAATTAATGTTTAGGGTATAGTATTAAGGGGGTATGATTGTGTGGGTAGGGTTTATTTGGATTTGATTTTGAGTGTTTAGGTGTAGTTTTGTGAAGTAATTTTGAAATGATGTAGTTTTTTTAAAAGTAATTCAAATTGTGTAGTTTTATAATTCTCGCTATATATATATATGTCTCCACACTTGTATATAATACCATTTGTATTGTTAAAAAATTGTCATAATATATTTGACCATGGAAGAAAAAAGCCATACACCTTTTAGAATAATAAATAAATTAAATAGTATACACACCTTTTGATATTCAAAAAATCTAAAGACTTTTCTACAAGAAAAATTCAATAATATACCCACAAGAGTCACCATCTCGTTAAATCTCTCATCGATGTAACGTTATAGCATTTATTGAGACAACAAAGCAAAATATTGTTCAAAAGTGTAATCATGATGATACCACCCAAAAAACTTTCTTTTCATTAATGCCCTTACCAAAAATTGTCACTCCCAACACCTGAAGTCACAAGTACTGATAAAGAGAAAGTTCTTTACTCTATGTGAGTTTCTAAAATACAACAATAGTTTTTAGGGGTATTCTAATATAATACATAACTGCACCTAAATACCATTGTCTCATGTACAAAAATAGGAACTTATATGAATGCAGAGTCACATGCATACTTTACTCATGTAGGTGGCATTAAATACTCCCTCCGTTCTTAAAAGATTGATGTTTTAGAATTTTTTTTTGTTATTTAAAGATTGATTTTTTGGTTTTTTAAATTATTTTAATTCATTGAAAATAGTGAATTGTACATTCAAAGGCATATTAATTGAGGTTATTGAATTACTATTGGTTGAAAATTTTAGAAAATTGTGAAATACAAAAAACAATGTATTTAATATTGAACATTAATTCACTTTCTTAATATGTGTGAAAAGTCTAGAAAATCAAACAATAAAAAACAGAGGGAGTATAAAATTATTGACATAACCACGTGTGACCAAGACTTAACAATAAGATTGTGATACATTTATAAAGCAATGTCACCAACACAAAAAGAAGTATATATCATTAGGCTAGTCATGAATAAATATCAATGAGACATATCAAAATTCCTTAAAAATTATACTAATTTTTGAAAATTCATGTGTGATTAGTGACGTGTTTCATGTGTAAAGGATGAGACATTTGCCTTAGGCAACACCAAAAAGATATCATCTCTAAATAATATAGATTAAATATATATACTTTGTTTGAAAACTATTATGTTATACTAAAATATAATATAAAATAGAAATTTATTAGTTGAACAAATATTTAGAAAAACATAATTGTTTAGAATAATTTAGGACAATTCCCTTAAATACCATAAAAAAGAATTTTAAGAACAAAAATAGCATCATAATTATTTTTAAAAACACATTTAAACATGGATAACTATAGAATATAACATATAAATAAATATCAATGGGGTATAATCAAAATTCCTTTAAAGTTATACTAAGTTTTGAAAATTCATGCATGGCTAGTGTGGCGTGCTTAATGTGTGAAAGATGGGGGAATTTGTCTTAGACGACACCAAATTTTTTTTTTTTAAGGCAACAACATTTAAAAAAAATTAGATTACATATATGTAAATATACGTTGCTTGAAAAATATTATTAAAATATAATAGAAAAAGAGTAATTCACAAAACTACACCATTTCTTCTTTTCCTTTACAAAACTTTACCTAATTTAATTTTTTACATATTTACACCATTTCAAAATTTTACAAGTTTGATTTATCTTTAAAAAAATTACTAAAATTAAAATCTTTTCATTTGACTTCGTTAATTAGTGTTTAAAGTATAGTATTAAAGAGGTATAATTGTGTGGATAGGGTTTATTTTGAAGAAAAATTCACAAAAGTACACCCTTTCAATCCTCCTTTAACAAAACTACACCTAATTCAATATTTTCACAAAAATACACCCTTTCAAAATTTTAAAAACTTGATTTACCTTTAAAAAATTACCAAAATTAAAATCTAAGCATTTGGGTTCGCTGATTAGTGTTTATGATATAATATTAAAGGGTAGTGTAAAAACAATAAAAAGTCTTTTTGGAACCAATATACCTATGTAATAATAAAAAATAAAACCAATATACCTTAAAATATTAAATCTAATTTAATATTGGTTCTTGTAGAGTGTAGTGTAAAGCTTTTTTTCTCTGAAAAGAGTTCAGAGAAAAAAAGCTTTACACTACACTCTACAAGAACCAATATTAAATTAGATTTAATATTTTAAGGTATATTGGTTTTATTTTTTATTATTACATAGGTATATTGGTTCCAAAAAGACTTTTTATTGTTTTTACACTACCCTTTAATATTATATCATAAACACTAATCTCTTAATTATTCAATCTATTTCATTCACATGGAGAAACCGTGAAAAGTAGAAGTAATTACTATATACGTATTACGTGGTTGTGTTGTTAGGAAATGCGTTGCCTTAATCATATGCTTGAATGGGCTGTGCTGTATTATTATCCTTTATTTAATGGAAGTATATATATAGCACAGCCCATTCAAGCATATGATTAAGGCAACGCATTTCCTAACAACACAACCACGTAATACGTATATAGTATATATGTACTCGCTCGTAAATAATCTCTGATAAAAAATATGAAAAAATTACATAATCCCAAAAGCTATTACTAATTTAATACTAGTATTAAAAATTATTAAAATAAGAGATAAATTATCTATTTTTGTACTTCTTAGATAAAGGGTTAAAAACATTTTGTATATGTTTGTTTTAATATTGTTACATAAAACATTATCTAATTGATTACTGGACAGTTATAAAACTATATCTTTTCAGTTTTGAAGATGGAAAGTCTCTTCGTCAAGCTTTACGAGAAATACACCAACCTCCGGGTTAAATTTTGCTCTTATGATTTCTGGGTTTTGAGTGTATTTTTGAAATTTTCTGGGTTTTGAGTGTTTTTTTGAAAATTTTCTGGGTTTTGATTTTGGCTTTGTTTGTTCAGAAGAAGAATTTCTCAGAATCCGATGAGGTTCTTAAGGAACAAGAAAAGAATTTTATTGACTTTGTTTCAGGTAAAATAAATCACTTTCTGCACTTGTCTTGTCTTTGTTCGTCTTTTTTTGTTTTTTTGTTGTTAGAAGAAGTGAGAGCAAAAACCAGTGAGTTTTGTTGTGTTAAGAGTTGTGTCTTTGCTTGAGATTGTTTCGATTTTAGGTATTGTAAGAAATGGGTTCCTTTTACACGAATCAATCTGAAACCTAAACCTATATCGAATCGATTACTAAGAAACCTAAAACCAAAACACAGAAGACGAATCGGCGAGAAGATGATACCTTCTTCTCGAAACTTCTCTTGGCTACTCTCTGATAAACAAATCTGAATAATTCAATCTCAAAGTTGGAGACTTTTTTCTCATTCATGTCTTTGAAAGACTTGAGATTTTTTCGATTTTAAGTATTGTAGGAAATGTTGTTTCTTGTGTGTTGTTAATTTAGTTTCAAAAGTTGGAGACTTTTTCAGTTTTTCTCATTCATGTCTTTGCAAAGACGAAGTTCTTATTCTTTTAATCGTAAAAGACTTGAGATTTTTTCGATTTTAGTATTGTAAGATATATTGTTTCTTGTGTGTTGTTTATTGTGTTTCAAAGTTGGAGACTTTTTCAGTTTTTCTCATTCATGTCTTTGCAAAGACGAAGTTCTTAGTATGTCTTTTAGTCGTAAAAGACTTGAGATTTTTTCGATTTTAAGTATTGTAAGAAATGGGGTTTCTTGTGTGTTGTTTATTTGGTTTCAAAGTTGGAGACTTTATCTCATTCATGTCTTTGCAAAGACGTTTCTAAGTCTGTCTTTTAGTCGTAAAAGACTTGAGATTTTTTCGATTTTAAGTATTGTAAGATATGTTGTTTCTTGTGTGTTGTTTATTGTGTTTCAAAGTTGGAGACTTTTTCTCATTCATACCTTTGAAAGACGATGTTCTTAGTACGTCTGTTAGACGTAAAAGACTTGAGATTTTTTCGATTTTAGTATTGTAAGACATGTGATTTCTTGTGTGTTGTTTATGGTTTCAAAATTGGAGAGTTCTTTTCATTTTTCATTCATGTCTTTGCAAAGACGAAGTTCTTAGTTTTCTTTTTTTTTGCGGTTTGCAGCCTCGGTGAAGTTGATACAATATATGACAAGTGAAAATGATAATTTGAAGTATATGGTGGAGGATTTGAGGAGTGAGATAACTTCAATCAGGCATGTACATCGTAAATACTACCCTGCATTTCTTTTGTTTTGTTAAATCATAACAGTTTTGGTATGTAGATCTAGCAAGGAAAAGGAATGTCTGGAGCGTCAAAAGCTTCTTGCGGAAAAAAACCAAAAGTGTAAGAACACAACGTTATATGATTTTTTTTCCTTATTCTACTTGTTTAATGGATTGGGTTTTTGGGAGAGTGTTGTCTAGCATTTTTGTTACTAATTGGGTGGAATATTTTTTACAGACGATGCACTTTCGAAAGAAGTTGACATATATTAAGAAAGAAGATCCATGAGAGACATCCTCACAACAACAACAACAATGATCAAAGCGGAAGAAAACAACAACCGACAAAGACTCATGAATCTGCTGATGGATCAAGCAGTTTTACATTTCAAGATCTTTGTGGACACTTGTTAGGGATGAAATTATCAACTGAAACCAAAGGCGAACAAGTCTACTTTATATTCACACATCCACCAAGCGGTAAATTTCTTTGTGGCATACAGTTTTCTCTGTCGTTTCCTTTGATTCAAAAAGAAGAGACCATATTACGATTTTTAAACTCGAAAAAAAAAACACCGATGTTGAATCTTTGTCCCTATTACAGGTTTAGCATTCAGCCTAACTTCACTAAGTAACTCAACCGGTGAAGAACCTGTGTGGCTCTACAAGGTCGTATCGCTTGGAACGTTCGAAAGAGTGGTGCCTGAATGGATGAGAGAAGATTTAGTATTCAGCACGAGTATGTGTCACGTCTTCTTTGAAAAAGTCTCTCAAGCCATTAAGCTCAAAGGCTGATCATCGGTATGTCTTCTTATTAGGTTTTGTTTTAAAAAAAAAGGTTAGGGAATTAACTATCTATTGGTAGTAATGTATCTCTCTTTAGCTTTGACATTGTTTTTTTTAAAAAAGTTCTTTTGATGAATCTAATTTGTATCGAAATCTCGATATATCCTTTGTGTTCGACGACACCCTTTCTTTTTCTAGTGGCTCAAATACTATTTGATCTATTGTTTGTGTGGTTCAAGACTTGTATGAATTGCATAAGAAAAAGAAGACATAGTCACTAAGTAAAATATAGTCGTAGTATATTCACACTTGTATGACTTGTAAAGAGTCATCACTTTATTGAATATCTTTCATAAATATAGTCTATGTGCTATGCTAACTAGTGGCTAAGCACATGAGCCATATGTGTGAAATTTGTGCTTTTAGATGATTTATTTGCTTGAATTTGTTTCGATAGCTTTGGTTGTTACTTCCTATATGAACATGCATTGTGGTTTTTGCTATGCATTTTTTTTTTTGAAACATTATGTGAGAAGCAATAAATGAACATAGAGCTTATACTTGGTGTTACTTTGTTCCCAACATATAGTTTTCTTTCAAATTTCATAACACAAACTAAAAAAAATGTCTACAATATGACCATCTTTTCAAAGCCAAAAAAAAAAAAAACCAAAGTTACTTTTAACAACACTAGAGATGTTTTTACATTGAAATCTAAAACCATCTATGTCTCAATGGCTATAGCCGGTTATCTATCAGCCGGATCGGTTTGTTTGGTTGTTGTGTAGAGATATGTTCAATCTAAATTAATTGATCCAAAAACTAAATCATATCTTAATGAGTGGAAATAAACCGAAAGTATAAGAAAATATTTTGAAAAACCCAATTTTTGTTGAGGAATTCACAAAACTACATCCTTTCAACCATTTATTCACAAAAGTACACGTAATTCAATATTCTACATATTTACATCTTTTTAAATTTTAAATGGTTGATTTACCTTTTAAAAATTACCAAAATTAAAATATTTTCATTTGGGTTCGTTAATTAGTGTTTACGGTATAATATTAAATACATGTATATTTATCTAAGCAAGATGACCTTTCAATATTTACCAACTTAATCACAAAAAGCATTTTTAAGATAGTTCTTGACATTTTTGATAACAATATAGATATAGTGTCATATTTCACGGATAATACATAATTTTATATATAAATGAATTCTTATTTTTTACGGGTAAAAAAACGTTTTACCCAATTGGGTCCGGTTTTTCTCCTAAAGTTCTACCAAAAATGTCGGATAGATTTTTCAAAAAATTATTTATCATTGATACACGTAATATATTTGTGTATAGGTATTTATCATTGATACACGTAATATATTTGTGTCACCTATACTATGATGTATATGACACAAATTTCTAGCCTTATAAGATAATAGATTAAACAATAAAAGTCTATATATTTTTAGTCTTCTCAACATATTTAATTAATTGACACACGTCCAATCATTAAAACAATTCTAAAAGTAAATAATTTTTACCTATTCACAAAAATAAATTGAATCATTTCATATGAAATTAGAGATTTAAATTAAAAAAAGTCACACCATGAAAATGTTTGAGTAAAAAGTATGCAAAAAGTGGTAACAAGGATTCTTCAAAAAACAATTCAAGTTTAACGAGACCAAAAAACAAAAAAGTATGCGGTTTATAACGTAAATACCTTAAAAGAGAATCTGTTGAGAAAATAAGATATACATCAAACTTTGATCTTTTCCTCTCAAATAATTATTACATGTTGCTTGTAAATGATTTTTTCATAAAAAGTATTAATTAAAATTTAATTTTGTATATGATTGGTAAGCAAATATCATGTTCATGAAACCAATTATATTTGTGTAGGCTTGTATAGATTACCAAAAAAAAATTTGATAATCTATTTTGTAATTCTAAAATATATTTTGTAAAAATATTGAATATATTTATATTTGATGTGCTATATAGATTGAAAAGTAAAAGACTTTTTTGTTACAAAAGACCAAAAAAATATAATAATTACAAAGGTAATTACATTTTGCATAGACTATTGGATAATTTTAAAAACGAGACCAGAGAAAATTTATAATCATCATTTTTAAGTTGATTTTCAAGATGAATATCAATCTTGTTTAAGTATGCGAGGAAGATTCTTATACAAAGTTTTAATATAATCTCTTTAACAAATGAGAAAACGAATAGGAATCTATATTATTATTTTTGAAGTAGTAATTTGAACATGTCCAAAAAATCACATTTATTTACAATCTATGCCATTCACTAGTAAAAAAACTGCCCATACCCACGAAAAACCCACGAAAATTTTCGTGGGTATGGGTAAAAAGCCACGAAATGCCACGGAAAGCCACGGTAAACAGTAATTAGCTACCCACGAAAATTTTCGTGGCTTTTTCGTGGCTTTTTCGAGCTACCCACGATTTACCTACGAAAATTTTCGTGGGTTTTGAGCTACCCACGGAAAAGCCACGAAAATTTTCGTGGGTATTGTTCTACCCACGATTACCCACGAAAATTTTCGTGGGTAGCGTGAAACCCACGTTTACCCACGAAAATGTTCGTGGGTAGATTGAAACCCACGAATTACCCACGAAAATTTTCGTGGGTACTTTGAAACCCACGAATTACCCACGAAAATTTTCGTGGGTAGTGAGAAAAATACTGGTAACACTAATTTCTTCGTGTGTAAAAAAAAACCCAATATTAATATGTTTTTATTCACTATTTTCATGAGTTTTTTCACTATTTTCAGGATTTTGTTCACTACTTTTTTAGGTTTGCTACATTTATAAACATATAAACCCGAGTAAATTGTTAAACGTTATTATTCATTACTCAGATAATAAAATATCACATTACATAACAACATTATTTTAAACGCATACAAAAGATAGAAGGTAAATAGTAAACATTAATGCGACATAAAGAGTTCGGTGTTGAACGCCATCATTATTTGTAAACATTGACGAATTGAATGTTTATTCATCGTCCGATTCAGAACGATTTCGTTCTCGTAACCAGCTTCCTTGATCTGCTTGGTGGTGTAGATGTTACAGTTGGTTCGTAGCCAGCGACCATCGAATTAGCCCCAATTATCTATTTAAAAACATATTTTAGTTTGTACTTATAAGTATATATATACTAATTAACAACCTTAAGGAGAACCTACCTTGACAACGTTTCGCTCAGTGATGTTGAGGTACTTAGAATTCATGTTGAAACGGGTTACAAATACATTTTTTAGAATGACAACTGCACCTACACCCGTATTGACTCGTATTCGTCATTGTTGAAGATGTTATGGTGCATGGTTCCCTCGATTATTCCGGACGGATCTTTTAAGGTTACTAGAAGGTCTCCTTGGCCATTGGGGGACGCATTGGAAAGCATAGCGACAACTTGAAAAAATGATTACTTATAAGAAACATTATGTTTTTAGTTTAAATGAAATAATATTGGTAGACAAAGGAAACCTTTTTCGGCTTGACAAACCGAGAACGAGGGCATTGAATTTCGCAATTTGGGTCCAAAATGGTGTGGTCCTACCGTTATGAGTACCTATATATATTTTGAAAGATATAGTTAGTACATCATCTACAATTATTAGTATAATGCTAAAAATTTCATTTTGTGTATATATACCTTCACGCAACAAGTAATCGATAGTAGAAGTCCACCGAGGACTACTAAAATCAAGGTCTCCCTTTTGTGGCTCATTGATGACCTCACGAATGAAATATTGTGTTGGGCGTGCTTGAGAACTTTCACCTCGCAACACCTTTCCATCGTGAACCCTCTTGCGAAACGATCCGCGCCGTATGGGTCAGGCAGGTCCCGATATAAGGCCTGTTTGAATTTCAGCTCTTTGTGATGGTTGAAGTGAAATTATTGGTTCAACATCAATAACATATAAGTTATCGTATGGAGGGCTAGAAGGAATACGATTTGCCATGATGAAATATGTTTTTGTGTTATGTTTTTCGTTAAATTACCTCGATTTATATAGACAAAAGGATATACATCGTGGGTAATTTTCGTGGGTAATTTTCGTGGATAATTCGTGGGTAGTAAATAACTGTTCATCGTGGCTTTTCGTGGCATTTCGTGGCTATGTCGGCCACAATATGGTGATTTGAGTTGTCGACATTAAATGACAAACGAAAATTTGGCCACAATATGGTGATTTGACATGTCGCTATTAAATTGCAAACGCAATGTCGGCCACGAGATGGTGATTTAATGCATTGCGTAAAATTATTCAACTCATTTCAATAATCAGGGGTGTTTTAAACAGAGGTATCCGTTTCAACTTATTAAAAAAAAAACAAATAATATTCCACATAGTATTATACAAAAACCCACAACATATTTTAACAAAGACGAAAATTATATTACATAATATATTACAAATTTCAGGATCACATTGATACACAATTTTTATTCATCATCGGAAGATGAATCAACTTCGAACATTCGTTTTCAGTTAGCTCATTATCGGATGTGTACATATCGTTTGTATGTTGATCGGGTAAATCATCATAATTGTCCCCGTCTTCAACATTAAGTGTTTCGACCCTTAGGAGCCCTGAAGGTGCAACAGTAGTATTTCTAGAATCCTCTTGAAAGGCTTGTTGTAAAATATTAGTAGCATTTCTTACACCTCTGGGTACCACTTTCGTACAAGCTAATCATTCCGTCCCATGCCTCCTACTAACCTTTGGATAAGATACGTAACAAGCTTGGTCACACTGTTCAGGAGTAATAAACGAATCATATTGTCGATACTGTTTGTCTGCAGCAACATCGACTAGTCCCGAACGACTGGTACGCATTCCACTTCCACTAGTGATGTCATACCAAAAACATTTGAAGATAACCACCTTCGGTCCGACACCGCCACCGTACTCAAGCAATCCGATGTCGTCCACTATACCATAATATTCCGTATCGTAGTTCCCCTAACGCAAACACCGAAATTTCGAGTCTTTTTGTTTGCATTCCTACTAAATGTACGGAATAAAAACCCTCTTGTTGCATACGATGGCCATGATGTGTAAGCACGAGCTGGACCTTGTACAAAATCAACGAGCCACTGCGGCATAATTTCGCCATCCTTTGATTATTAACACTGTAAAAAAATAAATGCATTAATTTAACATTATTAATAAAAGGAAGTCATTAAAAAATCACTTACATAATCTTTGCACCAGCTTGCGAAGTTATTGTCTTTCAACAATTGTAGGTTAGAAGCAGACAACGCCGGATATGTAGCTCGCATGAAATCTTCAAACATCCTATATATACAATTTATATAATTTAAAAATAATTATAATTAATTAGTGAATAATTATAATTCGGATAATCATACCTTTCATATTGTGCTAACTCTGGACAATTATTCATTAGAAATGTTTGCAAAACATTATACTCTTCGTCTGATATCCATCCCTTTGAAGATTTACCAATGAACCTTCCTTTTTGTTTGAACAATGTTGGGACATCGTCAAAGGCGTAGAGGTAAATGTTTTCACCATGCCATCCTTCATTACCTCGAGGGATTGGTTTTCCAAGCCAATGGGTAGCTAGCGCAGATATTTCTTCTTGAACACAATGCTCGACGATAGACCCTCCGATTTGTGCTTTGTTCCTAACCTTTTTTTTAAGTGGTACATGTACCGCTCAAATGGATACATCCACCTATATTGTACCGGTCCACCTAAGATTGCCTCGTCCGGAAGGTGTACGGGTAGATGCTCCATGACATCAAAAAACGAAGGTGGAAATATCTTCTCCAGGTTGCATAATTTGACGACTATATTATCCTTCATTGTTTGAACATCTTGTTCTTTTAATGATGGGGCAGCAATGTCTCGGAAAAACAAAGCGATTTCTGTGTAATAAAAATAACAAAACAATTTTTATGGCAACATTATTTATTTATAGATTTGTATGATAACAAATTAAAATACATACCTGAAATCGCTACGTGTACCGACTTGGGCAAAAGTTCCATCAAAGCGAAAGGTAGAAGTCTTTCCATTATGACATGACAGTCATGGCTTTTGAGTCCAGAAAGAGTACCATTGATTTCGTTCACACATCTACCAAAGTTGGAAGCATACCCGTCTGGAAAACGAATATTTTTCTTCAACCAAGATAAAAATTTCTTTTTCGCTTCCTTTGACATGCGAAATATCGGCACCGGAGCAATTCCAGTTGAAGTAAGTTCCAACGCTCTACGGTTGCATATTATCGCCATATCTAGCCTAGATTTGATGTTATCTTTTGTTTTCCCCGGAACGTTCAAGATAGTTTTTATAATATTATCAAAGAAAATTTTCTCAATATGCATAAAATCTAGGTTGTGTCTAAGCAATAGATTCTCCCAATAGGGCAAAGACCAGAAAATTGATTTTTTGTACCAATTATGATATTGACCATAACCATTTACCGTTTTAGAAGGGTCATTGTGTCCGTTGCCACCACACTCGACACTCATTTGCAGACCTTCTATATGGTTCATGAAGTGCAATATTTCTCTTCCACTACGCCATAAAGGTGGTTGATCTTCGACTTCCTTAGACTTAGTGAATGCAACTCCATTCCGCCTGTACGGGTGATCGTTCTTCAGAAACTTACGGTGACAATCAAACCAACAGTGTTTGCGACTATTCGATAACCGAAAGGAATTGGTTGAATCCATACAGTATGGACATGCCGGCGACCGTGAGTCATCCACCCCGATAACATCCCGTAAGCCGGGAAATCACTAATCGTCCACATAAGCGCCGCTTTCATCTTAAACGAACCGTGTGATGATATATCGTAGACGTCTGCGCCGTGCATCCACAGTTGTTGAAGTTCGTCGATTAAAGGTTGTAGGTACACATCTAGACTTTTTTCGGGTGTGTTGGACCGGGAACCAAAATCGAGAGAAATAAAAACTCCCGGTTCATACACAAACCAGGAGGTAGATTGTATGGTGTCACTATCACCGGCCATATCGAGTGTGCTTGCCCACTCATGCCGAGTGGATTAAAACCATCTCGTTGACAAGCCAAGGTAGATGTTTCTTGGTTCGGAAGCAAACCCCGGATAAACGCTCTGGAAATGTTTCCACGCGGCCCCATCTGATGGATGGATCATTTCGCCTTCAACATTAATATGATCGGCGTGCCAACGCATATGTCCCGCAGTTGATTGACATTGGTATAATCTTTTCAAACGATCGGTAATGGGAAGATAAAACATTCGCTGTTTTGGAATCTTTTTCCCATGACCATTCCACGGATGATATCGTTCACTAAGACAAAACCGACACTGATCGAGCGTCGCATCTTCTCCCCGCCAAAATAACATGCAATTGTTCTCGCATACATCAATTTTATGAACAGGTAAGCCTAGGGTCTTTGTTATTTTTTTGGTTTCGTAGTACGACTACGGAGCGTATTCGGGCTTGGTAGAATCCTTTTGATAGTACTTGTAATGTCGTCTACAACACCCGCTGATATATTGTGCTCCGTCTTCCAACGTAGAATACATGACGCCAAATATAATTTTGAATTCTCCGTTTTGCAACCTTCGTATAAAGGTTGATTAACTTCCATGAATGCTTCATATGACTTGTCTACGCCTACCGGAATTTCGACTTCTTCACTATATCGCCGCTCTTGCATATCGGAATATCATTAACATCTTCGAATGCTTCATGAAATGTTTCGTGTACATCAACATGAGGACCATGATAACGTTCACGGTTGGCTCTTCCATCAAATTGTCTTCCAGAGAGAGGATTCTCCCGTAACCATGAAAGATTCTCCATGATTACTCCAAACATAATAATTGCCTTTGAATCCAACCGTGTAAAGATGACGGGTCACCACCGTTGCTGTTTGTTGCTTTACATTCTTGCATCGGGCACATGGACAAAGGAGTTTCCCGGTTGCTGAAATGATGGTTGCCGACAAGCAAATTCCATGAACACGTTAATCCCATGACAAAATTCTTCGGTGACGAGTATTTGTTGATGGATCAATCCGTAGATCCATCCATCTCCTTGAATGGTTTGAGAAAGACATAACTAATTTTTATATGATTTGGAATACTAGTGTAATGTGTTACAAATTATGAACATATAAACAATGTCTTTATAAAACCATGAATATATAATACGAAAATTTAACACTTACCCACGAAAAATAACATGGCTTTTTCGTGGGTATAAATGCCACTTGCAAATTTGATACTATATATGAAGTGACAATTCATTTGAAATGACAACTCTTACCCACGAAAATTTTCATGGGTTTTTCGTGGGTACATATGAAAAGACATATCTCTGAAAACCCACTGCGAAAAGTAAACTCCCACCCACGAAAAATTTCATGGCTTTTTCGTGGGTATAAATGCCACTTGCAAATCTGATACTATATATGAAGTGACAATTCATTTGAAATGACAATTCTTACCCACGAAAATTTTCATGGGTTTTTCGTGGGTACATATGAAAAGACATATCTACGAAAACCCACTGCGAAAAGTAAACTCCCACCCACGAAAAATTTCATGGCTTTTTCGTGGGTATAAATGCCACTTGCAAATCTAATACTATATATGAAGTGACAATTCATTTGAAATGACAACTCTTACCCACGAAAATTTTCATGGGTTTTTCGTGGGTACATATGAAAAGACATATCTCGAAAACCCACCGCGAAAAGTAAACTCCCACCCACGAAAAATTTCATGGCTTTTTCGTGGGTACCGCACTACTAACAAAAACTCCACAAAATCTTCTGTAAGTCTATAAATATAGACTTGTTAGAGAAAATTAGTAAATACAAAACATATAAAAATAACATGTCAAAGAAAAATGTTAATCGCTCAGAGGAAGATAAAATAATAAACACTTTCGTAGAGTCTTTACCGAAACATACACCCATGATTCTTCCACCATTCACTTCAATAAAACAACGAACAAGAGTCATGGTTCTACTTCACGTGCTCCTCCTAAGCCTCGTAAAGGATGCTCTCCGGTCCGAGCTGAAAAAAAGTAATGCAAAAACCTACATCAACCGAGGTTGTAGATGATTTCGAGGAACCGGATCTGATTTTCAAATGTCCAAATGACTATTACGGTTGTTGTGACAAACACATGTTAAAATTTGAGTTGGATCATTAAGAAACATGTTTACTTATTAATGCACCACTACAATAAGTGCATATATGCATGAATTTTATGTTTGCTTTTATTAATAATGTGTGGGTCATTAACAACCGTGCATCTTTATGTAACGGTTTTATCGTAATGCTTTTATTTAAAATATTGTATTAAAGTTTAAATTATCTTATTTTCTACTAGTTGGACAACCAATACATTCACACATGATTTGACAATTCATATATGAATGTATTATCACTATTTGCAAATTTTCTTAATTTAACTATAAATACATATGATGCTTTGTGTATAACTTTAACATATATCAAAAAAAAGTGTCTTCAAACTCAAATGATGAAAACTCTGAATCATGGGAATTCGAAACTCCGATTGCCGAAACCTTCGAAGAGATACCAACTTACTCATGGGAAAATGAAACTCTGTCACCAATCTATGATAATAAACCAGAAGGTCATGTCTTTAACCAGGTCACCGATGATGTTTTCGGTAAGGAAATTGAAGAGCTAAAACCATCTCAATTAAACTCAAATACTTACGGTGGCTGTCTCCGTAAGTGAATCATATAGTCAATACTATGATGATGATTTCGCACAACGACCGAAAGCCCTAACTTAAATTTAGATCTTGATGCAATCCAAAGGGAATTGTGTGACGATTTAAGCGATACATACGGTGAAAGTTCTTCTAAGGGTTGCAAGGATCATTACTATGATGATGATTTTGCCCAAAGACCAGAGAGCCTGACTTTAATTTAGATCTTGATGCAATTCAAAGGGAATGTGAAGAAGATTTATATTCTCTAGAGAACAAAAATTAAAGGGAAAGAAAAGATTCTGATAAGTTTGTATTCTATAATGTTTAAAATGTTTAAAATGTTTAATATTTTAAATTCTCTAATGTGTCATTTTATAAGTTTTAATAATTTGTATGTCAAAATAGTAAGTAATATAATGTGTTATAATATTAAATAAAAACATTATGTAATTTTTTTTTTAAAATATAAAAGAACCCACGAAAAAATTCGTGGCTTTTTCGTGGGTTTGCGTAGAAAAGTCACGAAAATTTTCGTGGGTTTTTCGTGGCTTTACCGTACCCACGAAAAAAATCGTGGCTTTTTCGTGGGTTTTTTAAGTACCCACGAAAATTTTCGTGGCTTTTTCGTGGGTACTTCATCTTCTTGACAAACCTAATTTCCGCCGCTCACTTTTTTTTTCACGCGATTTATAGGCGATTTCCGGCGATTTCCGACGATTTCCGGCGATTTCATGCGTTTTTCAGGCCAAACTCCGGCAAAACTCAGGTTTAACTTATTGTGTTGTGTGTTTGGTAGTTTGATTTTAGTTTTTGAACTTGTTGTGTTGTGTTTTTTCATGGATCTTGGTGTTCATAGATGTTCTTGTTCATAGATCTTGTTGTTTATCTTAATAAAATAAATTTCATGGATGTTGTTGTTGATTATGTTGTTTTAACATTATATATATACAAGATCTTCATTATATTTGATTATATATGTACAAAATTCATGGATCTTGTTGATTATCTTAAGATCCATGAATTTTTAAATTTTTTATATTTTTTTCCTAATATAAAAAATATAAAAAATTAATGTTGTTGATTATATTTGATTTAGATCTTTTTGTTTAGAACTTGTACTTTTATTAAATCTTGTATTTTGATTAGGTTTTCAATGTTTAATTAGGAAAATTATACATTTGTAACAATTTAAACTTAAAAATTATAAGTTAACCCTAATTTAAACTTAAAAATTGTACATTTGTAACAATTTTCTCCATTACAAATCTTAGGAATATTGTCTTTCTATAATTGTTTATTTTTCTTAAACTTTATTAAAAAGTTTTTGTAATTAATTTGGTATAAATTTTAAAACATTAATCATATGTGACAAAATAAGTGAATTTTACTTAAAATTTCTTTGGTTAAAATTTGATTGGTAGGTTCTATTTGTAGTAGTTATGTCTTCGTCTAGGGGTACACGGTCCAGTTCTAGTAGGGCCGCAGTTGGGTCTCCCCAAATCTGCCTTAGGTGCTTCTGGCTGAGTATCGTTATCGCTTACAAGCGGTATATCAATCGCCTTATAGGAGAGAGAGCAGCCTTGCCTCCATCCTCAAAAGGAAAATGGAGCACTATGGTATTTAATCATCTTATTTTTTTCCAATTATATACATATTATGCATTTATAAAATGTATTTATGACGTTTTAAAAAATTTTATTAAGGATTGGGATCGATGACACGGTCAACAATTTTATCAGAAAGACCTGGCAAAGTAATTTCGGGGTCCATGGAAAAATTGGACCGACGTTAAAAAAAATCAACCCGACAAAATCGAAAGTTTGGTGGGGATCTTTCGTGGTAAGTTACGGTTTTAAAATATTTAATCGTTTAATGTATAAACTTTCATACTAATAATTATGGTTTCGAGTTATAGGCAAACTATTACGGGATCCCTCACACGAGGACCTTGTCTTTTTCGAATGGAAAGAAAAGACAAAAAGGGAATTGGGGAGGAAATTAGTAGGAAGCACGAAAAGGGAGTGCGGCCCTCCCTTACATTAGCAATGACGATTGGGGGTCCGGCTATTTGGCGAGTGGGATACTCCCAAAGCCAAACGAGAAGTGAGAAGGCGGCAACAAGCCGTCAAACTCCTATAGACGGGAGTACAATGCACGTCCACTACGGCGGGCCCAATTCATTCTCCAAAATCAATTATACTCGGTAAGTTTTATAAATACATTAATAAATACATATGAATAAATGTAACATTAACGTGTACATTTGAATTTTAACAAATACAACAACAAGAGGATCCCCAATCCCGGATCACTCTCTTCTTGATTTAGTCAAGAAGACACATCGACGCCCGAGATGGCACCTACGGTGATCCCTTCATTGAGGGAGTTGTTAGGTCGGTTGAAGAAGAGGCTTCTCCGTACGAAGGTACATCGAGTACGGCTTATTCACCGGGTGAAGAGACATATACTCAACGAGTCAACCGGTTATATTTAGAGGTAAATCTTTTTAATTTTCTATTGCTATAAATTTTAATATGTTTTTGTATTAATTTTGTATTGTTTAAATGTGCGAAGGTCAACGCGAGATACGGAGAGGCCTACGGCGTTTGGTAGTGCGAAGTACTATATCAACCGTACGACCATTATGCGTCCTCGACACAAGAGGTTTCGCGCGGTGAGTACGACGCGTTCGGGACTAGCACTCAAAAGAAGGTTAGATCGCCTTGAAGCTGGAAGCTCGACGGGGTCGGATCAAAACCCGAATGACCAAGAAGACCGAGTCGGGGCACGTTAGACCCGACTGCAGCACCTCAAGGCGGGATCCGGCTCGAGGAGTTCAACACAACCCATACGAACTCGCTTGGGAATTTCGATTATGATATGTAGTGTTTTGTATTTTGCATTTTGTAAAACTATTTGCTTTTGTGGTATAAATTTTCAAGTATTATTGTCTTTTTAAATATGTTTTAATTATAATTTTTAAAATTATAATTTCTTAAATCAAAATTGATTTATTATTTTTTTAAAAAAAATTTCAGACTATCCACGAAAAATTTCGTGGGTTTTTCGTGGTTTGTTGAGCACCCACGAAATACCCACGAAAATTTTCGTGGGTTAAATACCACGAAATTTTTCGTGGTTTTTCGTGGGTATTTTCATAAACCACGAAAAACCCACGAAAATTTTCGTGGCAATTCACCCACGAAAATTTTCGTGGGTATTTCGTGGCTAATTTTCCCACGAAAAAGCCACTAAAATTTTCGTGGGTATGCTACCCACGAAAAAGTCACGAAAATTTTCGTGGGTATGCTACCCACGAAAAACCCACGAAAATTTTCGTGGGTATCATACCCACGAAAATGCCACGAAAATTTCTACCCACGACGCTATACCCACGAAAATTTTTCGTGGCTTTTCGTGGCTTACCCACGAAAAAACAGGGTAAAAACCCACGAAATTTTTCGTGGGTATCGTGTTTTTTTTTACTAGTGATTGTCCATAAAAATAAATAAATAAATATAAACATTTAATTACAAAAAAATAAATAAGGAGATATTCCAAGTTTTCCTAAAATGGGATTCAAATTTTAAGGAAACTATGTCATTCATACAAATACATATTACATAGTTTTTTATAAAAATACCATTAGAATTTTTTTTTAACAAAAACCATTAATTTTATTTAACAAAAACCTATAATTTTATTTAACAAAAATAACAAAAAAATAAAAACGAGTTTAATTAATATGATTATTTTTTAAAAAATGATTTGAAACAATTTTTTATAAATTTAAAACAATTAAAACATAACATTCGTTGGGTTTAATTTCCGGTTCGATTCTAAAAAACACAAGAAATTTAAAATAATATTGAAATTAAATATAATATTACATATTTTAAATATATTCACAAGAAATACTGATAAAATATTTAATATAAATTTGGGTAATTCGCATAATTCTATTTGTGTATTTCAGTTATGTTTTGAATCCGGGTCTCTTTTTTTGATAAAAGGGTTTCATATTAAAAATATAAATTACGATAATAAATAATATTAGCTAGGTTTCGGTTGTATTTTGAATTCGGGTCTTTTCACTCCTAAGTATAAAAAATAATATAATTTATAATTTATAATAGTTTGGTGTGATCAACTTACAAATTATATTAAAATTTTGTTTTACGAAATATAGAATACAAAGTTTATATAGTAAAAAATCTCACTTCAACAATATTTAATATTAAATGATCCTATTTATTTGTGTAAACCATGATGAAAAATAACATTTATACGTTCTAAATTAAATATGTAAATATATAACATCATTTAAAAAATATAAACCCGTGGTGAACCACGGGTTATTTCCTAGTATCAACATTAATATGTATCACTATGTAATATTATCATCATATTTAAAACATCAAGTATAACTAAATAGTTTCTTAATTATATGTATATGAAATGTAATTTTGTTTTTTTTATTTCTGTACATCATAAAACAAGAATGAGTTATTGCATGAGATAAATTTTGAATGATCCAAGAAAAAAAGGAAATTTTAACAAAACAAAAATTTTGTTTTTTTATTTCTTTACATCATAAAACAAGAACGAGTTATTGCATAAGATAAATTTTCCTTTTGACATATATCATTTCATTTAGAATTTCTTTTTAAATTTTAATTTCAACATAGTTTCAATTACGTCTTAGATTTTCATTTTAAAAGTAATTGGTTCCGGTTAAACATCCGAATTTAATGAAAATTGTTGAAAAATACAATTATGAATAGATGATATTCCCTTTATGTACGTGATATTCGCTTATGTACACTAGGGAAGACCCCGCGCAATGATACTAATTTATCTTTATGTTGTAGTTTTTAAATATAATTTTTTTAAAAGAATGAATATAAATTTATGTTTCAATTTTGTATATGCTTTTTATATTCACGAGGAATATATTGATTTGTGTATAGTTAGAATATAATATATTTACATTTATTTTTATTGAGAGATATATTTCACGACGATTATCAATAAGAAACCTTATAGTACATTTGTATAAGTAATTTAAATTAATTTATTTATAATTTAAATAATTCTTGCGTTCATTTTTTGGAGATTAATTAGTTTGTGTTTTTCTCTTCTTTGTTTTTTGTTTTTCTCTTCTTTGTTATAACATAAAACTAACTAAAATTTTGAAGTTGCTATACTTATAAATTTTATGATTATATTGGTGTTTTTTATCTTTCTGTAATATGTTTACTACGATTTTATTTAGAGATTTTAACCCATTTTTAAAATATTATCATATTTTTGTATTTTTTTCTATGAAACATTATTGAAATATTTATATATGTTATTGTTTATTTTGTATAAGAGTTCTTTTGTGATGAATATTTTTAATCTTCTCACGTAAAATTGGGATTAACTTTATGTTTTAAAAGATTATTGTGAACAATTTATGTATTATTTTTATGTATAAATATCGAATATTTGCATCCCAAATTAGAGTTGATGAACTTTTTATTTATTGATAAAAGGATTTTTTCTTGACCATTTTTAATAATTATTTAAATTGATATACATATTATTTTATTAATGTTAGAAATTACACTGAATATCTTTTTTTGAATTTTATTAATATTAAAGGGATAATTACAAAACTACACATTTGAATTACATTTCACAAAAGTACACCATTTCAAAATAACTTTGCAAAACTACACCTAAACACTCAAAATTAAATCCAAATAAACCTAACCACACAATCTTACCCCCTTAATACTATAGCCTAAACACTAATTAGCGAACCCAAATAAAAAATTTTAAAGTGTAAATCAAGCTTTTAAAATTTTGAAAATGTGTAATATGAGAAAAAAATTTAATTATGTAGAGTTTTGTAAATGAATGATTGAAATGGCGTAGTTTCGTAAATTTCTCAATATTAAATTAGTTGTGTTGTCTTTATTATTTGTGTTTCTTAATTAAGTTTATTAGTATTAAAGTATTAAAGATTTTTTATATTTTTATTTTAATTATATTGTGTTAAATATTTAAAATAATTAGGTGTCACTCATATGGATAGAGAGTTCTTCTTCTTTATTGTATAGATTATTTTTGGACATAAAATGATGAGGTGTCACGCGCGGGTGTTGATTTCATATGATTTTCTATCAAGTAATTTCAATATTATCAAATAAGAAACACATAATTCACGATACGAAACATTCAAGTTTCTAGTATTTGTGAAAGAGTAAGCAATAGAATGTGCTTCAATGTGTGAAGAAACTCAAATCGCAGGTTGTGGCGGCACATATGAAATTAGGTTTAGAGTAAACGTTTGTATTTTCACTTCCTTTCCTAATAGGCTTTAAGCCCTAGGACAACTTTATGTATATCACACAAACGGACCTAAGTCATAGGCCTGATTATTTCACAACTATATTTTCGTATATGGGCCTTGAGGTCCACTTAGTTATTCTCGGTTTCACTTAATTAAGGGTATAACTAAAGTGAAACATGGAGGTTGTAATAAAAAAAAAAAAGTGAAACATGGAGCACTACTTCTCTGTAATTGTCACCAATAATGTTTCTTATAAAGTTATAACGCAACATTTATTTGTTTGATAAGAGTTATATTATGGTTCATTACATCATGAACATGGGTTTTAGCGGGGATCTTAAAGCGTGGGTTCCACTAAAATCTTAAGAGACAACCCTTCTCAGCTCTCTACTCGGATTCGGTTCATGTTCATGTTCATGGACCCCACTGACACGTGGCGGCCCATGATTGGAGGTTTTTTTAAAAAAATACAAAAAATTCCTAAGATCGAGATGTGGGTTCTAACAGGGAAAGTACTGTTGTTAATCTGCATGTAACAAGGAAGTTAGATGTTCTTAGGTGCTATAGCTTTTGACAACATTTATACTATTATTTTTGTTGCCCTAATTTGACAATGTCCAAAATATTACTATAATTTACACATTATGTCTTGTCTATTTGATTAAAATAATTATGTTTTTAATAATTAATTGTGAAAACTAAATAAGAAAAGGTGTAATTCTTACCAAAAATTGTATCTCTAAGATTAATAATTTTGTGAAAAATAATGGCTAAAACCAAATAAGGATAATATGTATTTTAGACAAACATATACTATTACATATTTTTTATGACAAACATATCATTAAATTTTACTTAATATGAAAATAGTATTTTTGAAATTGCCATTAGAAAGAGTTTTTAACAAAAAAACCCATTAAATTGTTTTTAACAAAAATAATTCAAAATTTAGAAACAAGTTTAACTAATATTAAATTTAATTTATATTTTCAATTGTTTAACTTGATTTCGCTATTTAGTGTTTAAGGTTTAGTTTTGAAAATTTAAACTTGGTTTCGCTATTATAATTAATTTTATATTTAAAAGTTTAATTCCTAGTCTATATTAAAAAAATTCTCATATCATTTACCAACATCCCATGGAAAAAAATGCATATACGAGGATGTTGGATTTGACCACAATAACTTCAAGCCTTGTCCCACAAACTCTTTAATCTTTACCTTTGTAGCTAGTTTCTACTACTTGCATTACAATATAACATCCATTATACTTCTCAATATCACTTCATTATATAGAGAGATACATTATATCTGATTATATATATGTTCTACATATACAAATTTGATCTAAAAACAAGTTAGCTCCATAAACCTCCCCCATCTTCTGCTTCTTCATTTTGCTTTCTAGCGAAAAACTCAAGAATTCGCAGCAAAAAAAAAAACAGTATTATATGTCATCTCATGTTGCAACACCGAGGCTTCCCGAGTCTGCAGCTTATCCCACATGTAAATCAACTTTTGAGGCGACTGATAATGAGCCGTGAAGTAGTCTTATATGCATCCGAACAGGCAGAACCTAATGTTATGAACCAGCGCCACACGGCTTGCCGCCTCGTTAAACTTCTCCACCCACATTCCATGGTCACTTCTTCCATCTTAAATAGCTAAAACAACCAAATAGTACATAAGAACTAAAACATTTTTATCATGTTTTTTGATATGTATCACCTCAAAAATCTAGTATATATTAACTTACTCTTGGTCTTTGTTTTTTGAAATCATCGACAATGAACTAAGCTATATAGATCGTATGAAAAAATGTAACCCCGAACCGTTTGCGTAAGGAGGATAATACTTTTCTGGCCATTCCTCGTATGTGACAGCCCATTTACCGGTGCGTAGAGGCTTATGGTAGAAATTGATGTTTCCGATATAGAGGCTATATTTTCCTTTAACCTTTTATGCTTTTTGGATCACGGCATCAACTCGAACAAACTCGTCATCGTCACATTTCATGATATACTTTGCCCCCACCGTGCTAACCTTATGTTCGCATATAGCAACCGTCTTGAGGATAACAAGGTCGTAATGATCCATGTACGGTACCATCACGATATCACCAGAGTACTCTGCTTCCTTCTTTAGATCCACAGTGACTTCTTTTCTAGCATGCTTTACATATAATCAAGAAGAAGTTCAAAAAACTGATGATTATATATTTAGGTTATGTTTTTTGATTAAGAACCGTGTTCTCACCAATGCCACGAAGAACCGTGCAACGACTTTTGATGATTTGATTAGCTTTTTCTGCATCCACGACTCCCTCACAGCCATTCTCTATGAAAAATAGTTACCGGGAGAGAACTCCGATGAACAGCTCAACAAGCTTTTCAGGTCATGGAGGAGCTTTCCATATGCTTTGCATCTTAAGATACTTTTGCGGTGCAAAGCTCGGATTTGTAGAAGGTATTGATGAAGTATATACCGAATGCACATCGATGTTTCTTTTGACTGCTAATCCAGTAGCATACTCTAAAACAAACCCCTAATGAAGAAGAGACAAAAACAAACACAATTACACAAAACTCATCTTAACTAATTGATCGGTTTTGCGACAGTGACTCACGGTTATGTAAGGGAAAGATGTGATATGTCTACCATTAACGGTGACATGGTAACCTTCCACGTCGGCTCGAAGGGTAAGAACAAAGAGCTTCCCTTCAACAAAAGGGAATGGCCAATCATGTCTCATCTTCTTCTTCCTCCTACTCCTCATACCCGTTAGCCTATTCAACCACCATGTCTTCTTTGATTCATCATGACCATTATCATCAGCATCATCATCCCTCTTCCACTTCTCACATTTAACCTCTCCATCAACTTCAAACAAACAAAACCAAATGTTATAGAAATCAAATCTTTATGGGACAAACACACTCCTATAAGGTCAAATTATACCAAATCTTATAAAAATCGAATCTTTATAAAAATCAAATCTTTATGACATCAAATTAAACAATTATAAGTCAATGATCAAGTCAATACCAGATTCGTCGTTGACGGTAGATTCGCCACAGTCGCAACATAAAGCAGAGACCCATTGCTTCCGATAACAAGTGTTCTGCTCAATCACTGGCTTCCCACTCCAATTACCTTTGATTCTCGGGTTAATCCCTGTAACTCCATCATGAACTGAGTCACCATCGCCGTTGCCGTCGTAGTCTTATCTCTTTTCTCGGCGGCGTGTGACCAGTGCAGCGTAGCAACGACGGTGATTTGAGATCCTAGCGTTAACCCACAGGGAATAACCAAGATGAGGTGAGATGGTGATGAAGGGAAGGAAGTTGATTGAGAGTGGGACCTAAACTCTTCATCGCCTGAGAGAAGTAAAATTTAGGAACATGACGTCATAAAATACCACGTGTAAGAAGCTGGAGAAAAATAGTTCTACTTTTATAGTATAGATAGATAGATAGATAGATTTTAAATATAACATTTAGTAATGATATTCCCTTATGTACATTTGAATTATGTACATTTCAATATGTAACATTTGTTTCACATTAAATTAGGTACATGCTTGACGTAGATGTGTAGTGTCTTTAAATCAACTTAGACAAAACAACAGCGCATTTCATATTAGTTATTAAAAACGGCACGATGTTCATGGAAAACTACAAGAAATATATACAGTAAAAAAATGTGTATGGTTGTTAACGTACACTTGTCTCCACCTGATCACATTTTTTCATTTTTTTCTTTTATTCATAAATAGATTCTTTAGTGATTATATTTACATGATTACATTTACATCAACCGATAGATTCACTTTTGTGTTCATATTTATTTATAGTAAGGTTAAATAATAATTATACGGTAACTTATTTTTTTAAAAGTGTTCACAAAAGTAAGTATAAATAATTATTATAATGCCATCTTTTTTAACTTTTAACTATTTAAAACCAAAAAAAATTATTCAGTATGGTGGATGTCATTCTTTTTTTTGGATAAAAATTCACTATTTTATTATCAAACTAATTAAGCATGAATGTAGTAATTTAATACTCCTTTTGTTTCTTAATATTAGATGTTTTAAGAATTTCACACATATTAAGTATTAGAAGATATTGGGCCTAACTCACACCCAAAAGTTAGCTCAAGAGTGGAGGATTGCCTCACACTTATATATTAAGCATAGGATCCACCAACTTCCAATGTGGGACAATTTAACTCTAATAGAAAAAGATTTTAATGGTTACTTACAAATAATTACAAAGTGAATTACATTTTGCATCTCAATTAATTATTACATGTTGCTTGTAAATGGATTTTGCTCAATAAAATATTAACTAAAGTTTAATTGTCTATTAGATTCGTAAGCAAGTATCACGATCATATAACCAATTATATTTGCGTAGGCTTGCATAGATTACCAAAATCTTTTTTAAAGAGAAAGTTTTCGTTTACCTATATTTATAATTTTATAATATATTTATGTAAAATATATTGAAAATACTTATATTGGATATGCTTTATAGATTGAATGTAAAAGACAGTTTTTTTGTTACAAAAAGACTAGAAAAATACAATAATCACAAGTGGATTACATTTTGCATAGACTCTTGGATAGTATATACGAAAATACATTAAACAATCAAATATATGTTTAAAAGGCATATAATAGTATATATGAAAATATAATATCGAATATGGTCCAAAATTTCAGTTGCATATATAAACTAAATATATATTAAGAAAATGAGTTTAAATATGTAAACAATTACAAATATGCTATTAAAAATAAATCACTAAAAGAAGTAATTGAAAGTTTAATTTATAATCTTAATGTTGTGTTTAATATATTTCAAGAAAAATGTAAATACTACAACAACACATATAATAACCAGAAAAGGAAAGATTATGGGAGAGAAAGAGAGTTTATTTGTTTCTGAAACACACACGGCTAATCATGTGGGATAAAAATAAATCTCAGTTTTGGAATCGCCACGTGTCAACATAAGTATTTGTTGGTAAAAGGTCCGCCCATTATAGTTATTACACGGTTTGAGTTTAGTTCAATTGTCTTTTTGACATCGACTTACCCAAAAACAAGAAAACAAACCTAGAATTTTACTATTAATTTTTAAAAAATCTAAAAACTATCGGAAAAAATTAAAAATCAAAATTAAAATAAAAATTGATAGACGTCATTCTATTATTTAATGCAGATTCAATGCATATTCGTTTATATAAGCAAAGAAAAGAGTTAAGATTCGCTTTTTTATCATTTCTTGTTTTATGGTAACATTGTAGTCTTATAGTAGGGGTGGGCAAAAAAAACGAACCCGAAAAACCGAACCGAACCCGACCCGAAAATAAGGATCCGAACCGAAATCGACCAAATACCCGAACGAGTTTTATATTTCAAGACCCGAAAACCCGAACCCGAACCCGACCCGAAACCCGAATGGGTACCTGAAATATAATTAAATATATAAAATATTAGTAATTTTATATTTATAGTAACTTATATATCCCAATATTTAACATCTTTTCTTATATTTTGAGTTGTTTTGTATAATTTGATTATTTTTAGATACTTTTGTATAGTTTTAATTGTGTGTAATTCATATTATCTTAATAAAGTATATATTTTGGAGTTTTTTTATATAGTTTCGGATACCCGAACCCGACCCGAACCCGAAAGGAACCGACCCGGACCCGAACCGAACCCGAAAAAGTTATAGAAAAACCCGAACGGGTCCTATAGTTCTCTACCCGAAAACCCGAAACCCGAGTGAACCCGACCCGAATCCGAACGGGTACCCGAACGCCCATCCCTATTGACTTATAGTCTCCCTCAAGTTTTTATTAATTATTACTTTGAAAAACTCTGACAAACAAAAAATGATGACCATTTCCCCTAGTCTATGATACAAATCTTTTCACAAGCATAAATAATAACAATATATATATATATATATATATATATATATACACATTCACAACATCGTCTTCTTCTCTTTCTCAAAGAATCCTCCATGGCTTCTTCTCCAAACCATTCTCCTAACGACTCCGACATCATCACACATAACCTAAACCCATGGGTACCTTTCTTCTTACCAAGAGTTTCTTCTCTTTATTACAATTACTATTTCTCTTCACCACAACCTTCTTATTACTTCATTACCAACACAAACTTGTCTCCTCCTCCTCATGACTGATGTTGTAGTTTATTTACCACTTAAGTACCGATGCACTCTTTTTTTTGGATAAAAATTCACTATTTTATTGTCAAACTAATTAAGCATGATTGTAGTAATTTAATACTACTCCTTTTGTTTTTTAATATTAGATGTTTTACAAATTTCACACATATTAAGAAAAAAGTTTAATGCTTACTTACAAATGCATACAATTTTGTATTAAACAATTTTTCATACTTTAAACTAAGTAATTCAATAAATTTAGATATTTCAATAAAAAATTCTTAAAGTTTACAATTGTACAACTAAATATGCATAGGAAGTTGATAACAAACAAACATCTTTTCGATTTTTTTTTAAAAAAAACATCTAACATTTATAAACGGAGGGAGTATTAAAAATGGATAAAATTTGTGAATAAAGGGAATAGAGAAACATAAAGCCATGAAGCAAAGAAAAGAGGCTTATGCATATTGGAAAAGGGAACCCTTTTGTTGCATCTTCTTACTTGTAATCTATCCTCATTACATGATTGAAATGCTAGAATTTTCATTCAGGTATGTATATAGTTTTGTGAAATGTAATTCAAATGATGTAGTTTTGTGAAATGTAATTCAAATAATGTAGTTTTGTAATTCTCCCTTTAATATTAATAAAAGAGAGAATTACAAAACTACATCATTTGAATTACATTTCACAAAACTACACCATTTTCAAAATACTTCACAAAATTACACTTAAACATTCAAAATAAATCTAAATAAACCCTACCCACACAATCCTACCCCTTAATATTATACCCTAAACACTAATTAGCGAACCCAGATGAAAAGATTTTAATTTTGCAAATTTTTTAAAGGTTAAATCAAGCTTTTAAAATTTCGAAAGGGTGTAAATATGTGAAAACATTAAATTAGGTGTAGTTTTCTGAAGGATGGATTGAAAGGGTGTAGTTTTGTGAATTCCTCTTAATAAAATGGGAGAATTATAAAACTACACCTTTTGAATTAGGTTTCACAAAACTACACCTTTTAAAAATTTCTTCACAAAACTACACCTAAACACCAAAAATTAAATTCAAAGTAAGCTTACCCATACAACCGTACCCCCTTAATCACTATACCCTAAACACTAATTAGCGAACCCAAATAAAAAAATTAATTTTGGTGAAGTTTCAAAGGGTAAATCAACCTTTTCAAATTTTAAAAGGGTGTAATTATGTGAAAAAAATAAATTAGGTAAAGTTTTGTAATGGAAGGGATGAATTAGGGAGAATTACAAAACTACACCTTTTAAATTGCATTTCACAAAACTACACATTTTTAAAATCACTTCACAAAATTAATCCTAATTACTAAAAATTAAATCGAAATTAGCCTTACCACAAAACCCTACACCTTCAATATTATACCATAAACACTAATTAGCGAACCCAAATGAAAATATTTTAATTTTGGTAATTTTTATAGCATAATTGAACCATTTAAAATTTGAAAAGGATGTAAAAGTAGGAAAAATTGAATTATGTGAAGGAAAAATTGAAATGGTGTAGTTTTGTAAATATCTCTTCAAAAAAAGATATTCAATGTAATTTCTAACATTAACATTAATTACGTGTATAAGTTAATTAGGAGCTTTTGTAATACATTTTCGTCTTCATATTTTTTCTGTATAATCAATTAAATAATAACTCCTTTATTATTATGGATTAGATGTCTTCTAGCTAAAGTATATCTATATCCAATGCTTAATTTTTTTAATTCAAGTTTACATTTTATTGAAGTTTGAGACCAGGATGTGTATGTTTATGTGACCATAAATCATAATATCAGATCATGTAACTTTTTTTTTCTCAAGCGGTTTTCGAATTTAGGGCTAGGCACTTCCTCTAATTATGTACGAATGTAACGAAACCAAACTAAAATAAATATACAATATTTTGAGTGATAGCAATATAATTTCAGGACAAATCTACCAAAATAGATTAGATATGATACCGTTTTGTGCTTATCAAAAAAAAAAAAATTAGTAACAGAAGTTGATGCTTTGTCATCAATCAAAACTTATCACAAAAGTGTTTATTTTTTTGGTTCCTCGCCTTTATAACGACCTAATATTATCATAATTCTTTTATAATTTAGTCATATTATACTGACTAGGAAGGAACCCGCGATACTCGCGGGTTTTTTTATATTATTTGTTTTTGTTTTTTATAATTCAAATATTTTTTATTTTCACAATTCCTATTCTTAACTATCTATATAATGTTACATTAATTTTTATTTTCTGAATTCTCTGTTTTTGATATATTTTCACTAATTTTAAATAGTTTGTATATTCTTTAGTTTTTGTATTTTTTGTTAGTTTTGTATCATATGTTTTTTTTCTTGAGTATTATGATACTATTTACTTATATTGATGTATTTTTCATATATTTGCTTATATGAGTGTCCTAATATATGTTTTATATTATTTGTTTATTTAGTGTCTTAAATTGTGTATTTTTTATTTTTTCTTTATTTTGCATTCATGCTTTCTAACTAATTTTATATATTTTGTATATTTTTATTTTATATGTTACTTATGTGATGTTGTTTTAGATATAGGGGTTTAAAATAATTTTAGTTATTCAAAACCCTATAATTTTTTTTAAACATATATTAAAAAAATTATGTACTAATAATTTTTATGCATTTGATATTGCAATATAATAATATTTTTAAATATTAAGTTGAAATTTAATATGTTTTATGAATTAGTAATTAAATTGTGACATAAGTCTTTTAAAATTAATGAATTTAATAAATAAATTAGTAATAAATTTGAAATGATGATGTGTCAAGCCATGAAGAACTCCCCTCATCATTTATATATATGATTAGTTGAAAAAACACTTCTATATATAATTATGATACCTTTCCTTGATCTAAATGTGCTTTTATGGGTTACATTTTTTGCATTAAAGATTTGATCTATTATTATATATATATGGGAGAATCACAAAACTACACCATTTGAATTACATTTCACAAAACTACACTATTTCAAAATTATTTCACAAAACTACACCTAAACACTCAAAATTAAATCTAAATAAACCATATCCAAATAATCATACCCCCTTAATACTAAACACTAATTAGCGAACCCAAATGAAAATATTTTAATTTTGGTAATTTTTAAAAGGGTAAATCAAGCTTTTAAAATTTTGAAAGGGTGTAGTTTTGTGAAAATATTGAATTAGGTGTAGTTTTGTGAAAGGAGGGTTGAAAGAGTGTAGTTTTATGAATTTCTCTATATATATTAACATGGATATGATACCTTTTTAATTTACTGCATGGATTGCCCACAAATGATTAATGTTGTATTTTTTATTTTTGGATAAAACAGTGAGTGCATAGATTGTGGTTCAACTTTTATAATTTTATGATTCGAGGTTAAGTAAACCAAAAGTAGTCATGGACGCATCGTCTCCTTTTAGTAAAATATAAAGTAGATGCTTTTTAAAAAAAAATAGGGTTGTAATGTAACTTATTCAAGGAATCGAATATAAATTACTAGGTGTAATGTGATACACCAAATGAATAAAATAATAAATCAAAGTTTCATGAAGGTCAATATACTTTTATTAATAGCTTTAGTCTTTATCTATATATGTATTATACATTTCGCTCGAATAAGCCTTAATATTTTTGGTTACATATATATGATATCAACAACGAAGGAAACTTATATGTAACAAAAAATAAAAATGATAATAATGAAAATAATGATAATAATAATGATGATGCAAAAACAAGCCATGTGATTTGGTTGTAACGATGTGAAAACATATTAACGTACATCTCTTAACTTGTAACACACAAAGACAAGATGTAAGAGAGAAGAAAAAAAACAAACACAGACAAAAATACTACTTAAAAAAATAAATTTCACTCGGTGACTTTGAGATTCTTTTACCAAAAGTAGTATTAAATTGATATCCTTTATATTTTAGAACAGGATCAACAAACAAAAATGTAACATGTATATTATCATAGCTAGACTGAAAAATAAGAAATTACTTTTTGTTTAGTCGAAATATGAAGGATAGAAAACTATAAAGAAAACATCAAATATATACATTGAACGTTGCAAGAAAAAAAAATAGGTGACAAAAAAACGTCATGAGAGCTTAATATTTTGATGGTTTGGTTGTTTTGAAAGTTTTGTGATATTTTTGACCAAAAAAATTAGTGTTAGTTTTGGGTTAAAAATCTTGTGATGATATTTTTTTGCTTAAAAACTTTTAAACATGTTATCTTTGGCAATTGCCCCTTTCACAAAAATATATCTTTAAAAATATAATTCCCAAAAAATGTGTAAAAAGAAACACAATATTAGTTAACTAAGTTCTTAAATGGAGCCATTGTTTTGTTGCTCTTCCATAACAACCTGAAGCAAGTTCTCATAGCTTTTGCCATTGATCATTCATATTCAAAGATCTTTTGTACTCAAGTTTCAGCCTTTCCATTTCAATCTCCGTCGCCGCAGAGCCTTGTTGCTGAAACACAACAACAAAAACACAAACACACCATTGTGAAAAGCACATAGATTTTGCAGAGAAGACACTAACTTTCTGAAAAACATAGGAAACACAAACCTGAAGTTCTCTAACTTGTTCGGCAATAAGATCAGCACTGAGGAAAGATGAGTAAACAGGAGCATCAGAAAATGGCGGTGGATCAACGATAACTATACCATCCGTAGCACTATCTTCTCCTGTTCTTTCGTATTTCTCTAAAGGCGGAGGTAATGATTCTCCACGTCTCTTCCACGAAGATTGTGTTTTGTTGGAGTTACCAACAATCGTTCTTTTGACAACTTGGATGTTGTTCACAGGGCCTGTAAGAAACACGTTCAAATCGGGTCAATATCAAGAATCACGTCATTCAAAGTTGCATTTTTGCAAAGGTAAAACTTAGAAAGAAGAATGTGCTTAAGAAAATGGTAAAGTATACTTTTTCCATGTTTTAGAGTACGGACAGGGCGACGCGATTTTGGATCCCAAATACAAACCACACCATCTTCTGATCCAGATATTAAAAGGTTTCCTTCTGCGCAATATGCTAAGCATGTAACAGCTTTGCTGTTCAAACAAAAAAATATCGAGTTATTAATCACGAAATAAGCTTAGAGATGTTAGTTTCTCAATACAAGTACATCATATGAATCCATTAAAACATAAAATCAGATGCATTATGTTAGAGATCTCATAGTCTAAGCTCATAGTAACGACTATACTATACTGATCAAGATATAGATATTATGATTTGCGAGATTCTAACACAAGAGAATAAGATATCGAACTTAAGGAACAAGGTGTACCTTTCTTTGGATACTGAACCAATAACTTTTGTCTCATAGTCACTTGTCGCATTCATAGCACCGATATAAATTTGCTGTCTCTTCCACCAGCATAGAACACAGACCCACAAGGGTCCAATGCGAGCGCATTAATAGCTGCAGGAAAGATTATATTTCTCAGCAATCTCCCCTTCGACAAACTCCAAACCTACATGTTCACAAAATCCAATCAAAGGTCAAGAAACAAGAAAAAAGTTCTATAAAACGAGGTCTCGTCAACACTATAGGTCTCTACTTTCTTATGCTAAGCATTCATGTAAGTAATTAACTTCACTTATTACTTACTAGTGGTCCAAATAAGTACCTTGCAAGTTCGATCTTCTGAAGCGGAAACTATAATAGCATTACAGCCACCACCATAGTCTATAACAATGTCGGTTACAGACATTGTATGCTCGTTAAAGTTGTGTTCATAAAGAGTGTTCCCTTGCTGCCTCTGGAAATCATCAAATAGCCTAAACTAACCAGAAGGAGTAATCGAATAAGAAAGAAAAGACAAGGACTTGGGATACTGAAACTAAGCCTTAAAACTACAAAAAAGGGTTTAACCTTATAAGAGACCAGACTCTAATAGACCCATCTTGAGACCCTGAAACCAACAGAGAGTCATCTCCAGAGAAAACCAAACATGTTACTGAACGGTAATGACCGTGCCACTTCTTAAGCAACTTCCCTGTAGCAACCTAATCACCACCACCATTATAACCACAACAAGTTTTAGACTTTAGACCATGAAACTTCACAAGGATTGAGATCAAAATCAAAGAAACTGTTTACCTCCCAAAGATATATATATCTCCAGAGATTCCACCACCAACTAAGTAAGTCCCTTCACTGTTTGCTACTATAGAGTTTAT
The DNA here is from genome assembly GCA_963556525.1 of Cochlearia excelsa. Lineage (NCBI taxonomy): Eukaryota > Viridiplantae > Streptophyta > Magnoliopsida > Brassicales > Brassicaceae > Cochlearia > Cochlearia excelsa. The sequence goes on along the minus strand of OY748329.1, from coordinate 30,948,275 downwards.
TGACTCTACAGGGAACACAACAATAACAAAAAAAACGTCTTTTTAATCCCAAAGCAAAAGTGGGTTTTTGTCGGATTACGAGAAGGAAGAAGAAAACCTTAGTCCAACACCAGAAGAAGATCGAGCCGGATGAAGCGGATGTTTTACAAAGCTGAGAAGCGGCGAGGAATTTTTCGCCGACGGCGACGAGACCGTGCGACGGAGACGCGCACTGCTTGAATCGAAGCTGCTCGTTACCGGTTTTGAGATCCCAGCTTCCGATTCCGCCGTCGATAGACGATGAAGCTATAACAGTAACCTCCATAGCTATTTTCTCACAGAAAAGAGGGAAGAAAGAAGTTTTGGTTTTTATCAACATTAATTAGGGTTTATAAAAGCGAACAAATTAAAAAGGTTTTGCGCTAAATTAGTAATTTATTAAAAGTAAGGGGGCTAGAATATAAATTAAGATAATTAACGTTTATTTGCATCTATACTATTAAAAGGAAAACATTCTTATAAAGAAAACACAAATTTATATTATTAAAAAGAAAGCATTCTTATAAAGAAAACAAAAAAAATTGTATTTACAATGTTGTCACTCTATATAACCTATGGTTATATTTAAAAACAAAAGAAAAAGAAAAATTTAAGTTTCAACACCAAAATAGGAAATAAAAAACAAACAAAAATATTTGATTAAAAATATTCAAAAAGGAAAGAAAACATTGTTTTAAGTTTTTAACATCCAATTTGAATACAAAATTATGATCTCCACAAATATTTTTCTATAACGGGTCATTAAAAATTAAAAATAGAATTTGAAATCACGAATAATAATTGTTATTAAACTAAATCAAGATTAGTTTATGTATAGTATATAGGTGTTATGTTTGCGACAGGTCATCAAACATAGTTTACGAGATATAATCATATAATCCAAGAGACTACAAACATATAATCTATGTCGATGTAGAAATTTTATGTATTCTACGAAACAATAGACCACAAACATAAAATCTAATTAAATTGATGTATACATTTTTATATATTTTTACCTAATAATTATATATATGATTTTAAAAGGGAGAATCATAAAACTACACCATTTGAATTACATTTCACAAAACTACACCATTTCAAAAATACTTCACAAAACTACACCTTAACACTCAAAATTAAATCCAAATAAACCCTACCCACACAATCTTATCCCCTTAATACTATACCCTAAACACTAATTAGCGAACCCAAATGAAAATATTTTAATTTTGATAATTTTTAATAGGGTAAATCAAACTTTAAATTTTTTGAAAGGGTGTAGTTTTGTGAAAAAATTAAATTAGGTGTAGTTTTGTGAAGGAGGGGTTGAAAGGGTGTAGTTTTGTGAATTCCTCATTTTGAAATCATATCTTATTACATTAAAATTATAACAAATATAAAACCGCATGTATGTGCGGTCCTCATCTAGTCTAATATATTAATCGGAAAACATGTTTGGGAAAAGGACAAAAAAAAATTAAATTTACCATCACATGCCACTGCATTTTTACCTTCATAACCTATGTTTCAATTATATTTGAAAACGACATCGTATTTGATACTGATTCTATTAAAAAGGCCCATCAACAAGGCACAATTTTACACTGTTACTACATGTTCAAATTACAACATAATTAGACAATTCATATAAAATCAAAACAACTTGACATAATTAGGCAATTCATATAAAATCAAAACAACTTGACTTAATCTTATCTATTAAATCTTATCTATTAAATGAAAAACATTTTTATAAAAAACTCTTAAAAAAATTCTAATTACCCTACAATGTCACTACATAATTATATCACAATCAAAAATGCAAGGTGTTTTGCACGGACTCATTGGACTTAATTAATATGGTCTCTACGCCAGAACTCTGGCCGGCTTTCTCTCCGGAGTTGGAGAGGCTACGTGATCTGCAAGCTAATTTCCCGGACTTCACACTTCGGTATGTAGAAAGGGGAAGAAATGCACAAGCGGATCTTCTAGCACGTTGTACACGTGGCAGGAGGGTTATCTTCCAGTATATTAGTTCTTCTATTCCACATTGGATTACGGATACATCTAATGTATTTGTAAACATGTAGTAAAAAAGACATAATGAAAAAAAAAAAAATTATATCATAACCTATATTTTAGAAATGCTTTTATGATTATAATGGATTAAGTCAAAAGTTCATAAAACCCAAAAAATTAGGCCCAATAAAATATAAAGTATACAAATCAATTGCTACTTTTTTTTGAAAAAACTGACGCATATATCTTGCCGCTAAAATCGGAACCAAAACACACAATTATATCGATTTAAATTTCAACTTTAAAAACAGAAACAATAATATTTAAATAATATATTTGATAACGATATATTTTACGGATTAATTTATTAATAAAGTTATTTTCACGGATTAGTTTCAGATTTAAATCTATGTATAATCGTAGATTTGAAGTTTTTAACATCCAATTTGAATAAAATTATCTCCATGTATTTTAGTTTTTGTAACGGGTTATCAAAAATATATAATGATAATTATTATGAAACTAAATCAAATTTAGTTTACGTATAATATATACGTGTAATTTTTCCGACGTGTCGGAATATTCAAATATAGTTTATGAGATATAACCAAATCATATTTGTAAAATCAAAAGCTACAAAAATAAAGAAATTGTATATACTCACTATAAGAAAATAATATAAATTATAATATATTCATGTATTATGTGAAATATGTGACCACAAACATATAATTCAAGTCGATGTTGAAGTTTTGAAGATATTTTTTTTACCAAAAAGTTTTAAATATATTCGTAAAACATATTTTATTATATAAAAACTACAACAAATTAAAAACCGCACGTATGTGCGGGTCCATATCTAGTATACATTAACTTAAGAGCATCTTCATCAATGAGTTTAAAAGATGTCTTAAACATGTCTTAAATATAAAAATAAATAAAATAAATCAAAAAAATATAAAAAAGTTTGGAACCGGTCTAAGCGAAGGCAATTTGGAAAGAGTTTATAACCCTTACGTGTCACGATTATACATGTTTGTGCATTTTTATTTTTTTAATTATTTTTATCTTTCTTTTTATAAACTAATCAACTCTACAGCTAAGACACTGAAATCAATTTCACAGAGAATAACAAACATGGAAGTTTGATCGACGACGAGGAATTGAGCAAAGGAACCGGGATTGGAGAAGGAGAAAAGACGATCTCCGACCCGAGATCTAGTGACAAAGGAACCAACGACGTCGACGATATCGGAGCTCGGTTCTTAACTTTGATCTTTGATTGTTGTTATTGAAACTTATCTTATGTATATTTCTTTGTCTTGTGTTGTTATTGAAAGCTTATTGATGTTGGAGTAAGCTTGAAGAAACAAGTTTAAAAGAAAATGGAAAATAGACAAATCCTAATTAAGAGTTTAGGAATAGTTATATTTACTTTTGTGAGTTTTATAAATATGTTAAGAGAGATAAATAAATGGAAATTATCCTATTGAGAGAATATGAAGTTTGTGTAGACTTCTCTATATAAGGAGATGCAAGGGTATTGCATAACTTAAGAGTTAAGAGATGTGAGAGATTTGAGAGATTTAGAGATTTAGAGATTTGAGAGTTCTAAGAGAGAACTTGAGAACTTTAGGTTTTGAGTAATTTTCCTAAAGATTAATAAAGAGAGTTATTCTTTATTAAATTGTGTTTTTAATCATTCTCTAGATTCTAGATTTGGTATCAGAGCGTTGCGATTTCCTTGGGAACAATGGCGGAAGATGCATTGGTTCTCGTGGATCCAAAGAAAGGAGGAGGGTCTACATCTATTCTTTGTCCGATGCTGAACAACACCAACTACACCGTATGGGCGCTGAGGATGAAAGCTGCACTAAGATGCCATGAGGTATGGGAGGCTATTGAAGCTGAAACAAAGGGAGAAGTAGTAGACAAAAAGAAGAACAACACGGCCATCGCGTTGTTGTTTCAGTCAATACCAGAGACACTTGTCTTTGAGATAGGAGATTTGGATTCGCAAAGAAAGTTTGGAATGCTATAAAATCGAGACATGTGGGAGCTGAACGAGTCAAAGAAGCACGTCTACAAACACTTATGGCTAACTTTGAGAAACTCAAGATGACCGATACGAGAGAAAATAGATGAGTTCGCGGGAAAGATGACGAGAGATATCTTCAAAATCGCTTCTCTCGGAGTAGAGATTGAGGAATCTAAGATGGTTAAGAAGTTTCTTAACAGTTTGCCTCCCAAGTTTATTCATATAGTGGCTTCACTAGAACGGTATTAAACCTTTAACACCACCACCTTTGAAGATATTATAGGAAGACTCAAGACGTACGAAGAGAGGATTGTTGTTGCAGAGAATGCACAAGAAGATCAATCCAAACTCATGTATGCGAATTCGGAAACTCAAAACACACGAGAATACACAAACAGAGGTCGTGGTGGTCGCTTTAACAGAGGAAGAGGACGACAAAACATGGTAAGAGACGCTTCACGTATTACGTGTTTTCGATGTGACAAGCTAGGCCACTTCGCCTTTGACTGCCCTGATCGTCTCTTAAATCGAGCAGGTATGACGAACTGCAACCCTTGCTTGACACCGGCGGACACGAAAACAAAACTCGCAGCCGATGGTAGCCCCACCATGTCTGATCCGACGCTATACCGAAGCCTAGCTGGAGCTCTCCAATATCTTACATTTACACGGCCTGACATTGCTTTCGCGGTTCAACAAGTTTGTTTGTTCATGCATGACCCTCGAGAACATCATTTCAATGCGCTTAAACGGATTCTAAGGTACATCAAAGGTACAAATAGTCATGGCCTTATGTTACATCGTTCAACAAAGGTTGGTCTTGTTGCATACTCGGATGCCGATTGGGCAGGGTGTCCCGACTCGCGGCGTTCTACCTCCGGCTATTGTGTGTTCTTAGGTGATAGCCTTGTGTCATGGTCATCAAAACGGCAACCAACAGTATCTCGCTCGAGCGCTGAAGCGGAGTATAAAGGGGTAGCTAATGCAGTGGCGGAAACGACTTGGGTACGCACTCTCTTGCTGGAAATGAAGATAACGTTACCACATGCGACAATTGTTTATTGTGATAATATCTCTGCTATCTACTTGACGTCAAATCCGGTACAACATCAACGTACTAAACACGTGGAAATTGATATACATTTTGTACGGGAAAAAGTTGCCTTAGGACAAATTCGAGTGCTTCATGTACCCTCTGCTCAACAATTTGCTGATGTGTTCACGAAAGGCTTGCCGTCAACGGTGTTTCTTGACTTTCGGAACAGTCTCAACGTCTGCACTTCGCCGTTTCGACTGCGGGGGAGTATTAGATAAGATACGAAGTATATTGAGATATATACATATCTAGCATTAATATATCCTAAATATATGGGATATTATTCTCTTGTATCTTGTATATACATGACTCTCATGGAATACAATAGTCCACGGACTTTTACCCTATCTAACAATATTAAGTTAGCAATTTAAGTTAGAAATTGTAGATAAAAAATGTCACTCACTCATAAAATGAAATGTGTCCTATGTAAGAGAAGAGAGCTAGTTTCTTGAGGGTTTTAAAGGAAAATGATATTAATTTTGATAGAATATTTAAAAGTAGTATTTTAATATATTTTTTATAATAGCTAATATTTTGAAGGAAAATATACCTTTACACCCATTAGATTTATCGTAGGGATTCCCTTGGAAACATTTCAGACATTCGCAAGAATACCCATTGGATTCATTTGATATAACATACTTGCTGAGACAACGGCTGTTTGGTGTACAAGCAGATGATGTCTCTTCGCATGTCTTGTTACCTATTGTCTAATCTAACAACACCGGGAATTTTGAGTTATTCCTCAAATTTTTAATGTCCACTTCGGATGGCTCGGCCAAAAACAAGTAACTGCACTCCGTCCCTTCTTCCTGATTGGCAAGATATCTAAGAGCACTAATATCGGTTTTAACATCTTAGAATTTTTTTTTCGAAAATAAAAATAAAATAAAATAATTAATTTTTGAACCAATCGCGGGTCGCCACGTAACAGTGGGAATCCGCGAATAGCTTAAAAGGTGTCACTTAACTTAAAAGTTTTGGAGGTGGTTTTTATATATAGCGGCGGGCCCCACCAGTTAAGAGGTGGGGCAAGATGCCCTATATTAGTGCTTTAAGTGTTTCAACCGATAAGTTTTTAAGTCCACTAAGGATTTCAATATGACACATGTCACTAATGGAGCAAGATGATGTTCGGCTCGTGATTGTGAATGGCATGATGTCGTTCTACATATTGACATTTTATTGAAATAACCGTAAGATATTTGTACATTACAAATTTACAACCAACCGTCACAAGCTTGTTCTTGTTTGAATAAGAAAAATCAGATTTAAATGTGTGTTCCGAAATGGAAACGGATAAAGAATCTGTGAAGTTGGGGCATGCACGGTGTATGTTCAATATTTCAATATATAATAATAAGAATATTTCAATTTAAACATTATATAATATATGATAAGATGTTTTTGTAACTTTTACTCTCAAGCCAACAAGTGTCCTTCTATTATTTTGACATGTGTTCTTTTTCAATTTATTTTCAATCAACATTTTGTTTTATTTATCTCAAGAATCAAATATAAATGTCAAACTTATTTTCATATTTATTATAACACGTATGAATCACATGACTTTCGTATAATATTGATTTTAGATCTTATATATAACTTTTATTTATTTTCAATCAAAAGTTTTAATACAATTGTTTTAAAATAATTTGATACAATTTAATAACATCTACATGAGACAAACATTTATGTTACACATTTTTTGTATAATTGTAACCAATATTTTTTTTTTTTTGACAATAACCAATATTTATTTAACATATCATATATTTCTAATTTGATATGTATCATTGTTTAAAAAACATAAGTTTTGTTTGACAACTTCTAAAAACTTGACAGAAGTCCTCTCCTTAACTAATATTATTTTTATTATATTTAACTAATTGTAATATTTAAATGTATATGAATCATTTTTGTGCTACACAATTTTTATAACTTTAAACCAATATTTTTTTTAACAATTCATACATTTCAATTTAATACATATCATTTTAAAAGAAAAAATCATGGACTTAAAATCACATATATCATAAATTTTTTATTTATTAGAAATTGATTTTATTGATAAACATCATGAACTTAATATTGTTAACAAAATATCTCCAAGAAATTATCATTCAATAACATTAAATTGTAATCAATTTTGTAACATAATGGTGACAATTATTATGAAAATAACTTCTCATTATACCATTTTGTAACTCTTAAATGAATGGGGCTATATAGAAAATCTATTTTCTTCTAATTTTTATGTACACATTTTTTATATCTCTAACCAATATTTATTTAACAAATCATATTTTCTAATTTGATATGTTTCAATTTTAAAGAAAAACATAAGTTGTGTTTAACAAATTCTAAAAACTTGACACATATCATATCTTTACCTAATATTACTTTCATTATATTTAATTTAACTAACTTAATATTTAAATATATATTCATCATTATTGTGCTATACAAGTTCTTATAACTTTAAACCAATAATTAATTAACGTTCATATATTTTAAATTTAATACGTTTCATTTTTTAGAAGAAACCATCATGGACTTAAACCCAAATATATAATGAACTTTTAATTTATTTGAAATTAATTATATTTAAAAACATCATGCACTTCAAATTGTCAACAAAATATTTCTTAGAAATTGTGATTCAACAAAATTAAATTGTAATCAACTTTATAACATAATGGTGACAATTATTACCAAAATAAATTCTCATTATACCACTTTTGTAACTCTTATGTGAGTGGGACTATATAGGAAAATCTTTTTCTTTTCATTTTTATGTTACAATTTTTTTTATAACTCTTACCAATATTTATTTACGGAATTATATATTTCTAATTTGATATGTATCATTTTTTAAGAAAAACATAAATATTGGTTAACAAGTTATAAAAACTTGACACATGTCCTCTCTTTAACTAATATTTTATTCATTATTATAATTAACTAATTGTAGTACTTAAATATATTTGCATCATTTTGGTGCTACACAATTTTTTATAATTTTAAACCAATATTTATTTAACAATCCATATATTTTCAAATTAATCCATATCATTTTTATAAAAATACCTCCTACAAATTGACATTCAACAAAATTAAATTGTAACATAATGGTAAAAATTAAATTATGATGATAATAAATTCTTATTATACCACTTTGTAACTCCTTTGTGAGTGGGGCTATATAAGAAAGTCATTTTTTCTCATTTTGATATACATTGTAACATAGACACAAAACAAAAAGAACAATCTTTCACGTGTTTTCTTATTGTTTTTCATGAGAGCACATCACAATATTAGGTTCGCAAACGTATGATTTGGTTGATGCGAATTATAAGAACCATGTTGTTGTATCTTGGAATTTTTGGACGTAGTGTAATCGTCTTGCTACGAACATTTAAAAAATGAAAGAAAAAGTGTCTTGTCTCTGTTCAAAGCATTTTTCCTTCATATGATTTTGGTATCATCTTTTGTATTTTTATTATGTTTTTATCAATACAATTCACATTTATTCGGTTCGTCGTATATCGTCAAAATATATATCGTATAATCTTTATTTTGTAACTAAAAATGAAAGTAAAAGTGAAAATAAAAAAAGATGAAAAATGTAAATGCGTATAAATAAAACTATATAAAATATCTTACATTTTTCACATTACACGTTAATATGAATATACGATGTATATATGCAATAGTTGTAAACAAAAGCCACAATTATTTCTATTAAATAGCACATTAAATAGGTCTAATTTATTTTAAACTAACTTAATTTCACAAAGTATATATGCAATAGTTGTAACATAAATTAAATTTAAATTTTATATATACTATATAGATATATACATATATGTATTTTTTATATCACTTACATATACTACACAATAAACTAACAACAAAACCGGCGCAACGCGCGGGCCTAACTCTAGTTATATAATAAGACAAGATGTTTTTGTAACTTTCGTTGTGGTGGTGACAAGTGTTTCATTGTTTTTTTGACAAGTCTCTACATTTAGTTAATTTTCAAACCAAAATTATTTTACTTCTTCTAAAAAAAAATTAAATATCAATTTATTTCCTATATATCTTTTAATTTAATACAAATTATCATCATAAGTTTCAATATTATTAATTTTTAATTTTATGAATAAATTACAATCAATATATCATATTATCCACATAATTGAAATAAAATCTTAAATTAAAGATATTTACCTATTTAAAAATTTAAGAATAAATGTCAAATTGTCTTATATATTTATTTAATTTAATACAAATGATTCATATGACTTTCATATAATACTATTTTTAGATTTTATTTTGTTATTAAATTCATTAATTCATGACATTCAAACATAATTATGAAATTTGAATAGTTTAGTCATAATTTAAAATTTTGGTGATTAGTCAATGTTGAAAATGATAAACAATAATCTATTTTTTAACTCACATTTGTTGTGGAAGATTGTTGATCAAGTCAACAAAATATCTCCTAGATGTTATCATTCAACAAAATTAAATTAGAATTAATTTTGTAACATAATGATGACAATTATGTGGAAAATAAATTCTCATCCCTCCATTTTTTAACTCCCATTAGTGTGACTATATAATGAAAATCATTGTTTCTTTCATAAAACATGTTTTAGAGAAACACACATTCATATACTTTAACATAAAAAAAGAATCTCATAAAAACAATCTCTCATATTCTCTTCTTAGTACAACACGATTTCTACGTTTGGAAGATTATGATCTCGGATGTTTAGTGGTTGTGTCATGTGGTAATGGAAACTTTTGTTCATTGTTTGGTCTCTAAAGTGGTTGGTTATGTGTTGACTTGGTCAACAATCTTCCACAACAAATGTGAGCCAAAAGAATAATTCTATCATATCTAATGCATGTCTTTTCTATACGATTTTAGTTTACTATCACTATCAAACTAATACTAGCTTTTAAAAAATATACAAAATTTGAGTTCAACAATATTTCGAACAAAAACATGTAAAATAAATATTAAACAAAATTAGAATCTCAAAAGACATATAGTAAATATATGATTTTTAGTAAAATTTTGTGTATATATATGTAATATTACATGGCAAAATAATATTTTTTATTACAAATTCAACTTATTGTTAACAATTTAATATTTAATTAACCCGTGCAAAAGCACGGGTCACAACACTAGTATAGTATATTCATATAAACAAACACTAGTTTTATTTTGGTTTCAAAGTTATTAATTTTATAAGAAAAATACATCTTTCATAATACATTAAGAGAAAGTCCCCTCCTATGCTCGCGCGTAAACGCAAGGCAAGGAGAGAGAGAGAGAGAGAGAGAGAGAAATGGACGACGACGACATGATTCTAGAGAGAGATAGGCTTCAGATCGAGCAGATTCGCGAGCTCGATTTCGAGGAATTGCAAGTAGAGGAAGTCGAGGATCTTCGCGATTCCGACGATGATGACTACGACGACTACGGCGGCGATGATCTCGCTGCGTTTCGCGTTTGCTCCCGCGCGCCTCTCTCGTGAGCAAATTCCATCTCCATTCTACACTGTATTCATTTTTTTTATTTGCTCTTTCTAGATTTAATTGTACGGAACATTGATTTTATTTGGGGGATTTTTTTATCTATGTAGTTGTAAAGATCTATGTTAAAGTAAGTGATTGTACTCTTTAAAGGCAAACTTAGCTACACATATTCATACTATAAAACGTTTGTTTTTGGCTATTCTAATAATCCTAAATGAGAGCATATTAAGAAAACTTGGTGAGTTGAAGTTTGATAGAAGATGTTAAGAAAATCAAATTTTTGTTTGATTAGAAACGAGAAGTGGCATCGAAGAGAAAAAGCACAAATTGTATATTTCAATGAAATATATGAATTTTTATTCTATATACAAATCTATGTTTATTATACATAATTTTCAAAAAAACACTTACTTTGCAAATACACTAACTTTACAGAACAACTCTAAAATAAACATTATTCAAAAATGTACAAAAATTGTACATTAACATATATAAAAACACAAACCTTAGAAAAACAAAACTCAAAAACTATTTTTTATCTAATTAATAATCTCAAACAACAAACACAATTGAACTAAAAAAATTGAATCCATATGCATCGTAACATCAACATAATCGAATTCATAAACATTCTAACATAAAAAATTAACAAAAACTGAAAAAAAACGAAAAAATTCTATGTTGAACTTTACTAATTTAACAACAACGTCAAAATTCGAATCTAACTCAACAAACAACAATCTATCATAAAAACAAATCTAACATAAATCTAAGAAAAATCAAACTCAAAACCTTAATCTTTGCCTAATTAACAATCTCAATCATAAACCATATCCAATCTAACAAAAGACTGAATCCAAAACCAAATTATTTGGTTTGTCATGAATTATCACTCTCATGGAAGACGGCGCTTCCTACGCAACCTTCTTTGCGTTATACATCAAAGTTTCTGCATTTAAACTCGGAATCCTATCAAGCCAAGAAAAACAAAATGTTATTTCAAAAAACCTAAAAGATGTATTACAAAAATATTTTTTTAGACCTTTAAATCAAGTTACCTAACAATTGTATGCAAAGGTAAATAAAGAAAGTAGTCATGGATTCTCATGAACATGTATTATGTTAGCTATTAACTCAGAGATTGGTTTTGTTTTAATGTTAAGATGATGATGAGTAGTCCCATAGAGAAGAGGCTTGAGTTCAGCACATATGTGGAATAATAACACAACTCAATTTGATTTCTAAGGAACACATATTCTTTGTATTATCAAATTTGTGCTCATTCATGTAGAAAAAACTAGATTTCATGATGTTTCGACAAGAGCAGCTTTGCGAAACTCCATGGCTTTACCTGCAGCTTCTTTAACAGTTATTTGTTCTCTTACGATTTTGTAGTAATGTGGATTTGTATCGCCAAGAGTTTCATCAAGATTCTGCTTCATACCACTAACCTCCTACACAACAACAATCATACATAACAAACATTGAGATATTACAATGTTATTGTTACCAAAATCAATTAAGAGCATATTATATAACTTTATTAAAACATGTAGTTTCATTATCTTCCTATTAAGAACGGATCATCTTTTCAGCGTGGGAACCAAGTAAAATTGAGACTAATGATAAAGAGAGAATTTAACTTCATTTTCATAATTGAAGACTATAATAAAGGTAGTTGGGAGATGTCATATACCATTTTTTCTCTATTTATGAGCTAAGTTCCACTTCTTGTTAGTATAGATATATGTCCTTCATTTTTATTTAAAAATACTATGTTTCCTAGACATTTTATTGATATGAAAAACATAAGTAAATTATAAGCACAATGTAAGCAAAACATAAGTAAAAATTATATAAAAATTAAGCAAAATATAAGCAAATAACTTTTAGTCAAAGTTATTTATCATATGTAACTACTCTTTTTAATAATACTAGTGGATGTTGTAGCGCGGGGTAGAGGTTTTAATATTTATGTATATTAGTTTAAGAATTGTTTAAAATATTTCGATTTTATTTTTTATTTGTATTAAGTGGAAAATAAATATATGTTCTTAAATATTTTGGAAGGAAATATATGTTCTTAAATTTAGGAATATTTTCATGTTAAGCATTTATTTGTCTTATAGGAATAAACTGTCATTAGTTTTTATTTATTATAAATGAGATTGTTTGTACAGATATATATACAGTACTGAACTTTTCATATGTATTGATATTTTAGAATAATCTAGGCATCATATTACAATTTATGTAGTGTCTTGTATTATATTTGTTTAATTTGAAACAATATTTATACAAAGTTCATATTTAAACTTTTTCTCAAAGGAGAATTACAAAACTACACCATTTGAATTGCATTTTACAAAATTACACCATTTCATAGTCAATTTTCAAAACTACATTTAAATACTCAAAATTAAAACAAAATAAACTTACTCAAACAATTCTACATTTTTAATATTATACCCTAAACACTAATTAGCGAATCCGAATGAAAATATTTAAATTTTTGTAATTTTTAAAAGGGTAAATCAACCTTTTAAATTTTGAAAGGGTGTAAATATGTAAAAATATTAAATTAGGTGTTGTTTTGTGAAAAAATGGTCGAAAGGGTATAGTTTTGTGAATTCCTCTTTCTCAAATAATGAGAAATCATTAATTGTGAGTTATTGAACTGTAGCTAAAGTTTTTGAATTCTTTTATTATAGATTTATATTGGTACTTCCTTCTAATGAATTCTTGACTTATGTTTTAATTTAAAAACTATATATCATTTTTCATAATTATGCTCAAGTCATTTTATCTCGCACATGTTCATAGGATGTTCAGTGTGGAAAACCAAATTGAACCGAACCGGATAAACCGAAATAAAACAATATGGTTTAGTTTTGGTTATCCCATATTAACCTTATCGATATAATATTTTCAAAACCGTAAGATACAAATATGGTATGAATATAAACCGAGTTAACCAATTTTTTTGGAGATGATTTCTTCGAGGGGAAGAAGATCAACATAGAACTCTTAACTTTGCATTATTACACGGCCAAATAAACCTAGCTATGAGTTTATTATTTATATTACACATATATGAGCAACTATGAGTTTATTACTTATATATATATCTCTAAAATTCACTTTTATCTTTGGCTAATCATATTTAGTGAATTTAATCAACAATTAATTGTGTTTGAGTTGAAGTAGTTTAGAATGGATGACCTATCATAAATATTTAAGATACATGTGTGTGAGAACAAAACAAGTAAATAAAATATGTGGTCATTTGCGAAAATATTAACTACTCTTTTGAGAATTTGAATCAACCGTCAAACAAATATAAAAAATTTGGAATGAGAGAGAATGTTGAGGCTCACTAAATAGTAATTGGGGTGTTACAAATAATATCATATCTAAATAAAAATGAGTGTGAAGTAGAGAATGCTCACACTATCGAGAATGACAATTGTGATATGCAATGAACACGCTTCGATATATTAGTGGGGACAAATCTGACACTTTTTTAAGAACATGGCATTGCATGTCAGGAGTTTTTAAAAATGAATAGATTACTTATGTCATTAAGTGGAATTAATTTTTTGTCAAAAAATCATTAAAACATATTATAATCAAATGAATGAGATAAAAATAAAAAATTAAAATGAAAATGACAACATATTAACAAAAAATATGATGAATAAAATACAAATCCATAGTATCAAAACAAAAATAAATCATAACTAAATATAAACAAAAAAACTAATAAATAAATAAAAATAATACACCGCAAAATATCATTTCCCTTTATTTTGTTGTTGAAAATAAATTTAAGAAAAACCGCTCGAAGGGCGAGTGCCCACTAGTATTTTTATAAAGTACAATCTTATATAGTAAATGACAAATAGTTTTGCCTCCGTGTCACGTGGGGAGAGTTTTTAGGAAATTTTGATTTTATTGCATTCATGTCCTTATATTTTCTATTAATTTTTGTTATATTTTTTACATAGTTTCGTTAAACATTGTTAATTCAACAAAAGATAATTTCATATATATTAAACAAACAATAATTTCACATATATTAAACAAACGATAATTTCACAAATATTCTTTGTGTTTCGTAAATATTGTAGTCGGTTATTACCTATATTTACTACTTTCAATACACGATTTAGTATTTGGTTTTATTTTCCATCGTTCTTACATTTGATTTAGATGTAATTGTTGTTATATTTTATGAAAGTTCCTTTGTATTTGTGTAGATTAAGGTTTTCTTACATTTTCCACAGCTCAAAAGATGAACATGTGTTTCTACCCGGGATCTTTCTTTGGAGAAATTACGTAATCATGCCTCTAATAGTTATTTTGTTAGTATAGTATGCTCTCGGTTACTCGATTGTTTATTTTTTTTTATTTTGAAAACTATAGAAAGATTGTGCTTGGTATTATCATTCATTGTTACGGTGATCGTGCTTGATATTTATAAAATATTAAATTAATAAATATATGTTACTCCCTCTGTCCTAGTTTAATTGACCTTTTAGAGTTCGACACATTATTTAAGAAAATTAACAATTTGACTCTTCTAACCTCACTTATTTTAATAACGTTTTAACAAGTTAAAAAATAATAATGATCTCTTTTGTTTTTGTTAAAAAAAAGTCAAAAACAATAACTTCAATTGTATTGATTCATTAATCATTTGTTGACATCACATATCCCACTATTAGTTAATTAAAATTATGTAGAAAATTAAATGATTTTATAGTAGTTTGTGAACTTCTATTTATTTAAGAGTATTTAACTAAAGTGATGACTTCAAAATATATATCTCTTGTCATGATGACATGGGTAATAATGAATTTTTGACCATATTTAACAATGAAAGGGTAAAAATAATAAATAATGATCAATTATACATTGAAAACTACAAACATCATCTAATTTGAAACAAAAAAACACCTAAGACTTCAATCAATTTGGGACGAAGGGAGTATTAATTTATGGTGATTATTAATTTATCGAGAGACAATCAAATTTGGAATCAAAGACTATAATACCCTTTGCACTTGTCACGTCATCATTGTTAGTTTCTTGTATTAATGTACAATGCACTTGTCACGTCATCATTGATCATTCCTAACGAAAACGAAACTAAAAAAGAGTTGGCTTAAATCCTCTACAGAAGATTTGTTTGATACACGCAAGTTTTGGAGTCTTTTGGCAAAAATATCCTTAATGAGTAATGACTACTATATTTCTTTTTTAAACAATCGTAATGACTTCTTAGATTTCCTTCTTTAAGTACTTAATCCTAATTTCTAATAGCATTCTACATATATAATTCTTTATACATTTAAGTTTATTTTCAAAAATGTACTCCTTAAATTATAATATAGAGATATATTATGGAATAATTTCAAAACATGTTATCCACAAATTATATAATTTTAGTTATCATTTCGTGTAGCAATTTAATTCACTCAAACATCAACTTTATTTTTTATTATGTATTTTTTCAAAGATAGTTCATACCCGCGCCATGTGCGCGGGTCAACCACCTAATTTTATTGATAAATCGTTGAATTTCCCCCCAAATGTATCAATATCTGGTATAAATGGAATTCTGTGATGATCTTCTAAAACTATTGTATCCAACATTTAGTTTAGTATTTTAATTTCTCTCGTCCATTTTTTGAGATTATAGTAATTGAGCTTTTTTCAAATGTTGAAAAAGTTAATTATTAAGAAGGGTTCTTTGTTCTGAATACCCGTGTCTTCTGTTCAGTTAGGCTTTTGTAAGAATAATATATTTATTACATTTAAAGTACTTTTTGAAGTTGAATAATCCTCGACTTTCGGTTTACTCTTTTAATCATCAACTTTTTATTGATTTTTTGTTTAAATGCTAAAGTTGTTTTAATTTTATCTAAATGAGGCACGTTGTTAACTCAATACACAAAGACGTTTAACGTGGTTAAGTCGCCGTTTATTGTTTCCGCTTACTCAAAACAACGTCGTTTTGTTTGCTTGAACCCCCAAAAATCAATTTCTCAAATTCCCACATCGAATTCAACGTTTTGTATCGCGGTTTTGAGTAAGTGAGAGGTTAGCTCTCTTTTTAAGACCTATGCAAAGGTTAACAACCATGCAATCTTCTTCATTTGATAATGTTATAAACAAATTTGGCCCAATAATCTTTGTTATTTCTATCTTCAATCTTATTCTCCATTGCTATTCACTACACATCTTTCTCGGTCCAAATATAAATATTGCCCTTTGTGTTCCTTTTAAAAGAAATCATAAACCCACAAAAATATAGAAAATTTATAAACTTTTAAGATATCAAATGATATAATAAATTTTTGTTCTTATTGTGGATTGAAGGAGGAAACTTGTTATATAAACAATAATCTGCACTTCTTTATGAAAGTTTATGTAGTTCACCGGTGAAATTGTGTATTAGTCAACTAGTAATGCACCGGCACATATGGGATATATAATAATTATTGTTTATTATTGATTGATTAACTAGTGTCATCAGGCGATTGCATCAAACATCAATGCAAATATAGGTTTTAAATTATATTTTAATAAAGATAAAATTCTTACGTTTTTTCTGTTTATATATATATATATATATATATATATATATATATATCTAAAAAATGATAAACATGTAATATATGCACCGGGCACAACACTAGTTAATAGTGTGTAGCTAGTCAATTTTTTGACTAGTTTGTAAATTTTAAAATCGATTATATGATTTTCATTCAAAATTATTGTTACATCTTTTTGATTCATTGGCTCAATAATAAGCTTATTAATAACGTATAACTAATCATGGGCTCTTTATTTATTGTGGTTATGCTTTTGATTATTTTGTTTTCTTAAACAAGATTTGTTTAATTTTCTCATACTATTGTTATGCTTCTACTGATTTTGATGTCTCATGTTGCATATAGTGAACCATGAATGTGTTGCTTAGGGAGTATGTCAAGGATCTAACTCCATAACTTGAGGAGGTAACATTACATTAAAGTGTTATTTCTCATACATGTCGATATATAGTAAAATCTCTATAAATTAATATTAGTTGAAAGTGTGGAAACTCTCAGTCAACTGATGAATAAACAGATTTCACTCGGAAAGCGCCGAGCTCAAACGCTTAACACCTTTTATTAGATATCTCTTTAGGTTTCTCTTTACAAGACACAACCTAAACTGGCTATTACGCAATCTACCCTATTGCCCCCAGACGCTATCTAATAAACAAACTGATATATTACAACACTGAGGTTTTTCCTAGTTTGTACAATAGATCGAACACTCACCTATACAAAGATGATCACCCACGAAAATAAGCGGCTTGGAGTGTTAACCCAATTCTGAACACATCCACGCCCTTATATACCCCACACACAATACCTAACTTCCCAAAACATAAAGATTCCCATATCTTCATTCATCCAGGAATATTTCCTTATTCTTCACTTTCGGAAATATTCCCCAACTTCGCTATCTTCCCATAACGAGTCTTTCTTCCTTGTTCACCACGCCTTCTCCAAATAAGGCATACAACACGTCAAATCTAGAAGATCTCCATATCTTCATTAAATCGGGAATATTTCCTTATTTTTCTCTTAGGAAATATTCCCTTTGATTCGCTATCTCCCATAACGAATCTTCCTCCCTTGTTCACCACGCCTTCTCCAAATAAGACAATCTTCTTGTTAAAGCTTGTTTCCTTTTGCTTTTCCAAGTCCGAAATATCCTGAGTTGTCTTCAGCTGTCTGCTGGCTCCTCAGCCTTCTGACGATCCTCAGCCTCTGAATCCAGCTGCATCTTCAATCTCCCCCTTTTTTATCTGATTTTGACAATCCAGCAATCCTGCAAGATGATAGACAAAACCAGCACACAAAGCACACAACAACAGTAACAAAAACCACCATGCATTTAAAACATCAACGGACCGAATAAACGGACCGAGTCCAAAGGTTCATTCACACAAGGGTTTTAAACAAAAAACATAGAACTCCACAACTCTCCCCCTTAACCATTAGCCTACACCTACAACAATCTAACCCAAAACCCCACACTCTCCCCCTGCATCAATACTACATCTAAACATCAGGGTGAGTCTCATCATAGTCTTCACATTCACGTGTCCCAGACGGTTGTGCCACAATTGATCATCACTGGTCTGAGTAGCAGTCATGCACCTGAGATTTTGGTTCCATACATAGCAGTTGTTTGATGCCCTTATCCCTCTGAGCTGGACATTTCCCGCTTCATCAATGACCTGACACTCTCGCTGGGTAAATGTGACTGCCAGTCCAACATCACACAACTGACTGATGCTGATTAAATTAGCTTTGAGTCCATCAACCAGGTAAACATTTGCCAACTTAGGTTTGGTGTCACCAATGAGCTTACCCTTACCTTTGATCTTTCCTTTACCATCATCCCCAAAAGTGACTTTTCCTCCAGAGATCTTCTCATAGTTTTGAAAGTGCTCTGACTTACCGATCATATGTCCGGAGCATCCACCGTCAAAGTACCACTTGTTCTCATCGGCAGTTGGTTGCACCATCTCAGAAGTGTGAGCAGCATAGCAATAAATGTCTTTCTTCATGACCCACACTCGATTGTAGTTCTTCTTGTCTGTTGAGTATCTGCCCATGGAAATCAGTCGTCTGATACATCCTCTAAAATAGTAACAAGATGCTCGAATGTGCCCATACTCACCGCAGTAGTAGCACTCATGTCGTTCACGTGGATTAAGTTTCATGGGAATCTTACGCGCATGAAACCAGTTGTGATTGACCTTAGCGGTAGTTTGGTAGGTAGACCTCTGAGAGATGTGCCTCTGATGGACTGGGACTGGTTTTGGGTGTGCTGCTTTCACAAACTGGGTCTTCACGTTTGGCAAGTGAAACTTGTTTCCTTGATACCCCAGACCCCACTTTGCATTACTGGTACGTCCTACAGTTAGGACCTTGTCCAGATCCTTGGTACCCTTGGTCAGCATCTTGATGTTCTTCATCTGTTCACTGAGCTGAATCTCAAGAAGTTGATTCTTCTCAACCTCGGATTTGATGTCAGCATTGAGAGATTCGATCTTAGCCAGAAGATCCTCCTTATCATTGACAAGCTTCTGATTTTCTTCTTGAAGTTTCAACGGCACCACAACAAGATCATATTTCTCCTTGATAAGCTTCTGGTTATCACTCAGTAGCTTTAGCTGTACCTCAAGCAGATCTCTGTTTTCACTGCGGAGTTTCAACAGATTCCCTACTAGCGCTTGATTGTCACTTACAATCACAGATTCGTCATCTGATTAAGAGTCTGATTCCACCACACCGAGGTAAGCAACCATATTAATCATTCCCTTTTCTTCCTCATTTGAGTCCGATTCACTCCAAGAGACATAGGATTTTTCACCTTTCTTCAGAGTATTTGCACAATCAGCCCTCTGATGACCATATCCTTTGCACTCGAAGCACTGAGTTCCTTCCTTTGTCTTGAGATTTGGGCAGTCATTCTTGTAGTGACCAAATCCTCTACACTCATGGCATTGAACATCACTTCTTTGATTAGTGCGGTCTCCTTCACCTTTTGGCTCAGACTTGTAACCAGACCTGTTGAACTTGTGTTGTCCACGCTCCATCTTCTTGAGATATTTCCTCACAATCAGCCCAACTTGATCTTCCAGATTATCACAACTTGGTGATTGATTCTCAGCAACCAGAGCAATGGACTTCCCTTTTGTTTCACTTTTCCGAAGCTATTGTATCTCATGAGCTTGCATCATACCAACAACTTGATCAAACTTCATTTTATCAGAGTTGAGAGATACTTTTATGGCAGCTTTGTGAGCTTGGAATTTGTCTGGCAGGCTTCTAAGGAACTTCTTCACCATCTTTTTGTCCTTGTAAACTTTACCCATGACTCGCGCTTCATTGGCAATAGCACTCAACTTTCCACTGAACTCATCAATGGTGTCACTGTCTTTCATGGTCAGCGTTTCGAAGTCAGTCGCCAGGCTGTCAATTCTGGTTCTTCTGACTTCCTCAGTTCCTTCGTAGAGTACTTCCAGAGCATCCCAAGCTTGCTTGGCTGTGGTGCATCCTTGCACTCTAGTGAACTGGTCTTCAGACAACGAGCACCAGATTATTGACAATGCTTTGTTGTTGAATTTGGAGGCTGCTTTTTCCTCAGCGGTCCACTGATTCTTTGGCTTGTCAATCTCCTATGACTTGTTATTCATGACTTTCGGATGAATCCAACCATCTTCAACAGCTGTCCAAGCATCTTCGTCGATACCACGAATCAACGCTTTGATTTGCACATTCCACCAGCCATAGTTTTGAGACTTTAGCATCGGCAACTTGTTCATCGGCATGTAGTGTTGAGAGTTCTCCATACCTTGCGTCCTAGATCTCACCTGTTTGAAAGAAACACCTTTTCTTGGTCAGATGCAGGCTCTGATACCAATTGAAAGTGTGGAAACTCTCAGTCAACTGATGAACAGACAAATTTCACTCGGAAAGCGCCGAGCTCAAACGCTTAACACCTTTTATTAGATATCTCTTTAGGTTTCTCTTTACAAGACACAACCTAAACTGGCTATTACGCAATCTACCCTATTGCCCCCAGACGTTATCTAATAAACAAACTGATATATTACAACACTGAGGTTTTTCCTAGTTTGTACAATAGATCGAACACTCACCTATACAAAGATGATCACCCACGAAAATAAGCGGCTTGGAGTGTTAACCCAATTCTGTACACATCCACGCCCTTATATACCCCACACACAATACCTAACTTCCCAAAACATAAAGATTCCCATATCTTCATTCATCCAGGAATATTTCCTTATTCTTCACTTTCGGAAATATTCCCCAACTTCGCTATCTTCCCATAACGAGTCTTCCTTCCTTGTTCACCACGCCTTCTCCAAATAAGGCATACAACACGTCAAATCTAGAAGATCTCCATATCTTCATTAAATCGGGAATATTTCCTTATTTTTCTCTTAGGAATATTCCCTTTGATTCGCTATCTCTCATAACGAATCTTCCTCCCTTGTTCACCACGCCTTCTCCAAATAAGACAATCTTCTTGTTAAAGCTTGTTTCCTTTTGCTTTTCCAAGTCCGAAATATCCTGAGCTGTCTTCAGCTGTCTGCTGGCTCCTCAGCCTTCTGACGATCCTCAGCCTCTGAATCCAGCTGCATCTTCAATCTCCCCATTTTTATCTGATTTTGACAATCCAGCAATCCTGCAAGATGATAGACAAAACCAGCACACAACAACAGTAACAAAAACCACCATGCATTTAAAACATCAACGGACCGAATAAACGGACCGAGTCCAAAGGTTCATTCACACAAGGGTTTTAAACAAAAAACATAGAACTCCACAACTCTCCCCCTTAACCATTAGCCTACACCTACAACAATCTAACCCAAAACCCCACACTCTCCCCCTGCATCAATACTACATCTAAACATCAGGGTGAGTCTCATCATCACTACTTTCTCCCCCTGCTTGATTGCATAAATCAATTAAAAACATTCAGTTAAGCAATATGGAGAGTTGTGATTAGGAATACTTACCTGCATTAAGAGCAGGCTGGAGAGGCAGAATGGCCGACTGAATTGCAGCACTCATGTTTGACATGCGTGAGTCTGAAGCTAGAGTCTGGATTGATGTCCTCACATGCTTGACAGCTGAGACCTTCTGCTTTTTGGGCTTGGTGCTCTGAACCTCCGGGAAGTCAAACCCTTAACGCTGAATCATCCCAAGTCGATGGGGATTCCTTCACAGACCTGATACACCAACTTCAACCGACTGTTGGTGACATTGTCGAGGTTTACAGAACAGATCTTATAAAGCAACCCCTTCTCCTTCTTCAAGTGCGAAGCTTTCAGCCCTTGAGGGTGGTGAACTTCTTGTCAGTCTATACTCAGCGAGCTCTTCATCAGACAAACCCAATAACCTTCTTCAACACAGATCTGCGCTCCTACTTTGTGAGAGTGGGATCATGTCGAATCTTGTTGATTGTTCTGGGAGAACTCGTAGGTGGATCCACGAACCTTCACCTCAACTGACTCTTCCTCGGTTTTCACCATTGGCAGATCTGTTGTTGAAATGGTGTAGTTTTGAGGAATTCAGTAATTTTGAAATGGTGTAGTTTTGTGAAATGTAATTCAAATGATGTAGTTTTGTAATTCTCCCAATTAATATTAGTATTATGCTATACAAGAAAACCTCTATAAATTAATAATGTCGGGATTACGTTAGTTTATGAAAAAATTATTAGTAATCAAATTGAGATATAATAAAACTATTATATTATAAAGATATGAACGAATCGAATATTGATTTATAGAGGGTATATTGTGTTAGTATGATGAGATGAAAAATTACTTCTTTATTTTAATATGATTTGGTTTGTGAATTGTAGATGGAAAAACTTCATGCCATCTTTTCCACACATTTTGAAATCTCTTTTTCCTGAAGGAGTAACAATTACGTCGTGTTCTTTGTACTTTAGATTGTTTAGTTTCGTTACTAACGTAATGTTTTATGGAAATTTCTCAAAAAATCAATAAAAAAGGTTTTAGGACTAACATAGCATGTTAAAAAATTTCCTTCTTTTTTGATAAAATATTTTTTCTTGAATATCATTAAAAGTTTTTAAACCGAAATACCATAAAATTTTAATTAGCTTAAAATCTTTAAAACTAGACTATACACCTCAAAAACCAAAACTGTCTTTTTAAAAACTAAAACCCTAAACACCCAAATGAAAGTTTAAACTTGTAAAGTGTTAAAATTTATTTCTTTTTGTGGTTATCATGTTTTAGTCACAATAAATTTGTAATGATCATATAGATAAACAATTAGTGTTAAACATTAAAAGCATTTTTCATCGTAAAACGGTGTTTTTTTTTTGCAGGATGACGTAATGCTATGGAGATTGCATTTCTTAGTAGGAGTCTTCAAGAGAAGGAATCAAAATTAAAGAAGTGTGTGAAGAAGCGTATGGAGGAAATAAAGTCTATGCTTTTGTCATTGATTAAGACAATTTATCCTCTCATGATCTCATTGCATATTATTATTAGTAGGACTACAATGTGATCTTCTCCATTTCTTTCTTTGTTAAATTATTATTAGGACTAAAATGGTATTTTCTTCTTATGTTTTTGAGTGATGAGAATCATAAAAAATTATGTTGTTTTATTTTGGAATTCGATTAAATTGTCACACTAAGAGATGATTTTAGAATTATTCGCCTCCGCAATTCCACTTCTTTTTATAATTTTTTTAACAAGAGTTCGAATAAAAACATGTAAATTGCATATTAAACAAACTAATAATCTCAAAAGACATATAGTAAAGATAATATTTTTAGTTAACTTTGTGGATATATATAATATTACATGGTAAATAATTTTTTTTATCAATAGATTTAACTAATTTTTACGAAGAAAAAATTAATAAGCATTTTAGATAAAATTATCTCGTCAAAAGCACATACCACAAAACTAGTATTTATATCCTACTACTAAATAACTAGGTAAGTGTTCGCGCCTTGCGCGGGAAAGGATATTCATAAATAATATTAAATTATATTATGGAAGACCATGATTTGATCAATATAAGACTTAACATTTAACCCGAGATCCAAAACCCAAAACCGAATCGACCTGAAAAATCCGGTTTGGTCCGGTTTCGGTTCTCATATTATTCTATCGGATTTTAATATTTTCTAATTCGAGTTTCCGTTCTTACCCAAACCGACCTGAGACCCGAATTGTACTCAAATAGACCCGAAGATATACACATGTATATAGTTTTGATAATGTAATTTGGATTTTAGTAGGTTATTTCAATTTTTTGTGGGTTATATGAATAAACCGAACCAAAATCCGAACCAAACCCGAACTACCCGAAATAAGACCGGAATTTCTTACCAAAAATATGTAAAACCTGAAAATTCAAATCAAAAAATCAAAACCTGAACCGAATAATATTTGGTTCCAAGTCAGGTTTTGTTAAATATATGAAACCTGACCTGAACCCGAATAGATTTGAACTGAACAAAACTGTATTTGTAAATAACCCGAACGGATCCTATATCCTTTAACCCGAAAAACCCAACCTCGAATCAGTCTGACCTGAAAACCGAATGTCCAGGCTCCAATCCACTAATCAAAGTTCCCGATATCCGTTGGCAATTTATGAGGCATGCATATATGAAAGACGATTATCGAAAGCCGAAATAACTAATCAAACTTTGGAAGCTTATTCAAAGAAAAAACCCAGCATTATGCATACCCGGATAAATGAAAGCGTGATCCATTTACCGAAATTCGCAGACCCATTAGAAGAAGGTCCTCTTTAATGATTTTGTATGTGATAAAGTCTTATTTATATTAGAAGATTTCTTATTTTGTTTCTTATTGTTTTCAATGTGGGATAAATTTAATTCTTAAAAGTTTTATATGTGGGTCTGAATTCGTTGGGCCAGAAATATAAGTTATAGAATTCGCCGAACTTAAATTATTCAAAAATATAAGGACTAAAACGCAAAAAACAAAAAATATCCTAAAAGTTCTCACGTCGCGACACGTAGGCGTTTTGTCTTCTCTTTTAATAGTATAAATTAGAAATTCAAGTATTTTAACCCTTTTATAAAAAAGAGGGTATAATAACCACTAATTTCACGAGGTTAAAATATTTTTAGCACCATTGAAATTGGTTCACATGACATAACTAAAAATAAAAATAATTAAATTTGTAGTAAAGTCTGTGATATCATGATATCCATTTTGTATAACAGCATAAATATTTTTTCTTTTTTTCGGACAAAGAATTAAAAATGCCTTTTAACTCAAAATTAGATTCACAACTACCCTTCTATGATTACATACCCTTTGACTTTTGTTGACTAAAACTTAAAACACTAAATATTTTCAAATCTAAACCTTAAACTAATCAAAGGGTCTTGGATTTGGATTTGCGAACCCAAATGGTAATATTTTAACTTCTTAACCTATAAAATTCACAATATATGATTTTAAAATTGATTTTATAATCATATTTTGATGATTTTTATAAAAAGACATTTTAAATTCATTTTTTAATTTTTAATATATTTTTATAAAATTTGTTAAATTAAATTAAAAATATTGGTGTTTCCAGTTTTTGAAAATAATTTTTTTTTACTTAAAAATAAATCAAAATGTAAATAGTAGTCTTTGACCGAAACTCAAAGGGTATATGGAAATATGACTTTCGGTCAAAGGGCATCTTTGATCTTTTTTTTCCTCAAATAATATTGGTAAAGAATATTTACATTTTATTTATCACGCGCTCGCAAAACCGTATATATGAGTAGGAAATAAGAAAAGTCTTGAAAAAAGTAAATAACATGACTAAAAAATAAAAAAAGAAATAGAATTTTAATTCAAAAAAGTAAAAAACATGAACTGAGGACGGTTTTTCGGGTCTGAGTTATTTTCCCACCCCTATATACCACGAAGGACCTTGTAATTTTGAAAAAAATCAAACACAACTAAATATAATTACTATCTGCAACATCACACAAATTTATTTATTATGACATTTATAACATCCTGTATACGTATCTTTTTTTTGTCTGAAAACATCAGCATCACATATATACTTATAGTAATGTTGAAATAAACATGGAAAAATAAATATTAAAATCAACAATTAATTTTTACTTATAGTTAAAACAAATATTAAGCCCACCTTTGTTGCATTATCAGTGGCGGAGCCAAGATTTTGATTCACCGGGGTCATAATAATTTTTTAACAAAAATGTAGAATTTTATTAATATTTTAAAAATAATACAAAACCAAAATTTAAAAAATATTCATGTACATTCATATTTTCTAATCTTTTTTGTCTTTATTTTTTTAGACAATATCAACACACAAACTAGACAATCACTTAAAACCTCAATAAAAATATATTTTATGAAATAAATTTTCTGATTTTTATTTTCCATGAAAATATAGAAATGCTTTAAGCTCATACAATATAAAAAATAAAGAATAGTAACGCAAACAAAAATTCACAAAAATAAAGAGATTATATTTATTTCAAATTTTTGTTAATGTTTATACATGTGGCAGGATTACAAATGTACACATTTAAAATTGCATGTCACAAAATTACACATTTTTAAAGTCCATTTTGTAACTACACTTAAACACTAATTAATACTAAATTAAAATAAACACAAAACTCTATCGCCTTTAACACTAAATCTGGTAAATTCAAATGAAATTTTTTAATTTAGATAATTTTTATAAATAGTTTGTAAAGTAAAAAATAATTTGACTTAGGTGTAGTTTCACGAAGTATAGATTAAAATGGTAAAATTTGTAAATTTTTCCTAATATGCTAATGAACTATAATGGAATTTAGAATACACATGGGTCAATAATTATTTTGGACATGGGTCATTTAAAAAAATTTAGCATTCACTAAACTATATATTTTTTTCACATGGGTCAATTGACCCACCTCCCACAATGCTCCCTCCGCCACTGTGCATTATGATCTTTTGCCTCTTAATTGTAGTTACTTATTAGCAAATGTAAACTTGTATTCTCATTAACTGAATTGGATTTACAAGTGTTATGGGCTTTATATATACATAGTCCATTAATAAGATTTAGAATCTATACAAAGTAATATTATATACACTAATAGTCCCCCTCAAGATGGGACGTATATATTAAGACCCATCTTGCTAACCAAATAATTGAAGTGAGCAGGGTACAATGCCTTGGTAAAAGGATCAGCAAGTTGCAGGGAAGTCTGGACATGGAGTAATTGAAACAAACCTGCAACAAGTCTTTCACGGATGCTATGAACATCAATTTCTATATGCTTTGTACGTTCATGAGAAACAGGATTTTTGGCAAGGTTCATAGCAGAGGTGTTATCACAGAAAAGTAATGTTGGCTTAGCAAGAGGAATCTGTAACTCCTTGAGAAAGTTAGTGATCCAAACCAGCTCATCACTAGCCACAGAAATGCTGCGATATTCAGCCTCTGTTGTGCTCTTAGAGACAACATCCTGTTTTTTAGATTTCCAAGAGATCAAGGAAGTACCAAGGAATAAGCAGGAACCTGAGGTAGATCTACGAGAGTCTTGACAGCCTGCGTAATCTGCATCAGCAAACATCTGAAGCTGCATCTCAGACTTGGCAGAGTAGAAGAGACCTTGACCAATTGTGCCTTTGATGTACTGAAGAATCTTAAGAGCAGTCTGAGAATGTGCTTTCCTTGGTGCCTTGGAAAACTGACTGAGCTTATTAACAGCAAAAGTAATGTCATGTCTAGTGATTTGGAGATACATAAGACGACCAATGAGACGTCTATAAGCCTCAGCATCTACAAGACCCCACTATCTGAAGAGAACTTGACATGGGGATCCATAGGTATACGAGAAGGTTTGCAACCAAGTAGACATGTTTCATCAAGTAAATCAAGTGCATACTTACGTTGACAAACATGAATACCTTCTGTAGACCGTGCAACTTCCAAGCCAAGAAAGTATTTGAGAGGGCCTAGATCCCGTAGCTTGAAGAAGGATTGTAGCTGAGACTTTAACAAGTCAACTTCTGAATCATTATTGCTGGCAATAACAATGTCGTCAACATATACCAACACACACAGAAATAAGGCAGATGTGATCTTGAGAAAACAGGTATGATCAGAAGAGGACTGAGTGAAACCTAATGTGGTTAAGGTACTAGAAAATTTGATGAACCACTGTCTTGATGCTTGCTTGAGGCCATAAAGTGATTTCTGCAATTTGCAGACTGTTTAGGAGGCAAATTGTCCCCCTTACGAGAAGCATATCCTGGAGGTAACCTCATATATATTTCTTCATCAAGATCACCATTGAGGAAGGCATTAGAGATGTCTAATTGTGTAAGGGAGAAACCATGAATGGCAGATAGAGCAAGTATCAATTTAACAGAAGTGAGCTTAACCACAGGGGAGAAAGTCTCAGTATAATCAACACCCTCTTGTTGAGTATACCCTTTAGCTACGAGTCGAGCTTTGTATCTCTCAATAGACCCATCTGAAAGAAACTTGACCTTGAAAACCCATTTGCAGCCAATAGGAGTTTTATCTGGTGGAAGAGTGCAAATGGTCCAAGTATCATTGTCCTCTAAAGCAACAACCTCTTCATCCATTGCCTCACACCAAACCAGAATTTCTTTTGCCTCAACATAGGATTTGGGTTCTTTAGCTTTATCAATAGCAACCAAAAAAGAGAGATAAAGAGGAGAAACTTTATCATAAGAAAGGAATTGAGATATTTCATGTATGGTTGAAGATCCCACTGAATGACAGTAGTAATCTTGAAGATAAGAAGGCTTTTTAGTTCTCCTGTGTGATGCTTGATCAGAAGGATCAGTGGCATCTTTTAGAAAGTCAACATAAGGTTGAATCTCTATGGATGTGGATTGTTCAGAAGGAACATCACACTGAACAATAGGAGACACAGGAGGTGTTGGAAACTGAGCAGGGAAATAGTAATCTGAATCCTGTGAAATCTCAGAACCAACAAAAGAAAAGAGCTCTTCATGAAATATAACATGCCGAGAGACAATGACAGTGTTAGATTCAATATCAAGAAGCTTATAACCTTTAAAGCCACTAGGGTAGCCAAGAAAGGCACAAGCACGAGCTCTAGGGTCAAATTTATGTCTGCTTTTGGGTGATGTAGATGTGTAACAGAGACAACCAAAAACCTTTAGCTCAGAATAATCTGGAATTTTTGATCATTTTATAAAAAAGTTGTTATAATTTTTTTTGTTACTATATATTATCCAAATTATCCGGATTTAAAATATTAAACCGGAACATAACTAAAATATTCAAGTTGAAACTAATAAAAAAAATATCTCGAACGGAAAGAAAATATTTATAAAAAAATATCTCGAACGGGAAGAAAATATTTACTAACCAAAACCCGAAATCGAAATCTGAAACGAAATAATATTTTTAAATAGAACCGAATGACCCAAAAGTTATTTATATATTAAAAGTTATTGAAGTGAAATTTTTCGTTACTATATAATATTTTGTAGTACATATTCTATATAGTATATTTTTAACATAATTTATAAGGTTATGTATTCCAAACTATTTTACACTATATAAATTGTTAGTTATTATATTATAAAGTGGAAAAAATACTCGGATCTAAATTAACGCATCGAAACCAAACTGAAATATTCATACCGAAACCGATTCATAAAATAAATAACTTGAACGTATAGAGAAATTTACGACCCGAAAACTCATAACAAAATTTAAATAACCTAACTTTGTAAAACAGAACCGAATTTTCAGGGTTACCCGAATTTTATACTATAGAAATTGTTATTTATTATATTATAAGGGTGAACAAAATATTTGGATCCAAATTAACATATCAAAACAAAATTGAAATATTCGAACGGATAGAGAATTTTACTACCCGTAAACCCAAAACTGAATCGAATTTAAATTTTTAAAATTTAACCGAATTTACCCAAAATTTATTTATAATAGAAATAATTTTAGTTATAGATACAAATAATTTATTTAAATATATTCATAATATATAATATTATTGGTTGGTTATTGTGTTGAAAATAATTATTTTTATTGATTTCTTGTTATTAATTCAAATTTTAAATAAATTTTAAGAATATAATAATGTTAATGATATATGTTTGTATTTTTAATACAAAACTTTTTTGGAAATTGTTATCAAAGTTAAGGATATGATTATTCTTATAGATTTTGTTTGGTAAACCAAAATTATGGTTTTATCCTTAATAAATTTTTTTCCATATTTAAACCCAATGGCATAATGTGTAAATAATTGAGTTTTTTTTTGGAAAAATTCAAAAGATTACTTCAAAAATAATAATATAGATTACCAATATACTTTTTTGTAAAACAAATTAGTAAGCCTAAAAAAAATTAGTAAGCCTAACAAATAGACGCATGTGCACGATGGCATTATATAAATCGATTAGTATTTATATTTTATTTCATCTTCCACGTCAATTAGAATTGTACTAAAAGTTTTTTTTGTTGTTAAAGAATATACGAGAAAATGGAACGAGTCAAACTAAGATAATAAATCAATGAAAATTGATTGATTCAAATATATTTTTATATCTTCGGATGATAAACCAAATTTTCGCGAATATTTTTAAAAATAATATAGAGAAAATTATATACTTGAGAGATCGTTATAATATAAGACAAAATATAGCAGAGTCACTGTTAAACAACTAAAGGTCGGTAGCGGACAAGGTGACCGCGAGTTTAAAGCAGAGGTCGAGATCATTAGCCGTGTGCACCATCGACATTTGGTTTCTCTTATTGGGTATTGTATTTCGGATGCCGAGAGGTTGCTTATCTACGAGTATGTTCCGAACCAAACTTTGGAGCATCATTTACATGGTGACGTTTCTCTCGCCCTATAATCATCATACTATAACATTTTGTGTGTGTTTGTGACTTACATTATGTGTGTATTTATCGTCAGGGAAGGGAATGTCGGTACTAGAATGGGCTAGGAGAGTCCGAATCGCTATATGTTCTGCCAAAGGCTTAGTGTATTTGCACGAAGACTGTAAGCACTTGTACTAATACATATGTTAAGGCACTTGAAAGTATTAAGAGAATCAACTTTGTTTAATGTATATTTTTTTTTGTTTTCGCAGGTCACCCGAAAATCATTCATAGGGACATAAAGTCAGCAAACATTCTGCTTGACGACGAGTTTGAAGCTCAGGTGATCATGAAAATCATACTTTTCTTGTACATTTCCTCTGTTTTGTAGCTTTAGAGCTTGATAAACGAGATTTTACCCTCGTTAAGTCGAATGCCTTATTGTAGTATATAAGGTGTCAATCCGAATCAGGAGCAATCAATATATTAGAACTTATGAGAAACTACACTTAGTCTAAGCAAATTAAAGAGTTGTTTGTTGAATATTTTGTAACCGTGTAATCAATAAACGAAAAACGAAAATTAAGAGTTTTAAAGATTTAAATAAAAAGCTAAACAGTTAGGTTAAAATATTTTAAAGGTGATTAAACTTTCAGATTTCAAATTGTCTTTTACAAAAATAACTTCAAGGTTTTGAAAACGATTTTAGATCAATCCACTCTCGTGGCAATGATCCTTTTCTCAACAATTAGACTAAAACAATATCTTGGATAGTTTAATAGTCGAGAAACTTTAAGAACAAATCAATTTTAACCACTAAGCTTATTAACACAGATCTCTCGGTTAAGCTAGGCTTAGTTCTAAGGTAATTGGTCAGGAATCTTTATAATCTCTCGATTCATAAAGTTTCCTAGGTTCAATAATCGAATGGCCAACTCGATTAAGGCTTTAAACTTGTTACCAAAGACAAAAGTTTTATAAACAATTAAGTTCTAGACAATCATCAATCCTAGATTTAATCAACCCCTTTCACCCTAACCCAATTGTCTACGAGAAACTACTCGCTAAACATAATGAATATCAAAGCAATTGAGATTAAAGAAAATAAATAAATTAAAGAGATAAGGGATAGAAGAAACTCTGTTATTGAAACCGAAGATTCCAAGAATTCTCTGGGATGCAAAAGTCTCCAAAAACTTATATTATAAAAGCACACCTCTAAAAGAGGTTAAAAAGAGGTTTAAATAGGTTTGGGGCGTTTCCTTTACAAAATAGGAAAGAATCTTTCCAAATCTTAAATAAAAGGAAATTAAAACTTTTTTTGCTCGGCAGATTGACCTTGCGTCACCAAAACTGGCATAACTTGCGATCTAACCGTTGGAATCACTTCAAACTACCGCCAAATCAAAGCTAACATCCGTGTCCTTCCAGTGGTAAAATATCATAAAGATCCATTGGTGGGAACTATTTCAACGAGTGTCTTTTTGAAGCTTTTTGTCTGAATTCTCCATCTTTTCCGTCCTTTCATTCTTAAACTCCATAAATTCATCCTAAGTGCCTTGGGATGCCACTATGCCTTTTATCACCTGTAAAATAACTAAAGACACATAAAAAGACTCTATTGTGTGGCTAAATCCTATGTTTAAAACGTTAAAAAACGCCACACATCAACTCCCCCTGACTTAGCCTTTTGTTTGTCCTCGAACAAAACAATACACTAAGTGAGAAGAAGAGGTTTTGAAAAACTCTAAATATTTGCATCATCACTTAATCCTATCCTTTCTAAAGTAACCCACAAACCACATAAGACAAACACTAGCTCTGAACCTTAAGACCATACTACCACCACGAAATCACCCTCACGGTACTCTAAATCCACTAATCCTCGAAAAACTACGGTTTCACCTCAATTGACTTCTTAATCTCTTAAAACAAATAAAAGTGCGGTCTCACTAAGGAAAAATCGATCACTAGACATAAGTCTTACCTTTTAGGTTTCCTAAACACTAAGAACATCCTCTTCTGGTTCCTTTCCTCTCTCTTTTCTCGCTTTCTCAAGGTCGAATGTCTCCCTAACTTTCTCTAGGGTGTCATTTGTATTTTTTTTAATTCGACCTTGGTTTTCCCCTTTGTTTTTTTTTTCTTAGAAGGGCGGTCGCTTCATGGTTTTAGTTTGCACGAATTTCAAAAGAACACGAGTTTACGTTCTACTTTTGAAATCGCATATTTTCAACCAATATTCACGACTTTTTTCAAATAATGTAACCTGTTTTTTTTTTTTTTAGAAGGGAAGAGAGAGGGGAACCATACTACACATAGATGTCTTATAGGACCTGAAAGCAAAACCGTATTCAATGCATCTCAAAACCCAAAGTGAGAAAATTAGTCAAGATTAACAATTCTATTATGGTGAAGTCAAAATCAGTTAACCGAAAGATTATGCGAGTAAAAGGGACTTTCCTGTGGAACTGGTGATATGTCATGGGGTTTCTGAAATCTCGCGGTCCTTAACTCTGTTGTCAAATGGTCTTTAAAGTTAGTTGGTTAGTCAAGAATAAGATCATAATGCATCATACTTAGTTTTGAAAATAAGTTTTGACTCAAAAACGACTCGACTAGGACTAAAAGAAAAATCTAGAATAAGAGAAAAAATAAAAAAAATAGAAACAAAGACGAACAAACGAGATTAGAAACGAATAAACACCCTCCCCCAGACTTACTTCACACCGTCCCGGTGTGTATGTCATGTCTAAAGAAGGATGGTAAAGCTGAAAAATCAAAAACAAAAGCATGTGAAATAAGTAGGTGATACACGTATCAATGGGTTGCCTCCCATTAAGCGCTCGTTTAACGTCATTAGCTTGACGGATTCAGGGACTAGTCCGGTGAAGCAGAAGGGATTAGTAACAAGAAACTAAAACTTAGTCCCAAGTGATTTCAAAGCTCTAATAATCAATCGAGTTCCTGAATCGGCAACGGCGCCAATTTGATAAACGAGATTTTACCCTCGTTAAGTCGAATGCCTTATTGTAGTATATAAGGTGTCAATCCGAATCAGGAGCAATCAATATATTAGAACTTATGAGAAACTACACTTAGTCTAAGCAAATTAAAGAGTTGTTTGTTGAATATTTTGTAACCGTGTAATCAATAAACGAAAAACGAAAATTAAGAGTTTTAAAGATTTAAATAAAAAGCTAAACAATTAGGTTAAAATATTTTAAAGGTGATTAAACTTTCAGATTTCAAATTGTCTTTTACAAAAATAACTTCAAGGTTTTGAAAACGATTTTAGATCAATCCACTCTCGTGGCAATGATCCTTTTCTCAACAATTAGACTAAAACAATATCTTGGATAGTTTGATAGTCGAGAAACTTTAAGAACAAATCAATTTTAACCACTAAGCTTATTAACACATATCTCTCGGTTAAGCTAGGCTTAGTTCTAAGGTAATTGGTCAGGAATCTTTATAATCTCTCGATTCATAAAGTTTCCTAGGTTCAATAATCGAATGGCCAACTCGATTAAGGCTTTAAACTTGTTATCAAAGACAAAAGTTTTATAAACAATTAAGTTCTAGACAATCATCAATCCTAGATTTAATCAACCCCTTTCACCCTAACCCAATTGTCTACGGGAAACTACTCGCTAAACATAATGAATATCAAAGCAATTGAGATTAAAGAAAATAAATAAATTAAAGAGATAAGGGATAGAAGAAACTCTGTTATTGAAACCGAAGATTCCAAGAATTCTCTGGGATGCAAAAGTCTCCAAAAACTTATATTATAAAAGCACACCTCTAAAAGAGGTTAAAAAGAGGTTTAAATAGGTTTGGGGCGTTTCCTTTACAAAATAGGAAAGAATCTTTCCAAATCTTAAATAAAAGGAAATTAAAACTTTTTTTGCTCGGCAGATTGACCTTGCGTCACCAAAACTGGCATAACTTGCGATCTAACCGTTGGAATCACTTCAAACTACCGCCAAATCAAAGCTAACATCCGTGTCCTTCCAGTGGTAAAATATCATAAAGATCCATTGGTGGGAACTATTTCAACGAGTGTCTTTTTGAAGCTTTTTGTCTGAATTCTCCATCTTTTCCGTCCTTTCATTCTTAAACTCCATAAATTCATCCTAAGTGCCTTGGGATGCCACTATGCCTTTTATCACCTGTAAAATAACTAAAGACACATAAAAAGACTCTATTGTGTGGCTAAATCCTATGTTTAAAACGTTAAAAAACGCCACACATCAGAGCTCTAAAGTTTTAGTTGATGATTAGGTTGTTGATTTTGGCCTTGCTAAACTCAATGATTCAACACAAACCCATGTCTCGACTCGCGTTATGGGAACTTTTGGGTAAGATTGATCACAAAATCTACCCAAATAGTGAACCTTATCATAATACTAAACGGTTCTTTTTTTCGATTATGAAACGTTTTCTTCCCAAATATTCAACAATATATACATGTAATTGGGTTTTGCTATTAAGTACTTGGCACCGCAAAGTGGAAAATTAACTGATAGGTCAGATGTTTTCTCGTTCGGTGTTGTTCTCTTAGAGCTTATAACCGGACGCAAACCAGTTGATCAGTACCAGCCTCTTGGAGAAGAGAGTTTGGTCGAATGGGTAAAAATACATATTCTCTTGTAATTTCTTGATATTCTTAAGTATATGGTTTAATTAAAAGAGGCAACTCCATTGAAACTTATAGGCTCGTCCATTGCTTTTCAAAGCCATTGAGACAAGCGATTTCAGCGACTTGGTTGATAGGTGGCTTGAGAAGCATTACGTGGAGAGTGAAGTTTTCAGAATGGTTGAAACTGCTGCTGCTTGTGTTAGACACTCTGGTCCAAAACGTCCACGCATGGTCCAAGTAACTTTCTTATGACATTATATCCAAAAACATATGCATAAAAAGTGTATTCTAATCTGTAAAATATATATAAAAAAAAAACTCTTATGTTCTTAAAACTAATCAAATCATTTACAATATAACCTTTTATATAAATTAATAGTTCTTTCGGTCCGAAATTTACATTAATGTATTTATATAAGTTTTACTGTATATAGTAAACAAATTACAATTATATGAACCTCATTAACAAAATTGAATGCTTATTTTCTTACAAAATTGACAATAAGGTTGTGAGAGCATTGGATAGTGAAGGTGACATGGGAGACATAAGCAACGGTCACAAAGTGGGACAAAACAGTGGTTATGAGTCTGGTCAGTATAATTCAGACACCATGAAGTTCAAGAAAATGGCCTTTGGTTTCGACGACACCTCGGATTCAGGGTTATGAGTTTTCTCTGTTTCTTCATTGTTTCTTACATGAAGTCTGTTTTGAAATGTAGCCGGAGATGAAAGAGTTGTACTACTTAACTCGGTCGCGGTTTATTCTTGTTCTTCATCAACCTCCTTCCTCTAATCTTTACTATGTCATAAAGGGTTCTCTTTTGTTCGCAAAGAGAGAGAGAGAACCAACAACGGTGATTCAAGCACTCAAGTATGATATTCAAGAAAGTCTTAAAGCCTTTTTAGAACGATTCTCGATTAAAGTCCCGGTGGTTAATTCACTATTTTCTTGGTATTGAGTTTCAGAGATCGGGATAAAGGAAATCCACTTTCTCATATTGGACGCGAAACCGGTCTCGACTACTCTACAAACTACACCAAAGCTAAAGATCAATAGTGTCACAAAAACTGATGATGCAAAACATCGAAAATCCGTTGTCCAATATTTGGCCTTTTACGAGACCCGATATATCGTACGCGGTTAATTTGGTTGAGTTTATGCACAAACCAACATCGGCAAGGTAACGAATGCATACATAAATCATAATGTGCCTATTATGGTTTTTAAAGAAGCAGAATACATTGCAATGGCAAACTATACTAGTTATTCTTAAATTTACCAAGATAATTTTTTAAAAAAACTAGTACTATCTTAATTATATTAATAACTTTTAAACACACAACAACACTAGGGAAAAATGATAAAAAAAAACGTTTGAAAGTAAAAGCCAAACAAATTATAATTCAAGATGCTTTAAAAAGTCTTAAGACATACTTACAAAAACTAAAACACAAATCTTAAGAAGCTAAAAACCAAAAACTAAACCACTTCGTTAGTTAGGTTAACATCTAATGAAACTCTTTAATCACTCCACATCTTCGCTTTCAGTGAGCCTTCTTTGTATGATTGGATTTTCTTTGCGGCATGTCTCGATGTTCTTCTCATCCTCATTCCTTGGGTTTCATGAGCTTTAGGCTTCTTCTTCTTCTTCTTCTTCTTTAACTCTGTTTCTTTGTCTTCTTGAGAAACTGTTGATGGTTCTTCGACTATGTCGTTGCACAAAGATGGGTTTTCCGTTATTTCTTTGACGGCTTGTTCGGTTTCCGTAGCTTTTTGAGATTCCATTGATTGTTTTCTCATTAATACTCTGATGTCGACACCATAAACATAACATTTACATACATGTAAAACATCATTGAGATACTCTAATTAAGCTCATAAGCCCATATATATAACAAAGGAAATTCACTAGTACTAACAAGCTAACCTGCGTTTCACGACGTTTGTCTCTTTGGTGTCATGTATGCTTTGAGATGTTTCTACAGCTTCGGATATCGATACAACGGTTTCAACTTCGCTTACTAAGCTTCTCCTACAACATTAGCCGAAAGTAGTATATATATATATATATTAGCGAATTTCAATTTCGATGTTATTACTAGACAATGTTTAAAAAAATTAGGTTTCAACAAACCTTGCATCATCATCAGCTTTCAAGGTTTCGGTCACTTCTTCTGGCTCTTTGAAATCAAACCTCGCCGAATGTCGCCTTGGAGAGAATCTTTCACCAGTTTTTATATATAAGAGATATTAGTGGAAAGATACTACTTGTACATATTAAAGTAAATTCAATCTCTTACTTACAAACCTTCTTTTCTTGATCGTCTCCTCCTTGGCTTTAGCTTTCTCATTGAAGCTTTTACATGGTTCAACTTCTTTACGCCTTAACCGAGCAGACTGTCTTCTCAAAGAAGGCCTGATTCAATACAAAAGACCGCGTCACGCTATTTTCCATTCACAGTTTGAAAAAAACAAACAAACAAAAAAAACACTATCAAACATTGTGGTTTCTTTAGTCTCTTCATCTAGTTTCTCGGTTTGTTCAGATTCTTGTACACATTTCCTATAAAAAAACACACAACCAAAAGCAAAAACATAAGTAAAAGCACAAATAAGATACTTCCATTGTAATATTAGTTTGGAATGAAATATAAGAACCTCTTGTTATGCACAATGTCTTTTAATGGCTTTGTTGCATCAGGAATAAACTTTTCGT
Organism: Cochlearia excelsa; assembly: GCA_963556525.1. Lineage (NCBI taxonomy): Eukaryota > Viridiplantae > Streptophyta > Magnoliopsida > Brassicales > Brassicaceae > Cochlearia > Cochlearia excelsa. Next base: position 30,909,654 of record OY748329.1, on the reverse strand, counting down.
CGTCGTCGACTTGGTTTTCTCCTCGAGAAATAACCTCTTTTTCATTCTTCGTAATTTTCATGGCCTTGAGTAATAGATTCTTGCAGCCAAGTTCATGTTGAAGTAATTTGAGCTGTAAAAATTACATACAATGTTTGTTAAGTGATAAAAAAACACTTAACTTGTAATAATAATGAAATATAAGAAAGAAAGCCTTACTCTATCTTTGTTAGTATTGAGTTCCTAAAAAAACCAAAAAAATAAGAATCAAACTCATGCTTTAATCTCTCATATAGTAAACTTTCAAAATAATTTTGAAAAATGAAATACTAATTATATGAGACTTACCGCTAACATATGAGTGTTTGCTTGTGCAAGCTGCAAATTCTTATCCTTGATATTCCTTAAGTTAATCCTAAGTTTTTGAATTTCGTCACCGCTTTGATCAATCATTTTACTACAACAATCAAACAAAAACATCACCAACCTCTCAATACAATACATTACAAGACAACATATTCTAACAAAAACAAGAAGGATATATATATATATATATATATATATACGTTTTGTGGGCTAAAGCTTTCAACAATGTCATGTTTTCCTGTAAAATCAAAATCAACAAAATTAACAACCAAATAAGAAAACACATACACATTATGACATGAATGAACAAGAGATCTCAAAATTGAAAAATATAACAAACAATACCTTTTTAAGCTTTTCAACATATTGTGACTCTTTTATCTTCATTTGTTTTGAAATGAAAATCCTGCAGGATTACTCACAAGAAAGTACTTTGTTTAATGGAAAAGTGAGAAGGTAGTTTATTTTTCTCAAAAGATAGTGGAAAGTGGAATTCTTAAATGAAATGAAAAAAAACAAAATACTAACGTGTATTAAATCTTTTTTTACCGTAAATACTTTAGTGGTTTATTCATAACTAGTTTATTAAGGAGAATTTTAAGGGAGTAGTTATGTATAATATATGATATATTATATATCATTTTTTGATTTTAATTGATTTATTTTATTTTGTGGGAGAATCACAAAACTACACCATATGAATTACATTTCACAAAACTACACAATTTCCAAAATACTTCACAAAACTACACCTAAACACTCAAAATTAAATCCAAATAAACTCTACCCAAACAATCCTACCCCCTTAATACTATACCCTAAACACTAATTAGCGAACCCAAATGAAAATTTTTTAATTTTGGTAATTTTTTATAGGTTAAATCAAGCTTTTAAAATTTTGAAAGGTGTAAATATGTGAAAATATTAAATTAGGAGTAGTTTTGTGAAGAAGAGGTTTTTTTTTTTTGTCAACATTTGGGCCACAAATGGCCGGCCCATTAGCCAAACCTACACTATCGTAGGCGCGTAGAAGAGGTTGAAAGGACGTAGATTTGTGAATTCCTCATTAAATTATCCTATAAACAAGCTTTACCTATAATAACATTAATTTATTGAAAATCTCATAAGTCTTTAAAATTATTCATGAGAAATTCACAAAACTACACCATTTTAACCCTCTCTTCACAAAACTACACCTAATTCAATATTTTCACAAATTTACATCCTTTCAAAATTTTAAAAGCTTGATTTACTCTTTTAAAAATTACAAAAATTAATTTTTTTTCATTTGGGTTCGCTAATTAGTGTTTAGGGTATAGTATTAAAGGGGTAGAATTGTGTGGGTAAGATTTATTTGAATTTAATTTTGAGTGTTTAGGTGTAGTTTTGTGAAGTAATTTTGAAATTGTGTAGTTTTGTGAAATGTAATTCAAATGGTGTAGTTTTGTGATTTACACAAAATTCATTGGTTTATTTTTTCCTTAATAAACCCACAAATCTGTGAACAAATTCAAAAATTTTAATAAAAATAATATGAGGAATTAACAAAACTACACTCTTTTATCATTTCCTTCACAAAACTACACCTAGTTCAATATTTTTACATAATTACACCCTTTCAAAATTTTAAAAGCTTGATTTACCCTTTAAAAAATCACCAAAATTAAAATCTTTTCATTTAGGTTCGCTAATTAGTGTTTATGGTATATTATTAAGGGGGTAAGATTATGTGGGTAGGGTTTATTTGGATTTAATTTTGAGTGTTTAGGTGTAGTTTTGTAAAGTAATTTTGAAATAGTGTAGTATTGTGAAACGTAATTCAAATGGTGTAGTTTTGTAATTCTCCCTAATAACATTAATTTACTGAAAATCTCATAAGTTTTTAAAATTCATTGGTTGATTTTTTCCTTAATAAATCCACAAATATGTGAACAAATTCAACTATACGTACTTTTGCTCATGGAAAAAAACAATACACTTTTCTATTGTAAACATTTTTAATACAAATATTGGCAGTAAAAAAAAATATTTTTAATAAAAAAATATATTTTTAAATAAAAAAGAGAAATTCACAAAATTACAACATTTTAACTCTCCCTTCACAAAACTACACCTAATTCAATATTTTCACAAATTTACACCCTTTCAAAATTTTAAAAGCTTGATTTACCCTTTAAAAATTACCAAAATTAAAATCTTTTCATTTGGGTTTCGTAATTAGTGTTTAGGGTATAATATTAAGGGAGTAGAATTGTGTGTACGGTTTATTTGGATTTAATTTTGAGTGTTTAGGTGTAGTTTTGTAAAGTAATTTTGAAGTGGTGTAGTTTTGTGAAATGTAATTCAAATGATGTAGTTTTTTGATTCTCCCATAAAAAATGGCAGTGAAAAAAAAATATATTTTTAATAAAAATAATATTTTTAAATTTTATAAACCAATGATTACTACTAACTAGGCCTGAGCATTCGGGTATTCGGTTCGGTTTCGGGTCCGAAATTTTGGTTCCGGTTCGGTTCGGTTCTTGAATCTATTATCCAATCACTACTTTTCAATATTTCGGTTCGGTTCCGGTTCGGTTCCTATTGGTTTCGGTTCGGTTTGGTTCTTTGTTTGAGGAACCGAAAAATACCCGAAATTTTCGGTTCCAATTCGGTTCCAATTCGGTTCCGGGTATTTCAAATCAAAAATAGAAAAAATACCCGAAAACATAAAATATACCCAAAAAAAGTTCATAAAAATACTCAAAATTATGAAAAAAACCCGAAAATTGAAAAAAATACCCAAAAACAAAAATACCCGGAATAGGATAATAAAAAATACCCAAAGTTAGAAAAATAGCCAAAAATACCCGAAAATATAAAAAATACTCAAAGTATATAAAAATATTTCGGTTCTTCGGTTCTACCCATGGGTATTCGGTTCGGTTCCGATTCCTACCCGATACCCATGGTTCTTAAGTTTAGGAACCATCGGGTATTTAGGGTGGAACAGAAACCGGAACCGGAACCATTTTTTTCGGTTCTTCGGTTCCGGTTTTTCGGTTCCGGGTATTTTGCCCAGGCCTACTACTAACTGGTGTTGTGATATTAATCTAACTCGGTCAATAAACAAGGGATATCCAACACATAAAAAAGGACTTATTTACACAATCTTTATATTTAAGACAAATTATAACCATGTTTTAAAATAGAGGATCTATTGTGTAATAAATAAAGGGACTAAAGTGTAATAAGAGGCAAAGAGTTAAACAAAATTAAAATTTGCAGTAAGAAGAAGAAGAAGAAGAAGACGACGAGTGAAATTTCGCCGATTCCGACAAAACCTCGTCGCCGGCGAACAAATCACGATCAGTAAGTCGACAAAAACCCATTTCAATTCTGTAACAGATTCTTCGATTTAGCTATTCAATTTCTACAATTTACCCTCAAATTACAGAGAGAGAGAGAGAAAGAGAGAGAGAGAGAGAGGTAGAGATAGAGAGAGAGAGACAGAGAGAGAGGTAGAGAGAGAGAGAGAGATATTTGCTTTGTAGTGTAATATTGAGCACAAGGGTGTTGTATTGTAGAGAAAAAAGATTTGAACTTTGGTGTGAAATCAAAGATTGTAGATTTTTGGTTTTAAGTGAGAGTATCTTTGGATTACAATCTCTTTGAGTATTCTCCAAGCAAGAAAAGTAGGAGAATAACTAGAGAAACATTGTAACAAGTTTTCTTAAAAAGGGTTATTCAAGAATCACATGGTGAGATCACGAGCGAAGCCGATGAGATAGTAAGTATTTGTGACCCAAACAACGGATTCGAAGAGACAGAGAGAGAGAGATAGGAATATTTAAGAGAAACATTGGGAGAGTAAAAGTCCAAGGATGGGTGAAACAAAAGGTCGCGTTGCTTGTAAAACACGGCAAGTCTTTGAATAATTAGAGGAAGCTCCGCGAATCCATTGAACATGTTAGCTATCATCGAGTAAATCAATGCACCGATGTATCGTTCTCAACCTTAGCGTGCATCTCGGTTCTTAGGTACACGGTCGAAACGATCAAAGCGACTACAATGATCTGAATTGTCTTGAAAACGTAGAAGAAAGCGTTGCGTCTTATGAGAAGAAGTTCTCTGTCCCAACAGATCTTGAAGAGTCGAGATTTCGGAACAGAGTGTTTCTTGAATACGAGAGTAGCTGGATGCGATTTTGATCTGTCGTAAATTACCGATAGATCGTTTTCAAGATTGGTTCCGACATGAAAGCTTTTGAATCGTTCGGATAGTTCCGAAACAGGAATGTATCTGTATGGTTTTGCCCTCTCTGACCAATATTGTTCTTGGTCTTTTCTTGAAGTTACCTATTTAACAAGGTAAGTGAAGTAGCCATTATTTACCATATAACACGCGCTAGTCCTAGGTCCGTAAAAATTATAGGTTTCAATCTCTTTGTTATTATCTTGAAGAAAATATTATAATCTGCCTCAAGAATAGCACAAGCCAATAATTTTTTTTTTTATCCTCTTTGAAATCAGAGTAGTGAAAGCTTAATGTATTAGGTACCTTCTTAAAGCCTCTCACAAATTCACAATGAATAAGCTGTTTTTTTCGTCTTTCATGATCCTTATCACTATATAATACTCTTTTCAATTCATTTCTTTGCTTGGAATACTATTGGTATTAACTGTTTTATCTTATGATTTATGTTCTCATCAAGACATGTTTGAAAATTTTCTGTATTTTACATGGCAGATTCGTGAAGGCGGAGACTAAGAGTGACGAAAGCGCACTTGACATCATGTGAAATAGTGTGAAAGGTAATCTTAAGAAGCATCTATTTGGAAATTACTTTAGGAATCCATCATCTGGACTTGGAATGTGTTGTGTTTTAATGTCCGTATTCTCATTCAAATAGCTAATAAACTTTTGACTTGTCGGTTTTGGTTCTTCGTAAGCTCCATTTTATGATATAGTATATGTTTAAATATGCGTTTTCAGGTCAGCAAATGGTCCAAGAACATCTAAGGTGGGTTCTAACCTAGCTAAACACAGATTTTCGAGCAGAACACGTGTAACTAAGTTTCTAAGACAGAGTATGATAAGTTATCATAGAATATGGAACTAAGTTAAAACAATATAACTTTTCCTTGACTGTTTTGTTTCAATTCCTTTACTAGGTTAGCTATGCTTCTCAATATAAGGAAGAACTTTAGGTAATGATCCAATATACTGTTTTGTTGTTTGTAAGAGTAACATTATGTCTACTCCGGTTTTAAACTCATAAACTCGGCTTGTATCAGGTTGCGGAATATCATCAAAGAAGATTTATGGCTAAAACCCACTCACCTACTTCAACAATGTAAGCTTATTCACGTTTTCATTTTTCAAATCTCAACTTTTGTTTAGATTAATTGTTATATGAAACTTTGCACGAGTTTTTTGTAGAGAACAAACTCTGTCCAAACTGGTATACAAGTGTCTTCTTTCGATTTTTCGTTGAGTGAAAGCAGGGAGACACATTTTAAGGGACGATTACAATATATACTGATTACACTGTTTAAAGAATCGCCATTGTTCTCTCTCTCTTTGCAGGAACTTAAGAAAGCAAAGAAATTACGCTTTGCAGTAAGTTGGCTCCAAAGTAGAGAGGGATGGTACTAATGAAGATATACGCGGAAAGTGGCCATGCTCTTGTCTTCATTGTATTCATGCTAATTTATTCTCTATAGCTTCTTACCAATATTTTCTTCTGCAGCTTAGTTTTTGTTCAGACAGCAAAACACGAAAGCTTAGGACGAAAAGGTCGCAGACAAGTCTCACAACAAAGGAAAATCTCCATAGACACACAAGCTTTAACCCACATTGGATTCAAATGCTGTTGGATAAAACCTTAGAAACTAGAAAGGTAGTTCAATTTTTTTTTCCGATAAAATCGCAGATTAGTTTTGTACCACTTGTAACACAAAATATGCTAAAAAAGATCCATTCAGTTTATAGTGATTAGTACAATGATGTCTAGGAGAAATTAAAGAGAGAGAGAAGAGAATTGTACTCACTTACGATAAGGAATAAAAAAATATTTTCAGAAATACCACTCTTATTTCTTATCATTCTGTTCTAGTTTTTACTTTTTACATTAGAGACCATATGTTTCAAGATTTATCTTTTCATGATCTAAACGTTTCTCTCATAATTTGTTACACTAACAAAGCTTAATAACAATTTGTAACACAACCAAGATTTATGGAAAAACTTTGTCTTTATTTCGCATTAAAAAGCAGAACATAATTCAAATCTATCTCTAATTAAACGTTTAACTCCTAAAAAGATAAAAAACTGACTCTTAAACTAACTTTTAACATAACTAACAACACAAACTAGTCTTCATGAATTATTGCAAGTTTGTAACCCTTTTTCGAGCTCGAGCCGAATCCTGTCTGCTGGTGGCATTGGCAGAACTTTCACCGACGTGTCTGTAAAAAATAAACAAAACGAAAAACATATAAGTACATACATTCTTAAAGAAGAGAGAGGTATCAATACTTATTGTTCTTGTTGTTGATATAACCTTATATTCCTTGTTCTTGTTGATACATCATTTAACACTTCATCATTGTCCTGCACCGTATCACGCTGCTCTCTTCTTCTCTCATCTCGGAGTAGAAATACACATTTGTAAGCGAAGACGATAAGCACCATACCAATACAGAACAACACTAGTGACTCCATCACACTCAGAAAACTAAGAACTGTCATCAAGTCACAAAATTTGTATATATATATGTTAGTATCTTAAACCGTAGAAACTAGATTTGTTGATGTAGTAAACACATACATCGAGTTTGAAAGGAACTCAAGGAATTCTCTCTGATTAGGTATACACGAGCAAGCGCGTGTAAAGGTCTCGAAACTCTCTCCGGACAGTACTCAGGATAACATCCATAGTTCCCCATGTCGTTCACTTTCAACGTCAATAGCGCACCTTTCTCTCCTCCCTACGAAAAGATTGGCGATGATACTCTCTACATGAGTAAGCTGAAAAAAAAAGAAAACATTCAAGATAATAATAATAATAATCGACTTTTACCTGATGCCGAAGCTGTTGCATTAAGTCATTGCATTGCTTAACAGTTCCGATGATCCTGATCCCGCTAGCGTTAACACTCACATGATTATAAATCGTTGCATAGTTCTGAATCGGCTGCCACTGGAACATCTCCTTGATCTCTGCTGAGTGTATAAGCTCAGAGGGCAAGTTTGCAACAAGATTCCCATTAGTGACTTCCACCGAAAACACTAACAAGAAGTCCTTTTCGGCTCCGGGAAAGTTAGCAAGGTCAGGATCTCCAATAGAGATGTTGAGATTTTCTACTCCGTGTCGAAGGAGGAACGACTCACTGCCATTGCTCGGAAGCGCGATGTAACCCGGAGCAGTGATAAACGGTGGATCATTGACCGGTTCAACGAAAACCGGAACATCAATATGATTAGTACCGTTCTTGGTCTTTGTGGACAGCCTAAGAGAATCATTACCAGAGAAATTCTCGTTCCTAAGACAGAAAACAAAAGCACTAAACGTTACTTTCTTGTGAACTCAAGAATGAATAATATTTGATTTTCATATATAATCAATTATATAGCAACATTACCCTAGATATTGAATGTGGTTAAGTGCATGATTAATAACTCCTAGATGTCCTTGTAAGATCAAGATTCTTCCATCTTCGCCGCCATTGCTCACAATGAGTTTTGCACTATCAGGAAGGTTAAACTGCATCTGCATCTGCATCGGAGATAACATGAACGATCCGAAACTTGCTTCTAACGTTACTAAAATGTTATCCAACTGGTCTGAGTAGCTTAACTCCAATCCAGAGTAGCCACTGTTAATAAAATTCAAGAAAAATATTAATAGTAGCTCAAGTGGAAAATTTATATGTAAACTTATGTAGGCACCGCGAAAAGAGTAAACTTGCCCTGATCTAGGACTGATTATATCTTCTGTTGCTTGTAATCCGTCGGGGATAGCTACAAACCGAGGAGGAGCAGTAAGTACAGAGATGTATACCGTTGCCTCGGCAATGTTCCCATCCATATCAACCATTCTATAAGTAAAAGAGTCCTCTCCCCAAAAATCCTTGAATGGTGTGTATCTAAATAGGTTTCCATCCATCAGAAGAGAACCGTGAAGTGGCTATAACAACATAAAACAACAATTTAGAGACATAGTAAAGATTTTTCAAACCGTTTATAAATCGGAAAAAATTCACTTTCATTCCTTACTTGTTTGAAACCAAGAATGCTCGCATTTTCGCCATTAAAGTAGTCGTTTTCGAGTGAATTGAAAGTGATTGACTCATCTTCATACACGACTACTTCATCATCGTATGCTTTTGGAAAGTACGAACCTAAATGATCATGGCATAGTCTTAATACGTAACAAATTAAACTATATATAATTGGTGAAAGAAAAGTAGGTAATGTACTTACTAATATGCACATTTACGTTGAATGGGCAAGGTAGGATATGTTTGCTGTCAAAAGACACGCACATTCCATAACTACCAACTTCCTTAGCCATATATCCACCGGTATAAGTCCCATTATTATTGTCAACAAAGTCCCATGTAGTGAAACTTGTTGTGTTTGCCGGGGTGATCTCCAGTTTTAACCTATGTGGTTGTGAAGGCACTAGATTGTATAAGCTGTCAAAGAGGACGACCACGATTTCTTTCTTAATTTCTTGTTGAACTTTTGCATTGAATCGTGTCACATAACACTTTGACACATCCACTTCACCTGAAATAAGAAAGAATGTACTTATCACAAAAATTTTCCAAAAACTGATAAAGACTATCTAGTTGTCAAAATTTGGGCATGGATAGGGATGATATACGTGCAAATACTTCCGTAATGAAAGGTTGGCCTCCATTGAGTACAATGTTTCCAGAGGAGATAAAGATTTGATAAATTCCACTCTTGTTCGTGTGATATGTCACGTCAAAAGTACTCGCTTGAGTCTCAAGGCTCCTAGAACCCTACAAAAAAAAGAAAACCAACCTCTTTTAAGTCTCCATGTCTAATGATGTATGATTGAACATATGTTAAATTAAACTTCTTACTTTGCCTCCATGTTTATCATCTAATAACGGCGTAGCAACTTGGTGATATAATCCAGTCCCTGTTGATTATTTGATGAGATAAGCCAAGACATATACTTACCAAATTATGGAAATAAGAGATAGATGTGTACCATTTAACTCTCTAGGCCGAATTGTTGGCAAAATAGACGAAGAATCATCCTCGTTTGTGATTCGAACCCGAAGTCTATCCACTTGGACTGGTGAGGGATTATCATTAGCATCATTCAAGTAAATTGAGAAGACGCTAGGCTCTCCAGCAACAGAACCATTGATCCCTGAACCATTTACTATACTTCTTGTTCCATCAGAATAGCCTGCATAGACCGTATAAGCATATGGCATACCGGAGATACTCTTGTTGTTTTTCATATCAGAAAGTGTGAGCGTGAAGTTTCCTTGTTCATTCAAGGTGAAAGACAATAACTGGACTCCTGGCTCAACATACTTAAACTTCAAATCTGATATCGGTATAGTCAAACCGGTTTCTTTCACCACATGAGCATCAAACTGATCATAAACTCCGGATACTAAGTTTCCGAATCGGTCTCGCTGGTGTATCAAGATCTCCATTTTTGAAAATATCTGCCATGTGTTCCATGTGCTTTGCTCGAACTTCCATGTGTTCGTGCAACTGAAAACATCTAATGGCCCTGAAGTTAAAAGTATCAAACAAAAATAAGCACAAGTTTCTCATCTTAAGAAACTTTATGAAACTAAAACTTTCCATGTAGCAAATTCTCAATCACCTGAAGTAACCTCTAGAGGTAGTAGAGTACCACCATTCAATTTTTGACCCTCTTTCTCGGCACCAAGTAAGAATTTTCCAGAGGTCACAAGAGCAAACTCAATGGAAACATAACCAGGTGCAAACCATCTTACATATGGTACGAGATTAATGTATCTATCAATTGTACCATTCTCATTGAGTAGTGACAATGAAAACCCTTCTTGCTCCATATCCGTACCGGAAAAAGATAACATTGTTACCAAATGCATCTTTGGGAATAATCGAGATAGATGCATTCGCCCCAGCTTCAAACTCGTTGTTAAAATCCATCCAAGAAACAACACACACAGATGGATAAATTAACCCTTCACAACAAGTAAACAAAAAATATATTCATATTTCAGTATCTTTCTAATAATTATTAATAATATTTCCAACATACAAACTAATCTTAGTTAGAGTCATAACTAAACTATAAAAATAAAATAAAATAAAAATAACATATTTGTGAATCAAAAACTCAAACCTGCTATGGCTTCAAAATTAAGAGAAGAATCTGAAACATTGTAGTTTTTGTCTTCTATAAAGATGTTGAAGAAACCGGTCTTGATAGGTATAAAAGAAATCGTCCCAGTGGAATTATGAAAACTAAATTTCATTGAAACACCGGTTATGTAGCTGCTGTTGCCGGTTTTACCGTTCACCGAAAGTGTTGGCTGAAACAAAACGTTGGTTTTGTTTTCGGGAACTCTAATCACCACTGTCGCGGTTTCACCGGCCTTGAACTTGTTTTGATTATATAACCAATAGGATGTATACTTGGATTCAACTACACCATTAAAATAATAATACTAAGTAATTAAGAATTAAACATTATGGTTTTGATTGGCAGCAGATTTTACATTAGTTTTAAGTTTTAATTTTTGAAAAACCATTTTTTATCATACATAAGATATGAACAAAATCAACTAAACTCAAGAAGATAATTAAACAACTTTAAGAAATAATCGTTTTGAGTTTCTTTAATCAAGTTACGTACTAACCTTTTTTGTACATACCTATATTTATTTAATTGAATAAATTAAAACTAACCCCTAGATTTACTCATGCATATCTCACGTTCAAACTAATCCCTAGATCTAACAAAACCTCCTTTAATATATAATAACAAAAATAAATAAAATTAGATCTTTACCTTCACAATTGGGCATAGAAGCATCAACTTCGCATGCTGCAGGAAGTGATGAAACTTTTGTGATATTCAACGTGAGTTCCAAGTGAATAAAAAGTTCTCGAAACACGACACAAAGACAGTTTGCGTCCAAGTGAGACACAATTGCAACCCCAAAGCAACACATGCCTTTTGGTTTTGCGTCGCTTTCGCCCATCATCACAAAAGTTGCACAATCCCTAATAGAGTTCACGCTTGTGAATAACATGCAATCACTAGATGATGATCGTGCATGTGTCGCCGCCACCGCCGTATGGTGATCAGAAGCGGCCTGAATTGAGAGAAAAAAGAAGAAGAAAACGAAAGGAGTCATGGGAGAGAAAGATCTAGCCATTGTTGTTGTTTTTTTATCTTGCTCTTTGCTTTTTTTTTTTGTTTGTGAGAGTATAGAGAGAGAAGAGAGAGGTTTTGATAGAGAGAGCTAGGTGATCGTGGGATTAAGTTGGTTTTTGTATATTTTTGTTAAGTTAATCGGATTAACTTAATATATCTTTAAAATAAATCTTTGGTTTATTTATTAGATCTCATACTTTTGGTTTGCTTTTGAGAAGATAAATTTTATATATGCTATATAGAATAACTTCTCGTGATCATACTAAATATTGTAGGGAATTTGTTTATTTTTATCAAACAAACTATATAATAAAGACTCAGTCAAAGATTTTCTTATTTAAAATTGAATTTTTTTTTTCAAACTAGCACATCTCTAGACATTATTTGAGAGGTAAATTGCCAAGTGTACTCATTATCGGAGTAATATATAATTTGTTTGATTAAAATAAAAAAATTTGGGAGGTAAACTGAAATTTAAAATTTGAAATTTAAATTAATCACACCATTTATTAAAATATACATTTTGACATAAAACATACATTTTGATGTTTATTTAACTTAAAATTTTTAGATTTATTTTCAGCTTTTAGTTTAAGTTTTATATTTTGTTATAACTAGATTATTTGAGAGTTTTATTTTTAAGTATATGCTTTACCAAAACGAGCATCGGGTCAAATAATCTATTTATAACTAAAATATAAAACTTAAACTAAAAGCTGAAAATAAATTTAAAAATTTTAAGTTAAATAAAACATCAAAATGTATGTTTTTATGTCAAAATGTATATTTCAATAAATGGTGTGATTAATTTAAATTTCAAATTTTAAATTTCAGTTTACCTCCCAAATTTTTTATTTTAATCAAACAAATTATATATTATGGACGTTTTGTATGGACTTTTTAAAAATCCTATTTTATGAGCTTTTAAAATTATCATTCAAATTTCAAAAATATCTTCTCAATTAATATATATACTAGATTTTTTTACCCGCGCCAAGCGCGGATTACAAATTTATAAGTATATGTATTATATAAAAATATACATAAATATTTTTAATTTTTGGCATATAATTATCTAAAATAAATGTGAAATTGTTTTTAACTCGTTTTCAACTATTTAATCAATTTTAACCCGTTTTCAATAGATTAATCCTTCACATCGGTACAATGTCAATTGAAATTTAAACTATTGTAAGTTAAAACCAATTATGATTATAGAACAAATCACTGAATTTACTAGGGGTGGGTGAAATCGCAAAAATTTCAATATTTGATATTTGCTTTGCCTTTTACGAATATCTATTTTTCTATTTGCTTTGCTCTGGAAAAATACGAATATCCGGACATTCGGATATCCGAAAATTTTACGAGTATTTGCGGATATTCGGATTTCTCATTTCGATATAAAACAAAGTTGAAAATGCTAGTATTTTTTATATGTAAAATACTCTTATTTTTTAAATGATCCAACACGTTAAAGATAAGTAAAATTAACTAGTTTTATACTAAAATTAAATAAAAAACGTTATGATCTAATAGAAAATTGATTTTTTATTTAGTAAAAAGTAGTAGTAATTAAAAAAAAAATTCATCCCACTATATTTTGTAATTTTAATATTTATTGGTGTGTAAGATCTTTATTTACTTATTTTACTTTACTATTAATTGAGAATATGACCACATATAAAATGTATTATTATATTTGTCATCTAATATATAAGATAAATGTGTGATATATACAATAATTTTAACCAAATATGGCAAATATTTTTGAAAACAATATTTTTTACTTAATTTTTGTTTGCACTGGAAAACCTTAATACCTAATGTGATGAAGAAATAATAATTAATATTATATACTAGAACATAACAGTACTTGATGAATGGGTTGTCTTGTAAGTACATCGAACAGTACTCACCAGATGGTGACGGTGACGATGACGGTGACGCCATGATGGGAGCGGTGGTGGGAGCCGTGGTGGGAGCCGTGGTGGGAGCGTTGGTGGGAGCGGTGGTGGGAGCCGTGGTGGGAGCCGTGGTGGGAGCCGTGGTGGGAGCCGTGGTGGGAGCCGTGGTGGGAGCCGTGGTGGAAGTCGTGGTATCTGCAAAAAAAACAAAAAATAAATGTAAGAATCTCTAAAACTCAAGGGGTATAATTGTGTGGGTAGGGTTTATTTGTATTTAATTTTGAATGTTTATGTGTAGTTTTGTGAAGTAATTTTGAAATGGTGTAATTTTGTGAAATGTAATTCAAATGGTGTAGTTTTGTAATTCTCCCAAAATTGAATTTGGTAGATTTTGTAAAGGAAGGGAAGAAAGAGTGTAGTTTTGTGAATTCCTCTAATATCAATGAAGCCAGAAAGAATCAAATAAATTTCCCTAGAGAACACAAATATACTCAATAAACCAAATTACACAACTGAAACTAGATCAACTAAAATAATGATGAGAAATTCCTTAAAATACTACCGAAATAAGTTCTTGTTATAAAGTTTATACATTAGTGAATCAAACAACTACAAAAACCGAGGTTTAACACTTTTAGACTTCACAAATAATAATGAGATATCCTTAAAATACCACCAAAAGTACCATAAAAAATAGTAGTTTAGAAAAATACCACAAATACAAAAAACGAGTCATAACACTTTTAGACTTAAATTTTTTCATTTGGGTTCGATATATAGTGTTTAAGGTATAGTTTTGAAGGTTTAGGGTGTAGTTTTGAAAGTTTTAAACTAATTTAAGATTTGTGTTATTTACGAGTAAAAAAAATTTTAGTGGTATTTTAAAACTTTCGAAATGTGTGCTAATTTTATAAAATAAGCTTCATTTAAGTGATGTTCACGAGAATTGTCCAATAATAATTGAGAGAGTAAACCAAATCACATTAAAACATAACTATTAAGTTTCAAAAGGTTTTGGAGAAAGTATTTCTAAAAAGAGATATACACAAAGCTACATATGATATACAAACTATTAAGGCACATCTTATAAAGAGCTTTAATAAATGATTTACCTGAGGTAGCTTCTTCTCATCATCGATTGCGCTAAGTAAAAGATTGTCTCTGTGGAATAAACAGACAAGCATTACGATTCACATTTTCATAGGGTTCGATGCCGCTATAAAGCAAGACACTCTACTTCCATGTTTTTTACAATATACATATAACAAGACACTACAAGGTGCAGATTCGCGCACTATGAGATCATGAAAAACAATTGTGGAACTGTCGATACAAACGATATCTAGACAAAGAAAGATGAGAAAAAAATACGCTGATGCGGTGTGACAACAAATTGTGAAGATACTGAGAGCGTACAAACTCTTCTAATACTACTGATAAACGAGATTTTCACCCTCGTTATTTCGAATGCCTTATCGTAGTATATAAGGTGTCAATCCGAATCAGGAGCAATCAATATATTAGAACTTATGAGAAATAAACTTAGTTTAAGCGAATCAAAAAGTTGTTTGTTTGGATGCTTTGTAACCGTGTAATCAATGAACGAAAACGAAAATTAAGAGTTTTAAAAGATTAATAAAAAGCTAAACAACCAGGTCGGGGTACTTTAACGGGTGATCAACTTTCAGATTTCTAAATGTCTTTTAACAATTGTAACTTTAAGGTTTTGAAAACGTAATTTAGATCAATCCACTCCCGTGACAATGATCCTTTTCCTAACAAGTAAACTAAAACAATGCCTTGGATAGTTTAAGTTTTAGAAAACATTAAGTTCAAATCAATTCAACCACTAAACTTATTAACACAGATTCCTCGGTTAAGCTAGGTTTAGTTTTAGGATAATTGTTCAGGAACCCCCACACTTTTCCCAAAGGTGAAGCTTCCTGGGTTCTATCAATTGAATGACCAATTCAATCAAAGCATTAAGAATGTTACCCAAGATTAAAGTTTTGAAAAGTTTAAGAACAAGACATTTGACAATCCTAATATTGATTCACCCTTTTTCTCCAACCTAATTGTCTAAGGGAAATTACTCACTAAACATAATGAAAATCAAAGCAATCATGATTGAAGAAAGCATAAATAAAATCAAAGAGAGATAGGGATAGAAAAAACTCTGTTATTGAAATCAAGGTTTACAGAAATCCTGATGCCTCCAAAACTCAAAGCAAGAACAAGCAAAATCCAAAACCTAAAACAAGAACAAGCTAAATCCAAATCAAAAGCAAGAAGAAAAAGTGATAGAACAAGAGTTGTCCAAAAAATAAGATGCTCTCCAAAAAAACACACTTCTAAACCTAAAAATCAAACAAAAAACGTCTTGGGCTTTCAGAAAACGTCTTGGGCCTTCAGAAAACATCTTGGGCCTTTTTTATTCTGTTTTTTCGCAGCCAATATCGACCAGAATATGGTCGATACACTTGGTCGATATCGACCAGAAATCTGGTCGATACGACAAATCGGTATTCCGCAGCAGATTGACCCGTCTTCAGTAAAACTGACATAACGTTCGATCTAACCGTTGAAATCATCTCAAACCACCTTCAAATGAAAGCTAACATCTGTGGCTATCTTGTACCAAAATTTCATAAAGATCCAACGGTGGGAACGTCTTGAACGCGTGTATTTTTGAAGCTTTTCGTCTGTCTTCGATATCGACCAAACTCCATCGATACCATAGGTCGATATGACCTTATTTCCCTCTTCTTTGCCTTTTCTTCGCGTCTCGACCACAGCTAATCGGTACAAGTCACCGATATGGTCGTTTTTGCCACTTTAAGCTCTTTTTCCTCGCCTTTTTGGCACTTTGGCACTCTTGGACCTGAAAACACATGAAGAAACACAAATGCAACCTATATGACACTAAATGCAATCTAAATGTGTTAGTTCTAATGCATAAATCAATGTAAAAACATGCAAAATATACAACATATCAACTACACAAAATCTCGGATAATAATCGGTGTAAACAATGTGGCATGGTTTAGTTTCACTTTTTGACTCATTCCAACATGATATAAAAGTTTTATTGGTAAGACATGTTTTCGATATATTACACAGAGAGAGAGACATAATGTTTAGCAAGAGTATATTACCTTTGCATACCCAATCAGCAAACTCCTTAGCATCGGGCACGGTTGCGCAGATAGAACACACAAAACATCAATTCTTTGGAGCCATTACGCATAACCTCTGACACTTTATACTGCAAGCTACGCAAAATCTCCGTGGTCTTGACCCTGAAAACAAAGAACAAGAGAAAAAAAAAACCAAACAACCAAAGAAAATCTCTCGAACGACATCAAAAAGATACTAAACCAAACAAGAAGCATTAGGATCAATGAAGTCCTATACTTGTGATTGCTCACTTTATTTCATAAATAACCCTCTGGTTTTTCTTTCAAAGACATAGCAATCGGATAGGACGCCACGACTGTTTTACCAAAAGAAAACCATTAACAATCTAGTTAAAGAAATCTCTCCAACGACATAAAAAATATTGGTAAAGATACTAACCAAACAAGAAGCATTAGTATCAAACAAACCAACATCAAAAAACTCTTCTTTGAAATCTTTGTACTTGTGATTGCTCTCATGCAATCGCATAGGACGACACGGAACCTGAACTTAAACTCCACACATTTCAGTCTCTTCCCTTGAAAGACATAGCAATATATAGCACATGGCGATGCCACGACTGTTTTACGAGCTGGTGTATGAGCTCGAAACCTAAACATATACCACACACAACACAATTCAGGCCTCTTCCTTGTACTTTATAAACTTATATATTTTAGGTTTTTTGATAAACATTATAGGTGGTAACAAACATTTTATAATATTTTATAGAGAAATTATTTAAAATATCAGTAATATAAGTTTTTGTTTTGAAAAAATCATTACAATACAATTAGTATTATTTATAAGAATTACCCTATTTATGTAAGAAAGCTTACAAAAAATCATTACAATTCAATGCAGATAGATTTTCCCCCAAATCGCCAAAACCATAAATCAAGGTCGTTTTGAGAAAAATTTAATTATATATTCCACATGGGAAAACTTTTGTTAAGTCATAAATAAATAATAATGATTTCATTTACTCATGTTTCATCAGTAATATTATTATTTTTAGTTTGGTTAATTCTTTAGCAAAACTTTATTACTCATATTTAATTATATAATTATTTTTAGTTTAGTAATATCAAGAATAGTTGATGTCAACTCTATTACTTATATTTAAACATTATTATTGAATTTTACTTTTATGCAATTGACATTGTAACTCTCTTTCATTATTTGATACTTAAGTTTTTCATTATTTTATTTTTTATCCAATTATAAGTCTTTTTTTGTATTTTAGTTTTTCAATTAGTTTAAAGGGGTGATAAAAAAAACACCACACATAATTTCAGAAATTGAATTCTAAAAAACCAAACAAGAGATCCTCAACATCTCTCATATTTTGATTATTTTTTATTTTTTTTATTCTACGAAATTTTGTTAGAGACTTTGATGCTGGAGAAAGTGTTATTGGCCAAAACCAAAATGTGAAAAGATAGTAGTAGTAATTACTATGTACGATCAATTAAATTCAAATATATTAATATTTTTAGAGGAATTCACAAAACTACACCCTTTCAATCCTTCATTCACAAAACTACATCTAATTTAATATTTTCATATATTTACACTCTTTCAAAATTTTAAAGCTTGATTTACCCTTTAAAAAATTACCAAAATTATTTTTTTTTCATTTGGATTCGCTAATTAGTGTTTAGGGTATAGTATTAAGGGAGTAGGTTTGTGTGGGTATGGTTTATTTGGATTTAATTTTAAGTGTTTAGGTGTAGTTTTGTGAAGTAATTTGGAAATGGTGTAGTTTTGTGAAATGTAATTCAAATTGTGTAGTTTTGTGATTCTCCCATATTTTTATTAACGACTTTTCGTTTCTATATGGAACAAATATCCAACTCCAATTTGAGATTTTACTTTTTAGATGTCCACTACAACAAATTGTACTAACAATGTTGTCTGGCTTTCCGGTAGGTATGCTTTTTGTGGTGTTTTATCAATTACATAGGAACTTATACATACTTTTTTTAAAAAATTGGTTAATTCCTAAGTAATAGTTGATGTCAACTTTATTACTCGTATTTAAACTTTATTACTCGTATTTAAACTTTATTATTGAATTTTAGTTTTATGCAATTCACATTGTAACTCTCTTTGATTCTTTGATAATTAAGTTTTTCATTATTTTATTTTTTATCTTAATTAAAAAACATTAAATAATTAAGTACTTTGAATTTAAAGTATCAGTAAATAAATTTTAATATTTTTTTGCTTAGGCGGACACTTTAGATGGAGATAACACTGTGTTATTATATAATATATTACATTACGTGTGACATGTGTTTTCTACGCAATTATAAGTCTATTGAGGTAAATTTAAGGGTATCTCCATCGGTAAAGTTTCTTTAAAAATGTATCCAATTTATAAAAATATTATATATTTTTTTGTATTTTAGTTTTTCAATTAATTTAAGAGGAATTAACAAAAGTACATCCTTTCATCCCTTCTTTTACAAAACTCTATCTAATTTGATTTTTCACATAATCACACCCTTTTAAAATTTGAAAAGGTTGATTTACCTTTTGAAACTTAACTATAATAAAAAAAATTCATTTGTGTTCGTTAATTAGTGTTTAGGGTATAGTGATTAAGGGGATAGGGTTGTATGGGTAGGCTTAATTTGAATTTAATTTTTGGTGTTTAAGTGTAGTTTTGTGAAGAAATTTTTAAAAGGTGTAATTTTTTGAAACATAATTCAAAATGTGTAGTTTTGTAATTCTCCCTTAATTAAAAGGGTGATAAAAAAACACCACACAATATTTCACAAATTGAATTCTAAAAAACAAACAAGAGATCCTCAACATCTCTCATATTTTGATTATTTTTTATTTTTTTTATTCTAAGAAATTTTGTTAGAGACTCTACTGCTGGAGAAAGTGTTATTGACCAAAACCAAACCGTGAAAAGATAATAGTAGTAATTAGTATGTACGATCAATTAAATTCAAATGTTTTAATATTTTTATTAACGACTTTTCGTTTCTATATGGAACAAATATTCAACTCCAATTTGAGATTTTACAATGTTGTCTATGACTTTCGCGTATTTATTATGCCCATTACATTCATGTTTTAGTTATGTATTTTTTTGACTTTTTGGCAAAACAATATTACATTATTTATGTACTAAAAAAGTTTTGATTAAAAACCGCCGGTTAACAAGCTATAATGACTCATATATATGACATGACTGATACTATTTGATAACTAAGATACACAATTTATTTAACAAAAAAAGATACAATTTAACCTTATTATATCATCTCCATTAGTAACTAATACAAATCCATTGATACGTCATACAACTCTATTTTGGGTCTTTAACAATTTTTTAATATAATTTATTTTTTCACTATTTTAAGAAACTCATGTTTCCATCAGTATATTCTCTTATGGGTTTTTTTGAAAATTTTTTTGGAGAGTTATAGGAGAGAGAAGAAGAAATAAAAGAAAATAATAACAAAAAAATTGTTTTTAACCACATCCAATCACATGTTGACACATAGAGTTTCTAATAATTTGTTAAAAGGTTCTTTGAACTTTTATCGTAAGATACATTTCTTACTTTATTTATGTTTTGCATTTTAATACTAAGAAATCCAATTTAAAATTCACTAAATACATTGACGGAGATGCTCTTAGTTAGATTAACTAGCTAGCTAAATACTCGCATTATCTTGCAATAATTTTTTTATAGTACTTTTTATTTATAGTAATTCAAAATTAAATTCGTCTATAAATTTTATCCCCCTTTGATTATTATGATAAATAACTTTGTTTTTTCTAATTTCTCTTTTTATGGATTTTCTTCCTTATTCATTTTTCTTTAATTGAAATTGCACAAATAATTTGATATAAATATAGAAAAAGGGGGAAAATATAACTTGAATTAGAGAAAATTATTAATCAATACTAATATACTATAAAAATAGAGTGAGTCTGGTTTTTTTTATGATGTTGAACTTTTATGATATTATATAATTTTAAAGTTGAGGTCTAACATACTTATTTTCCAAAATTTATGAACTGAAATACATTTCACTATTTTATTGAATTGTATCACTCATATAAATTTATAATTTGGGCTACATCTAAATTATTTAGTTAATAAGACTCTTGAAAAAATATAAATATTACGATCTTTTGTTTTAGATTAATAATAGAAAAGCATATTAATATATGAGATTGCATTATCTACCAAAAATCAATGTTAATGATTCCCAAAATCATCTTGCAGCCACTGGGTAGAAAACCAAAACACATAAAAATTCATAAATTGTAAAAAATATTTTTACATATAAATGTATTGTGACAAAAATTCTCTTAAATGATTACATTTCACATAAATATAAAGAAAAAATAAATAAATTTATACATCTAAAATTTTTCTATGCCCCATTATGTCTTCACGGGAATAAAAGAGTTAAAGCCGTACAAGACTAATGGTAACAACACTTCCGTTGCAAAAAAACGTAATTTTTTTTCTATTTTTAACTCTCTGTCGCAAAACTTCTCCATTCATGATAACAACACCTTTAATATATGTGCGCGCATTTGTTTTACTCATTTTATCATTTTTGAGTACTAATAAATATAGATAAGTTGGAACAATTTAGCCAAAATAAATATAATAAATACATGAAGAAGAGAATGAGTATGTGATGACTAATTTCCATGTGAGCAATAAGTTAGAGTTATTATACGTTGATTCATCTTTATATAATAAAATTGTATATGTGAATTATAATGTTTTTTATCTTGATTATGCGATAAATTAATACTTTTTGGCAATATTTAATAGAAATATATGTTGAAGAGGCATCACCTCTCATTTATTTACGTATATGTGTAAAATAGTATTTTTTTTAAAAAAATTGCTTATTTGTATTATCGTTTTATTTATATTGGTTATTCAATTTTAAAGTTTTTGATGATTTGTCAACTTCTCATAATATATGAAAGCTTAGGGTGTCAATGCAAGGAGATACACATCTTCTTTATCTAAAAGATATATTTTTATCATACAACTAGAAACTAAAAAGCAAATATATTTGAAGAGAGAAGTAGAAGAAAATAATGTTTATTGAATTGTATTTGTTAATTAAAAACACATAGCTTATTTACACTTAGAAAAATTATAAATGTGCTTGAAAATATAAAACTATGAATGTTTGTAAATATGTAGGGAATAATTGAGTTTTATTCATCTACTAAAATTGGGATATATATAGATCCAAACCAAAAAGAGACAAAACTAATTGACCAACATAAGAAGTGAAGCAAATTAGTTTAGTTTGTATTATGTTATTGGGTGAAATGACCCACCATCCCTCTACGTAGGGTCCATATACCTTCGTCAAAGCCAAAATAAGTCAAGTCGTATTATATATTAAATTTGGATTTTATTCTGCCTAATATTTTTTTTACTATTCATCATCGATATCATTCTTAAATATTTTCTAAGTATTTATTTAGACCTCTAAATATTGCGTTCATTATACGAGTTATTTAAAAAGTCGGTTACTACGTATTAGACTCGCAGTTAATTGATAAATTAGGGTTTTAATACATAAGTGACATAACTGTTTTTTCTTCCTTACCTTAAAATTCGAAAACGACAATTTGACCTGGCTTCGAGCTAACAAAATTTTCATATTAATCCTAATTTCCCATTATAATTAAGATAGTTTTTTTTTTGTCATCTAAGTAAAAAAAACGTTTACATAGAATAATATTGTTACGTGTTAGGCGGTTTTACCTAGCTAATTCATTTTCTCTTAGGTATTGGACGTAGGAATCTAATTGAATTTGAAAGATTTCATGATTCTATAAAATTCTAGTGTTATTCGATTATGTAATTTGACAATTCTATTGAATTCATGTGTTATTGGATTTAGGATTTGTGATCATTTTTTCAAAATCATTTCAATTCTAGTGTTATTCAAGGTATCAATTTATGATTTCTATTAAAATATGGTGTTATTCAATTTTGAATAGATTTGATAGCTAAGTCATTTGAAATCAATTTATTAGAAAGTTTACAAGGCAAATGTAAAGAATAAATTCTCAGAGATTTGGATGGAAATATTTATTTAACACAAAATCATTATCTCACGTCCAACAAAAATTGATAATCATCAGTTTTTTCAAATTTTCTCAACTCTTTGTTGTGAGAAAAAATCTCACGTATCTTTAGCCAACAATAATTTTTTTGTACAATATATTAATTATTATCTATCCAAATAATATTTAAATTTGAAAAATCTTTTCAAAAGTAATAATAAAAATCCCTGCAAAATAGTATAATAACAAATCTTAACAAATCTGTAAGGCTCTTTTATTCTATAAATATCAATCAAGTTAATGGAGGAGAAAATCTTGGAACACGAGAACAAGACAGAGAAAACGCAAACATTTGGCGAAAAACTATGGCTCAAGCCATGTTTAGGGATGCTACAACTTCGTAAAATATTTTTATTTATATTTAGGCATGTAATAAAATTGTTACAACTAATGTAACAATGACTATTTTAATAAACTTACTAGTATTTAATAATATATTTTTTTTTGAAATAAAATATGTGAATTCTAAATTCTATTGAATTCCATTATTTTCATGGAATTTAACAGAATTTATAACATTTAAATTCTATTACATTCATTTAAAATCTTGAAAAACATAAGTATTAAAATCATAACTAATTCTTTTAAAAGTCTATGAAACGCTTGCAAATCTGTCACTTTTACCTTAAAATGAATTCCTACTAAATCTACTAAATTACTACATCCAATACCTCCCCCTTAGATAATCAATTATGTTCATATTTTTTAACCACCGTGTAGATGAAATAAATTTTCTAATAAATTGTCTGACTTTTATGTTGGCGTTTCGGTTTTCGATTTGGTTTTCTTGGTTTTTCGGTTTTAGAAAAATTGAAACCATACAAAAACCATAAGTATTTCGGTCGGTTTCGGTTTGGTTTTTTCGGTTTTATGGTTTAACGATTTCATAATAAATAAAACCATATTTAAGTCGGTTCGGTTTGGTTCCGGTTTTCTGGTTTATTTCATGATTTATGAACCATATTTTTTTGTTTCTAACCCTATATTATATGTATATCCATGATATCAAATATATGTTGTTGATAAAAAAATATCTTTTATCCCAAGTAACACAAGATTTATTTTTACTCTTTTAGACAACGATTATATTTTGATTAATTTTACACTACACAAAAAAGGGAATCATTCCAAAGTGATTCTAATTTCCAAATCTTAACTACTTTTCTATTTATCCTAAATAAACGTAATTTTTTTTTCAAAAGCACAATATTTGATTATATATTCGTTTCTAATCACTTTATCATATCCATCTACTATATTTTCAACTTACATATTGTTTATACAATTCTCCATTAATCTCTTCTTCTTTTTAATTAGGTAAGGAAATATTCTTCATCAAAAATCATATTTGTAAAATTGTTCATTGAAATCATTTTTATACCCACATTGTTTTTCTTTTTTTTTGGTTAGATTTTTTATTTAAATGGATTCCTCTCTTTGGTGTAACATTAACATGGATCCTCTCCTAAAAAGTTTGGACTTTCAAACTCTACCTAATGACCAAACCGTCCACACAGGTGTTTAATTTTTATGATTAATTGTTTAATTTATTTTGATTAATGATTTTGAGATGAGTTTCTATGTGATATTTTGATATGCCTTTTGCATAGACCCGTTTACTTTTGAGCTGGAGAAGCTGCCTGAAGAATTGGAGACCTCAAAGAAAACCTATGAACGAAAAGTTAGATTTCCTAAATACCACATTTTTCTTTTAATTTTTCTTACGGATGACATACAAAAATCCGAAAAATATGCCCCTTTTATATAAAAAGTTGTGACTTTAGTTATCAATATTGTAAATATATAGGTTTTTGAAATTATATACACGAGGCAACTCCTCTATAGGTTGTTTTGGTTAAAGTGAAATCTAGTGAGGACACTTTTTTGTGTTTATAATTTTATATTACATAAAAAAAATTATTTTTAAAATCTGAAAACGTCAGTATTTTTTATTAAATTTTACGGATTTGATAAAAATATTTCAAAAATTTAAAAACAAATTTAAAATGTTTTTGATAAAATCATCCAAATATAATTATAAAATATTTTTTGAAAACTTTTAGGGTATAAAAATTAAAATTCTATCATTTGCATTCGCAAATCCAAATCTAAGACCCGATTAGTTTAGATTTGTAAATTTTCGATTTTTTATTAAAAAAAATAAAAATGGGTATAAGAGATTTTGTGGGTATAAAAGATTTTATCAAATCCAACGACATTTTAAAATTTTGCATTTATATAAACTTTTCAAATCTCATAAAGTATAAGAAATCCTATAATTTTCTAATAATTGTATATTTGTATGAATATGTTACAAAAATTCCATTAAATATGCCATTTAACTACGGATGCCTTAACCGTATGAATTTGTGGTGCATTGACAAAACTGTTTGCTTTTTTGCTTGTGAGCAGAAATCAATATTGAAAGCTGAATACGAGAGGAAGATTGCTAAAGTAGAAGCAGAGTATCAAAGAAACCTACGTGTTGTAGAAGCTGAGTATAAAAGGAGAACAAAGGTTATAGAGACACGTATGACTCTTGTTGTAATGCAAAAAGCGATTTCAAAATCTTTCTTGTCTAAGTGTTCTTAAAATAAGTAGGTTATGAGTAAAAAATCTTATTGAAGATTTTGAGCTTAATTTGTTTCTCCCACCATGATTGTGTTTTATTTTAGTTTTTTATTTTATTTTTCCTTAAATTAAAATAAATGATATTTACACTTTTTCGACAATGTTTTAGGAATCTATATTGAGACACATTGAATTTAAGTCACTTGTTTTATAAACTCTTATATATGGTGAGGTAAACTGATCAAATATTAAAATATTGTATAATTATATAGTTTTTATTTCATGTGTATAAAATTTACTAAAAGTATACTAACTTACAGAAAACTAAAAACTATTTAATTATAATTTCTTTTAATATCATATATAATAAATAGGAAGAAATTTTGCCTACGTGTCGTCCAAAGAGAAAAATAAGGAAATTATTTTATATTTAATAAATTTAATATTTTCGAAAATTGTTTGTAATTATCTCATTTATTTCTCATAATTTCTATTTTTATATTTAATAAATTTAATATTTTCGAAAATTGTTTGTAATTATCCCTTTTATTTCTCATAATTTATTTTATCATATATTATTTATTAATATAATATTTTCGAAATTTAAATAAATTTACTAAAAAGTGTACAATATCTTTTTGGTATTTTAATTTATATTATAATTTAAATATTTAATTATTACTAATATATTGAAATTTACTAAAAAGTGTACGATGTCTTTTTGATATTTTAATTTATATTATAATTTAAAATATTTACTTATTACTAGAGAAAATTAAGAAAATTGTTTTATATTTAATTAATTTAATATTTTCATATATAATACAGAGGAATTCACAAAACTACACCATTTTTCCCCTCCTTAACAAAACTCTACCTAATTCAATTTTTTCACATATTTACACACTTTCAAAATTTTAAAAGTTTGATTTATCCTTTCAAAAATTATCAAAATTAAAATCTTTTCATCTGGGTTCGCTAATTAGTGTTTAGGGTATAGTATTACAGGGGTAGGGTTGTATGGGTATGGTTTATTTGAATTTAATTTTTAGTGTTTAGGTGTAGTTTTGTGAAGTTATTTTTAAATGGTGTAGTTTTGTGAAATGTAATTCAAATGGTGTATACAATAAATGACAAGTAATTATATTATATAGATGGTTTGACCCGCGCGCCTAAATAAATTTCAAACAAAAATACCATATATACCAAAATTTTAAATTTTTTATAAATTTTATTAGAAATATCATCATATATAATAATGACAAGTAATTTGGCATATGTGTCGCTCAAAGAGAAAATTAAGGATATATTTTAATATTTGTTTATGATTATCCATTTTATTTCTCAAAGGTTTATATGATCATATATTATTTATTAATTTAATATTTTAGAAATTTCATTAATATTTTTAAAAATATTATCATGTATTTTTTAATAATTTAATATTTTCGAAATTTCAATAATATCTTCTAAAAAATTATATGATGTCAAGTTTTTGGATTTTAATTTATATTATAATTAAATATATTTACTTATCATTAATACTATTATTATAAATCATACATAAAAAATATGAGTAATTTAGTTTATGTGTCGCGTCAAAAGAAAGTTAAGATAAAAAAAAATTATTTAAGATAAAAAAGACAAGACACCTAACACCAGATCTAAAAGGAAAAAACCAAATTTTGTTTTATAATGTGACTAAACCATATTAATGTCAATTCATGGTAAAAGATTAAAAAAAAAAATTTTAAAATAAGCAAATGATTTTGAAAACTAATGAGACAAACTGAAAAAACTTTTGAACACCAATAAAATTGATGAAATTTAAGTATCCATAATTACAAAAACAGTAACCAAACACAAGAATGTGTTTAATTATAAATAAGCGGCTACATAGAGAATCTTAAAAGGAAAACTAAATCTAAATTATGCTAAATCTATAAAAACATTAAAGTTCTAAAAATAACAATATATTACCAAGAATATAAAATAAAATAATAATAAATATGGAAATAACACGTACATTTAATAAATTAAACCATATAAGGAACGTTCCTACAAAAAAGTTATTTTCAACAAAAAATATAACAATCACATAAATAAAAACAAAACAAAAAAATATATAACTTCTATAAAATCCGAGAATTGGTCTTCACGTGACAACTGAAATTTTGGGTAAATGATTTTTTAAAAATATTTAATTAGTTTCATGCATTATTATAGATAAGGGAGAAATAAAGGGAAAATAAAAAATGCACTTATTATTAAATAATTATCATTATTATAAATTTTCTAATTCATTTTGCTTACATACACGATGATTCAAGTTTGATCAACAATTTTCTAATATTTAAGCAAATATTATAAATGTAACTTCTTTTAAATGTTTGATAACTATTAATTTATTCTTATAAATATGTAAACTTATAATTTTTGACCTACATCATACAATTTTATATTTTTAAAAATCTAAAGCTATTATAATTTTTAACATCTTCATTAATGAGTTTTTATCTAATTCACATAAAACTATTTTTGTTGAATATGCTTTGTTTTATATTATCCAAATTAATTTGTGGACATATATCTTTAACGTTTTTTTAAGTGTCAAACATATTATTCCATAGAATAAAAACATATGTAACAAACATATGTTTTAATAGCACACATACATACGTTTTAACAAATTTTCATTTTAATTGATGATTTTTATGTAAAACCTCTGACCAAGGCTATATTTCTTTAACAAAAACTCAAAACTATAAAAATATTACAAATTTTGTATTTAAATAATATAAGTTCACCATAAAACACAAAACCACAATTTTTATATGTTTGTTCTTTTTCAAGTTTTCATTTTTTTATTGTTAATATATTACATTTGGTTTTATTTATCTCATTTGATGTTAGCATAATTTAAGAAAAATAAATATTATTTTTCATTAATATAACATTTGAATTTGTTTTATTTATTTTTCTAAAAATTATTTATACCCCGCACCATGCGCGCGGGTCAAACCACCTAGTTAAATAGTAAAAACATAAAGTATACTTAAAAACTATTAAAAATAAATTTGTTATTCCTACGTAGAAGTATAATTAAAACTATTCCTACATAAAATAACAATTTTTGAAAGAAAAAAAATCACATACTTTGATCAAAAACCCCCCAAACGTGGTTTTTGGTTTTCATGTAAAAATTTAAAAAATATATAAATTTGTGAATAAGAAAATAATATTTGTACAACACATTTAGTTAATATTTTGTGTTTATTAGTAAATTTTAAACACGCGAATAAAAACTATTTAGTTATAAATATTTAAATAGTAAAAGCATAAATTATAAGTAAAAACTAAAAACCAAAGAAATATACACTAAAAACCAAAAATTTAAAAACTAAAAACTAAAAAATGTCATTCAAGTTTTCTTAAAACCAAAATCAACCCAAAAACAAAAACCAAAAATTTAAAAACCAAAATCTGAAAACCTGAAACTAAAATCTATAAACCAAAAACTAAAAACCATACAAACAATCACAACCTTGAGTAATGTGTTCCATGTGTTATTTTTCAAACTTGTTGAGTTTTCTCAAATTATTTTAGTCTAATCAATTTATGAAGGAAAAACTCATACATACAGTTTTGGTTCCATATATGTAAGAGTAATTTTTACTAGTGGCGAACAATGTTATAACGGAAATATTTATTAGTTATATAAAGGTATAACCGTATAAAGGTAAAGAAGTAAATAAATACATCATTCTCATATTTACAATATTTAAAATAGTATATAGTTGGACCAATTAAGACATGTTAACGGTTGATCGAGTTATATGTTATATCGAATTATATATAACGTATGCTTTTTTCGACAAAAAAATATTACCTATGTTTTTACATGTTTTTGGACCTTGTATGATATGTTATGATACTTTTTCTAATTAATTACACAAATTTATATAATATCATTTGCTTCGAGAATAAAATGCGTGAATTTACCAAACAAATAATAGTTTTTTGGTGTTTTGTGTGTGTTGTATTTATAAAGATTAAAAACCATAGAGTAGAGAATAAGAAATAGGTTTGAATTTCTTTTTTATGAATATAACTTAATATTATTTATGAATATCCTGTCCCGCGCAAGGCGCGGGTACTTACCTAGTTTTGGGTAATATTTGATTTTATTATACTTTTCTTTTTTTTTCGAGTAAATATTTTAAATGACCAAGTCAAATAAAGTCACACACTTTTTTTTAGGAATCAAAACGTTTTACACTAAAAATTAGAAAATGAAATTACATAAGTGAGACAAAAAAACACATCTTTATGTATAGTCTTCTTCTAATTTACTGTGTTTAGTGTTTGTGTTGTACTCTTTTGGAAAGTTGAATCTTTTGTCGGTTCATAATTATGAGTAATTGGACAAGACAAAACTCAAATAACAACAACAATTATCATAATAAAAATCATAGTCAATGGCTAGCCACAAAGAAGACGCAATCAACAAAGACGCCTCTTGGTATGATCTCTTCTTCTCTCTCATTTAAGAATTTATTAGGGTTTGTGTTTATTCATTAGTGTTAGTGTCTAAATTCTAAGCGCTTCTATGTACTTTGGTTTAGTGAAATTCGTAATACTAGTTGACTTGGGTCATTTGTTTAGACAAAAACACTTAATAGAGAATGATTTGTTTCTAAACCCTGAGATCCTATTTTGGACTATTTTGTCTTGGCATGTATGTTATTATATACTTAATATACCCTTAGAACATACATAGTTTTGAACACCTCAGATTCTTATGTTTCCGCAGATAATAACAACAACCTCTCTGTTCCTTCGTGGGAGAAGCGCTTCTGTTTTGTGGTTGGGTCAATTCCATGGTATAAAGTACTCGAAGCAAAGCGGTATATGATAAACGAGATTTTACCCCGCTTAATCTAATATCTTAATGTAGTATTTAAGATGTCAAACCAAATCAGGAGCAAACAATTTATTTGAATTTGTGTGAAACGAACTCAGTTTAAGTGTGATCAAAAGGGTTGTTTGTTTGATGTTTTTGTAACCGAAAATTAAACAAAACGAAAAGCGAGAATTAAAGGTTTTGAAAGGTTTATAAAAAGCTAAACAATCAGGTTAAGGTGTTTTAAAGGGTGATTAAACTTTCGGAATTCAAATTGTCTTTTATAAAATTTACTTTAAGGTTTTGAAAACGATTTTAGATCAATCCACTCTCGTGGCAATGATCCTTTTCTCAACGATTAAACTAAAACAATGTCTTGGATAGTTTAATCGTCGAGAAACTTTAAGGACAAATCAATTCTAACCACCAAGCTTATTAACACAGATCTCTCGGTTAAGCTAGGCTTGGTTCTAAGGTAATTGTTCAGGAGGCTTTATAATCTCTCGATTCATAAAGCTTCCTGGGTTCGATAATCGAATGGCCAACTCGATTAAAGCTTTAAGGCTGTTACCAAAGACTAAAGTTTTCAATCGATTAAGTTTTAGACAATTATCTATCCTAGATTCAATCAAACCCCTTTTACCCTAACCCAATTGTCTATTTAGAACTACTCACAAATCATATTGAAACTCATAGCCATTAGGTTTATAGATATTAATAGCATAAACAAAAACAAGGAGAATAAAGGGTAAAGAAAACTCTTATTGAATGATGATGATGAAGATTACAAGGTGGCCAAGAAGCAATCACCAAGAAATCTTCCCAAGTCTCAAAAACAAAAACAATCGATAAAGCCAAAAACAAGCTAGATGGTGGCTGTGTAGTTCTGCCCTAATATAAAATCCAAACCGAAAAATAAAATAAAGGAAACCGAAAATTGGAATTGGTTTTCCTTTTTACACATTAAAAACCAAAAATCTTATAAAATTTCGCAGCCTGTATCGGTCAAGGCAAACCGATACAGGCTGGCCGATACGCGCTTCGGCAATCTTCCTTCGACTCAGTTTTCTTCGTATCGGCCAGGCTAAGCCGATACGACAGGTCGATACGTGTCTTCGGGTCTTCTTCTCTTGTATCGGTCACTCCAAACCGATACGGTTGGCCGATACAAGCTTCGGCGAAACTTCTGTTTTCAATATCGGCCACAGGAACCGATATGCTTGGCCGATACAGACTTCGGCAAACTTTCTGTCTTCTGTATCGGCCAACAGAAACCGATACAACATGCCGATGCAAGTGTATCAGTTCCCTTTTTGCTTAAATTCATCACTTTCGCCGTCTTTATGCTCCAAAACCTGAAATGCACGAAACAAACCAAAATGCAACCTATATGACACTAAATGCAACCTAAATGAATGAGTTCTAATGCATAACCTAAAGTAAAATGTGTAAAATATGCAAGTTATCAACTCCCCCAAACTTATCCTTTGCTTGTCCTCAAGCAAGAGAATTTCGCATCAAAGTCTAGGAAGGTGTGGAGGCGGGGACCTCAGAACCAAAAGCAACACGGAAGTGCGATGAACAAGTATCCTAAACATAGTACCCTCTCGCAACCGAACTAGTTCTACTTATTTCTATCTACCTTAACTCCGTCTAAATCCGCTATTATTACCAAGAGTATGTGATCCACTTAACTAGTCTAAACACCTTTCATATTCAATTAAGCACAATCAAAGCATGAAACATGATCAATAATTTCCAAGAGTTTTTCTATTTGTCTAGGTAAGAACGGGATTTCGAATCAAACGAGGAGGCTAACACTCAGGCATGTGGTTAGTTGTAGCGCGGTTTCTCTCGGGGAGTGAAAGGGTTAAGCAAAATCGGGAAAGACAAGAAGCAATGCAAATCCGGACATCCATCCCTATACAATTCTAATCTCTAACCCATCTTTTCATTCTCTACACACTTAAGCATTCAAACACCGAGTTTTCTTTTATTATTTTTTTTTTCTTAACTACCTTAGGGGTTTTATTTGGCTAACTTTCTCTCTTTTTTTTTTTTTTTTTTTTTTTTTTTTTTTAGTAGCCATTCTTTACCCCTAGGCGTTTTACAATTTAACTCGTGTTTATTTTCTGAAAATACGTTTTAGTTCAAAGATGTGTTTCCCGTTATCCCGTCTACAAACTAGCATATGATAACCTAGCCAAATGGATGTCCTTCCTTGTCGCTCCCTATACTTTCAAGTTTTTGCGAAACCAAACAATCACTAAATGAAAAGAATTCTCACAAGTGTTTGGGTTTAGGCGTAGGGGGTGAGAGGGGAATCATCCTTATAATGAGAATGACCGGATTGCGCTTAAGGTGTTTCGGTTTAGGAAGTCGCAATCCGTAGAAATCAAAAAGCCATAGAAATTTTCTTGAAAACCATCAATCATGCTAATTAAAAATCAGGTTTAAGTTCAAATAGTTTATCGAAGGTGATTTAGAACTACCAAGCTTCATAACCATACAATTGGATTTTTAAACGTCAATGTCTAGATTTGCGGTTTTAAGATTTTCAGCGAGTTCTAATTCGTTTACGAAAAATACTACACCTAAGATTTTCAGCGAGTTCAAAGCACCAAGTGCGTCGCTTTACAAGGTTAACGTCATCATAGATCCCCTATGCAAATGCTCTAAATGCCATGAACTAATCCTATATGCAGATTTTTTTTGTGTTTTTTGTTTTTTTTTTTTTTTTTTTTTTTATATGTGGATGCTAAGTAGAACTAAAATGCGTGATGATAATGTGACTACTCCCCCAAACTTAATTCACACGGTCTCCGTGTGAAACAGGTGTCGAAGGAGGTTCCTAAATGCATGACAACCTAAAAACTACATGCAATGAATGTGAAAAAGCATATGTACAAGGGTGGAGGGTTACCTCAATAGTAGTAGCTATCCGGGGCGTCGCCTTCTCCATCGGAGGAGAATGTGGGGGACTCGTTGTCCGAGAGAGCTACCGATGGGCGTCGGACGGTGCGGCTGCGTCTCCTAGGTGCAGGTGCGTCTACCTGCGGATCACGCACTACCACCGCCCGTCTTGGTTCGAACTGCAGCTCGCGCAAGACAACCCTCTCTTGATGGTCTTCTTCAAAGACCTGACCTCGCGCACCAATTTCCTAATGGTGCGGTCTTGGAAGCGGTTCCAGCGGTCCATCCTCTGTACGTCCATGTACATGTCTTGCAGCGGACCGGGCTGCCTAGGCGCGGAGGAGGGGCCTGGATAGTATCGTTCGGGACCGTGGATGGGTACCGCGGTAGAGCTGGGCTCGTAGCTACTCCGTCCAGCTGGCCTTTGGGTTCTTTTCGGAGCGCGTACCGAGGACAACGGGGCTGCAATGACGTCGTGGAATTGGTGCCAGCTAAGATCGAAGTGTATCGCGCCGGTTCCGTTGAAGCTCGTGGCTGCGTGGTTGGGGAGAAGGACGATTCGCTGGACGTCGTTTTTCTTGAACGAGTACCTATACTTACCCTCGTACTCTCCGACGATCATAAGCTGCTTAGCCAAGTAAGGCATATCCATGAGGGTCGGATACTCTGCCTTACCCAATAAGGGTATGCGCCATCGGTTTAGAAAGGGCGTAATCCATCCGCCTATGCTCAGCTTCGGTGTGGCGTCGGTGCGAGTCCAAGCCCAACGCTTTAAGTCCAATAGGCCGTTGATGAATAGCCTTAGCGCGCTCGGATAGTGCTCTTCCGTTGTAGGGAACAAGCTCGGATCGCGGCGTGAGCGTCGAAGTATCGGTACCAAGCCCCGCCGCAGATACATCATCTCGTTGTTGTTCACCCGCCCGCCTCGCGTCTAGGAAAGAATACGTGCGAAAGCGTTTTTCGCACGTACCTTATCGCCGGATGGCGGATCATCGCACTTTTCGATCTCCCGGGTTGGTAGACTCCGTTGGCGATGAAGTTCCAAAGCTGCGCGCTCTCTCCCGGTTGGTTGCTGAGCTCGGGTTGACCGTCTCCCGGAATGTCGAGGATCCTTGCCCAGATTTCGAGCGGTCCCCCGTAGGTACTCCCGTCGTTTCCCTTGAATGTGCATGTGATTCCATTGCTAGTGGATGCGAGGGATAGGGTGGCTAGAAACTGACACGTTTCCTCCTTGTATGCGATTTTCTCTCTCCCTAAAACCCATTCTAGCCCCATGTTGCGCAAAATCTCTTTTACCTCGTCGTAGATACCCAATTTCTTGAGTGTATCCGGATCCGGGAATCGCGACGGAACGAATGTTATCTCCATTAGCGCATCATAGAGTTCGCGGGGCGACGGTTGCTTCTTCGGGTCGCGTTCGAGAGGCGTTCCATTTGCCCTCGCGGAGCCGGAGCTAACTCTTCCTCGTCGTAGGAATCGTATACGAAGTCGTAGTCTTCCCCTTCTCTCACGACTTCGGGTGCATCAACCTCTCTCACGACTGCGGGTTCATCACGCTTCTTTTTCGCGTTGCTCTTTCGCGATTTGCTCTTTCGCGGCTCCTCCCTCGGTTCCTCTCTTGGTTCCTCTCTTGGAACCTCTCTTGGAACCTCATCGGTGGGTTCCCTTATCACCACCGAGCCCGATCTCGTCCTTCTTCTCGGTGGTTCATCATCCACTGCCTTGCATTTTCCTTTCTCAGCCTTTGAAGCTCTCTTTGGTCCCATGTGTTCTTATGGTGAATTTGGGCGTTTTTGGAGAAGGCTCGGATTGGTTGATTGGTTGAGACGACCTGAAAGAGATGGAGGAGACAAAGAGAATGAGCCAAAAATCAGCTAATTCCGTCAACAAACAAGAGAGAAATCAAAGTTTTAAAATCGCAACAATGGAGAACAAGAAAGGGGAGGTCGATATCGGCTATGAGTTTTAGGACAAAAGCCCTAGGATTCTATTTATATTCAGCCGATATAAAAAAAAATTAGCGCGTATCGGTTACCTGGCCGATACAGTTAAACCGATACAATACTGTATCGGGTTTTCTGTATCGGCGTGTAGTCGAGGTTGGCCTATTTCGCGTTGTATCGGTCACAGCAGACCGATACAACATGCCGATACTAGTGCTATTTCTTCTGTTTCCCTTGTATCGGTCCCAGCAGACCGATACAACACCCCGATACGAACGTCTCCACTTTCTGTTTGCCTTGTATCGGTCCCAGCAGACCGATACAACACCCCGATACGAACGTCTCCACTTTCTGTTTGCCTTGTATCGGTCCCAGCAGACCGATACAACATCCCGATACGAACGTCTCCACTTTCTGTTTGCCTTGTATCGGTCCCAGCAGACCGATACGTCTCGTCGATATCGGCCAAAGCTTGCCGATATAGCTGGCCGATACGTAACTCCTGGCTATTTCTCCTCGTTTTCACCTGGAAAAACACTACTAAGTAACCAAAGAAGATGGTTAGAATTATGAATATAAGAATGCTAAATTAAAAACAAAGATTATGTACAAGGATAGACATGGGACTTCCTCCCAAGTGAGCTTGTTTATAGTCACGTAGCTTGACTTTACCCCTTTGTTTTAAGCAACGTTTGGATCCGAAAGAGACAATGAGTCTCCTCCGGTTGCAGCTTCGTTTGCGAAGTACGGTTTGAGTCTTTGACCGTTTACTGCAAACTCCCCTCCGTGCTTGTCCCAAAGCACCACAACTCCGAGTGGTTTCACCTCCTTGATCTTAAAAGGGCCGGACCAACGGGATTTCATCTTTCCCGGGAATAGTTTAAGCCGCGAGTTGAATAGCAGCACCAAGTCCTTCACCTTGAACTCTTTCTTGATGATCTTCTTGTCGTGGAAGGCTTTGGTCCGCTCTTTGTAGATCCTCGAGCTCTCATAGGCGTGTTGGCGTATTTCGTCCAATTCCTCGAGCTGAAATTCCCTCTTCTCTTTCGCGCTCTTAATATCGAAGTTGAGAAGCTTGATTGCCCAGCTGGCTTTGTACTCGAGCTCTACCGGTAAATGGCAAGCTTTCCCATACAGCAAGTTGAAAGGTGTCGTTCCCAAGGGCGTCTTAAATGCTGTCCTGTACGCCCAAAGAGTGTCGTCTAGTTTAACGGACCAATCTTTCCTCGTTACACCGACCGTCTTCTCGAGGATGGCTTTGATTTGTCGGTTGGAAACCTCAACTTGGCCACTTGTTTGGGGATGATAAGGTGTTGCCACCTTGTGCTTAACACCGTGCTTCTTGAGAAGACTCTCAAAGACCTTGTTGATGAAATGGGATCCACCGTCACTAATCACAACCCTGGGAACTCCGAATAGAGGGAAGATTATCGTCTTAAAAAGACTAACAACGGCTTTTGAGTCGCTCGTTGTGCAAGCTACAGCTTCTACCCACTTGGAGACATAGTCTACCGCCACAAGGATGTACTTCTTGCCATACGATGATGGGAAAGGTCCCATGAAGTCTATACCCCACACATCAAAAATCTCAACCTCCCTGATAGGGTTTTGTGGCATCTCGTTCCGCTTGCTTATATTGCCCTTCCTTTGGCAAGGATCGCAGCGTTGAACGAACTCGTGAGCGTCCTTAAACATCGTGGGCCACCAAAAACCAGCTTGTAAGACCTTGGAGACCGTCTTAAAGCTCGCGAAGTGTCCCCCATAGGCTGAACCGTGGCAATGGGTAAGAATGCCGTTCACCTCTTCATCCGCTATACACCTCCGATATAGTCCATCTTTGCACAAGGTGTAGAGGTAAGGTTCGTCCCAATAGAACCGTTTCAAGTCGTGGAAGAATTTCTTCTTTTGATGACGCTCCAATTCATGCGGTTCTCTTCCCGTGGCTAGGTAGTTCACGATGTCCGCGTACCAAGGTTCTTTTTCTGCGGCAAAGAGCTCTTCAACCTCATACTCTTGCTCTCCCCGGAATTTCTGTAGCATGACTGTCATTAGCTGCTCCTCGGGGAATGAGTCGTCGATGGGCAGTAGGTCGTCTACGCGCAGCCGCGACAAGTGATTCGCGACTCCATTCTCGACGCCCTTCTTATCTTTGATTTCCAAGTCAAAC
This sequence comes from Cochlearia excelsa, assembly GCA_963556525.1. NCBI lineage: Eukaryota > Viridiplantae > Streptophyta > Magnoliopsida > Brassicales > Brassicaceae > Cochlearia > Cochlearia excelsa. The sequence goes on along the minus strand of OY748329.1, from coordinate 30,872,177 downwards.
TCTTGGAGCAGCAGAATCCACCGTAGCAGCCGCGGTTTCGCATCTTTCTTTGCGAGCAAATGTCTCAATGCTGCGTGATCGGTGTAGACTATCACCTTTGAGCCAACCAAGTATGACCTAAACTTCTCGAAAGCAAACACGATGGCTAGGAGTTCCTTTTCCGTGGTCGCATACTTTGATCGCGCATCGTCCATCGTCTTGCTAGCGTAGTAAATGACGTGGAGCTTCTTCTCCTTTCGTTGTCCCAACACCGCACCAACGGCGTAGTCACTAGCATCGCACATGATCTCAAAGGGTAGATCCCAATCCGGTGGCTGCACAATAGGAGCGCTAATCAGCTCTTGCTTGATCTTGTGGAAAGCGCTTAGACACTCGTCGTCGAACACAAAATCGACGTCCTTGCATAGCAATCTCGTCAGCGGTCTAGCTATCTTCGAGAAATCCTTGATGAACCTCCTGTAGAAACCCGCGTGACCGAGAAAACTCCTTATGCTCTTCACTGAATTTGGAGCTCCAAGGTTGGCCATAACGTCGATCTTTGCCTTATCAACCTCAATACCTTTTTCTGAAATCCGATGACCCAAAACGATGCCATCTTTTACCATGAAGTGGCACTTCTCCCAATTCAGCACCAAGTGGCATTCCTCGCACCTTTTAAGCACCCCGCAAAGATTAGACAAACACGAGGCAAACGAAGAACCGTAGACGAAACATCATCCATAAAAACCTCAACAATGTTTTCGATTAAATCTGAAAATATGGACATCATGCATCGTTGGAACGTCGCGGGTGCATTACACAACCCAAACGGCATTCTACGATACGCAAACGTACCATAGGGACATGTAAAGGTGGTTTTCTCTTGGTCCTGGGGGTGGATGGGTATTTGGAAAAATCCGGAATACCCATCGAGAAAACAATAGTATGGATGGTTGGCTAAGCGTTCAAGCATTTGGTCAATGAAGGGCGGGGGAAATGGTCTTTTCGAGTTGCAGCGTTTAGCTTTCGATAATCGATGCAAACTCTATGACCCGTGATTGTTCTAGTTGGGATTAATTCGTTTTTATCGTTTTTAACCACGGTAATTCCACCCTTTTTCGGTACTACATGAACGGGAGAGATCCAATTGCTATCGGATATTGGGAAAATTATCCCCGCATCCAATAGCTTGATTATCTCTTTCTTAACAACTTCTTTGAGGTTTGGGTTCAGCCGACGTTGGTGTTCTATTGAGGACATAGATTCGTTCTCTAGATGTATCCGGTGCATGCACAAAGAGGGTGAAATCCCTTTGATATCATCTAGAGAATAACCTATTGCCTTCCTAAATTTTTTTTAGCTCATGAGTTAAGGTTTTAACCTCGTCGTCGCTAAGCGCGGCGTTGATAATTATCGGGTAGGTGGAGTTAGGCCCCAAGAAAACGTACATTAGCCCGTTGGGAAGGGGTTTTAACTCTACCTTTGGCGCTTTGAGTTCGCTCCAATCGTCGTCATCGCTAGACTTACCATTGCTAGCATCGTTGTCCGTCGTCATCGCCTTGGCATCGTATGTAACCGCCTCGGGCAGGACAAGAAACTCGGCTTCCACATCGATGGGGCGGGAGTCGATTCTTTCTCGGACCGCCATCACGTCTCCTCTCATTGTTCGGCCTCCTTCTTCTAAGGTGGTCATGGCAAGCTGAAGCTCGTCTTCCGTCGCTAACTCCTCCAAGAATTCATCCGCGAGTTCATCCATCAAGTCGATGTAGAAAATCTGCCCATCAATGGTGGGTTTCTTGATCGTATCGTTGATGTCGTACCTTTGGACTAGGTCTTCTCCGAGATGCGATCAATCTTACCCTTCTTCACATCTATAATCGCTCCGGGCTGTGGCTAGGAATGGCCTACCGAGGATAAGAGGGTCCTTAGGTTCCTCATCCATTGCCAAGACGATGAAATCGGTGGGGATGAAAGCGTTCCCTAGCTTGACCGGAATGTCCTCTAACACACCCGCGGGGTATCCTTACCGACCTATCGGCGAGTACTAGAGAGATCCTAGTTGGCTTGAAGGATGAAAACCCAAGTCTCTGGGCAATGGACAGCGGCATAAGATCGGCGCTAGCTCCTAAATCGCACAAGCATCCTTCGAAAACCAAGGGGGCCGATGGCACATGGTATGGTGAAACTCCCCGGATCACTCGGCTTTTAGGGCGGTTTCGTTGGATGATTGCGCCGCACTCGTGCGAGAGGACTACCGTATCGTCGAAGTCTTGAAACTTGTTCTTGATCGCATCCTTTAGAAACTTGCTATAGTGAGGGACGAGTTTAAAGGCATCGACGAGTGGCATGGCAATTTGAACTTCCTTCATTTGGTTTTCAAACTGCGCTTTGTACTTCTCTAGCAGCTGTTTCTTAGCTCGACCCGGAAAAGGTAGCTTAGGCACGTAAGGAGACGTAACGTAGGCCGGCTTTTTCGGTTTGGCAGTTTTCTCCTCTGTATCGGCCTTGTTTGTGGCCGATATAGGTGGTCGATATCGGTCTTCCGAAACCGATACACTTGGCCGATGCGAATGTCCTGTCTCCTTATCGCTCGTATCGGCCTTGTCCTTGGCCGATACAGGTGACCGATATCGGCCAACCGTGGCCGATACTCCTGGTCGATACAGATGTCCTGTATCCTCCTCTTTACCGTCTTCTCCACTTTCTTCATCCAGGAGCGTGGTATCTGCCTCGTGGGATCGTTCCACCTCCCCCACCTGGTCCGCATTGTCCTCGATGCGATCACCAGAAGGTAATTGTCGGCCACTACGAAGATGTAGAGCGTTGACATACTCTTTCGGGTTAGCTTCTGGTTTCCCAGGGAGTTGACCCATTGGTCGTTTGGAGGATGACGTGATCTGCCCCACTTGGTTATCCAGAGCTTTCAGGTGCGAGCTCATTGATTCAAACTTCGCGTTGAGATCGTGGTACGAGTTGTCAACCTTTGCCTGAATTTCCTTCTTGAACGTGCTAAACTCCAAGTGATTTCGGGTTTGGCCGTCGAGGATTTGCTTCAGCAGCTGAGCGGTTTGATCACCTTGGGGAGCTGGTGATGCAGCCGCTCCTTGGGTACCAGGGTGGTTGTTGTAGCCCGAGGACGATTTGGTGGTGGTCTCGGTGCGTATCCCCCCGGTTGTATTGAGGTTTACCTTGGTAACCTCCTTGTTGCGCCCGGGGATAGACCCGGTCCCGGGGATTGACTACGTTGTTGTTGCGGTAGGAGAGGTTTGGGTGCCGCGAGTAGTTGTTGAAACGCCAGCCGTTCGATTACCCATGTAGTTAATCTCCTCTTGATTCCCCTCTCGTTGGGGGTATTTGTTCATCGCCACTACCAACGTAGTTTATGCCCACTTGGTTGGACATGAGTAGCTTATCCAGCTTCTCATTCACCGCCTTTATCTCTCTCTTGAACCGCTCATCGTTCCCCGAGTTGCGGATGGTGCGATCATAGTCCTCTCCGTAGTTGCTATCGCTAAGGGCGTAGTTCTCCACCAAAAGCCGTCCATCGGCTTCCGTCTTCCCAAGGAAATTTCCTTGGCTAGCCGAATCGAGAAGCATCCCGAACTTCGGTTTTAGGCCGCGATAGAACGTGCTAAGTAGGCTCTCTCCCGTGAAACCGTGGTGCGGGCATCTCACCGTGTAACCCTTGAATCGTTCCCAAGATTCGCTGAACGTTTCTTGGTCTTTTTGTGCGAAAGCGGAGATCTCGTTTCGCAGCTTTGATGTCCTCACCACCGAGAAGAACTTTGTGAGAAAAGCCGTCTTACATGCTTCCCAAGTCCGTATGGTGTCCTTCACAAGGTTTTTCTCGCCATATGTGTGCTTTGTCCCCGAGTGAGAAGGGGAACAAGCGCAGCTTAAACATGTCCTCATTGACACCATTGATCTTCACCGTGTCGCAAAGCATGTCAAACGGTGAAGATGATCGATGGGGTCTTCACTAGCGCCCGTAGAACTTGTTGCCGGACACCATGTTAATGAGACTAGACTTTATCTCAAAGTTATTGTTGGCGATGGCTGGTGGTGTGATGCCACTACGGTTTGTGATGTTTGATGGCACATCCGTTGTACCAATGGTGCGTGCAACGTTAGGTGCGTTGTTTGCATCACCCATCTCGAATTCTGATTCTGAACCCGAAGTGTCTGATGTGGATGAGTCGGAGTGGAGGCTGGTTCTTCTTTCTCGTGAGATAGCTCTTTCGTATGCTTTGATGTCTGCGAAGAAGAGCAAGTTGTCACTTTGTCGGTGACTTCTTCTTTGCATACACCTACAAAACGAAAATCACAAGGAAAGAGAACAAGTTAGTAACGAAACTGAAACTTAATCCCAAGTAGTTTCAAAATTCTAATAATTGTTCGAGTTCCTGAATCGGCAACGGCGCCAATTTGATAAACGAGATTTTACCCCGCTTAATCTAATATCTTAATGTAGTATTTAAGATGTCAAACCAAATCAGAGCAAACAATTTATTTGAATTTGTGTGAAACGAACTCGTTTAAGTGTGATCAAAAGGGTTGTTTGTTTGATGTTTTTGTAACCGAAAATTAAACAAAACGAAAAGCGAGAATTAAAGGTTTTGAAAGGTTTATAAAAAGCTAAACAATCAGGTTAAGGTGTTTTAAAGGGTGATTAAACTTTCGGAATTCAAATTGTCTTTTATAAAATTTACTTTAAGGTTTTGAAAACGATTTTAGATCAATCCACTCTCGTGGCAATGATCCTTTTCTCAACGATTAAACTAAAACAATGTCTTGGATAGTTTAATCGTCGAGAAACTTTAAGGACAAATCAATTCTAACCACCAAGCTTATTAACACAGATCTCTCGGTTAAGCTAGACTTGGTTCTAAGGTAATTGTTCAGAGGCTTTATAATCTCTCGATTCATAAAGCTTCCCGGGTTCGATAATCGAATGGCCAACTCGATTAAAGCTTTAAGGTCGTTACCAAAGACTAAAGTTTTCAATCGATTAAGTTTTAGACAATTATCTATCCTAGATTCAATCAAACCCCTTTTACCCTAACCCAATTGTCTATTTAGAACTACTCACAAATCATATTGAAACTCATAGCAATTAGGTTTATAGATATCAATAGCATAAACAAAAACAAGGAGAATAAAGGGTAAAGAAAACTCTTATTGAATGATGATGATGAAGATTACAAGGTGGCCAAGAAGCAATCACCAAGAAATCTTCCCAAGTCTCAAAAACAAAAACAATCGATAAAGCCAAAAACAAGCTAGATGGTGGTCGTGTAGTTCTGCCCTAATATAAAATCCAAACCGAAAAATAAAATAAAGGAAACCGAAAATTGGAATTGGTTTTCCTTTTTACACATTAAAAACCAAAAATCTTATAAAATTTCGCAGCCTGTATCGGTCAAGGCAAACCGATACAGCCGGCCGATACGCGCTTCGGCAATCTTCCTTCGGCTCGGTTTTCTTCGTATCGGCCAGGCTAAGCCGATACGACAGGTCGATACGTGTCTTCGGGTCTTCTTCTCTTGTATCGGTCACTCCAAACCGATACGGTTGGCCGATACAAGCTTCGGCGAAACTTATGTTTTCAATATCGGCCACAGGAACCGATATGCTTGGCCGATACAGACTTCGGCAAACTTTCTGTCTTCGTATCGGCCAACAGAAACCGATACAACATGCCGATGCAAGTGTATCAGTTCCCTTTTTGCTTAAATTCATCACTTTCGCCGTCTTTATGCTCCAAAACCTGAAATGCACGAAACAAACCAAAATGCAATCTATATGACACTAAATGCAACTTAAATGAATGAGTTCTAATGCATAACCTAAAGTAAAATGTGTAAAATATGCAAGTTATCAGTATACTTATCTATATGATAAAGTACTTCAATGGGACGACTCGACAGGCGAAGAAGCATTCAAGAAAGCTAAATCCCAGTTCTGGTCAAAGATAAACGGGCTCGACTACGACTTATCTTTGCATGATCCCGATAAATACATTGATGATGTTGATTGGGAAGCTGAAGTTGGCACCGAGCTGATTCTTGATCTTGAAAGTGGTTTGGATCCGGTAACAGAACAAGGAGAAGAGCATATTGTGAATCTTGATTGTTTGCTTCCATCATCATCGGGACTCGATAGTGGGATAGGTTGGGGAACGGGATGGGGAGACGATGAAGGGATTCATAAGGAGACTAATAAACCGGAGAACTCATGGAATGATCGTAAATGCGATGGATGGATCAAGGAAGAGAACACCGTTTCTTGGAACCATATGAACGAAAACAATAGCTTCAACAATAACAAGGGTAGGGAACAAGGAAGAGAGAAAGAGAGGTGAAGCGACAAGTGGAGGATTTTGGATGGAAGAATGGGAGAGGAAGAAACAGAGGCGGGTTTAAGAAGCATCTGAGTCATTGGGATTTAGACCGAAAACGTTTCTAAGTTTAGACAAAGAGTCTTTGTAGATGAAGAACATTATTGTGGAGTTTAATAAGTTAATTAGCTTATAGTTCGTAGTTTAGTCTTATTAGTTTCTACAAGTTTATAAAATCTAGTAGATTCTGACATTTGCTTTGGTAGTTTTGTAAAAATATTAATTTGATATATTAGTTTAAAATTGTTCATTGACCACCTTTCTTAGGCCAAAACATGTAGTGTAGATGTATTTATTAGTCCGGTTCTGTTTCGAATGATATTAACCTATGTGTGCTCTATTTTTGTTTTGGTTGATTTTGATTGAATTACAATGTGATGAGTCTTTTGTTGTTTGTGTGTTTATTGATAGATTTCAAGCCTCTTTCCATGAGGAAGCAAGAAAGGAAGATACTTTTGAGTTGTGTGTTTTAACTTTTAAGCTTTAACACATTTTTATTTCACATGAGTAAATAAAAACCGGGGTTTTTCGGGGTTTTCTTGGCTATGAATTTGCAGAATTATAAATATTGATTGTGATGCCAGTTTTTTTTCGATTTTTCTATCAGTTATTTAGAGAAAAAATATTGATTTTTGATGAGCATACTAACAACAAACAAACTTTTGGCATGTTATTGTTTATTTGTTCTGTTAAGTTAATCACTAAATACTATTTGCTAAGTTAGTTTCTAAATACTATTGTTAAGTTAGTATCTACATACTATGTGTTTTCGACGCAGTTGGTAATGTAAACAAGAGACTGAGATGGTAATGGTTTCAAAAAGTCGAATCTTTGGTATTGATGGTTTCGTTTGATTGTCTTTAGGATGGTTTTGCTCGGGAGAGAAAACACTTTGAAACGCGTAGGCTGTGTTCTATTGCAGCAACCTTTGCTTGAGCCCCCCCACCCCCCATTGAACCAAGTCCAATGATTATCGCGGATGATTGCTTCAAGCAAGAGAATGTTCCGAGACTAAAAACACTTTCATAACAAGCGACAATGTGACGAAACAGAGAGAGAATTATGTGTTCCTTTTAGGTAAAAGACACATCTTTCTCATTTCATAGAATCATATTCTAAAATAGTATAATTAACCAAAGTTTTAGATAGTAATTCAAGATGAACCTTGCTTGGGTATATAAGATTCTTCTCATTATTCCCAAAGTTAGTTTTCTCTAGTAAGATCTTAAAGTATGTCAATGATTGAAAATCCGGTTTGCTGTGTTTGGTCTATGTACGGTTCCACTATTGGTCGGTTTGGTTCAATGAAATTGCACACCCTTTACATAACAAAATTGTATGCATATGAACATGTAAGATGTTTTTTTGGTGTAGGAGAAAGGTGTGTTGAATCTTTAGGCTACAACTTGTTGTCTATTGCCGGTTTTTTTGGATTCTGTAAGGTAATAACAACATCAATATGTTCTTTCTCTGTTGCATAGTCTTTGTTAAGAACCGGTCTGATTGTCCTGGTTTTCTTCGTTCGGTATCATTGGTAGCTTAAGTTCTCAATTTTGTTGATTTTGCATAAACTTATTCATGTTTAGAGCATCTCTTGCTTGGTTTTTGGAAATTATATTGTTATTTTTTAATCTATTTTTAGAAATATATCAAATTCTCTATGGGTAATTGCAAAAAGACACCTTTGAATTGTAATTATTCATGTTTTAAGCATCTCTTGTTTGTTTTTTTGGAAATTTTTATGTGATTTTTCATATAATTTTAAAATACAAGTACATCAAACTTTTTATGGGGCAATTGCCAAAATATACCTTTAGAATTGTTATTTCCAAAAATCTATCTATTAGTACACATTTTTCATAAAATACACTTGAAAATTTTAGTATTTTAAGGAACAATTTAATCATTAAGTCTATAAAATACTATTTATCCCTATATAAAATGCATTTATCAAATAGTTCAAAATTTTTAAACATTTAAAGTATTTTAAATGTCCCACCAAGGATATTATAATTTTTTTTTAAATAGTTAAAATAGTCATCTTATCTTTAACTGTATTTTTTTTTTTTTGTCAACATTTGGGCCACAAATGGCCGGCCCATTAGCCAAACTTACACTATCGTAGGCGCGGGGAATCGATCCCGGGTGGGGTGGTGCTACCAGCCTCCTGTGGACTTATGACTGCCACTAGACCAAGGCCACTTCCCCCTTTAATCGTATCTTAATTAATAAATTGTGCTTAGGCCAAACCCTACCCAAATTAAAAAATAAATAACGTCTTAGTAGTGATTTTAACTTAATATCAATTTATGGGGTGTTATTCAACTGGGGTTTTAAAATCTTAGGTGATTTGGTGTGAATTTACAATATAAATCTTTGAATTCTAATGGAGATCATTCCTTTAGATTTGAAAATCTCACCAAAATACATTGGATTTAAAATCTATTCTTTTGTTCATTAAAATTCATATCAAATCATTTAAAATGAACTAAAATTCAATGTGATTCGAATATTGAATAACACTAGATTTTAAAAAATGATTTGAAATCATTTATTGAATAACACCGGATTTTAAAATCCATTGAACCATGATTTATAAATACCATATCCAATAACACTAGATTTAAATGAAAAGTTTAAAAACATCAATTGAATAACAATGGATTCTAATTAGATTTCAAATCTATTAAAAACATTGATTGAATAACACCCCCTTAATATACCTTCTGAAATATTGTAATCTTCAAAAATATATCTATTTAGTACCCATTTTGCCATAAAATACACTTAGAACATTTTAGTATTTTAAGGAAAAATTTAATCATTAAATCTATAAATATATTGTGCTTAGGCCCAAACCCTACCCAAATTAAAGAAATAAAAAAAGTCTTAGTAGTGATTTTAATTTAAGTAAAATCAATTTTTCAAAAAAAAGAAGTAAAAAGTAAATAATCAACCTCCGTTTACCGGTAAGATAACTTCCGGCTCTTATCTAATGGCGGCTCCGATTTCGTGGAGGAAAGGACAGTTAATTGGTGTCGGAGAGCTTCTCGTCGTTAAACAAGTAAAAATAATTATGGTTTTGATTTTCTGTTTAATTAATTATAGATCTAATTAAATTGTTACTTTTGATTAAATCATGTTATATTTATACACACACACTCAGGTTTTGATTACAGCCAAAACCAAGGACAAAACTCAGGTTTTTTGTTTGAATATTTAATACTCACGTTTCTATTATTTAAACTTGTTAATTATGGATTTATTTGTTTCTATTAATTTTAGGCTCATATTAAAGAGTTTGAGGAAGAAGTTAAGCTTCTCAAAAACCTTTACCATCCAAATATAATTGTAAGTAAACAACCTAACTAACTAACTAAGCTACTAACTAAGCTACTAACTAACTCATGAACTAATTTATTGTCTTTGGTCGGTAGAGATATTTGGGCACAACAAGGGAAGATGAAACACTCGATATTATTCTTGAGTTTGTACCCAGTGGATCTATATCGTCGCTCTTGGACAAGTTCGGACCTTTTCCCGAATCAGTAAGAAGTATATATCTATATATGTTTTCTCTCTTTGGTCTTGTCATGCGCGCTTAAGTTGTTGAAAGAACTGAGTTAGGTTGTGCGGACATACACGAGGCAGCTTCTTTATGGTTTGGAGTACCTTCACAGTCATTCAATTATTCACAGAGACATTAAGGTAACATACTTTATATATAAGTGCTTGCTTGCTTGCTTGCTTACGGTGTTGAGAGTGATAATATATAGGCTTTGTTACCCTATTTTTTATATATTAGTGCTTGCTTACGGTGTCGAGAGTGATAATATATAAGCTTTGTTACCCTGTTTATTCTCAGGGGGCTAATATCCTTGTGGGCTAATATCCTTGTGGATAACAAAGGATGCATTAAACTTGATGATTTTGGGGCATCTAAGCAAGTAGCCGAGTTGGTAAGTCTAGTCTAGTTATCTTTTTTTCTTAATTACAACATATTCTTCGTAGCGAAATGACATAAGTTAAATCTTCTAGGCCGCGATTTCTGGTGAGGATCCTTGGAGTCAACAATATAAAGAGGTCTTTAAATTTCCTATTCGTGGTTAAGAATATTTTTCGCAAGGAGTTTTGACATACTTTCTTTTTTAAGGCTGCTGCTATCTTCTTCATTGGAACAACGAAATCACATCCTCCGATCCCTGACACTCTCTCCTCTGATGCAAAAGACTTTCTCCTCAAGTGTCTGCATGAGTAAGCTCTTATGAAAAATTTAACTTAAAAGAGTCCAAAATCAAATTCTATCACTACTATTATTGTATTCTTCTCTTTGGCAGGGAATCAAAACTGCGTCCGACAGCATCTGATCTGCTTAAGGTGGACTACTACTATACACGGTTTAAGATCAGACTCAAATTTTGTGAGTAAAATATTTATTGATTTTGTTATATTTGCAGCATCCTTTTCTCACGAAAAAGCATACACGATCTGCTTCGAGTGATCTTGATTCTATGGTGGTTGGTGCATCTTAACCATTTTATGAAAATCATATAAGTTTTGTTTTGAAGTTCTCTTGAGAGGATCATTTTTTTTTATTTACAGAACGATGCTACTACTACGCCTCCTCCGTTGCCACACTTACCTAACACTAAGAGCTCGTATAAGTTCCGCAAAATTTGGCTGAAACCAAAAAAGTACGAATATCGATTTTTAGGTATAAATGTGAAAGACTCTTGACTGTTTATTGTCTGCTTCCTTTGTTGCAGTCTAGATTCTTCATGCGACGATGTAGGATACATGTGTAACATAGGGAGTCCGAATTGTTCACTTGCACAGCCTGTGAAATCAATCCAAACCAACATTTTCTGGCAACAATATGATAATGGAGGCAATGAAGACGATATGCGTTTGATTGGTAATGAGAATTTCTAAACATTTGATGATGGAGAGACATAGACAAGGCCTACTCTCGAAACTGATAGTGATCCGAAGAAGGTAATGTTACATATGATTTTATATATCTCATCGAGCTTTCTTGCGACCAACTTGAGTCTTGACTTTGACAGAAATGTGATGATGCCAATGCATTTTTGAAGTCCAAATTTTAAGAAAGTCGTGGTAACGGATCCAAAGAGATTAACACGAGCGCGGAAGTTGACCAGCATTCATACTCAGAGGATGACAACGAGGATCTAACCGAGTCAAAAATCAAAGCTTTCTTAGACGAAAAGGTGCTCTATGCATTATATATATACTACACTTAATATTTCTCTCTGTAATTTAAGTAAGTTACTACTCTCTGTGAGTTTCATTAACATAGTAAGTAATATATTAATGTTAGGCTGCAGAACTAAAGAAGTTGCAGAAGCCTCTATATGAAGAATACTACAACAATTTGATTGGTATGCCTTCCCATTAGTATGGAGTGTAATTCAAGTAACATTAGGTCACCGATTCGGGGCGCTTTTCGTGGCTCAATTTCTATAGCAGCAGAAGCAGCTAGTTGCTCCGAGAGCCCGGGAAGTGAAATTGTTGATACTAAACATGAACCAAGCAGCCTAAGGTTAGTCAGGCAAGAGCAAAATTTTGTTTTGTTTGGTATTTGAACTTATACGCATTTATGTTTCGTATACATGACTCTTAGGTACACTCAAATTCGCGCTAGCCATTAACCATTAAGTATTTTTGGTTTTTGGCAGTGTTGCTTTGTCGGAGATGTAGAAGAAGTGGAAGGAAGAGCTTGACCAAGAACTTGAAACAAAGAGAAAAGGTAAAAGTCATGAAACACTTTATGTTTGTTTTACTTGTGTGACAATGATTCATGGATTCTAAATCAATAAACAAGACTATATTTTATGTTGTTGTTGCAGAGATTATGCGTCAAGGAGGGTTGGTAACATCGCCAAGAGACAAAGAGAAGTCAAGGATTGCATCACCAAGAAAATGACAATGTACAAAAAATCTTCCTTTTGTGTTTTTACAAGCAAGATAGACGTAAAGACAGCCAGACAGGTACTTACTTATGTCTTTATCCTTAACACTTAACCTTTTGATTGCCTAACTTACTATGACCTTAGTTTTAATTACTATATTATTGAAGTGTTTATAATTAAATTGTTGATTCGTATACCTTAATCTCATGGTATTTATTGACATCTCTAATTCATAATATATTTCCATTACTACACTACACTATATGGCCTATTTGGGTTTTGTTGTGATTAGATTTTACTTTGTGTTTTTTTATTCTTGCCGTTTAAAAAAATTAGAAAACCAATAACATGAAATTTTGATTTTTTTTAACAGAATGTGCTAAATACATGTTTTATCTGAATAAAATAATTAAATTATCAAGTTCTTTGATAACTAAACTAATAACACCAAATTTTAAAAGAGTTTTGAGAAATCTTAAAAAACTAGAATATAATGGTATTCTCCTATAATAATTATTTGCCTATAATAATTATTAGCAAACTGGAATCATTAATAAATTATTTTATATTAGTATGGAAGTTGATAAATTTATTAAAAATGCAACCCGCCTAATTTAATAAAAAAATGTAGCTCGCTTAGCAAAGTTATTTTATCTATTAATTGAAAAACATTTTTGAAAAACCCTTTAAAAAATAGTGATTATCATACAATGTCGTTACATAATTATACCATAATCTATGTTTTGGTATTGGTTTTATGATTACAATGAATCAACTTAAAGAGTTCACAAAACCCACCAAATTAGGCCCAATTGAATACAAATGATACAAATCGAATGCCTCTTTTTCGAAAAGTCTAACCCATATATCTTGCCGCTAAAATCGGAACCAAAACACACAATTATATCGATTTAAATTTCAGCTTGAAAAACAGAAAAAATAATATTTAAATCATCCAATTTGAAAAAACGATTTCCACATATTATAATTTTTGTAACGGGTTATTAAAAATCACTAATGATAATATTTATTGGACTAAATGAAGTTTAGTTTATGTATAATACATACGTGTAATTTTTCCGAGGGGTCGGAATATATCAAATATAGTTTATGAGATATAACCAAATATGAGACCATAAACATATAATCCAAGTCGATGTAAAAAAAATTTGAATATATTTTTTAACAAAAAATTTAAATATATAAATAAAACATAGGGATTATTTTTTGAAATGCCACTAAAAAAAAAAATCTTTTCCAAAATGCTATTAAAAACATCTTTCGGGAAATGTCACTTGTGGACATGAAATTGTCCGCGTCGACCAAAAAAGACGACGAATGACAAATTTGCCCTCGTGTTTTGTCCTCTTTGTGTTCGTGGACTAAAGTTTGTCCACGGAAAGCAAGGTTAAATTCGTCATTTGTCGTCTCTTTTCGTCCACATGGATAATTTTTTGTCTACGTATGACATTTTCCGAAAGATTTATTTTAATGACATTTTTTTAAAGGTTTTAATTTTTAATGGCATAACGCCTAATTTTTCGAAAACATATCTTATTATATAAAAATTAAAATAAGTTAAAAACCGCACATATGTGCGGATCCACATCTACTTATGTGGTATTTTCTTTCATTAAATTAAAATAAATATTATACTACTAATAAAAGTACTCATAAATATGTTCGTTCGTTAAATATTTAATATTTATGTGATTAGTTTGGAATATAACTTATACTTATTATATTTAAATAACCAATCAAAATTGTTTTCCCGCTTATTTTTAATTTTTAAAAACTTGTAACTATGACTTGAATAAAAAACCTAAAAGACAACCGCAACATCAGTTAGAAAATTCTGTAAAATTACATCTCAATTTCAACATTCTTAGAAGAGGAAGAAGAAGAAGAAGAATGGGTAGCCATGGAATTGGATTAATGGAATCATCAACAAATCTCCAAGGCGGAGACAAAGGAAGAAAGATCATAACAACAAGAAGAAGAAGAAGAAGAAGAAGAAGAGCACTAAGCACTCTTAACAAGAACATACTCCAAGTTCCTTATGCTTTTAAAAACAAATCACTTTCTTCTTCTTCTTCTTCCAAGTAATAACTTCACTTTTTCCTTTTGATTATTAGGTTTCTTCTTATAGCAACTCAAGATTATAGGTTTCATTTATATATATGTAGAAGAAGAAGTAGGAATGCTGTTATTTGTAACAAAGCCGATAAAAAGCCACACATGATGATGATGATCCAAGAAGAGAAGAAACCAGAGACGATCATCATTGATGAGTTTAATGAAGCAATGTTGATGGAGGAGGCAGAGGAGGAAGAGGAGGAGGATATTGTAATGGAAGATTCTGATTTAGCTTCAGATAAAGAGGGAGTGGTCGATATCGACACGTGCGATGAGAAGAATCCTTTAGCAGTTGTTGAATATATCGATGATATATACAAATTTTACAAGGAAACAGAGGTGTGACTTTTTTTTTGTTGTTGTTGTTTTTGATCTTTTTAACAATGAAGAATCTTTTGTTTTGTGTTAAAAAATCATTCTTACTTATGTGCAGAGACTTAGTTGCGTGCCTCCGGACTATATGGAAAAACAAAAAGACCTTACAGAGAAGATTAGAGGGATCCTCATTGACTGGTTGATTAAGGTTTAGTTAGATTCTTACCAAAATAAGCTAATCTTAAAAATATCCACTCTAGTTTTTTTCGTCTTTTCGACGACTTTCTTTAACTCTTGGGAACCTCTTTTTTTTATCGAGGCAGGTGCACTGCAGTTTTGGGATGATGGATGAAACTCTTTACCTTACGGTCAATGTCATCGACAGGTTTTTCGCGGTTCGTCAAATCGTTAGGGAAGAGATTCAACTTGTTGGAGTGACCGCGTTGTTGCTTGCTTGCAAATACGAAAACTCGTCGGTTCCGAACCGTCTCTTCTCGTTCGCGGAAAGATACTACGCGAGAAGACAAGTGCTCGACATGGAGAAGCTAATGGCTAACACCTTGCAATTCAAATTCTCGCTACCTACTCCGTACGTGTTCATGAAACGGTTTCTCAAAGCCGCCCAATCCGACAAAAAGGTTTTATTCATTACTACTATTTCTTGAACCTTTTTTCTCAATCAAGCCCTATAGAATGTGATATGAAAATGTGGTTTGGAGGCGCGCGCAGCTTGAGGATTTATCGTTTTTAATCATGGAGCTTTGCTTGGTGGAGTACGAGATGGTGAAGTATACTCCATCTAAGCTAGCGGCTTCTGCAATCTACACTGCTCAGTGTACGCTAAATGGATACAAGGAATGGAGCGAAACCTGTAAGTTTCACACCGGATACAACGAGGAAGACCTTATGTAAGTAGTAGTAGTACACCACAAAAGTAATATTCAACATGGTTACATGTAGTAAGTAAAAAAAGGGTTTATTGGTGTTATTTAATACAGAGAATGTGCAAGAAAGATGGTTGGTTTACATGGAAAGGCAGGAACAGGGAAGTTAACAAGAGTGCACAGAAAGTACAACACAACTAAGTTCTGTTATGCTGCAAGAACTGAAGCAGCTTTGTTTCTTATGTTATAAATAAAAAAAGAAGGATATGTAATTCTATAAAAATACTGAAATTAATTAGTTTTGCATATTTGCCATTTGAAATCACTTTTGTTTATTACTATTCCTTTTCGTTAAGTATTTAAGATCATGTCTTTAATTTGTTTATGTAATATAAGTAACCTTTGTTTATACAACAATCTTCAAATTTTCAAGATCCTTGACTTCTGTCCTGAGATTTTTGTGAGCTTCCCTGAATCAAAACCCCCTCTGCACATAACATTTTGAGGTAATCTTCTGTCTCTATCTCGTAGACAAGTCCCGGGTCATTAGCTTTGCTCGGGGTTGATTTGACCCGACCCGTATGCAAATTCTTGCTCAGGGTTCTTCTTGAGGTTCATGGCCATAGCTACAAATATACCATGGAAATACATTAGTTTTTGTATCCTTCCAAAACTAAGTAAACTCGGAAGCAAGTATTGGTTTTTTGAACATTACATGTGGTCATGATAGCGGATTTGATTGCCGAGGAAGACCAGTCCGGGTGAAAATATTTGACATAAGCCGCTACACCTGCCACATGACGAACATTAAACCTCGCACTTCTCTTGTCTTCAGGGTACTTTGACGGAGAAGCTATAAGAGAATATGCAGCCAAAATCTGTTTTGAACAATGGCTCCGATAGCTCCTGCAGAGTAAGCCTCTTTGTTTTGTGTGAACTCGTCGCAGAGCACGATCTTCCCTTTGACCAAGTCTCTGTCCACACACCCATCATCGCAATATCTGTTCAATGGCAAGGTCGATCATCACATCAGGTATCGATCAGTGTAGTCTGTTTCAAGATTCATACAAGTATTAGAAAGAAAGATGAAGATTTCGATTGAATTTACTCACCTAGCTTCTGGCTCGCTGCAGTTTCTTGAAACGTTGTTGCCGTAAACGATCGGGAACTTTGTCCCATTGAGAGTAACTGGATTAACAGACAAACCCTGTTTCAGAAACAGAGTACTAATCAGTTACTAACTTGATTTGATTCTATAAAGCCAAAGAGACCGTTTATTACCGCTAGTGTTTCTCCGTTACCAAGAACGACTCTGTCTACAAAACGCCGGTCGGTAGCGCTGGCCGCGACTGTTATCATCCACGATGATGCATTAGCCACCGTACCTTGATCAGGCCCATTGTTCCCGGCCGAACTCGCGATGAGAATCCCTCTTAACATTGCGTGAAACGAGCTGATGGGTACAGAACTGCCCAACAGATTAGAGACGGAGCTTCTTGATACCGATATCGAGATAATGTCAACACCGTCGGCGATTGCATCGTCAAAATGCGGCCAGAACGTCTACGTCGCTGCAGCCGATATCCTTGACGCATGCTTTATAGGCGGCGATTCTAGCCGAGCGAACTCCGCCACGAGCCGTGCCTTGTGCCAGGCCGTAGAAGCTTGCGGCTTGAACCGCGTTTCCGGCTGCTGTTGATGCCGTGTGGGTTCCATGGCCTTCGTCATCTATTGCTGACACTGATAATTCGTTGTAAAACCTAGCTCCGATGAGTTTGCTTGAATCACAAGAAAGACAACCACAAAATTAGTATAAGCGATGTAGAAAAAAAAACGTGAATGATCTGTACTACATACCTGAGCTAACAGGATTGCTGATATCAATGAATCTCTGCCTCCTTAACCTGCAACATTGAACAAACAACACAAATATCGTTTTGTTAAACTGTCGAAAAAAAAATCGAGCAGCTTGAGTGAGATAGTAACTCATACCGGTTTTGCAACTAAAAGAACATCCTTTATCCCTCTGTTAGAAGATGACGAAATTCGCAAATCTCCATGAATTATCTTTCTTCGACATCAATTATACAGGAGAAGAGAGCATTCTCATATACCATTTTCTTCATCGCCCCCTTCCTAGAGTGTCGATATCTGCATGGTCTCACTGAAATAGAGCCAGTGCCCGAGCATAGATTAATGGCATGTTCATCAACTCTCAGTAAAACTGATCCATTACTTTCATGTTCTTGTCTATGGATAACACTGTAGACTGAACCAATGTTGTAAACAATTCCCATCTTTTCTCCTTTGCAATCAATAGACATAAAATGGAGCAAAGGACTTGAGAGATACATTTGGATATAATGCAAAGTAGGATCCCCAAGTAAAGTGACTAACGCTCCTTTGCGAAGCAAAAGTTAATTCTCGAGTGTCTTCCCAATCCATACTCCATTTCCCTAAGAATTTCTAATCATATCAGCCACTCTTAACTCGTGGCTTAAATGCGACAGACTTACTACACACACACACCATTCCCTGCACCGTCACGCCATTTCCTAGCACAACATCTAAAACTGAGATTCTCCACTGTCATAGCCATACAATTCATTGTTATGGACAAGCATGTCCTCTGCAATATTTGCCTCAGACACTTGAAGTTATATACCTTACGACATATTTCAAATACGGTATCGCCTTCCTCGTTTGCACACCATCTCAGGACACAACTATGATGCGCAAACTGCCACGGTTTAATGAAAGAATTTATTCAGACATGATCCTGTAGTAGTGGAAAATAGCCATAAATAAAAAGAACAAAGACATAACCTTTTTGAATGTTCCTGAACAAGAAACAAGGTGTATCCATGCCTTGAATCTTCCTCTTCTTCTTCTTCTTCTTCTTCATGACAAATTTTATTTTTCTCTTATAAACATTCTCTGTTTGGTTTACAGACACTACACCACCACAAAACCAAAAAAAAAACAATATAATGGTTTAAACCTGCAAATTTTTATATTAAAAACTAATCTCTTTAATGATCAGAAGATGAACAAAAGAAACATTAAAGCACAAAAGAAGAAATATAACATAAACAAGCAAAAGTAAAACTTGAGAAGCAAATTTTAGAAAGTTATTTGTTTTTAAATATTTTGCCATGAATCAATAACCTTTGTTTTTAAACCTTCTTCTCTTTCACAAAAACAAAACCCCCAAAAAAAAAACTAAACCCTAAATTCCCAAATCAGAGAACTTTGTTCGATTTCGAATTTTTACCTTGGAAATGAGCTGTGTGGAATTGGGATTTGCGGGTTCTTAAGGTTTTGTTTCCTTCGTTATTGGAGGAAGAAGAAGAAGAAGAAGAAGAATATGAAAATTGAGTAGCTGCCATTGTTGCTCTGTACAAAAGGGAAAAAAAAGAATTAAAATTAAATAAATGATAAATTATAGATCACATAAAAATAACAAAACGGCTGCGTTTCACCAAGCAGAAGAGATTACTAAAAATATAATGATTTTATTTGTTTCTATATTAAACCAAAAAAATTTAAAAAAATTAAAAGATAATAGCGATTAGTGGCTAACGACAACAAAACGAATAATTTTGGACTTCATAAATATATGTTGTATTAAAATTATTGTTTTTAGTATTACTAGGAGTTTGTCCCGCGCTACGCGCGGGTTTTTAGTTATATCTTTTACATTATATCGAGTGATCATTAAAAAGTGATCATTTAACTCTAGTCTCTATCACACATTGTTGAAGATAAAAGAATGTGATGTTGTCAGATACTCTCCACCACCGAGTGATCAATTAGTTACATATTTAGCGCCAAACTTCTTAGGAAGATATATCCATTAGCAAGATCAACATCGACAAAACCATCAAAAGATGGTTTGTTTTGAGATTTGAAGTAAAGATATAAGACTAATGTTAGAAACTCCACATTATAGTGTGTGTGTTTACTACAGTTTGTGAGAGAGTTTTATTCTTCCCTGTTGTGAAGTTTCAGCTTTAGTACTTTTTTTGCTTATGTTCTTCCTAACCGAATCTTTCCGATGTTGTCGTAATTCGATTTTCTGAATATGAAAAGTAAAATTTTAAATAACGGCAATGATCCACTGAAAGTTTTATGTCTAAATAAAAAATCGAAATGTAAAAGTCACTCTAACTACACTTTTAATGCTAGGGTATAAATTTGCCCTAATAGCACAAATTCTTAATACACTCACAAAAGATATATCCATTAAAACTCTTTAAAAACACTGATTAGTTCAGCTTGTAAATAACATACAGAGTTATTTCACACCTTAATTCCACTACTTGTCTCCTCTTATTCTTCTTATACTCCTCTTCTTCTTCTTCTACTTGTCTCCTCTTCTTCTTCTACTTGTCTTCTCTTCTCCTCATCTTCCTCCTCTTCTTCCTCGTCCTCCTCTTGTAGTTGATCTTTGGTGGGATTTGGGTTTCTTCTAGCCAATTCCAGTGCCATGAGCGAGCAACCATCATTAACGTCTAACTGCCCATCTAAACACACAAAAATACAAAAAGCAAATAAAGAGTGTTATGCGCACAATATGGTAACATAGACTATAGTTTCGTTTTCCATTTTATCCACTTGGGTAAAAGATTGGCCTAATACAAATCCAATAAAATAATTATGTCAGTTATATAGCACCAGAATCTACAGAAAGAGTTGTTGTATATTATCCTCATCTCCCATATCCACCAATTTTTTTTTGGGTTTCTTGTCCCGAGGGACAGATTCATAGTTTTCGATAATATGTAATCCATCTCAAACTGAGTAAAAGAAATTATAACTTTAATTATCATATTGGATAGTAAACTATGAAAACATATGCAAAATATGTGGTAAGAAGTCATTTAGCACTTAGCAGTAAAAATAAAAAAATTCACACCAAAACTTTGTAAGTGGCAATACCTGCACTTTTTTAATATTTTTGCAGAGATCATCAATTTGCTCATAAGGTATTTCTTGAAACTCTATCGTCATCTCTGTTAAATAGAAATAAAATGACAACATGTCAACCTGAATCTTATGTAAAGAGGGATAAATTGATTTCCAGAAATTAATTATAATATGATATGTATAAAAGACAATGCATAACACCGTTCACACACATGTGCTAAAGCTAGCCCAACATTGTGAATCTATATAGTCAGAAAATCTAACGAATGTAAGAATCAACGAGAGAGGACGATATGTTATTTACGTGGAGATGATTAGAGGCGTCGCCGTTGAAACCACCGAACATATTTGAAAACACATCATTTTTTTTCTTAACCAAACAGTTACTTGTGGTCTCAATGACTAAGACATTCGCCTCACACCGAAAAACAACAGAAACTCTGAAACATGGATAATCTTTGGACCATAAGAACATATTCTTGAGAGAAAGACATACATGTAAAAGCTTAGATGGATGTTGGTGATGATGATGTTAAACCATGAACATGCGCGTCTATCTTACCGCCGCCTCAACGGTTTCTCTTCGTCGCCAGATTCCGAATAAATTACAGACGATGGATTCACAGATTGAAGGATGTCTTTCGATTTCCTTTTGTGCTTTTATTAGAGGTGAGAAGTGGGGAAGGGCCGATTATAAATGATTGGTGGGATAAATGGTGATTAATAAGAATAATTAAAACATTTTAGTGAAACGTATTAGAATATGGGAGAAGATGAGAGGATGGGTGTCTTATCTTTCACGAGAATGAATGCTGACATGGCATGTATATAGAGTCTCTTACAATCTGACGTGGCATCTAAATTGAGCTCCAAAGGATCATTACCTAACCCACCACTCTCTATCATCAACTTGTCTGCTTGGAACAATAGTTTTGCAGGAGAGATACCTCTCTCAATATGTAACAGAACCGTTCTTGATCTGTCTTACAACAACTTCACCGGCTCAATTCCTCCATGTATAAGCAACTTCACCACTGTGAATCTCCGGAAAAACAAGCTAGAAGGGAAGATACCAGACGAGTTCTATAGCGGCGCATTTACACAGACACTCGACCTTGGTTACAATCTATTAACAGGGAACTTTCCAAGATCTCTCTTGAATTGCTCTCTGTTAAAGTTTCTAAGTGTGGATAACAACAGAATCGATGACACGTTTCCCTTTTGGCTCAAGGCACTGCCGAATTTGAAAGTACTTACTCTCCGTTCAAACAAATTCCACGGCGCTATATCTCCACCTGATGAACAAGGTCCCCTCGCGTTTCCCAAGCTACGGATTCTTGAAATATCGGATAACATGTTTACCGGAAGCTTACCAGCAAACTACTTTGCAAACTGGAGTTCGACGTTGCTTAAGATGAACGATGAAGAGAGGCTTTACATGGGAGATTTTTCGAATGATCGGTTTACGTATGAAGATACTTTGGATTTGCAATACAAAGGTCTATACATGGAGCAAGGAAAGGTGCTAACCTTCTACGCGGCTATTGATTTCTCTGGAAACAAACTCAAAGGAGATATACCCGAATCAATTGGTCTCTTGAAGTCATTGATTGCTCTCAACTTATCAGACAACTTATTCACAGGGCACATACCGATGTCTTTGGCCAATGTGACTGAGCTCGAGTCATTAGACCTTTCAGGGAACAAACTCTCGGGGGAAATACCTCGAGAACTCGGGAGACTATCGTATTTGGCTTACATAGACGTCTCTGATAATCAGCTCACCGGTGAAATACCACAAGGTACACAGATCATAGGTCAGCCTAAATCCTCATTTGAAGGGAATCTAGGGTTATGTGGTCTTCCTCTTGAAGAAAGATGCTTAACCGAAAGCATACCATCGACACAAGAGCCTCGAGAAAATGACGAAGAAGAAGATATACTGAAGTGGAGAGCAGTTGCTATAGGGTATGGTCCTGGATTGTTGTTGGGCATTACAATAGGACATGTTGTTGCTTTGTACAAGCCTTGGTGGTTCATCAAGAACTATGGTCAGAACATGCTTAGAAATATCAGAAGCCATAAGGCTTGATTTGCTTATGATAACAGAGGAGATGAAGCTACTAAACTAAACTAGTTACTTGCATATCAAAGAATGTACTCATGTAACCTTGTAAACATAACAAACTGTGAAGCTACAAACAAACACAAAGTCTTGACTAGGGGTGGGCATAATTCCCGTCCCGTTCCGATCCGTCCCGTTCCGTCCCGTTCCCGTTCCCGAATTCCCGTCCCATATAGGACGAATGTCCCGATATGGGACAAAAGTTTAATTCCCGATTGGGACGGGACGGGACGGGACGGAACGAATACCCGAAGTCCCGAAATAAATTTTAATGATGTGATATATATTGTTTCCTTTTTCTATGTGTACACAAATTATAAATAAAGTATAAACCTAGTTTACTTATCTATTTAATTTATATTACTAAACCTAGTTAATATTAATATAAGTCCAAACTCCATAGCAAAAGTTACGGCCGCTTATTTTGTTCTTCCTCTGATCGTGGTGGTGGTGACAAAAGATTGAGAAGGTAAGGCTTATTTTACTCTCTTATTTTATATTTATTTTATTTGCTTAACCATTTATTTTTGATTTAGGTGATAAAAACGTTAACATTGGAGTGGAAGAAGACCTTTTTGGTGAGTGGAGTCAAATGGCTAAAAACAAAGAAAGTGATGATGCATCAAATGAATTAGAACTTTACTTGTTGGAGAAGATTTGGATTCCAAAAGACAATAATTTGGGCTGCACCTACAATGTTCTAGATTGGTGGAGAGTGAATTGCGTGAAATATCCGGTTTTGGCGTTAATGGCAAAAGATGTTTTGGCGATTCCGGTTTCCACGTTTCATCTGAATCGCATTCGGTACGGGAGGCCGAATTTTAGATGAATACGGGAGTTGTCTATCTACTTCTATGGTGGAAGCGTTGATTTTAACGCAAAATTGGCTACGATCATCACCAAGGTTCGATGTAGGAGTAAGTTTGCAAGAAATAATGGATGAAAATGCATTTATGGATCAAGTGGCAGAAGGTAATGTTTAAATATTACCTATTTTAAAATATATTGTTGTTAATATTATCTTATAATCATCTACTATTTTTTCTTATGAGTTTGTATAGAAATGAGAAAACAATCTCGGAACGAAGAATGATGCAAAGAGACGGTGGTACTTAGTTGTTTCATGTTTGGTTTTTGAAGTTTTTTTATTATTAGACATTTCTTTTTACTTGAGTTTTATTATATGATCGCGATTTTTGTGGTGGATTTTATTTGTTTAGATTTTATGAACTTTGATTATTAATTAAGTGTGACCAAATATATTTTTATATCATTGATACAAAAATTATCGTCGTATTAGAATTGTGATATAAATTATTTTAACATGATAATTGATAAATAATCACGATTGTAAATTTTTAACAAATGAATTATGAATGTCTAAATATTTGGGAATTCCCGATCCGTTCCCGTTCCGTCCCGTTCCATTCCCGTTCCGTCCCGAATATAAAATGGGACAAGAACGGGACGATTTTTTACGTTCCGAAATTCCCGTCCCATTCCCGGACCCGAAAAATCCCGTCCCGAATTCCCGTTTGCCCACCCCTAGTCTTGACTCTTAAAACTCCTCTCAAAAGTCCTAACCGTTAGAATCAATCATCACCGTAGGCCTTGAAACAATACCGTTCACTATAAGGAGCGTTGAAGAAGAGATCGGCCTCTAACCATTTCGGGTATCGAACAAGATCTCCGGCTAAAAACTGCATATACCTTTTGCCAATCTCACGCTAATTTGCACTTGCCCGTCTTCCAAGCTGACCATCTCGACACTCCTAGCTCCTCAAGCCGTCTCTGCGACACTTTACGTTCCACTTTGATGTTGTAAAGCTCCTCCAAGGGTTTCTCTGTCTGCATAGATGTCACCTTAAAGGCTCTATGAACAGAGAGACTATTCGTTTTCTTGCAGTTAGTGATTGAGCCTGCGAACGGTGTGCCCATTATTAGACTTGCCATGGCTACTTCTCTTCTAGCGACACAGTTTTGGATCTGCGGATTAATATAGAGAATAGACATAAGAGACAGTGAGATTTTGCATTAAGACATGTTGAAACATAGTTGATTGTTAAGTCCTTTGACTATAGAAAAGAGACAAAGATGGTAATGTAAATAAGAGTCTTGGTGTACAAAGTGAATTGTTGTTGTAAAGCATGAAGCTTTATCATGTAACTTCTAGCTATAGCTTATGAAATCAAGTGTTACAAGGTGAAATAAACTCAATATCTAACAAATTTGTTTAATACCCATCAGAGAATTGTAAATCTCTACAGTCTATACAAAGTATTGTGAGTGTTTTTGGTCATCATCTACATGAGTTATTATAACAAAACAGAGCTATTTTCAGTCAAGAATTTCAGTGAAATATCTCATAATAATGCCCAAAATGTATGCTTTGAAACTTTAAGAGGAGTTCATGGAGAAAACCATCACATAAATTGAAGAAAATCATCATAAGAACACACACATAAAAAAGACATGAAATTGAAACCCAACAAGACAAAAAAATTGCAACTTTCAGACAAAATACTACTCACTGAGATATGAGTTCTTACCTGTTGATGGTGAAGATAGTCCAATGGAGATGAAACTTTTAGAAAACCCCTAAAACCCAAAGCAGCGAGAGGCTTATCCAATTCCAATAGCAAAGAGAAGAACTACTTAAATTTACAGAAAGGACCCTAGTATTTAAATAATATTATAGTTTTGAGCCAAATAGTTTCGATTTGTACATTTTGGTCCTGTAACGTGTCACATTCTCTATCACATTGAGTAAAGTAGTAATCTCCTTTGTTCCATCCATCATAATAGTTTCAAAAGTTTCTTCCTTTGTTGTTTATAGTAAACCATCTTCTAGATTTTTGTGGTGGGGTCATGGTGGTTTTGCAGATTCAGCAGCTAAATGGGTTCGTTAATTGCTCATCAAGGTCTCGAACAAACACCACAAGAGGGAGGAGAGGCTTGGGAACAGTGTGCGTTCAGACACAAGTTGCTCCCTCTCGAACACAGGTCAAGCTTTCTCTTTGCAAAGTTTGAATTTTTCGTGGAACAATGCTTGAATGTGTCCTGTAACTGCTACTAAAAGTCGCTTGCTTGATAATGACTTGGCTTAGTTCTATGTTCGTTTGCTTCTAAGTTTCTGTTAGTTTCTTAAGAAAGTGGTCTTTCTGCACAATCTCTCTCCAAAAAGCTGCAAACTTTATCACTTCTATGTTCGTTTGCTTCTAAGTTTCTGTTAGTTTCCTAAGAAAGTGGTATTTCTGCACAATCTCTCTCCAAAAAGCTGCAAACTTTATCACTTCTATGTTCGTTTGCTTCTAAGTTTCTGTTAGTTTCCTAAGAAAGTGGTATTTCTGCACAATCACTCTCCAAAAAGCTGCAAACTTTATCAGAAATAGAGATGAATTTGCAGTCCACATTGTGGTGGATTCGTTAATTGCATAGTTTATTGATATAAGTTTTGGTCCTGTAATTGATTTTCATTGCACATGAAAAAGAACTTTGATTGCTTTTTAAATTTCTACTTCTTTGTAGTATTTGAATCTGGAGATGTTTTTTTAGCTGAGTGTGAGTTTGTTTGTTTTTTTCCGATATGCAGAAGATAATGGAGAATATTTCAGTTGGTGGAGAAGCTGGAGGTGCTGGTGGTGCATACTCTTACAATGCCTTGAAGAGACTTGACAACATTTGGTCTAACATATGTACACAACCAACAGGTATATATATATATATATAACAAACGTTTGTTACCGTTCACATAGTAAAGAAGTAATCTTTTGTTGATGAGAGTTTAGTCTTTTGCAGGACCGCAAGAAACACAACAGATTGTTTCTCGGGTTTCTGGCTTTTCTCAAGACTATGGTATGGGGGATAAACTCGTTGGAACCTTTGACGTAGCGGTTTGTGGGGGTACTTTGGGGGTTTTCCTTGCTACTGCTTTATGTGCCAAGGGTTTAAGAGTCGTTGTGGTGGAGAGAAATGCAATCAAAGGGGTAAAATATTTCTATTGTCGTCCTTGAGATGTTGTTGGAGGAACTATTTGTAATTCTTTTTTTGTTTGGTTTTGTGGTGATTTAGAGAGATCAAGAATGGAATATATCAAGGAAAGAAATGAAAGAGCTGATCGAAGTCGGAGTTTTGACAGAAGACGAGGTCGAAGAAGTAATTGCTGCCAATTTCAATCCGGTAAAGCTTCTCGTCAATAAGCAATACCTTGATGCTATATTAATATCAATGATGCTTATTGTTAGGTTGATGAAAATGCAGAACAGATGCGGATTCGAGAATCTTGGTGATATGGGTTAAAGATATTCTCAACCTCGGTGTTTCGTGAGTCTTGTCTCCTCTTTGTTCTCTAATACAAAGGAAAAGATATCAAATCCAAATGTTTCTGCTAACTTTTAAAAGTGATGAATTGGTTCCTCCTTTGTGTATCTTGAACCAGGCCAGCTAAACTTGTGGAAACTGTGAAACAACGTTTTATTTCTCTTGGTGGAGTCATTTTAGAAGACTCCAGCCTCTCAAGCATCCTCATATACGATGATTTAGCTGTGAGTTTTCCCTAGAAACATCCTAATTACAAAGAGAATTCAACATATTGATATAGACTGTTAGAAATTTTTGATGATAGGTTATGCAGCTTTCTAAAGGTGACATATTATCTTCTCGCCTTGTCATTGATGCAATGGGAAATTTTTCTCCTATCCTGAAGCAGGTCATTATCTTGGCCTAGTAGCATATCTAGTTTTACTTCTATTTCACGAGTTAAATTCGATAAAATTTTAAGTTTTCTGATTCACTTTTCTTTAGCAAGTTGTGTTGTTTTTAGTGACACTTTTCTCTTCTGCAAATCTTTGATGATACCATTCCATTTATGTATTCTGTTACAAAAGATTAAAGGTGGTAGAAAGCCAGATGGAATGTGCCTTGTTGTTGGGTCTTGTGCTCATGGGTTTAAAGAGAACTCATCAAGCGATGTTATTTATAGTAGTTCCTCTGTGACCAAAGTCGCAGATTCCAATGTTCAACTCTTTTGGGAGGTAAAACTCTTGTATGTCTTTTTTACACAATTCACATACCAGTCAAGAATCTGATTTTGAAATGAGACTGCTTGTTGTTGCTTGAAGGCCTTCCCAGCTGGTTCTGATTAGAGATGTTAAAATGGGCCTAAAACCCGCGGGCCTAAATGGGCCAATTATATAAATTAAGACCCGTTACCCGTCCAAATATACTGAAAATAAACAAATGTTAAATGGGTTTACCCGTTTAAGACCCGCGGGTTTGAAGGGCTTATCCGTAATTAAACGGGTTACCCGTTTATTTTTTCAGAAGATTATGTTATATAAAGAAAGCGATATAAAAAATAAAAGGGTATTAGAGAGAAAAGTAGAAAAGCGACTAAAAGGGTTTTCTTAAATCTGAACAAAGCACGAATCTTCCATTACAGAGAAATATCAATCTCAATAATCAGCTTCGTTTTCTTCGTCGCTATTTCTCATTGTAGGTTAATTTTCTTCATCTTCTTTGTCGCTATTTCGTCTTCTTTTTATTTTATTTTATTAGTTTTAATTTCTTAAAAAATCTCTGTGTTGTTTGTTTGGTATATATATAGAGGAATTCACAAAAATAAAAGAGGAATTCTTCGTGGGAAGAGACAAAAGAGTCTCTTTTCTCTATCTTCTTCTTCGTGATATCAGATTCATGTTAAGTTGAATCTTGTAATATATTTATTTTTTTTAATTTTGTTGTAACGTACTGTGTCTTTACATAACCTATGAATCGTAGCTTCCCTTGTTTCTTGTTTCTGCGTTATTTTATGATTAGTTTTTATGATTAGTTTTGTGAGTTTGGTGATGTAGTGAAATTTATGCGATAGGCTTTTTTGTTCTTTACTTTTTACAGGATCTCTTTGAACTAGAAAAAAGTATCAAAGTTGGTGGAGGCAAAACAAAGACACACTTGGACATATATTTGAATGAGCCTAGGCAGAGAGAGCTTCTTTTCCGGATTTGGATGTTTTGAACTATTGGAAGGAAAACCAACATAGACTTGGAGATCTAGCTTCATTGGCACGTGATGTGCTAAGCATCCCAATCACCACGGTTGCATCAGAATCGGCTTTCAGCATTGGAGCTCGGGTATTAACTCCTTACAGAAACCGTTTACTTCCAAAAAACGTGCAAGCTTTACTTTGCACTCGCAATTGGCTACGTGGTTTTGCAGAATACGAAGGTAATGTTTAAAAACTTGCAAGCTTTACTATTTCATAATCAAGTGTCTTCTAATTAATTCATATTTTAAATTATAGGTAAAATAGAAGATATCGATGATATGTGCAATGAAGATGTTTGAAAACCATCAAGTATTTGAGAAGTAGCTGGTTAAAGATCACGAGAGTGAAACATGTCATGAACTCATAATATTTATGTGTTGAAATGAAACTTACGTTTGTTGGATTTTGGGTTTTTTGTTTTTTTAATTTTCTTTTATAATTTTGAAACAATATATTATAATTATTTTTGGTTTTTGCAAATTTACATTTTTAGAAGTAGATAGTTAAATATATATTATAAAATTATTGCATAAATATTTGCAAAGAAACAATTAGTTTTCACTAAAACTTAAATTTATAAATGGGATAAAGGGTTAAATGGGCTAAGGGGTTTAAATGGGTTACGTGAGTCGAATATGTAAACGGTTTTAATGGGCCTAATTCTTAAAGGGTCTAAACGGATTACATTGTAAATGGGCAGGGTCTTAACGGGCAGGGTCTAAACGGGCAGGGTCAACCCTTATTAACATGCCTAGTTCTGATCCATTAGACCGGACCACTTACATGTTCACTTACACCGAACCCCAATCAACATCTCCGAGTTTAGAAGATTTGCTTGAAGAATACTGGAAACTGATGCCAAAGTACCAAGTGAGTTTTCATCTTATGTCACATCTTTCATAATATTTCTTTCTTTTCCTGATGTCTTTTGGCGTAGGGAGTCTCTCTCGATGAATTGGAAGTATTGAGAGTCGTATACGGAATCTTTCCTACATATCGGAACAGGTACTAGCTTGACTTAGAAAGCCACCGATGTCTGAGTATCTTTGGAAGTTGAAACTCTATTTTTGTTTATCAGTTTTTCATACAATAATACTGTTGCATTATGACATATATCTAACCCTTTTGGATTGGACTTATCACTAGTCCATTACAAGCGGCATTTGATCGTATTCTACAGGTGGGTTTTGTTCATTTATACTTACTCTACCAAGAAGAGCACGCGGCTTGACAGTTCGAGTAAACTAATTGATCAAATTTGTTTAGAAACTTTTAACTTCCAATGCAGTTTGGTGATGCTAGCGGAATACAGTCACCTGTTTCATTCGGCGGGTTCGGAAGTTTAACCAGACACCTTGGGAGATTGTCCAACGGTATATACATTCACTCTTCGACAGGACACTTGTTGTCTCCATGTGTCAATGAACATTAAATGTTACTGTAGTCTTCAGACTTTTGAATATCCTTGTTCTCCAATGTAATACAAAGGAATCTTTGAGGCAATAGATGGAGATTTACTTGACTCAGACAGCTTATCGAAGCTAAATCCTTACATGGTAAAGCTCTGTGTCTCTAAACAATACAATTCACTCTTCTATGTTATCAACTTCACTGAAGCCGTTTTGTGTTTTTTGAGTAACAGCCCAACTTAAGTGCATCATGGCTGTTTCAAAGAGCAATGTCTGCGAAGCAACAACCCGTTGTTTCCCCTGCCTTCATCAATGAGCTTCTCCATGTAAACTTCAGTTGCATGCAGGTATCTCACACCTTAACCTTATGCGAAAAACCGAAAGAAAGACTAGGCAATGGTTTCATTTATATTGTCTTATGTATGGCTTCTCTTACTTGGCTCCTCTTGAAGATTCTCTTGCTAGATTTGGTTCACATTGTTTCTTACAAAGTCAATACTTTGGAGAATTCGAATGAAAATTTAAAAAACCCATGAAATATGAACCAAAAAGCCCATAACATTGACAAAATTTTTTTTTTCCAAAAATGTCTCACATTGATAGAGAAAATTACAAGTTAGTTGAAAACACTACATATAAATAAGTCATTTGTATTATGCAGAGATAAATGAATTTAGTAAAATCAATGATTTGCTCTATTATCACAATTGACATTAACCCACAACAATTTAAATTTCAATTGGCATTGTAACAATTTGAGAGATTAATCGGTTGAAAACGGATTAAAAGGGATTAATCGGTTGAAAACAGGTTAAAAAAATTCATATTTGTTTTAAATAGTTATATGCAAAAATTAAAAAAAAATTATATACATTTTGTAAAATATACTTTAACTAGTATTCTTACCCGTGCTACGCACGTGAATAACTTTATCTTAATAGAGTTAACTATAAAAATACGTTTTTGACTACTTTGACTTGTTTAGTTGATTATGTAAAATTCAAAATCAGTTTCTCTAAATCCGTTTCTGAAAATCAAAGAAAAATTGATATTTTGTGGTTGGACCATTTCAAAAGTTCATTAAAAACCAATTGCAAATAAATATCAATCGTGTGTTACGTAAATAAAAATTACAAACAAAACATTAGCTAAAGAAGTTACCAATTTTACAATGGGAGAATTATAAAACTACACCATTTGAATTACATTTCACAAAACTACACCATTTCAAAATTACTTCACAAAACTACACCTAAACACTCAAAATTAAATCTAAATAAACCATACCCACACAATCCTACCCCTTAATACTATACATAAACACTAATTAGCGAACCCAAATGAAAATATTTTAATTTTGGTAATTTTTTAAAGGGTAAATCAAGCTTTTAAAATTTTGAAAGGGTGTAAATTTGTGAAAATATTGAATTAGGTGTAGTTTTGTGAAGAAAAGGTTGCAAGGGTGTAGTTTTGTGAAGGAAGGGTTGCAAGGGTGTAGTTTTGTGAATTTCTCTTTTACAATTTGTCTTTGCCAAATTCCTTGTTAATAAGCACTCATCATATATTTTACGCTCGCCTATTTTTGTTATAGGTTTCAAAAGTTCTTTGCAAAAATAAGGTCATATATTTACAATGTGCGTAATAATCATGTGTTTGTTGTAAACTTGTGAAATTTTTATCAAGAAAAAAAAAACATGGGAAATAATGGCAATTTAAAAGAAATAGGTTTTTGACAAAAAAAAAAAAAAGAAATAGGTAAACAAAAGAAGCGAAGAATCTTACCTAGCATTTTTTTTTTTTTTTTTAAATCTTACCTTCCCGCAACCATGTTTTCCTTCTTTTAGTATTGATGAATCTTGTTTTGTTTTCTATGATCTTCACATTTTTATAACTGAATAATTT
Source organism: Cochlearia excelsa (assembly GCA_963556525.1). Lineage (NCBI taxonomy): Eukaryota > Viridiplantae > Streptophyta > Magnoliopsida > Brassicales > Brassicaceae > Cochlearia > Cochlearia excelsa. The sequence goes on along the minus strand of OY748329.1, from coordinate 30,840,122 downwards.
TTTTACTTTTTTTGGTTTACTAAACTTTCAGTTTTGATCAAGCGAGACTGAAATATATATTAAAAGAATTCAACGGTTAAGTAATCTTTTTTGGATTTTATGTTGAAACATCGCAAATAGTGGAAGAAGATGAAACGTGAATAGTGGGTTAATAACAGATCACCTATTTTCTTGGATTGTATTATTTTTTTGTTTTACTAAATTAATTTGGCTTCATTTATTTTGTATATTTGATTTGTTAATTTGTTTTGTTTATTTATTTATTTAAATTATGAGGCACAAGCCACATGGTACAATATTATTGGTCATGTGACTTGTGCTTTATAATATAAGGGATAAATTTATAAAAAATCAAATCATGGGCCGAGATATTGGGCCTTAAGCCCAACACATACACGTCAGAATCTCAAAACAGTGTCACTGAAAATTCAAAAGAGGAAAGCAGAGGCAAAAAATCAAAAATCCCTAACTCTCAAAATTATTTTGAATTCTCCGATCCACAAAAAAACCTCCACGTACGGCTTTTTCGTCGTCGTTAAGGGTTTTGTGTGTTTCTTCGATGGAGGAATCGTTAACTCCAAACCCTAAGCAACGGCCAGCTTCTACGACGACGGCGACGGCTCGGATGCAGGCTCCGACGAGTCCGTTTTTCTTGGGATCTAACGACGACAGGCTTGAACGGGAACAAGCTCGTGCTGCTAGAGCCGCCGCTATCCGTCGTAAATCCGTGGTTTTCGCTCCGCCGCCGTTTCCGCCGGAGAAAGATTCAGATCCGTGTTTCGATAAACAGCAGATTCTCGAGCTGTTTCAGAACTGTATCAAATTGTCCAGTGAAAATGTAAGTAATTGAGGAAAATTCGAATGTAAACACTTGTAATTAGTCGTGATGTTAATGCAATTTCTAAAGTTTTTCTGGGTATTTAATTTTTGTTTACTTGTGAAGGTTTTTTTTGGTAATTATGTTTATGTGTGTTTTGTGTTTAAATCAGAAAATTAATCAGAAGAATACTTGGGAGCTGAATTTGATAGATCATCTTTGTGAGATAGTTAAAGTTGAAGAAGAGAACAATGAAGAAACAAATTTTCAAAAGGTAAGCTTTTGATTTCGTTCTTCTCTTTTTTGGCCTTTTTAGAATGCTTCCGAGACTTTAAAGCATACCCGCGAACGAAAACGAAAACCACGAGTTTGCGAAATCATGTTTCAAGAAATGTTTGTGTTTGTACGATGCAGGCAAGTTGCACTCTTGAAGCTGGAGTTAAGATTTACTCAATGAGGGTAGACTCGGTTCATTCAGAAGCATATAAAGTCTTGGGTGGAATTACTCGAGCTGGTCATGACGATAGTGGACTAAGTGGAGGTTAGATTGATATTACAACACTATAAACTATCTTATGTTTAGCACTTGGTAAGATATGCAAGTGTAAGCTTTTAACAGAAAATATATAGCTTTGTCAATTTGTGGAGATGTTTCTTCTCCTATTTTGGTTTACATGGTTTGCCTAACCAGTGTTGGGATTCATTAGCTATGCAGATGAATATGTTTCTTAATGTCTGACTTTATATGCGAGTTTAAAAAGAGAATTATGGGCTACGCAATCGCAATGCATTCATTTCTAAATTTTTTTAGTTCTAATCTTTAAAGAAATAACTATCTCATTAATTTACTTTGATCTTATGTTTTTACTTTTATCTTGTGTTCTTTTCTGTTATTTTTTCATGTATCTAGATAACGAGGATGCTGCTGGTTCTGTAGAAAATGCAACTAATCAAAAGAAACCGGCAGAGAAAAAGGTAGTTCATATAGAAATCCCAATTCTCTATACAGTAGATGACACTACTCACTGATTGAGTTTTCAACTCGCAGATTTCACCTTTATCAACACTCGAACCGTCCTTTGATTCCCTTAACGTCAAGAAGTTTGACGGTAATTTCTTAACATAACTCAATCATTTCTTCGTTTGTGAAAAAAATCTGCACTATAATGTTTGGCATTTTTTTACAGTGGCATTTGCTGTGGATCCCCTTTATCATCAGACTTCAGCGCAGTTTGATGAAGGTGGAGCAAAAGGTTTGCTGCTAAACAATTTAGGAGTATATGGAGGGTGTCAAGTTCTTTTTGATTCACAAGAAATCCCTGGAAAGCTTGTTTCCTCTGCAAATCAGCATGATCAATCAGAAACAATTGATCTATCCTTTGCTAAAGGTCTGTATTTATTTGCTTATATGCCTTGCTGTACCATTGTACATGTTCTGTTGCACTAATTAGTTTATGTTGTCGTGGTTAAAATTTGCAGAATGTATGGAGCAAATGGTGCTAGACATGCGTCAGAAGGATGAAATTGTACCATCTCTTCGAGCTATAATCAATCAATTTGATGAGGAGAATCAAAGACCTTGTGATACATTTTCTTGTAGTCAGAAGACAAATGATTCATTTGATGTATCACATGGTAATGAAGCTAGTTATGCTAATGATGATGAAGGATATGATAACTTTGGAACCTCTTTTGATGATGAGGGTCAATCTGGTGCGTTTGAGGAAAACTTTGGCCTTAATGATACAGAACCAGTATTTTCAAATTTCCAAGAGGTTCTTACCATCACTCTTGTAATGTTCACTTGATTTTTTCTTGGTACTGCGAAAACAAGATTATGACGTATTCACTTGCAGGAAGTTGAACCAGCGTCACTTCAAGACATGGATTTAGATGAGAAATTTGAGAATGTTGATGACTATCTCTTTTTGTCATTGGGAATCTCATCTAAGCAAAATTCTTGGGCAGGTCCTGATCACTGGAAATACCGAAAAACAAAAGGTATGCACTTCTATCCCAGTTTCAAGAAATGACACGAAAGTTATCTTGTTTCTCTATGGGTTTACATTCTCTGGACTCTTTTTGCAGTTCCTGATGATCATCATCCTGCTTCAGAAAAAGGGTCTTCTCCACCTGCAACGAAAACTCGGAAAAAGAAGCAAGCAGAGCCTGAACTAGATTTTACAAAATCTTTGGATGAAGAAAGGCCTGATGTTTTCGCCCCTCCAAAAAACCCAAAGTCTTTACTTCTCCCAGCAAGTAGAGCTCCTTGTCAAACAAAGCTTCCAGAGGATTGCCATTATCAACCTGAGAATCTAGTAAAGCTGTTTCTACTACCAAATGTTATGGTATTGCCTTCAAAACACTGCCTCATTCACTTTATTCTAGTTTTTCCATTATGTGTTATCTCTTCTGAAGTAATTATTCTGAATGGTTACAGTGCATCGGGAGAAGAAGAAGAAGAAGAAAATGCTCAGGTAACTGTTCCATTCATTAATATAATCATCTCTGGTGGTTTATGAGGCACATACCAGCATATTTGTTGTCTTTACCGATATTAAACTGCCTTAACAAAGAAAATGATTTCAAAAATTGTGTAAACTATGTTGAGATTCTGAAAAAAACTAGGCTCTACTTATTTTGTTTTGTGCATAATGCAGGTGAAACAAAGCAGCGGTATGGTGATTATGATGAACATGGGGGATCTTGGGAAAATGATAATGTCTATGATGATGGCCCATTCGATAATGTCAATGATGATGGCCCTTTCGATAATGGCAATGATCAAAGTGATGTAGAAGATATCAACTCTTTAATTTCTCAGCCACGCCAGGTATGTTTCTTGGAGGCTATAGCTATGGTCAGCAGCGAAACATTGTCATAACATCCTTGTGCAATTCATGCTTTTTAGGTCAACAAAATAGAGGTCCAATACGATAAAGCTTCAAAACAAGTAGATGTGCAAGTTCTTAAAGAAACTCTTTGGGATTGTCTTCAGGAATCTCCTCAACCACCAATGCAGGTTACCAAATATTAACATGTTTTGTCTTCTTTTGTCGTCTTTTCTGCACATTACTATGACGAAACTGACAGAATCTGATTGTGGCAGGACAAGGAACAGCGACGAGAACCACTTGAAAGTAGATCGTTCAAGGAGATATTGGCTAGCTTCCCCGATGATTGCCAAGCGGCTGGGGAAACACAAGACATCTCACCGCATCTATGTTTCATCTGTTTGCTGCATCTGGCGAACGAGCACAATCTTTGCCTCGTTGGCTCTCGAGACTTGGATGATCTAACCATACACCTTACCTGAAAACAAGAGTGGTAAAGAAGAAAAGCCAGATTCCTTGCTACACTGACATATGTTTATGTTTATCATTTCAATGCATTGATCCTATTGTTGTTTAAATCAATGGAACATTGTACCAAAACAAGTTGTTTGTTAAATTATATCTTTATGAGCTGAGAATATATTTATGTTCTATTTCTCTCCCCAAACACTTAAATGGAAAACTATTACCATTTCAAATATTTGGTGCTTTAAATGTGATAAATTATATTATGTTTGATTAAACATTTCAAAGAGAATAAAAAAAGAATTTACCAAAGATCATTACTAAAGTGTAGTGTCGGCTAACGATTTCAAGCCCTAAAAGTTTTGTTCATATTTGCCCAAAATATCTTTTAATTTGTAGTATCTTTTGATGCCGACAAATGCTACAAAACTTAATATCAAATCAACCGACAAAATCGTGAAACATGAAATTAATATTTTTACTAAAACCCCATAAAACGTGCATGACCTAAAGGAACCCGACGGTCAACAACAAAAAATAGAAATAAAAATAAAAAGTAAAAACACCAAAACAAAACCAACTGGCAACAAAAAGAATTAGAAAAAATTATGTTAAAAAATTTGACTACTAGACTAATGTTTTTGACACGAAGAGAGTACTATTGTGCTAATATTGATTTTTTCTAATCATTGGAGATGATTGTATTCGCTTTTCATTCGCTACATGTTTTATTCTTCCGATATATATATAAATTTAAATTTTGTCTTGATAAATTATTGGCAAGATTTGAGTACCGCTAGATTTTTTGATCGGCGTTCGAGTTTAAATTTATAGGTATATACGTATTATATAAAAAATACAAAATTATTTTAATTTTAGTCAATTGGAAAATGATCCTTATTTTTGTATATTAAAAAAAGTTTGATATTTTATCACAATTACTATTCAATTAATTTGTATAATTAACTTTTTTTTGTTTCGTGACAAAAAAAAAAAAAAAAAAAAAAAAAAAAAAAAAAAAAAAAAAAATTAACTTTTTTTTGTTTTATATAAGTTTTTCATAACAATTTGACGGATATTGATATATTCCGTATATATATTACTTGTTGAAAAATAATATTATGCTTTAAACTTAAGATTAAATGTTATAGACATTTAATTTTCAATAATTAAATATTTAATGTTATGGGCTTTTAAATTTCATATTTTGGGATTTTTAAATTTTCATTCAAATTTCTGACACTAGAAAAAACGATGCCTAGTGTGTAATATGTAAGCAGAAACGTTAATCAAAAAATAATTTTCAAAATCAATGTTTCAAATGGACCGTATGAATTTGATTCCCAATTTTATAGTCCGAAAAGCAAATCAATTTGTATTTTTCTATAAAGAAAGACAGAAGTTTTTTTTTGCTCGAATACCATTAAAATGCTTTTTGGATTAAAATACCACAAACAAAAAAACTAATTTTAACACTTTAAAATTTATTTATTTTATTGAATTCGCTATATATTGTTTAAGATATAGTATTGAAGGGGTAGAGTTTAGTTTTCATGGTTTCAGGTTAATTTTGAAAGTTTTAAGTTAATTTTTGGTTTATGGTATTTTTTGCAAAAAAAATTCTAATGGTATTTAAAAAAAAACTTATGAAGCTATTTTGTACAAAAAAAAACTTTTTCATGGTATTTTTATAAATTGTCCTAAATAAAATAGATTGTTGAATTTTCTGTTCATGTTTCTGTTCATAAAAAGTCATATAATATGTACGATTTTCCTTTTATTCTCTAAAATAATTTTCGTGTAATAATTTTGGTTTCCTTTTCCACTTTTGTGGTAAAACTTTATAGTGAGATGTATACTAATATAAAATTATAAATAAAGTAGGTTGTTGCTTCAAGTAGGCGTTCTTGCCCAATTACATTCCTCCTTGTTTTACGCGCGGGTTAAGATTTTAATATCTTTCTAAATTGTGTGAAATATTTTTTTAGTTTGATATCTAGTATTTAATGAAAAATCATGTTTTTATTAATTGTTTTGAGTCTTTTGACATTTTCTGGAAAAATTATGATTTGGCATTTGGCATTTTCCTCAACTTAATTGTGAATCAAATGTTGATAACAATGCGTTTATATGATTTTTTATTAATAATTGGTAATACATTTTTTAACATATGTAACTGGTTGAGTAATATATGTTGTTGTTTTTTTGTCATCATCTCTCTTTCTTATATATTTTGATATTCGAAAGTAGGGGTAGGCAAAAAAACCGAACCCGAAGAACCGAACCGAACCCGATCCGAAAAAGAGGATCCGAACCCGAACTGAAACCGACCAAATACCCGAACGATTTTTAAATTTCAAAACTCGAAAACCCGACCCCGAATGGGTACCCGAACTACCCGAAAATTTAAATAAATGTATATAAATATTAGTAATTTTATATTTGTTACTAAATTTATTTCCAAAATTAAAACATTTTCTAATACTTCGAGTAGTTTTGTATAATTTAAGTAATTTTGAATAGTTTTAATTGTTTATTATTCGGATCATCCTAATTAGCTACATACTTTCGAATATTTTATAATATTTTAATTTATACTTTTGGAGTTTTTTTTTTAATAATTTCGGGTATCCGAACCCGAACCGAACCGAAAGGAACCGAACCCGAAAAGAACCGAACCGAACCCGAAAAAATTATTGAAATATCCGAACGGGTCCTATAATTCTCCACCCAAAAACCCGAAACCCGAATAGACCCGACATGAACCCGAACGGGTACCCGAACGCCCACCCCTTTTCGAAAGATAAAACTTTATCCTTTATATAACGATGATGGTTCTTGTCAATCTTAAATGGTCTAATGTTATGATCATTTTATTAGAACATCATTTCATTTCTTTAATATCTCTAACCCTCTGACTTGTTTAGTCTCAACAACTATTTTATGCAATTCATCTAAGTATTTTTGTAGCTTTGCAACATCCCTTTCTCTTAGCCATGCCATTTTGTTGAATGTTACTTAATCTGCCTACACCATGCATATGTCAAATTAAGCTCTTATTCCCTTTATGTTTTCCCAATTTATTAAAGAATCAAAACAACTCATTTTTAACATATAAGGAAAACACTGTAATTCACCTACAACTAAAACTATGTCATGACTATCTCTTATTTTTTTTTATGAAGTTCTTATTCCCCTTGCTTTGCTCTTATATTGTAATTTAGGATCAATGGCAACAATTTAACCGGACATATATATTAGTTGCAAATATTATTCGAACGACAATTTAAAGTGGATTTTGAGAGTATAAAATTCATATTACACCCACATTCTTCGTTTTCTCTTTCACGTTAAGTAGTGCCTTATGCATAAAACCTAGAAACTTTTTTGTAAGATGTTTTAGATTCATAAGGTTGTCATGTCTAAATTAACTGTCTATTTAGCTTATGTTCCCCTTATATATTCTAAAAAAAGCCATGTGATGTAATTAATATTCTTTTGCAATGAATGTTTTAACACCCAAACACACCATATTAAGTGTCTCGCCTCAAACAACCCTTCTCGGCTTTTGTGCAAGTTGGATCACTTCTTTAGAACCATATTTTTCTCACATCTAGTATTATCAGTGGAAAAATTGTGGTAAAATTCTTATCCAAAATTATAACTTTTTCCGATATTTCGAGTTGTTTTGTATAATTTTAATTATCTTTTATTCGTATTATCCTAATAAATTATGTATTTATGAATATTTTAAAATAATTAATTTTTATAATTTTGGAGATTTTAAAATAATTACAGTTACCCGAACCCGAACCGAACCCGAAAAGAACCGACCCGAACCCGAACCGAACCCAAAAAATTAGAGAAATACCCGAACGGGTCCTATAATCCTTTACCCGAAAACCCGAAACCCGAATAGACCCGACCCGATCCCAAACGCCCACCCCTAATCACAATTTTGGAAGTTACTAAAATATAAATTGTACCAAATTTGGAGATTTGGATACATGCTCTGTTATCAAACGTTTTGAGATCCAAAACTAAATTGATTACGTGAATCTTTAAATTCGAGTGCTGAATCTCGGATACCGATAGTTTTACAATTCAAAAGACATCTAATGCAGAGATATCCAAATCTGGGATGATATCCAAATATCTTTATTATTTTTTTTATTATTTATTAGTTATTATCTTTTATTATTCTAGATTGTTTTTAGGGTTTTTAAATTAATATAAATAAGGCGTTTAGGTCTAAGTTTGTATTCAGATTTTGATGAATTAATAAAATAGACCTTTTGGCTTTTGAGAGAAGAGTATTATCGTTCCTTGTTTTCGGTAGATCTATTGAGATATTTCAACGAGCTCAAGAAGATTTGGTTTATTCGGGATTCTCAGAATCCACAGATCTCTAATTCTATCATTTTACGCTTCGCGCTGCATCAACATCACATATTAGCTAATAATGATTAAAATCGTATTTTAGTGACTTGAACAGTCGTCTTTTAACCATTTCTTGAATTATTCAACACATAAAGTTATTATTGTGAATTATTTGAATACTATTTCTTCGTTTAAATAAAACCGATCGCATCCAAGAAAATCAAGTAAATTATAGCCGTTGGATCAAGTATTACTATAAATAAACTAACAAATCATTAGATAAGCAACATCACCAAAAAGTGTCTACCTTGAAATCGAAAAGATGTTTTACTATATCATTCTCTCTTTAGCTCTCATTCTCATTGTTTACAAATTCATATTCTCCTCCAAAACGCAGCGTTTCAATCTCCCTCCTTCACCACCTAACTCTCTTCCCATAATAGGCCATCACCGTCTCATAAAACCACCGGTCCACCGTCTTTTCCACCGTTTCGCCAAAACACTCGGCCCCATATTCTACCTCCGCCTCGGCACACGCCCTGCCGTGGTCATCTCCTCCTCGGCACTAGCTAAAGAATGCTTCACCGGTCAAAACGACGTCGTTGTATCCAACCGTCCACGTTTCTTAACGTCCAAATACATAGCATACAACTACACAACCATAGCGACCACGGCTTACGGTGACCATTGGCGTAACCTAAGAAAAATATGCTCTCTAGAGATCGTGTCTTCGAAACGTCTAGCTAACTTTTTACACATACGCAAAGAAGAGATACAACGCATGCTCACGAGGCTCTCACGTGACTCCCTCGTGTCCCGCGAGGTCGAGCTAGAATCGATGTTTTACGACCTAACGTTTAATAACATTGTTAGGATGGTGACGGGGAAGGTATATTTCGGAGAAGACTTAAGGGACAAAGCAGAAGCAGATTCTTTTAAGAAACTTATAAGTTATATAACGAGTACTAGTGGCGCGAGACATCCTGGTGAGTATTTACCTTTTATGAAGATATTTGGTAGGAGTTTTGAGAAGAAAGTGAAAGCTGTTGGAGAAGCAATGGATAAGATCTTGCAAAGTTTGCTTGATGAGTGTAAAGGAGACAAAGATGGTAACACTATGGTTAATCACTTGCTCTCTTTGCAACAACAAGATCCACAATATTATAGTGACATCATCATCAAAGGCCTAATGCTGGTAATTAACAAATAATTAAACAATAAATTATTGTACAAACATAAAAGTATAATAATATATGATAAAATAATATGATTTGGCTATTATGTAGTTGGTTTTGGTTGTGAATTATTGCAAAGTTACAAAAAATATTATTATATAAGCACATAGTAAGCGGTAACATATAATTGTCTGAGTCAACAAAACAAAATAATTGTTTGAGGACGAATAGTTATAACATATTTATATAATATTTTTTTAATAATTATTTATTTTTTATAAACTTTTTTTTATTATTAATTATTATGATTGCAAAACAGGGTATTATGTTTGCTGCATCAGAGACATCAGCCGTGACAATAGAGTGGGCAATGTCGAGTTTATTAAACCATCCAGAATTATTAAAAACCCTAAAACAAGAAATCGATGACAAAATCGGACAAGACCGTTTAATGGAAGAATCCGACATTCAAAACCTACCTTACCTTCAAAACGTAGTGTCCGAAACACTAAGGCTATACCCGGCTGCACCACTTCTTGTGCCAAGACTAACCGTAGAAGACATCAAGATAGGTGGATACGACGTGCCACGTGAGACAATGGTCATGGTCAACGCATGGTCTATTCATAGAGACCCTGAGCTTTGGACCGAACCAGAACGGTTTAACCCTGATAGGTTGGTTGTGGTGGTGGAGAAGGGGACAAAGATGATGTTCGTGCTCTAATAACATTTGGAAGTGGACGTAGAATGTGTCCTGGTGCTGGTCTGGCTAACAAGATTGTGACATTGGCTTTAGGATCTTTGGTTCAATGTTTTGATTGGGAAAGAGTCAATGAAGAGAAGATTGATATGACCGAAGGTCCAGAGATGGCTATGCGTAAGGTTGTGCCTTTACGTGCCATATGTAACATTCGACCCGTTATGAATAAGATTCTTATAAGTGAATCAAAGGTTTAGTATTTTTAAAAATATATATTTTTGTATGTTTAGCTAGTGAATAATTTGTTAAAGTATATATATGTGTGTAACGCGAATAAATTCAAAGTTACTATGTGGTATTTGGACATTTTCTAAAAATTATTGCAAAATAGGCCACTTTAGACCATCATTATAGGTGGGTTTAAGGGAAATTTTAAGGTGGGCTCCACATTAATAAGGAAAAACCGTTTCTTCCCTTGTTTATATAAAGAGGCGCCTCCTGTTTTTTTCGCGGATCCACTGATACGTGGCGGTCCGCGATTGGTCGCTTTATTTATTTTTTTTAAAAATCAGGAAAATAATAAAAAAAAAATTAAAAACCAAAATAAGTTTTTTTTTTCACTGTGTTATCTTTCCTACATGTTAACAAATACAGTTGTATCCGGTAACCATGGCGGGAGATGAACTAAAACCAAAATAAGTAAATCAAAGGTTTAGTATTTTTGAAAATATATTTTTGTATGTTTAGCTAGTGAATAATTTGTTAAACTATATGTGTGTAACGCGAATAAAATCAAAGGTTACTATGCGCTATTTGGAAAATTTTCTGAAAATTATTGCAAAATAGAGCACTTTAGATTTCTTATTTTGTGTGAGAACCACTTGGTGAGATAAAAATATATATAAAATAATTAGAGAGGTGAGAGCTATGTCTAATAGGTTTTGACTTTTGAGAGATAATGTAAATTTACGGTTAAGGAAGTTAAAAATGGACCCTAGTCACCCTACTATTTATTTGCATTTATGTAAATAGTGTTAAAAATGAAACCCTACGATTTATTTTTGCGATTGTAAATAATAATCGGATTATTTTTTGAATTACTTGTGAAAAACTGTCCAAAATAACCACTTATTTCTAAAATGAAACCGTTTGTTACCATTTGTAACATATATGAATTTTACTATGTTTTTTTAGAATGAGCTTACAAAAAATGAATTTAAGTTCTGTTGGATTATAGAGTTTGAAAAAGGGAGAATTACAAAACTACACCCTTTGAATTACATTTCACAAAACTACACCATTTCCAAAATACTTCACAAAACTACACCTAAACACTCAAAATTAAATTCAAATAAATTCTACCCAAACAATCTTACCCCCTTAATACTATACCCTAAACACTAATTAGCGAACCCAAATGAAAATTTTTTAAAGGTTAAATCAAACTTTTAAAATTTTGAAAGGGTGTAAATATGTGAAAATATTAAATTAAGAGTAGTTTTGTGAAGAAAGGGTTGAAAGGGTGTAGATTTGTGAATTAGGTTATGTTGAATTATAAATATTTTTATTCGTCTCAATAATAAGAGTAAAATTGTCATTATTAGCTTTGTTTATTTGATAAATATTCCCAAAAATCCAGATATCAGCACTAGTATTATTATTTTATATCCATTTGCAAAATCGAAACAAAAGTTATTAGAAAGAAGATGCAGTCAGTTTTATGATTTTTTAATCTTTTAATTATGAACTGAAAATTATGGTTCGTGCTGGCAACGATATGTAATCTAAGAGCATATAGTTGACAATTTTATTCTGGAATATTTAATATGGATGGGGTTGCTCTTTTATATTACTAAAGTCGATGAATATGACTCGTGGTTCGCTTGTCAAAATTTGTATTTTGATAGAATTGTATGATTTTTATATGAATTTAAGTAATAATAATTAATAAGTTCCACTTGTTTTTTTGTTAAAGGATTTTCAAAATTAAATAAAAATAAAAGTTTTACCTTCCACTTATAAAACTTGTTTCATTCGAAAAATATATGAATTTTCGTCCAAATATTTTAATTTTAATTTTTAAGTCATACAAAAATGAAATTGATCCTTTTTGCGTGTTCAACGTTTTAAGGCAATATTTAAAAATGTAGCATTAATTTATTTTTATTTTAAAATATCGGTCAATCGTCATGCATGACTTAAATTATCACATTTTAATAATCTAGATTAAGTAAGTACTAGACTCTTACCCGTGCGAGTAATGTTTATAAAATATTACTTTTATATAATTTTAAAATATATTTTGATGCATGTTGAATAATAGTTTTTTTCATATATATATATATATATATGTCTATGTTCTAATATTAAAAACAATTTTTATATATCATAAATTATGTATGATATATTTTGACCGTAGCAGAGGACGTCTCACATATGTATATAAAATTATTAAAAATCTAGAATTTTTAAAGATTTTCGGATACTTTTATTTTTTTTATTTACATCCTCGATTCGAATATTGTAGAAAAATAATTTTAAATAATTAACTTTATACAATAACATTGCATGTAATTAAATAAAAATTTTAAGGTTTTTCAATTTTTCATTCCCAATTAATAGTATAAATTTGCTAAAATATATAAAAATATCAAATTTCTTACATGATTTTCGATAATCGATTAGTTTCTTTGAAAGTTGGGAAATATGGATCTTAAAATAACCGGATTAAAAAACGATAATTAATTAAATAAATATTTCAAGAGGAATTCCCAAAACTACACCCTTTCATCATTTCCTTTACAAAACTCTACATAATTCTATTTTTTCACATATTAATTTACACATTTTCAAAATTTTAAAAGCTTGATTTACCCTTACAAAAATTACCAAAATTAAAATATTTTCATTTGGGTTCTCTAATTAGTGTTTAGGGTATAATATTAAGGGGATAGGATTGTGTGGATAGAATTTATTTGGATTTAATTTTGAGTGTTTAGGTGTATTTTTGTGAAGTAGTTTTGAAATGGTGTAATTTTGTGAAATGTAATTCAAATGGTGTAGTTTTGTAATTCTCACATATTTCAATATGGTAAGTTTTATATTTATCAAAATAAAAGCTTTTAATACAATGGGAAAAGAAAAAAAATCTAAAAAAAGAAAAAAAAATTCATTTGTTTTTCTTTTTATCTCCAACGATTTTTTTTAAAAATTCTCTCTCTAGTTTTGTTTGACAAAAATGTCCTTTTTATGTTCATTTTTTTGCACTTTGAATTTTTTTATACCAATGGTATATTTCGTAAATAAACATATTTTTTTAGGGTTTCTCAAAATATGTCTTTCTCAATTAATAGTATATATTTTTTTGTGCAACCAATAATGCTCTAACCAGTACATTTTATATACACTAGGAGATCATCCGCGCATGTCTTTTGTATTCAAAAGATTAATTATATGTTCTACACTTCTACTTGATTTTTTGAATTGAGGTTACACATAAGATGTTTTTTAAATAATTAAATTTTACAACATTTTCAACTAAATCGTAGGAAAACATCAGTATATTTGAATAAGATAAGTAATTTGTGTTAGATTTGGTTTGAACATATTTTTCTTCCCGCCACACTTTCAATTAGATATGAACAATGTTAAATAAACATACACATTCTCATCATTTGCGAGATGCGATTAAATGGAGACTTTATTTGATAGAATACACATTCTCATCATTATACCTTCAATCAGATAACAAAGTTCAATCAATCTCTCGGTAGTTTAACAACGACTTAAATTTTTAAAAACTCTATCATGAAATTAATTTGATTTTAAAATAAAGAAATACAAATATATATGATAAGTCGAATAGTTTCAATATAAGAAATTTGAGGATCTTGTTTACGTTAATGTTGTATGAAAAACTCGGAAGAAAGAGTGTCATTCACTTATTTTAAATTCATTTTTGAAGAACTAAATGTAAAATTAATTCCAAGAATGTAAAAGAGAAAAACAATATAATTGGCTAGCAATTGTTCATTATTATTAATGAAAAAAAATTAAAACTTTGTTTTTACTATTATTGTAGGCGCATAAATAATTACGATATAAATCAATATTTTGATAGTTGAAGTTATAAATTAATATTCGAAAAATCATTAAATAATTTATGTTCCAAATTATTTTGTTTGATATAATATATAGATCAATATTTTTAATTTATTGTAGGATTAATAATTTTTCTTAGTGTTTGTTTTTTATACTCCCTCCATTTCAAAATAAATGACATTCTACGGTAGAATTTCTACCCTAAAATTTTTGTTACAAAATAAATGACATTCTATGATTTCAATGCAAAATGAATTAATTTTGGGAGAATCACAAAACTACACCTTTTGAATTACATTTCACAAAACTACACCATTTCCAAAATACTTCACAAAACTACACCTAAACACTCAAAATTAAATCCAAATAAACTCTACCCAAACAATCTTACCCCCTTAATACTATACCCTAAACACTAATTAGCGAACCCAAATAAAAAAAAATTAATTTTGGTAATTTTTTAAAAGTTAAATCAAGCTTTTAAAATTTTGAAAGGGTGTAAATATGTGAAAATATTTAATTAGGAGTAGTTTTGTGAAGAAGAGGTTGAAAGGGTGTAGATTTGTGAATTCCTCTATTATGTTTAGAGTATGTACATATGTTTTTGTAAAAATTATGTTTCATATTTACTAAATTAGTCTCTTGATCACTAACGATATATACATTTTTATTATTAACTATATATACACTACCGATAAAAAAAAGAATCCAAGAACGAGGGGAGCTTTCTTGTGACATTCGTCCCACATCGGATATTTAGAGAATGAAAATCTAATATTTAAGGAGAGTTTAACCCCCAATTTAATGTGAGGCCTTTTGGGGTGATACCCAATAAGCAAAATCGTGAGGGCCTTAGGCCCAGAGCGAACAATATCACATTAAAGGAAATGTTAGACTCTCGAAGTAACATTCTCGACCCGTCGGACAGGGTGGGCCCACGGGCCTAGAGAGAGGCGCTGTGTGGTACACGGTAGGGGCGGGATGGGGATGTTACAATTTGGTATCAGAGCGAGAAGTCACTCTAGTTCTGACCTAGAGGGCCGATTGTTTGGGGCCTGGTGCGCAACGAGGACGTTGCGCCTTTGAGTGTGGGTGAATTGTGACATTCGTCCCACATCGGATATTTAGAGAATGAAAATCTAATATTTAAGGAGAGTCTAACCCCCAATTTAATGTGAGGCCTATTGGGGTGATACCCAATAAGCAAAATCGTGAGGGCCTTAGGGCCCAGAGCGAACAATATCACATTAAAGGAAATGTTAGACTCTCGAAGTAACATTCTCGACCCGTCGGACAGGGTGGGCCCACGGGCCTAGAGAGAGGCGCTGTGTGGTACACGGTAGGGGCGGGATGGGGATGTTACATTTCCATGGCTTGACAAATAATCATGGCACCTCATCAATTAATTAATTAGATTATCATCAAAACAAAAATTAATTATACAAAAAATAATAGTTTATATTTTACATATAAATCAAACCCCACTAAAATACATAAACCAAAAAATCTCTTACTAAATACTATTCTCCCATTTCAAAATAAATGATACTCTAGAGTTTTGCGCATATATTAAGAAACTTAATTTTTTCATATTAAATGATTAAACCAACGAATAGAAAAAAATTTATACAACATACTATTGGTTAAGAAAAATTAATGAGGAATTCACAAATCTACACCCTTTCAACCTCTTCTTCACAAAACTACTCCTAATTAAATATTTTCACATATTTACACCCTTTCAAAATTTTAAAAGCTTGATTTAACTTTTAAAAAATTACCAAAATTAATTTTTTTTTATTTGGGTTCGCTAATTAGTGTTTAGGGTATAGTATTAAGGGGGTAAGATTGTTTGGGTAGAGTTTATTTGGATTTAATTTTGAGTGTTTAGGTGTAGTTTTGTGAAGTATTTTGGAAATGGTGTAGTTTTGTGAAATGTAATTCAAAAGGTGTAGTTATGTGATTAATTCACAAATCTACACCCTTTCAACCTCTTCTTCACAAAACTACTCCTAATTAAATATTTTCACATATTTACACCCTTTCAAAATTTTAAAAGCTTGATTTAACTTTTAAAAAATTACCAAAATTAATTTTTTTTTATTTGGGTTCGCTAATTAGTGTTTAGGGTATAGTATAAAGAGGATAAGATTGTTTGGGTAGAGTTTATTTGGATTTAATTTTGAGTGTTTAGGTGTAGTTTTGTGAAGTATTTTGGAAATGGTGTAGTTTTGTGAAATGTAATTCAAAAGGTGTAGTTTTGTGATTCTCCCAACATAATATTTACTTTTTTTTTCTTTTCCTGGTCATAATATTTACTTTTACAAAAGAAGATCTTAACCGTAGAGACAAATAAATTATGGTTTAAAATCTCTAAACATTTTTGATACTTTAAAACGTATTTATATACACACTATAAATTAGGATAGGAAGATACCAATTACAATATTGCTTCGTTTGAAATTAAAAAATTGATATAAATACTTTCTTAAAAAATTGATATAAACACTTTTGTGATAAATTTGGATTTGTTGTTTTGGGTTTTTTTATAAATTTTAATAAATATTTTAATAATGTAAGACTAGAAATGAGGTGATGACACGTATAATTTTTATACTCGCTTTCTATTTCCATATTCTCTATTCATAATATAAGATTTAGCTGTTTTCCACACTTACATTTTAAAAAACCAATCCAGTCGATCTAGATGATGTGAGTAGTTTTCGATTTTTCCTTTTACTATTTTTTCCAATAATTGAAAACTTAAGTGACGTCTGTCTGCGCCCTACGCGATCACCTACACATTATTTGCAAAGTCAGTGTTTTAAAAATGTTTATTTGTAGCAACTACAATCTCTCTAATCAAAATAAATGTGTCATGTCTTTCAAAAATTATGACATGGCTTAAGAAGATTATGACATGGCACGTTCCTTCAAAATATATTTTTAATTGATTTTAGTAATATTATAAAAATTAAAAGAAAACATATTTTAAAAGTAAAGAAAATATATTGTAATAAAGGTACAGTGAATAATTAGGTTCGGGAAAGGATAACATCACATAAGAGGTTTTCATCTATCTCAAGAAGATCTAATGCACAACATGCCGCCTCAAGTACGATAAACAACACTGTTAATGGTCATTGTGTTGTGCAAATTCTTTGATCCACGAACTTTATAAAACACTTTTCACAAAAACTCGGAAAAGTCAAATTTTTCTTTTCTGTATTGAATTTCACTCTTTTTGAGAAACCACAAAGTTATCACTTTTATTTTGTTTGCTTCCATAAATTATTTTCAAAATAGCACATCTAATCATAGTATAGTAAATGATTTTTCGTTATTGTATTTTTAGCTCATAACCAACCAAGTTAGAAAGAATATTTGAACTCTAATTATGGTATAGTAAATAATTTTTCGTTATTGTATTTTTATCTTTCTTTCATATTATTTGCCAAAAGAAATTTAATATGTAGAAAAATAAATATTTATATTTAACATATTTAGAAATAGTAAAACAATTTATGAGATTAACTAAATATGAATATAAAGATAACTAATTTCTATTAAATATCATAATCAATTCAAATATAATATAATGTATAAAATACTCATCAATTTTCTTTTTTGTGATGTAAAATGTATAAAAATCATATTACATTTGATATTTGATTTTTGCTTGTGTTACACCAACATATGTGACCTTTTTTTAAAATGAAAAAACGTAATGTAATTATATGGGCTAGTAATGAATTGTTGTTAGTTTTTAAAATCGTTCTAGTGATGACACGTGTTATATTTCCTTGTTCAACTCAAGTAATTTTTCTCAATTAGTATATATAGGATTTAAAAATTGTTGAAAAAACCATAAAATATAGAAAATATAATATTAAAAAATTCATAAGAAATAAAATTTTGTAATTTCTAATAGATCTCCTTAATATTTGTATGTTATATTCTATCACATCGAGTTCAAAATAATGATAAAACATAGGGGTGGACATTCGGGTCTGCGGGTCGGGTTCGGGTATACCCGATCGGGTTCGGGTATTTCGGGTAGAGAAGTTTAGGACCCAATAGGTAATTTAAAATTTCGGTTCGGGTTTTACCGGGTTCGGGTCGGTTCGGGTTTCAAATTTAAGAACCGGTAAATACCCGAAAAAATCGGGTACCCAAAAATATCGGGTATTTTTACCCAAATACCCGAAAAAATATCCAAATACCCGAAAAATTACCCAAATACCCGAAAAATTACCCAAATGCAGCCTAAATGAGTTAATTCTTGCACTCCTAAACCTGAAAAACATGAAACAAACCAAAATGCAACCTATATGATACTAAATGCAGCCTAAATGAGTTAATTCTAATGCATAAATTAATGTAAAATATGTAAAATATGCAAGTTATCACCTAAACACTAATTAGCGAACCCAAATGAATTTTTTTTAATTTTGGTAATTTTTTAAAGGTTAAATCAAACTTTTAAAATTTTGAAAATGTGTAAATATGTGAAAAAATTGAATTAAGTAGAGTTTTGTAAAGGAAGGGATGAAATAATGTAGTTTTGTGAATTCCTCTTTATCTAAAACCATTTAGTTATTTACACAAAATGTTATTGATTTAAAACTTAAAGAAAAAATTTCATTGATTTACTAGTACATAGTTTTTTTTATAACAAAAACTCCAATAAAATTTATTTAATATTGAAATACCATGACAAAATATTTTTAACAAAAGAAGCATCTAAAATATTTGAAGAAAATTAATTTAAAATTATCTTTAAATTCATAGTTGATATATCAATATGGGTTACCTAGTAGCAAAAAAACTTACTTACTTTAACAACTTCTATAATTAAAAATAATCAAATTATATTATTTATTTGTATAAACTATTAAGAAAAAATAATAATATTGAGAACTTCTAAAAATATTTTTTATTCTATAAAACAAGAAAATGATTATAAACTATTATGATTAAATACCTAAAATAGTTAAAAAAACATAAAGTCCTGGTGTAACACATGTTATATACTAGTTTATAATGTATTTTCCTTATCATTGATATATGGAAGAACATGTGGAAAGCTAACATGGTCGGTGGAAAATTCCAGCTTGTAAGCCACCGGGGACCAACTTTGTCTAAAATAGTATGAATATTTAAATTTTATGAAAATTGTACCATATTTAAAAAAGTATTTATTTTTCAAAAAAATTACTTTTTATAAATTTATTATAATAATATTTATATTTTAATTTACTTTTTGTTTGATTATAAAATTTATACTATTTTTTATTTACTAAATTAGATTTAGTTTTAAAGTGTAACATTTTTGTCGTGAAATAGTCTATTCGGAACTATGTCACTATAAACATGATTGATGAATCACAACTATTATTTCGAGACTTTCGTATCGTGGACAATCCAAAAAATATTTTAATCTTTTTTAATCTCTAACGACCCTGACTCGCGGAAAAATTGTATAGCCACAAAAAAATTGATGGCTATGGGAAAATATATTGGTGCTATTGAGAAATTAGTCACAGATTCACATATTGAAATCAGTGACTATAGTTTCGTGGCTATTTCCTAGCTGTTAGCCACGCTTTAGCCACAATGCTATATGTGGTTATGAAAAACCTATGCATCAAAGTCGTGGCTATTTTAGCCACAAATTGTTTGTCGCGAGTAAACTAACTACGAATCTTGTTTTTTATTTCATGGCTAAAATATAACTTTTTTTTAGCCATAAATTGTTTGTGGTTAGATAATGGCTATACGAAGATATTCTACTAGTGTGGAAGAGGGTTTGAGAAACTTTTGCGGAGACATCATTTTCTTCTATCCCTTGTTATTGTGATTAGACACATTGACAATGTGTTGCTCCAATTTTTGTAAGTTGATGTGGTTCTTTTTTATGACATCAGTTATTGACAACACTTTTTTCTTGTGGGTGAGGTAGTTCTTAAAACTTAGCCACGTTGGTGGGAAGATTCTATAACGACCCCGATACGGGCGTCCGTTACCTTTGAGAGTTTAACCCTTCATTAATGTGATATTGTCCGCTTTGGACCCTAAGGCCCGCACGGTTTTGGTCTTGGTTTCCTTCCCAAAAGGTCTCACATTAAATTGGGGTTAAACTCTCCCTTATATACTAGACCTCATTTATCTAAATATTCGATGTGGGACGAATGTTACAATTCACCCCACTCAAAGGCGCAACGTCCTCGTTGCACACCAGGCCCCAAACAATCGGCCTCTAGGTCAAAACTAGAGTGACATTGCGCCAGACCGATTGTCTGTGACCTGGTACGCAACGAGGACGTTGCGCCTTTGAGTGGGGGTGAATTGTGACATTCGTCCGACATCGGATATTTAGATAATGGAAGTATAATATATAAGGGAGAGTTTAACCCCAATTTAATGTGAAACTTTTTGGGAAGAAAACCAAAACCGTGCTGGCCTTAGGGCCCAAAGCGGACAATATCACATTAAAGAAAAGGTAGACTCTCAAAGGTAACGGACCGCGAGTCAGGGTCGTTAGAGATTCTATCCTATGCACAAAAAGTCATGATGTCTCCATGCATTAACGACATCAACAAGGCGAGCATTAACTTGGATACTTTTCGTGTTTTTCCAATCAGACTTTAGTTCATGTTTCATACTCGAACCGGTCTTCCTTTAATCATCATGTTTCCATTAAATCTGCTAGTGGCCCGGAAAGAATATTCTTGCCATCTATCGATATTATTATATATGGAGTACTGATATGAATTTATCTAAGGGAGAATTACAAAACTACACCATTTGAATTACATTTCACAAAACTACACATTTTCGAAATTACTTCACAAAATTAAACCTAAACATTCAAAATTAAATCCAAATAAACCTTATCCACACAATCCTACCTCCTTAATACTATAACCTAATGATAAACGAGATTTTACCCTCTTTCAGTCGAATGCCTTATCGTAGTATATAAGGTGTCAATCCGAATCAGGAGCAATTAAAATACTAGAACTTATGAGAAATCTTCTTAGTCTAAGCAATAAACAAAAAGGTTGTTTGTTGAATGTTTTGTAACCGTGTAATCAATAAACGAAAACGAAAATTAAGAGTTTTAAAAGTTTTATAAAAAGCTAAACAACTAGGTCAAGGTATTTCAAAGGGTGATTAAACTTTAAGATTTCAGAATTGTCTTTTTATAAAAATAACTTTAAGGTTTTGAAAACGATTTTAGATCAATCCACTCTCGTGACAATGATCCTTTTCCCAATAATTAAACTAAAACAATATCTTGGATAGTTTAATTATCGAGAAACTTTAAGAACAAATCAATTTTAACCACTAAGCTTATTAACACAGATCTCTCGGTTAAGCTAGGCTTAGTTCTAAGGTAATTGGTCAGGAACCTTTATAATCTCTCGATTCATAAAGTTTCCTAGGTTCAATAATCGAATGGCCAACTCGATTAAGGCTTTAAGTTTGTTACCAAAGACAAAAGTTTTATAATCAATTAAGTTTTAGACAATCATCAATCCTAAATTCAATCAACCCTTTTTTCCCCCAACCTAATTGTCTAAGGGAAACTACTCGCTAAGCATAATGAAAATCAAAGCAATCGAATTCAAAGAAAACATAAACATAAACAAAAGCAAAGAGAATAAAGGGTTCAAGAAAACTCTTATTGATGATGATGGAGATTACAAAGGCGGCCAAAGAAGGATCACCAAGAAACCTCACAAGTTGTCCAAAGCAAAAACAAAAGTGATAAAAACAAGAGAGCCCCTCAAAAACATAATAAAAACCCTAATATAATGTCAAAACATAAACCAAAACGTTCCCCATCGGTTTAGGAAATCGTTTTTTTCCTTTTTGGCTCGAAAAACCGGTTTTTCCTTATTTTTCTCGTCTGTATCGGCCAAGTGTGACCGGTACAACAAACCGGTATGAATTTTCTTCTTGATATCGGCCACTTCAAACCGGTACAACAAACCGATACGAAGTAAAATTGGAATAACTTTAGATCTAACCGTTGAAATCAGCTCAAACCACCGCCAAATGAAAGCTAACATCTGTGGCTATCTTGTGGTAAAATTTCATAAATATCCAACGGTGGAAACGTCTTCAACGAGTGTCTTTTTGATGCTTTTCGTCTCAATTCTCTGTCTTTTTCATTCTTGCACTCCTAAACCTGAAAAACATGAAACAAACCAAAATGCAACCTATATGATACTAAATGCAGCCTAAATGAGTTAATTCTAATGCATAAAATAAGGTAAAATATGTAAAATATGCAAGTTATCACCTAAACACTAATTAGCGAACCCAAATGAATTTTTTTTAATTTTGGTAATTTTTTAAAGGTTAAATCAAACTTTTAAAATTTTGAAAATGTGTAAATATGTGAAAAAATTGAATTAAGTAGAGTTTTGTAAAGGAAGGGATGAAATAATGTAGTTTTGTGAATTCCTCTTTATCTAAAACCATTTAGTTATTTACACAAAATGTTATTGATTTAAAACTTAAAGAAAAAATTTCATTGATTTACTAGTACATAGTTTTTTTTATAACAAAAACTCCAATAAAATTTATTTAATATTGAAATACCATGACAAAATATTTTTAACAAAAGAAGCATCTAAAATATTTGAAGAAAATTATTTTAAAATTATCTTTAAATTCATAGTTGATATATCAATATGGGTTACCTAGTAGCAAAAAAACTTACTTACTTTAACAACTTCTATAATTAAAAATAATCAAATTATATTATTTATTTGTATAAACTATTAAGAAAAAATAATAATATTGAGAACTTCTAAAAATATTTTTTATTCTATAAAACAAGAAAATGATTATAAACTATTATGATTAAATATCTAAAATAGTTAAAAAACATAAAGTCGTGGTGTAACACATGTTATATACTAGTTTATAATGTATTTTCCTTATCATTGATATATGGAAGAACATGTGGAAAGCTAACATGGTCGGTGGAAAATTCCAGCTTGTAAGCCACCGGACCAACTTTGTCTAAAATAGTATGAATATTTAAATTTTATGAAAATTGTACCATATTTAAAAAAGTATTTATTTTTTTAAAAAATTATTAAGTTATACGAAATTTTAAGTTCTTAAAAGTATATTTAAAATTTATAAAAAGTAAGATTAATTTATTTGCATGTCTAGTTTCAGATTTTAACGTAGGTTTAGTCGTTGATTTTAACATCCAATTTAATATGATCATGATGTCCACATATTTTAAATTTCATAAAGGGTCACTAAAGATAAATATATATTTAGTTTATAACAGTTTGTAAGTTATATAAAACTAGATAAATTTTAATTGTGGGTCTAATATAGATTTAAATGAAGGTATAATCTATTTAAACATCCAATTTGAATAAAGATCATGATCAATTCGTATTTTAATATTAGTAGCGGGTCATTAAAGATAAGATATCAAATGTCAAATCACAAATGATAGTTTTTGTGAGACTATATCAATTTAAGGTTATAATATTACCATATATTTTTGAAACTCATCTCTAGTTATAGTTGTATATACATACAAAAATATTGTTGTTTTTTACTTGCATCTCAAACTTTTGAAAGTTTTAAGAGGAACTCACAAAACTAAACCATTTCATCTTTTGTTTTACAAAATTCTACTTAAATCAATATTGTTCTATATTTACACTCTTAAAAAATTTAAAGCTTGATTTACCCTTTAAAAATAACAAAATTAAAATCTTTTCATTGGGTTTGCTTATTAGTGTTTAGGGTTTAATATTAAAAGAGTATGAAATGTGGGTAGGGTTTATTTGATTTAATTTTAAGTGTTTAGGTGTAGTTTTGTGAATCCAATTCAAATCACGTAGTTTTGTAATTCCCGCCCTTTTTAAAATTCCAATGACATATATACCATGTAAATCTTAACAAAATTAAGTTCATTTTTATAAAATAAAATTAGCAAAATAGGTACATTTTGAGACATAAATTTGCTAATTAGGTGATTTTTATTTTAATTTGCTAAAAGGTGATTTTCGCATGTTAAATTATAATTTTACCCTTAACTTTGAAATTGTCAGATCTCGTAAATGATTATCTGTGAATGGTATTATGTGAATGATCGTTGTGAATGATGAATTGTCTATGTGAATGATCAATGGTCTCTGTGAATGATAAATAATACATGTGAATGATCACTGATCTCTGTGAATGATAAATATTACATGTGAATGACGAATAATATTCGTGAATAATCCATGTGAATGATGAATCGTGAATGGTGAATCGTGAATGACCTCCCGTGAATGATCTATTTGAATGATTTTTGTGAATAAGTTCTGTGAATAAGGGTAAATTTGTCATTTTAAATACGGAAATCAAACAAAATTACCTAAAATTTAATTACTTCATCAAAAACACCCATTTGACAAATTATCTTTTAAAATGTACCCAAAACACTAATTAACTCATAAATATACTCATAAAATAATAATTTAGAGATTGTCTAGGGTAGCCAAAATTCTAATAATAATTAAGTTAATTGGGTAATAAAATATTTTTTTTCACCATAGATATACAATAGAAAGTTACAAGGAACCTTTTTTGTTAAATGATTTAGTTACAAGGAACCTTTATAAGCAGTAGTTACCTATACTTAACCATTATTTGGAAATGGTAAATAGAATACAAGAACTACAAAATTGCACCTTTTAAATTACATTTCACAAAACTACACATTATTGATGTGTATTTCACAAAACTACACCTAAGCACTAAATTTTAAATCCAAATAAAGCCTAAACACAAAACTCGTTCCCCTTTATATTAAACCATGAAAACTAAATAGTCACCTAAATGAAATTTTTTAATTTGGCTTAATTTTTGAGAAATTCCTTAGAATACCATCAAAATAAGTTTTAGTTTTGAAAATACCATTAAAATGTTTTTATAACAAAAATACCATAAAAAATAGTAGTTTACAAAAATACCACAAGTACAAAAAACGAATTTTTAACACTTTTAGATTTTAAATTTTTTCATTTGGGTTCGCTATATAGTGTTTAGGGTATAGTTTTGAAGGGGTATGGTATAGTTTTTTGAAAGTTTTGGGTGTAATTTTGAAAATTTAAGATTTGTGGTATTTATGAGAAAAAAAATTTTAAGGGCATTTGTAAAACTTTCGAAAATCTGTGCTAATTGTGTTAAAAAAAAATTTTTAGTGGTATTCATAAGAATTGCCCTTAATTTTTTAAGGGATAGTTAAACCATTTAAAATTTGAAAAAGGGTATATTTAGAAAAAAACTTGAATTATGTATAGGTTTATGAAAGAGTGTTTGAAAGGGTATAGTCTTGTGAATTTGAATTATGTATAGCTTAACGAAGAAGTGTATGAAAGAGTGTAGTTTTGTGAATTTATCAACAAAATACCGTAGTTTTTAATAAATAATATATAAAATTAAGAGTAATTCACAAAATTACACTTAATTCAATATTTTCTATATTTACAACTTTTCAAAATTTTAAAGAGGAATTCACAAAACTACACCATGTCAACCATTTTTCACAAAAATATACATAATTCAATATTTTCACATATTTTCACCCTTTCAAAATTTTAAATGGTTGATTTACCCTTTACAAAGTTACGAAAATTAAAATGTTTTTATTTGGGTTTATATGAATGTGTGGATATGATTTATTTGGATTTAATTTTGAGTGTATAAGTGCAGGTTTGAAAATTAACTTTGAAATGGTGTAGTTTTGTAAAATGCAATTCAAGTGGCGTAGTTTTGTAATTGTCCCAATTTTAAAAGGTTGATTGACCCTTAAAAGATTTACCAAAATTAAGATTTTTCATTTGGGTTCGCTAGTTAGTGTTTATGGTATAATATTAAAGGGTGAGATTGTGTGAGTAGGGTTTATTTGAATTTAATTTTGAGTGTTTAGGTGTAGTTTTTAAAAATAACTTTGAAATGGTGTATGTATGTAAAATGCAATTGAAATGGTGTAATTTTGAAATTCCCCCTAAAATCAAATGACAACTAGACAAAATCTGTTTTTATCCAACATGTACCAAAAAAACACTTTATAATTGTTGGTTTTATTATGTGAAATTGACTATACGAAAGAAACATTTTATTCACGTGATTTCTTTGTATCAATAAAACTAAAACCAACAATTGCCTTTGTTAACATCATTACTCGACTCTCATTCCAAAATCAAAACCAAGTACAACTTGTCTAAGTTTGACACAATGGCAATGGAGAAAAGCAAGATTCTTGTCATTGGAGGCAGTGGTAACATAGGAAAGTTTATGGTTAAAGAGTTTGCGAAATCTGGTAACCCGACATTCGCTCTTATCCGAGAAGCATCTCTCTCCGATCCCGACAAGGCCAACATTGTCCAAAGTTTTGAAGATATTGGTGTCACAATACAATATGTACGTGTAAACTCTCACTTTCCAACAAAAGATATTCACAAAATATGGTCTTTAAATTGGCGAATTTTATTGTTTTATGAACTATATTACAGATTATACTGCGCTTATACGGATTATATGGTGATTAAATGGGAGTAGATATAGTATCTACACAGTTTATATTGGAAAATAATAATATTAAGTCAAATCTCTGTTATCTTACTCAATGTCTTAGAATTCGAGTTAGGTTTTGAATGATTTTAGTTAGAATTATATGACTTATTGATTATTTACTTTTGTTTTTGGTTGAATAGTTTTTGTTTATACTATATTATGTTCCAAAATATGACATATATTTTAAAAAATATTATAATTAAATTATTGTCTTACAACTAACCATATTTGTGTTTGTTATCTATTTTAAACTCTCAATAAAAAAATGAAGTATAGTATTAATAATCTTATTTAGTAAATCAATATTAACTTACATATTACAATAAATTTTCTGTATTTATTTATATATCACATATATATCCATGCGCTATACGGTGGTAGGCCGTCAGACTATCTTATAGTATTTTAGAACACTGGTAAAAAGTTAATAACCATAATATAATTTTTGATTTCCAGGGAGATATAAATGAACATGAGAGCTTAGTGAAAGCCATAAAAAAGGTTGATGTGGTAATATCGACCGTAGGGCGCATAAGACTTATGGATCAAACGAAGATCATTTCCGCCATTAAAGAAGCTGGTAACGT
The DNA here is from genome assembly GCA_963556525.1 of Cochlearia excelsa. Taxonomy (NCBI): domain Eukaryota; kingdom Viridiplantae; phylum Streptophyta; class Magnoliopsida; order Brassicales; family Brassicaceae; genus Cochlearia; species Cochlearia excelsa. The sequence goes on along the minus strand of OY748329.1, from coordinate 30,812,451 downwards.
TAAGGTATGTGTTTGATACAAACTTCATCTCATATATAAGTAGAAAACCGATCTAGACATGTACACTTTCGAGACGGGAAGAACGTCTCATGTCGATTCAGTCTCAAATTTTTGTCTCTTGACGCTTGTTGGGGGCTATATATCTTTATTTAGATGAGTAAAAGAATTTCCCAAAACCGGTTCCGTAGCCCAAAATTTTCCGAAATATTATGAATTATTTGTAATGAAGTTAAAAAGTATCAAAACTAATAAGATATTAAAATGTATGTTTTTTATTACTCAAAGTTTCCTTTGCTTAACTTTCCTTGATTTTTGGTATAATTTCTTTCTCATTGTCGTACCCGACCCCGTTTCATTAATCAAAGTTTACAAAACTACTCTATTTTCCAGTTATATGATGACAATCATCAAATTTATTGAGAGATTGTGAAGTGATTATTGCAATCCGAATATCTCAAAACATCCCATTACATGAATTTCATGTGTTGTTATTTATCTTAACATTTAATGTAATTTCTCTTCCGGGGATTTACAAACCTACGCCTTTTAAATTGCATTTCACAAAACTATAACATTTCAATGTCACTTCACAAAATTCCACATAAACACTAAAAATTAAATGCAAATAAATTTACCCACACGTACAATCGTATTCTCTTTAATATTAAACCATAAACACTAACTAATGAACATAAATGAAAACTTCTAATTTCGGTAAATTTTTAAAGGGTAAATTAACCATTTAAAATTTGAGTGGGTGTAAATACATATATATATATATTTTTAATTATGTATTATTTGTAACGGAATGGTTGAAAGGGTGTAGTTTTGTGAATTTCTCTTTCCCTTTTCCTTATTGCAGAGATTTTTCCCGTCCGAGTTTGGAACAGACGTGGACAGGACAAGCGCAGTTGAGCCGGCAAAGTCATTAGTTTTTGGAGTGAAGAGACATATAAGGAGAATCATAGAAGAAGAAAGAATACCATACACTTATGTTGTAAACAATTGCGCAATGGGTTTTTACTTGCCTTCTTTGGCTCAGTTCATTCCTGGGATTACCTCTCCTCCTAGAGACAAAATCACCATTTTGGGTGATGGAAATGCCAAAGGTTGAAAATTTTATAACTTTTCTAAAGGGGAATTTACAAAAATACCATAAAAAATGTGTAAGATTAAATTACGGTCACAAGTTTTTTCTCTTGATTACAATTAAAAAGTTTTATGGACCTCAATACAACAAAACTTATTAACTTAAAACTTCTTACATTTTACCCTAAACACTAAATATTAAACCTAAGTAAAAAACAATTTTTTAGGTTTAAAACTTTATTTTTGTGTATTTCGTAATTTTGTCTAAAAAACTTTTTAATGGCATTTTAAAGACTTTATTATATACTAAAACAAGTATTGATTTTTTTGTAGTTGTGTTCAATAAAGAGGAAGATATTGTTTCTTACATGATCAAGGCAATAGATGATCCCAAGACTCTAAACAAAATCTTATACGTTAATCCTCCTATGAACACTCTATCCATGAACGAAATCATCGCTTTGTGGGAGAACAAGATCGGAAAGTCTCTTGAGAAGACTTTTATGTCAGAAGAACAAGTACTCAGTAAGATCCAAGGTTACGAACAATTCATCAATATGTTTTAGAACTTTTAATTTTCATCAATGGCACTAAGGTAAATATCACAATAATCACTTCACTAGGTGAAAAGTTGTGCAACTTGCTCATTTCATTTTCAATGCTTTATAACCATGTTTTCATTTGATATGTTAAAAATGTCAAATAATTCCTCAATTTTCAAACTTAGGCTAAATCTTCATTTGTATATGTGAAAAATCTCCAACTTTAAAATGAGACATTTAAATCTTTTAACTTTTAAATATTTTGCTAATTAACTCTTGAATTTTTGTTGACGTTTCTATTTCAAACAAAAGAAAAGTAAAATGTTAACGTTTTTAAACTTATGTTAACGTTTAATTTTTATTGGATCTAAAACAGTAACAAAATTACAATATTTATTTAGAAAAATTACATTAATAGTCATTTGAAAATTACGGATTTTTTTTGTTTTCTTTTGGGTCTAAAATTTCATAGTTAACGTTTTCGGTTTATTTTTTTGGAATAAATTTTTGAAGTTGATGATTTACATGGATCATTTAAAATTTGGAGAATTTTTTGGAATAAATTTCGAAAGTTGATTTGTTTTTTATTTTGGCATTTCCCCTTTGTTAAATAAAACATATATGTATTCGTTTGCAGTCTCTCCGGTTCCAGTCAATATTCTGCTATCGATAAACCATGCGGTTTTTGTGAAGGGAGATCAGACTAGTTTCACTATAGACCCTTCGTTCGGTATTGAAGCTTCTCAGCTTTATCCTGATGTCAAGTACACAACCATCGATAATTATCTCACTCAATTCGCTTGAGAGCGTAGTCTCGCAAAAATGATCAAATTCACCACGAAGATAGTAAAGTTTTAGAAATTGTTAAAACAAAATAAGTGAAGAATGTGTGCATGTAATGATGCAATTCTAAATATCTACACTCAACGTGAAGTAAAGTGTAGAATGTGTGCATGTAAGATAAGATATATACACACTAAATATCTACACTCAATGTTAAAACAAAATAAGTGAAGAATGTGTGCATGTAAGTACGTGATTTATGTAATGTAATGATGAAATTCCTAAATATTTATAATTTGTAAGAATGTGTTGTTAGGATCCAACTAATAAAACAAAAAAACTATACAATTATTTTTATTTGAACTATACCAAAAACTAGCAATGGTAAGACACTAAGACTTGAAAAAATTAGCCGACACACACTGTTTTGGCACTGTTATGTCTTTCGAAAAGTTAATATTGTCTTTTAGGCGAAAGAAAGAAGCATAAAAATATTTTTATTAATTGAAAAAAAATCATTTTATTAGTGCAAGTGTGGTCTTTGAGGTGGAGAATGAGAGCTAGCAAATATGAAAAATTGTGGTAGATGACAAGACATGACAATAGTCTAGCTAGTTAATTATGGTGATGATGTCGAGTTAATTTGTTTTAAGTGGTGGTCCTTCCAATTTTAAAGAAATTTTGTATGAAACGTTAGAGTTAAAATTTAATATATAATGGAAAGTCTAACCACAATTTAATGTGAGACATTTTGAAAAAGAAACCAAGAACACAACCGTACGGGTTTTAGGACCCAAAGCAGACAATATCATACTAAAAAAGGGTTAGACTCTTAAGTAACGGACCAACCGGGTCAGGGTCGTTACATTTTGTTCGTAACAATGATGGTGATGAGGATGGTTGGCATAATACACAACAAATATTGTTGAAGGGGTGAATGTGACTAAGTCATTAGGTAGAAAACAAAGTGATCGTGACTTAGTAGTTTAGGTAGAAAACGAGATGATCGAAGGTCGAAAATCTCGTTTATTTGATAACTGCGAAGTTTAAGGTTACAACGTCGTTAAATGTTTGCGAGCTGAAAGATGGGAGAATATCGCTAATTGTTTCTCTTTGTAGATTTCCTCTCTAAAAAGTCATCCCTCATGTCTCTGAACGAGAGCTCTCTATTTATATTGGAACTTCTCGGCTTTGTATGTTGCGCGTTCGCGACATGATCAAAAATCTAGTGGAAAACACGCTAACTTGTTTCCTGATAGGTCGTACGGTCTGTTTTGCAACCTCCTCTTACTGATGTCATTATGTCGGGTATGCCTTCGACGAGTCTTAATGAACTTACAAAAGATATTGAGGCCTGTTTTGCTAGGCTATCAGCCAAACCATTAGAGGCCCTAGAAATAAAATTAAACACAGTCGATTGAAAACTAGAAGAGATGATAGAGATGTCCGAGAGAAGCCCTTAAGCTTCCGAGAACGATGAGCCGAAATTAATCGATCGGACGAGTTGGAGAGAGTTCGGCCAGACTACCAACTTTCTGATATCCAGCGCAAGCGCATTGATCAAGGCATATCGGATTGCTAAAGCTTCAGCAATTAGCGCCGATTTGATGTGAGTAGGGTTGAAAAGAAAGGCGAGACACCACTAGTGTTTGAGAAGACCCATCCTAGTCATGCGGTTCTACATACTATCATACTGATAGCCAGGATACATCAGTATTGCAGATTGTGGCCTCTCTTGAAGAAAGGTTAAGTTGGTTCGGGATTCTCTTAACTTTTGGGCCATTATTCTCAGAGTTGGCTTGAGCCAACCACCATTCTCTTGCATCCTGAGTAGCTTTAAAGATCGTTTCTTCAGCCGAGAAGATTCGGTTGTTGAAAATCTCTTGATTTCGAGCAATCCAGATGGCCCAGCAAATCCAAGAGTAAAAGAGTCCTTTATCAAATCCCACCGGTGGGAGTGTGAATAGAGATTTCAAGCAGGTCAGTCCTTCATTGGCATTTGGGAATGCTAAACCATCAATCTTTGTGGCAAAAGGAGCTAACGTCCATACGTTCTTTGCAAAGTTGCAGTGAAAAAGTAGATGTGTTACAGATTCAGTCTCATCACACTTGCAACATTTTGGATTGATTGGGATGCTTCTTGAGAACAGATCTTCACCTACTGGTAGTGCGTTTTGGAGAGCTTTCCACATGAACATTTTGATCTTTGGAGCTGTCTTTACCGACCAAACTTGATCGTTCCAATTAGTGTTCATGTTTTGTAGTGAAAAATTAATTTCATCTTAGTTTTAGAGGGGAATATATACTGTTGGATTTCATTTATCAGATAGATAGTGCTAGAGATATGATATCGAGAATGCTTATGGTTGATCCTATGATTGAATTAGCATTTTTGAAATTAGTCGCCATCCTTGGCTCAATACTCATTATCTTGAATTTCCTTACTACACTGAATTCTCGACCAATGAGAGCCTCGCACTGAATTCTCGTGTGGCGGTCCATGCGGAAAGCCCAACATTTAGTATTAAAAAGATCGGTATCTCATCATGCTCTTTGAGATGTTTCCAGCTATATCACTACCGAGGAAAGTTAGCGAGAAAGAACACAATCTAGAGGAAGTTGTAGTTGCGGTGGTCTTCTTAGTGACTGCGAAATATTTTGGTCAACTCGATACATGATTAATAACTTGAATTACTTTGGCATAATGAATTTGTCTCTTACATGAGGAAACGAAAGAAAAAAAACATGAAGAAACGATAGTTTATTTATTTACATTACATGGTCATAGGCACTATTATTAACATTATATCATCAAAGTCGGTGTGTGTCAAAGATTGTGTCAAAGAATGTGTCAAGTCAGAAAAGCAATTAGATGATAATGGGCCTGAGGAAACCAAGACGAAAGCCCATATTGCTTCAAATATAGAGAACGACATCGTTCTGAATTCACCACAGGTTTTATGTTCTGAGAAACAGAGTACGGAGAAGAATTGCACATGAACAAAAAGGAGGACCACTTCTCCTTTACAACTCACCAATCGTTTTGCCCTTTTAAGGAATTAGGGCTTTCTGCTTCTACTATAAAAAGATAATGTTTTGTTCTGTGTAAAGTCGTCGCCGTTTTTATGTTATAAAACAGAGTAAAAAGTTTCAGTCTTTAAAGAGAGAAAAGTTCTTTCTTTTATGGATGTTTGATTAACAGAGGAGGTTATACTAACAGAGGAAGAGGTCAGTTCAGAGGTGTTCCTAGAGGTGGTTTTAGAGGAAGGTTTAGTTATTCGACAAGAGGAAGAGGTTTTTATCAACAGTTTACGTCAGGTAGAGGTTCAGGGGGTGATACAAGGCCTACTTGTCAGATTTGTGGGAGATATGGTCACCCTGCATTCAAGTGTTACAACAGATGTGATGAGAACCTTGAGATTCCAGAAGCAACACATAACGTAATGAATGTTGAGAGGGTTCATAATGCAAGCCATTCATCCGGACAAGAGTGGTATACTGACTCTGGTGCAACATCTCACATCACTAATGCTACTACTCAGTTAGCTTTGAATCAGCCATATCTTGGTAATGACACTGTGATAGTAGGGAATGGAGATTTTCTTCCTATAACTCATGTGGGATCAGCTCATATTCAAACTGCATCAGGTAATATACCACTTAATGATGTTTTAGTTTGTCCATGTATTACAAAATCATTGTTATTTGTGTCAAAACTTACATCATATTATCCATGCTCTATTACCTTTGATTCTCACTCTGTGTGTATTAATGATAAGAAGATTCAACATCTCCTTACACAAGGACGCATACTCAATGATTTATATGTGTTGGATAATGCTCAATTTCTGGTGTACTACTCATCAAGACAACAAGCTGCAGAAGATGAGATATGGCATCAGAGGTTGGGACATCCTCATTTTGAAGTTCTGAAGCATCTATCAGCAAATAAAGCCATTGTGGCTAAGAAGACAAGTTCTCATCTCTGTGAAGCTTGTCAGTTAGGAAAGATTTCAAGACTATCTTTTTCTCGTTCTGATTTTGTTGCTACTAGACCTTTAGAGAGGATCCATTGTGATTTGTGGGGTCCTTCTCCAGTTATGTCAACTCAAGGTTTCAAGTATTATGTCATATTTATCGACAATTTCTCAAGGTTTACGTGGTTTTATCCTTTAAAGCTCAAATCAGATTTCTACCCACTATTTTTGTTGTTTCAAAAGATGGTTGAGAATCAGTTACAACAGAAAATCTGTATATTTCAAGCTGATGGTGGAGGAGAGTTTATTAGCAATCAGTTTGTAACTCATTTGGCAGATTGTGGGATAAAACAACTAGTGTCATGTCCTCACACACCTCAACAGAATGGGATGACCGAAAGGAAGCATATACACATCACTGAGTTTGGTTTATCAATGATGTTTCAGAGTAAAATACCACATAATTTGTGGGTGGAAGCATTTTTCACAACAAATTTTCTTGGAAATCTGCTACCATCATTTGTGTTGAAAGACAAGATGAGTCCCTATGAGAAGTTATTTGACAAGCCTCATATCTATACATCTTTGAGAGTATTTGGATGTGCTTGCTATCCTTACTTAAGACCGTATGCACAAAGTAAATTTGATCCTAAGTCACTTATGTGTGTGTTTATCGGATACAATGAGTAAGGGGTATAGATGCTACTATCCACCTACTGGAAGAGTCTACATTAGTAGACATGTTCTGTTTGATGAGAAGAAGTTTCCTTACATGGATAAATATCTCTCATTCAACAAGAACAGATCTACACTGATTGATGCTTGGCGAATGGGTTATATCACGAAGGAATCTAGGAGTTCAGTATCAGAAGAAATTCTGACTCAAGCTCAAAGAGAAGAGTTGGATTCTCCACCTAGAGTAATCACTAATACAGTTCCTGATGAGAACCTGTTATTACTGATTTACCACAAGATCATCATGGACCAGAACCTGATACAGAACCTGAAGCAGAATCTGATGCAGATCAAGATCAAGTCTTAGATCAAGTTGAAGTTCAACAAGAAGAAACGCAACCACAGGTCGTATGTCATCCTATGACCACAAGAGGAAAGGCATGAATCATAAAACCAAATCCTAAATATGCTCTTTTCACAACGAAGTCTAATTATCCAAAACCTAAATCAGTTAAAATGGCGTTAAAGGATCCACGATGGACAAAGTTTATGGGAGAAGAGTATGGTGGTTTTATAGAAACTGTCTCTTGGGACTTAGTTCCACCAGAAATGGCTGACAAGTTACTGGGTTGTAGATGGATATTTACTACAAAGTTAAATTCTGATGGATCTTTAAACAGATTAAAGTCAAGACTTGTAGCTAAAGGGTATGAACAAGAAAAAGGTGTAGACTATATTGAGACATATAGTCCAGTTGTGAGAACATCCACCATTAGAGCAGTACTTCATGTTGCAGTTGTGAATAAATGGAGTATAAAAAAACTAGATGTAAGCAATGCTTTCTTACATGAGGATTTAAAAGAAATCGTTTATATGATTCAAACACCAGGTTTTGAAGTTAACTTGGATATGAATATGTTGGTTTCAAAGTTAAGTTTTGAGGTTTTAATGAAATCTAAGATTAAGGTTTATAGCGGCGGATTTACGGATTTAGGGACATGTTTTATCTATCAAAATAATTTCGTTAGATCGATAGAGGTTGATAATACTCTTCTCCGTGTTATTGTTTGCTCGTTAGTGTTTGTGAATACTTTTAACCAGCTAATGTAGTGGAAGGATCATGATAATCACAACTCAATCTACGGATTCAATAAATCTTTAGAGACTTGTTAGCTTAACCAGTATTCAGAGTAAATCGGGTCAATCAACACTCGTCTTCTAAAGTAAATTTTTATTATTGATTATACTTTTTTATTATTGATTATAATGTAGGGCAAACAATTTATTCAGAGTAAATCAGGTCGGTTTAATTGGTAATCAGTTTGTTCGACAGAAAAAACACATCCGAATTGAACCGAACAAAATTTTGGTTCGGTTCGATAATCGGTTTAATCGATTCGGTTCGATAATCGGTTTAATCGGTTCGGTTATCTTAAACATAAATATCCCAAAAATTAAAAAATGAACTTACTTTTACAAAACAAAACCCCACTAAAAACCCAATACAAATTGAGAATTTTCAAACCCATTACACATTAGAAAAACCCAAATATAAGAGACTCGAATGTAAGAGGCCCAAATCTAATGCACAATTAGGGTGTGGATGCAAGGTCATGGAAGTGGCTAGACGGCGACGACGTAGGTTTACACGGCGTGGGCTACGATTGTGGTGTATGCTACCCTTTAATCCCCTAACCCGATTTCATGAATGTTGCCATACAAAAAAGAGACGATATAATATTAGATTCATTGTAAAGATATTTCATGAAACTATATCACCAAAATCTATCACAAAACTATACCATCAAAATATACCATAAAACTGTCAATCTGATATGAAACCTTAAATGCTATATAATCAAACAAAAGAAGAAGAACTTACCACTCGTAATACGCGGTTAGATTTTGCAACATAGATTCGTCGACTTTTCTTCTACTTTTTGACTCCGTGATTGAGAGAACTGATAAGTAATCTCTTCGAAATGATGAAAGAAATAAAGACAATTCTTATGAATACCACTAAAAAAAGTTTTTTTAACACAATTAACACATATTTTCGAAAGTTTTACAAATACTATTAAAAAGTTTTTTTCTCGTAAATACCACAAATCTTAATTTTTTAAAATTACACCCAAAACCTTCAAAAAACTATACCCTACCCTTCAAAACTATATCTTAAACACTATAGCGAACCCAAATGAAAAAAATTAAAATCTAAATGTGTTAAAACTCGTTTTTTGTATTCATGGTATTTTGTAAACTACTACTTTTTGATGATATTTTTGTTATAAAAAACATTTTTTTTTTGTTAAAAAAACTTTTTAATTGTATTTTCAAAACAAAAACTTATGTTGATGGTATTCTAAGAAATTTCCCAAGAAATAATGAATCGAATGTTGAAAGACGGGGAATCAATGATTATGATGATGTTGAGAAGAGGAAGTCAAAGTTGTCTTAGAAGAGAGTCGGCTCGAGGGAAGAGACAATGAATATGAAATTAGGTTAATGGTTTAATTATTCACCATATATATGTTTGGTTTAAATCGGTTCAAATACCAAACCGAACCGACTTGAATACCGATTTCAATTTAAATTCTAGCCGAATTAAACCGAAATTCCATTAGTTTTTGAGCCGATGACCGAAAAAATCGGTTCTTTCGATTTGGTTCGGTTCGATTGCCTTGAACATTAATAATTAGGTTGCTGGAAGATTGACTTTGACAGAAATACTAAATCACATAGATGGTGTTTAGTCTTCCTTTGGAGATAAGATTATTATAATAATCACAATTAACCACGAAGACAAATCAATCAAGCTTTACATAGGCTATGCATGATGGATGTGCATATATATGGCTTCGATGGTTTTAATACTTATGTTCATAGTTAACCACTTATATCTGTTTATTCTTTTGATAATGCACTTTTATATATATACTAGGATTTAACCCGTGGTACAACCACGAGTTTATGTTTTTTACGAATAGTTTTATATATATACGGTTAATTTAGAAGTTTGTAATATTTTTTCTGTTTTTGTAAAATAAATAAAAATATTCAGAATTTCTAAAGAGTATTTTGTTCTTTTAATAGTTTATGCAAATAAATACATAATGAGAATTAGATTTTATATAGCAAAATCTTAATATAATTTGTAAGTTGGTTTATTCCAAACTATTATAAACTATAAACATTTATTTTATTATATTTAGGGAAGGGCAAAACTTCCGGATCCGAAATACCGAACCCAAACCAAACCGAAATCCCCAAATCAATACCGATCCTAAAAACAAATAACTCGAATGTATAGGAAAATTTACTACCATAATACCCGAAATCGAATCCGAAACGAACTCAATTTTTTAGAACTAAACTAAACTACTCTAACTACCCAAAAATTATTTAAAATAATTATAATTATAATTATATTTGAAGTACATAATTGGAACCAAACCGAAATTAAAGAACCGAAACCGTTCCAAAAATAAATAACCCGACCGAATAGAGAAATTTACTACCTGAAAACCCGGAGCCAAAACAAATTTCTAGATTTGAACCCGAATTACCCGAAATTTGTTTATGATAAAGTTTAATCATTATTTTCAAACTTCTTGTGATTTATCTATAATTTTTTCAGAAACCGAACCCGTTAATAAATAATTGTTATTCTAGTGTTAATTGATTTAAATAAACTTTATCTATGTTCAATATAGATGTTTATTAACATCTAAAATATTAATATAAATAGAAACTTAAAATATGGACAATGATTATATATAAAAACTAAACTATATACTTTTAAAAAAATATTTATATTCTGAGAAATTTTATAGACCTCCGTAAGAAAAATAAAAAGCTTATATCAAAAATATCATAAATATGAAATTAGTGGTTGGTTTTTTGTTGAAAATCGGTTTTATTGTTTTTGTTGATATTTAAGTTAATTTTAAAAAGTATATATATATATATATATAATGAGATATGTTTGTGTGTAAGTTTAACATAACTCTTAATCATATTGTTGTCCAAGATAAGAATAAGATTAATCTTAAGTATTTTGTTTGGATTTAACTAAATTACGGTTTTACCAGTAATGAAATTTTTTCATCTTGTTTAAAACCAATACATAGTATGTAGTTAAGTGAGTTTTTTTGGAAACGTTCAAAAAAGTACTTCAAAAATAATAATATAGATTTTTTATTATATATTTCGTATAACAAAATTTTAATATAATTTGTAAGTTGATTAGACCAATAATTTATTATTTATTATATTTAGGATTCGAAAATAACCGGATTCAAAATACAAACCGAAACCTAATCGAAATACACAAATTATATTATGCGATTTACCCAAATTTATTTAAAATTATAATTATTTTGATTATATAAATAATTGTTGTAAACATATTCTAAATATGTAATATAAGATTTAAATTTTAGTAGAATTGCAATTTTTTCTTTTTTTGTTTATAATCGAACCGGAAATCGAACCCGTTAACAAACTATTTTGTTTTTTATTGTTTGATATTTTTAACAAAAAATTGTTTCAACTCGTTTTTAAATTCTTAATAATATTAATTAAACTTGTTTTGGTTTAAATAAAATTTTAATGGTAGTTTTTATGAAAAAACTATGTAATAATGTATTTATGTGAATTACATATTTTTATTTTGTTTTTAAAATATTTTTTATTTAATTTCCTTAATATTTTTTATTTATTTTTGGAGAGAATTGTAATATCTCCTTATTTGGTTTTTTGTAATTAAATGTTCAACAAATATTTCCTTTTATGCTCAATGGCATAATGTGTAAATAAGTGTGATTTTTTGGACATGTTCAAATTAGTACTTCAAAAATAATAATATAGATATATATATACTAATGAGCAATATCTAGTGTAAACATAACTTAGGTTTGTGTACAAATATCTGAGAAAGTTAAATGCATTGTGACTACATGAACTTTTTTCTACAACAAGTAACTATAAACTTGAAGTTGAGAAGAAATCATCTTATTCTGATTGTGAGAATAGACTAAAAAATAAAATAAAAATTATCATAACACATTGTTAATATGAGTGATATATAAATGAAGTCTATATATTGAAAGAAATAAATATATGCTTTCTTAATGTATTTGTTCAAATTGTTAAAAAAAAAAAAATCAACAAAAATTCCATAATCTGATATCCCCTTCCTCAAAGAAATCATCAGCCAGTGGTGTCGTCCAATACGGTGTCGAGACTCCGTTAATAAACATAACATTTTGATCATCATTATCATCAAAACAATTGTACCATGATGATTCAGACAAGGATACCACTTGTTGATCGTACTGATCGGACATGGAGACAACATCGTTTAGATCTTCAGATGTAGATGAAGAAGAAAGAAACGGTGATGAAGTAGAGACCGAAGCGGAAGAAGAAGAAGAAGAAGGATATGTATTAGCTGCTGCAGCAGCAGCTACTCTTTGTATGGACTTGGGAGACATATTAACATTGTTAGTATTGTTGTAGAGAGAAGATGAGATCTCTGGGAAGTTGAGATTATTATTATTATTATTAGCTGAAGATCCTTTGAGACAAACAAGTGCTGCATCGTAGGCTCGAGCCGCGGCATCAGCTGTTGTGTAAGAACCTAGCCAAATCCTTGTCTTTTGATTAGGAGCTCTTATCTCTGATACCCATGAACCCCAACTTCTCATTCTTACTCCTTTGTACTTCTTCTTCTTCATGTTACTCTCTCTTATGGATGATAATGATAATGATGATGATGATGATGTTGATGGTGGAGATGATATTTGCTTTGTTGCTTGTTGAAGAGTTTTCACCATTGATGCTAATTAAGAGACTAATTAATGGTTGGTTTTAGTTTATTTTATTTTGTGGTCGGTTGGTTTCTATTTGTAGAAGAGATATGGAGAACAAAAGTGGGAAGAGAATATTATATCAAAAAAATATATGAACACCACTTCTTTTATTAAGGGGGTGATTGGTAGAGCCTTTAGAAAAAACTTTGTAAAGTCATTATTTTTCTACAACGACATAAAGAAACCAATCATGCTTTGTCTTCAAAATAATTTTTCAGAGACACTTTATTTCTTTTTTAATTTATTTTGGTTCTGCAAAACCATTTTTTCTAAAGCAAAAAAAACAAGTTTTCATTTTTTTTAAGTCAGAGCAAAAAATCTACAGCCAAAAAATCTACTGCCTAAATCCCACGACAAAAAAATTAAAGCTACATTCTAACCACAAATAGACAAGTGTTTTCATTTATTATTAATATAGGGTATAACCTTAATCAAAATCCCATATGCAACACTCGATATCATTATATATTCTTAATTTTATTTTAGAATAAAGAATTCTTAATTGACCTCAAAAAATATTTATCTACACTATTGTTTACCATTAATTAGTTTACTAGTTCTGACTTACCCATGCATAAGTCGAAAATGTAGCAAATTACAAAAACCAACACTCCGTTTTTAAACAAAATGTAATATATATATATATATATATTTCAAGTAACGACACAAACATTGTTAAACATTATATGAGAAAGATTAGATACATTGGATTCTGTTATAGAGCATGTGATTTTCTAAAGTACAAACAAAAGATGAAGTTAAGCATATGAGGAAGTGATGACAATTTCCCCAGATGATCGAATCTGATTAAATTGAGCGATTTTAATATTTCCTCTTTAATTAGAGGAAGTCAAGCCTATTTTCTGATCCTTAAAAAAAAAAAAAAAAAAAAAAAAAAAAAAAAATTTAAAAAAAAAAAAAAAAAAAAGTTAAGCATATGAATAATTTAACAAAGTAATTATTTCGGGTAAAATTAGATATAAATAGAATAAAGAAAAAGAAATGTCGAAGTAGAAGGAGAAAACAGCTGTTGCATCTCTGTCTTTAATGAGAGGCTTTTAAAACCGCGTTAACTACTTCTTTGTGTCCCTTTCTTCCCACATGCAAATTCTCTCTTTTAAAAAAAAAAAAATTTTATGAAATTTAATTAATTTAGATACTACACTGTAATAATAAACTTTTTTACTAAAAAAAACCTGTTGAATTTATGGTACTAATAAATTAATTAATGTCAAATAATTAGACAGACTGACGCGTATCGAGTAATTAAGAAAAACAAACAATTCTTGTTCACGTTCTGGCCAAAGTCCTTTTTTATATGGGAAAATTATAAAACTACGCCATTTGAATTACATTTCACAAAACTACACCATTTCAAAATAACTTTTCAAAACTACACTTAAACACTAAAAATTAAATCCAAATAAACCCTACTCACACAATCATATCCCCTTAATATTATATCCTAAACACTAATTAATGAATCCAAATGAAAAGATTTTAATTTTGATAATTTTTTAAAGGGTAAATCAAGCTTTTAAAATTTTGAAAGGGTGTAAATATGTGAAAAAATTGAATTAGGTAGAGTTTAGTAAAGGAAGGGAAGAAAGGATGTAGTTTTGTGAATTCCTCTTTTTATATTATAAACTAGGTAACTTTCCTGCGCCATGCGGGTTTATGTTTTTTGAAAAGTAATTTAAAAATGTTGAAGTAACTGATTTAGCTATTAAAAAAAATCAGTAAAGCCAAAATTATGATTATAGGCTTTCAAAAAATTATGATTGTAAATATTCATTGTTATAATCCATGTTATTGAAATATATATGAAGAAAAAATACATATAAAGAAAAACTGTACTAAAACCAAAATAATTGTCGCGTTCATGTAAACTATGAACAATTTAAAAGAATATTTATAATTAAGAGACCCTAAAGCTTAACTCTATTGAGCAAGTAAAAGAAGTGAATATTCAGAATTAAACATGACAAATCTTTTTGTTTGCTAAAAATTCTAGACTTTATATTTTTATAAAAAGTCAAGTTTCCAAAATTCCTTAATTAAAGTTTCCTAAATTCATAAAATTCAGTTTCCGAATATTTTATTTAAATTAAAAGTTATTTCGCAAATTTTATATTTCAACCATATTGACTTAGCTAAAAAATGCACAATGTTAAACGGGACGGATGACCAACTCCGTTAAACGATTTCACGATATGACTATTATGGCTCAACCAACAAAAGTTTGTGATTAAAATAAAAAGTCAACAAAAGTTGAAATTTATTTTGACATTTTGCGAATTTTATTATTAAAATCATTTTTTGATGAAAATAGAATATTCATTAAAATAATTTAAAACCAAAAAAATAATTGAATATTTTTTCTTAATATTTTAAAAAATTTCTCTAAATTAAATGTGCATTTTCAAAAAATACGTATTTCGTTAATTTATTGGTTATTTTGATAAGTTTTCACAAAAATTTATAAAAGATGAATATTCAAGTTTAAT
Source organism: Cochlearia excelsa (assembly GCA_963556525.1). NCBI lineage: Eukaryota > Viridiplantae > Streptophyta > Magnoliopsida > Brassicales > Brassicaceae > Cochlearia > Cochlearia excelsa. The sequence continues at coordinate 30,797,005 of OY748329.1, read as the reverse complement.
AGTCATTATTTAACTTTATAACTATGTTTTGCAGATAGCTTTTATTAGTGGGCTTTCGAAAGCTTTTTACGTTTTTTTAATGAAGTTGTTTAGATGATTATTTGATTGGTTGTTATTGAGTAAGTTTGTCATGTCACATTTAATCAGCTGAAACTCGTTGTGGTGTCGACACGTAAGCTTTTTCATAAAAATCACTTCACAAATAATGTCTTAGGGATTAATAATAAACCTGGATTTTTCATATTAAGAACCAATCAACTGATTTGTTCGTTGGAAAATGTAGAGGAAATTGCAGGCAAAACATAAAAATTCTTATTTTCGTTGCCTTTTCTTTCTTTTTATATATATTTTGTAACATTTAGTTTTTAAGAAAATTTGGTTTTTTATTTCTAGTACGTAATTATCACTAGCACTTCTAATTATCAAACTAAAAAGTTTTAACATATCAAAACTTAAATATACTCTCCATGTTCCATTTTATTTAAACTTATAATTATCAAACTAAAAAGGGAGAATTATAAAACTACACCATTTGAATTACATTTCATAAAACTACACCATTTCAAAATTACTTCACAAAACTACACCTAAACACTCAAAATTAAATCCAAATAAACCATACCCAAACAATTTTGCCCCCTTAATACTATACCCTAAACATTAATTAGCGAACCCAAATGAAAATTTTTTAATTTTGATAATTTTTAAAAGGGTAAATCAAGTTTTTAAAATTTTGAAAGGGTGTAAACTTGTGAAAATATTGAATTAGGTGTAGTTTTGTGAAGGGAAGGTTGAAAGGGTGTAGTTTTGTGAATTTCTCAACTAAAAATTCTATTTTTAAAAACTATTCCTTCTGCGTTCTAAAAGATTGGTTAGTAGTTTATTTTTGTTTGTGATGAAGCTTCATTTTTTAGACGTTTTTGATTAATCTAACTAGTGATGATCATCAAGAAATATGAACTGATAGATTTAAATGGTTGATGCACCTTTGCCTCATTATTACTATAAAACCTCTATAAATTAATAAACAATATAACAACAAAACAAGTTAAATAAATAAAAAATTTCGAGAAAACTAAAAATTAAAGAAAAATTATTATTTTATATAAAAGAAACTCAAAAAGATATATAGACACTATATTCTAGTAAAATATTTTGCCTTTTGTACACAATTCTTTTAAAACTAATATAAATGAATAAATATCATAATCCCAACATTATTAATTTAGAGAGGTTTAATGGAAGAGGGTAAATATTCATTTAAATATGAGCATTAATTAAATTTTATGTGAAAATTCTATAAAGTCATCCTTCAGGAACATGACCAAATGTAGTAGCTAAGCAATACATAAGCTAAGTCTAAGAGCAAGAAGATAATGGATTGTCTTAATTATATCATTAGCAATGAGTAAATTAAAACCATGCAAATCGGAGAGAAGATAAGTAATTAAGAGCATCTCCAACACACTTCTATATTTGTCTTTAATTTCTATTATAAAGCAAAAATTGCTTCAATCCATCTTTATTTTCCCTTTAAAATAGAGATTGCTATTTTTCTATATATATAGAGGAACGCTATATTTTTCTTTATAAATTATAATAGAGGCAAACTTTTTTATTTGCATAGTAGTCCTTTAATTTATTTATTTTTATACAAATTATAACTAAACTATATAAAATGTCATTTTCTTTTATGTTTTAAACACAAAATTTTATAACTATAATTACAAACAAATTATTTAAAATTGAACTTAAACATTGAGATTATTATTTATAAAAGATAAATTATAAAAAGCATATAAACTAATAAAAAAACATTATTGATTCCATAAATTATAGGGAGAATTACAAAACTACACCATTTGAATTACATTTCACAAAATTACACCATTTCAAAATTACTTCACAAAACTACACCTAAACACTCAAAATTAAATCCAAATAAATCCCACCCACACAATCCTACCCCCTTAATACTATACCCTAAACACTAATTAGCGAACCCAAATGAAAATATTTTAATTTTGGTAATTTTTAAAAGAGTAAATCAAGCTTTTAAAATTTTGAAAGGGTGTAAATATGTGAAAATATTAAATTAGGTGTAGTTTGTGAAGGAAGAGTTGAAATGGTGTAGTTTTGTGAATTCCTCTAAATTATATAAGTTTTATAAAAAATATATGAACTAATGAAAATATTTTTATTAATTCCATAATAGTTTTAAACTTAAATAATATTAATATTTTTATAAAGATCTTTCAAAAATTAAACTTAATTGGGTTAATTTGCAACTATTATAAATAAAAGGTGTTATCACTAAAATGTAAACAAAATCTATATGAAATATTATTGTTTAGAGATAGATATAGCGGAATACATTGGAAAATAATAAAGGAAAATAATAAATAAAAATGCACATCTATTATAGAGTTTATCTATTCTAGAGATAGAGATAGGGAACTACATTGGAGTCGGAGATAACAAACTAGCTACCAAACTAAGAAGAGAGAGTGAAAATAGACAAATGGAATCATAAATGAAGGTTCATGCTAACTTCTTACTCTTACATAATGCATGCATGTACTTTCTCTTACATAATGCATGCATGTACTTTCTCTTACATAATTTATGCATGTACTTGCTAAGTAAAATAATATCATATTTGCATTATAGGACAATATTACCTGGCACCGTACTCAATATATGACCTTCCGTACCTCTCTCATCAATCAATCAATTTGTTTAATAATAATGGTATTATGTTAAAATAAAGTTTGGTGGGTAGAAGATTAGAATCAACATTTAATGTGTACCAGTAAAGCCAGAGAGAAAGTAGGGTCATGTTTATTGCTTGAGAGACTCTTGTTTTTGAATTTTGAAAAAAATAAATAATCAAACGGTAGAGATTTATAGGAACGCACGGAGAAGTTTCTAATTTATAGGAGTGAATAGTATGTTGGATGGTGTAGAGGCAAATGCACATGTTTGGATTGTGACATTACAAATATTTATGACAGTTAAGTTCACAAAGTATTTTTCATTTACAAAATAGTACAATCAAAGAATTTTTCATTAGGAGTGTTGTTTATCATGTAAACTTTGTAGAATCGTAACATAGATTAGAAGCTAAAGGAATTGTAAAACATGATTTTGATAATTGAATCAAAATCCCAAATTGTATCAGCCCAATTAACTTTTTAGGGGATTTACAAAACTACCATTTCATAATGCCGTTCACAAAACTACACTCTTTCGAAATATACTTTTACAAAACTACATTGAAACAATAAATATTAAACACAATATCCTAACTTGGTTAACACTTAACCCTAAACATTAAATTGAAGAGAAATTCACAAAACTACACTCTTTCAACCCTCCCTTCACAAAACTACACATAATTCAATATTTTCACATATTTACACCCTTTCAAAATTTTAAAAGCTTGATTTACTCTTTTAAAAATTACCAAAATTAAAATTTTTTTATTTGGGTTCGCTAATTAGTGTTTAGGGTATAGTATTAAGGGGGTAGGATTGTGTGGGTAGGGTTTATTTGGATTTAATTTTGAGTGTTTAGGTGTAGTTTTGTAAAGTATTTTTGAAATGGTGTAGTTTTGTGAAATGTAATTCAAATGGTGTAGTTTTGTAATTCACCCAACATTAAATAGTGATTCTAATTGATTTATTTTTAATTAGGGGGTACTATTTTCAAAAGGGAGAATTACAAAACTACACCATTTGAATTACATTTCACAAAAGTACACCATTTCAAAATAATTTCACAAAACTACACCTAAACACTAAAAATCAAATCTAAATAAACCCTATCCACACAATCCTACCCCCTTAATACTATACCCTAAACACTAATTAACGAACCCAAATGAAAAGATTTTAATTTTGATAATTTTTAAAAGGGTAAATCAAGCTTTTAAAATTTTGAAAGGGTGTAAATATGTGAAAAATTGAATTATGTAGAATTTTATAAAGGAAGGGAAGAAAGAATGTAATTTTGTGAATTCCTCTTTTCAAAATGTAATTTTACCATTTAAGATTTTAAAAGGGTGTAAGTTAAGAAATTGAAGTAGAAGTAGTTTTGAGAAACAAGTTTGAAAGCGTATATTTTTGTGAATTTCTCAAACTATTTAAATTTTTGTCGGTTAGAAAAGAGCCAATGTCAAAACTAACAAAATTCAAAAAAATAATAAGTTCTAATTTTTTAGGTAAAATATAAGGGGAATTACAAAACTACACTTATCAAAGTGCATTTCACAAAACTACAACATTTCGAAGTATACTTCACAAAACTACACCTAAACACTAAAATTCAAATCCAAATAAACCCTAAATACAAAATACTACCCCCTTTAACACTAAACCCTAAACACTAAATAGTGAACCAAAATGATAATTTTTGATTTGGGTAAACTCTTAAAGGGTAATTTAACCATTTAAAAGGTATATATTTTATTTTATTTTGAATTATGTGTAGTTTTGAAAAGGTTTAATTTGGTAAATTTCTCAAAACTACATTATTTCATAGTCAATTTACAAAACTACACCTAAGTATTATAAATTAAATCCACATAAACTCTACTCACACAACTTTATCCGTTAATATTAAATCATAAACACTAATTAACGAACCCTAATGAAATTTTTTAGGTTTGATAATTTTTTAAAGGCCTTTTAAAATTTGAAAGGGTGTAAATATAGAAAAAAATTAGGGAGAATTACAAAACTACACCTTTTGAATTACGTTTTACAAAACTACACCTTTAAAAAATTTCTTCACAAAACTACATCTAAACACCAAAAATTAAATTCAAATTAAGCCTACCCATACAACCCTACCCCCTTAATCACTATACCCTAAACACTAATTAGCGAACCCAAAATGAAAAAATTTAATTTTGGTTAAGTTTCAAAGGGTAAATCAACCTTTTCAAATTTTAAAAGGGTGTAATTATGTGAAAAAATTAAATTAGGTAGAGTTTTGTAAATGAGAAGATGAAAGGGTTTAGTTTTGTGAATTCCTCAAAAAATTAATTAAGTATAGTTTTGCGAAGGAAATGATTAAAACGTGAATTCCTAGTATATAATCTGAATAAAATATTTCTCTATAGTATTTACTTTAAGAAAATACTTATATGAATTAGCAATTGTTTATTTATCTTATAAAATAATAAATATTAATTTCTCTTACTATCACTATGGATTAATAACATAACATCCCGTACATTAAACGTCTGTGTTATACGTTATTGGCTAATTGGAAATATACAAAGGTGTATGATCAAACATAATAAATATTGTGGTCCATATTCCATAAAAATGAATTTTATGCTATTTTTTTGACCCGTTAACGATAATTGAGGCCTAAACATACATAGAAATAATACTCAAAAAAGAAAGTGTTTTGATCAGATTTAAAAGCCCATTTTATTTAACGGTATGTCTTAGTGATCAGCCTACGTCAAAATAGGAAACAAAATATGATGGGATGCATAAAATTATAAAAATTAAACATATTTTTCTCTCGCTAGAGGCGATTTTGAATGCAATTTTTTTTCAATCTCTCTTATTGTTGACCTCTTCCATTCGCTTGTGTAGAGTCACACGCGAATAAGGCTTGAGTTGTACATGGATGTGACTTTTATGTAACACGATATAGAGTGTTGCTTATCGATTTGTCACAATTTTATCCTACGATTCTTGATCGAGTACACAATCACACAATGGTCGATCATTAGAATTAAGTCGAGACGGTCGTACTCGACTCCGTTAAAAGGGTTTCCAAATTTTGTTTAAAGAAAGTGAAACTAATTCTTTTAAGAAATGCTCATTCAAAATAATTCATATATAAAGAATAGCGTGATATTTTGTTTAGAAACTTAAAACGTATTAAGTTAGAGATAGATGTTGTTTGGTCGATTGATTCAATTATTCTGAGATCATCGAGAAAAGTCGTTTTATGTTTAGATATATGTTGGCGACAATTATCGATATAATTCTCTTATAGCCAAACAAATTTAATTTGTAAGAGGTAAATTTGAGAAGATTTATAAATGTTGAAAGCATTGGTTGGTTTAGTTTGTTCTTGTTATGAAATTATTCAGGATTATATTGATTAATGTTTTCATCAATTTTATCTTAAAACACACATAAAATTTGTCAATACAGAGTATATGATGCGATCACGCTAACATATCTAGGCTCCGGACGAGGTTGACCTTGGAGCTGCGATTGCGATTTGTTATGTGGATGTGTGTGTGTGGGTGGCGGATTATGGAGTTAAAACAGAGGTGGAGGTGGCGGTATGGTGATGAAAGAAGGTAGATATGATTGGTGAACTTCTCAAGCAAGTGGTGATGAATCTGTTAGATGGTTTGATGATGGTGTGAACGGATGCGAACGAGATAGAAAGTGTGGAGCTTGGTATGGTGTGAGTACGAACCAGACGTGATGGTTGGATGGTGAATGATGATAGAAATGGACGTGATCTACTTAATAAGTGGTGAAGAACTTGTTAATAGGTCGAAGATCTCAAGTAAGCGACGGGCTTCGGAGAGATCGGATTCAATATTCGAGTCGAAACTTGTTAAAGGTTTTTGGTATCAAGCGACTACTTTTATTAGGAGAGGGTGGCGTGATATAATAAAGAAGAAGAGAACCAGTCGATCCTTCTTTTAGGGTTTATGCGATTTTAAACAAAAAAAGAAAGTAGAAAAACAACACGATGTTTTAAAGAAAAGAAGAATAGCGTGTAGTTTAAAAGATAAGGTGGGTGAATGGCGAGATGTGTGGATAGAAATGGCGTGTAGTTTTTCCTTGCCTACACGAAGAACAAAATAACAACTAAGTGCCCGATGTAAGTAATTAACTTGCCTCGTTAAAACCTTAGTGATAGAAAATCCCAAATTGGGATAAAACCTTTTAGAATAATTAAGGAAAAAGGGTACAAGATAACCACTTAAGCACTTAGTATGTTATTGTCTTCTTCAGATGTCTGAATGAACATGTTGTAGATGTCGCGAGTTGTGGCGCCTCCTACACGAGCATTGCTTGCACTCCTTTCAGGTGATTTCTTGGCGCTTGGCGCATGGTCGAGCGTCTCGTTGTGACATTCTTCCTACATCGGAAATTTATAAAAAAATGTCTAATATATAAGAAGAGTCTAACTCCAATGTAATGTGAGACCTTTTGGGAAGGAAACCAAAAGCAAAATCGTGCGGGCCTTATGGCCAAAAGCGAATAACATCACACTGAGGAGGGGTTAGATTCGAAAGTAACGGACCGACCGGATCGGGTCGTTACAATTTGGTATCAGAACGAGTTGTCACTCTATTTATAACCTAGAGGGTCGATCGTATGGGATTTGGTGAACAACGAGGACGTTGCGCCTTTGAGTGGGAATGAATTATGACATTCGTACCACATCGGAAGTTTAGACAAAAAGTTGTCTAATATATAAGGGAGGGTCTAACCGCCCCCCCCCCCCCCCCACAATTTAATGTGAATCTTTTGTGAAGGAAACGAAGAGCAAAACCGTGTGAGTCTTAGTATTTAAAGCAGATAATATCAAATTAATGAAGGATTAGACTCGAAAGTTACAGACCGACCAAGTAGGGATCGTTACACTCGTCCTCCTCGTTGAATGTTAGGTTGGTCGTGATCACATCCACATAGATCAATCACAAGCCAGATAAATAATAATTAAAGAGGAATTCACAAATCTACACCCTTTCAACCCCTTCTTCACAAAACTACTCCTAATTCAATATTTTCACAAGTTTATACCCTTTCAAAATTTTAAAAGCTTGATTTAACCTTTAAAAAATTACCAAAATTAATTTTTTTTCATTTGGGTTCGCTAATTAGTGTTTAGGGTATAGTATTGAAGGGTATGATTGTTTGGGTAGAGTTTATTTCGATTTATTTTTGAATGTTTAAATGTAGTTTTGTGAAGTATTTTGGAAATGGTGTAGTTTTGTGAAATGTAATTAAAATGGTGTAGTTTTGTGATTCTCCCATAATTAAATGGTATTGGCTGATAGATTTCAGTTGAACTTGTTGTAGAAAAAGATTGCTAATTATAATGTGTCGTTATCTCCACGTTAAAGTTAAAGATCATTACTTCTTGAGTTGATCGGTTCCGTCTAGCCAACTCAAAGGGAAAGCATATACTTGTAGTAACTGTTTTGTTGTATGCCTCATAATATTAATATTATTATTATTATTATTTTGTCAACATTTGAGTCACAAATGACCGGTCCATTAGACAAACATACATTATTGTAGACGCGGGGAATCGATTCCGGGTGGAGTGGTGTTACATGTCTCATGTGGACTCATAACTGCCACTAGACCAATGTCACTTCATAATATTATTGAAAATTTAGGACTATATAATTTCATTAATGTTTTAGTTTTGTTTGGTAATTATTAATTTTTTGTGTAAGTTTGGATTACTATGTCGGTCTTTTTTAAAAATACTTTGTAAGAATTAAAATTTTATACATATGATCTTTTATCTTACTTTATGTTTTCTATTGTTGTTGATATGTTGTGGACTGAATATTCACTCAATTTATGTGGAATTTTGTTTAATAATTTCATTGTGGATCCTTTTATCGATTTACTTTCTTACATACTTTGTGTTGTTTTTCTTGTAAACAATGAGTAACTATTTTGTTTTCTAGCATAAAAAAAACTAAAGGGAAATCACCGTGGAATCTTTGTGTTTTTTTGAAAAAAAGTTGTGGAATCTTTAGTTGGATTCTTCTCTATATTATAAACTATAAAAATAGCTTTGATAGGCTTCTTTTAAGAAAGTTAAAGTTATTATAGTTTAAGATTGTTTTGAAAATGTTTTCCTCCTTTTTGAGTTTCGAACAAACAATAATGGAGAATAGGTGAAAAAATAAAGCAAATATTAAATCACTTTAAAACATCAAAGACATTGAATTGAATTAGTTTCAATCATATACACGTGTAAGTTAAAGCAAAGATGAGTATTTCTTTGACCAAACCATAATTGATATGAGAGTTTTTTTTTTGGTTATAACATATTTGAGAGACTACATTATTATCTACCAATGGCCTAATGATATTACAAAGTTAAGCAAAGTGTTCTTCGAACTTTACAATTTAAAGACTTTGACCAAAAAATTAAAAGCATTTCATTTCCATCTTATAGAAAAAAAGGAGAAATAAAAGTTATCACTTATTCCTTTTCGTTGATGGGGTTATCTATTGTTGTTTTCACACTTTTATACGTATTATGTGCTTAATTAGATTGAGTCTTGACTTGAGTAATGTTACAAGACAAGGTCGATATAATTCCAAACTTTTACATAAACACACACTGTCTCCATAGTTTTAAACAATTTTTTTTTTACTTTGACTTAACCTACCATTCCTATTCTATAAATTAATTAGCATGAGTTTATGTTTTTGTTGACTAATCCAACTTAACTATCCTACTATATTTTCATGCAATTACTTAAAGAATTTGTGGAATTAAAGAGTGGGAGCTTGATTTTAAAAAAAATTGTGGAATTTAAGAGTTGTGATATTTTTATTGATTCTTGAAGATTTTTAAAAAGTATTTTTTATGGATTGTTATAAACTCTCAGTGATTCATATTGACTTATTCTTAAGGATTTTAGTAAAAAGATTATACATTTTAAAAAAATTCCAAATATTGTCAAGTCAAATAAGGTATGTTTGTTTGCTATAATAAACATTTTTTACATATCCTGCTTTTTATTTTGAGTTTTTTCATTTTTATAGTGTTTTATACGTTAATAACTTGATATTATACGTTAATGGAGTTTTTCATATTTATGTGTTATGAAAAAATATTTTGACTATAAACATGAACCCATATACCAGTGATAAACGAGATTTTACCCCGTTAAATCTAATATCTTAATGTAGTATTTAAAATGTCAAACCAAATCAGGGGCAAACAATGTATTTGAATTTATGCGAAACAAACTCAGTTTAAGTGTGATCAAAAGGGTTGTTTGTGTGATGTTTTTGTAACCAAAGATTTAACAAAACGAAAAACTAGAATTAAAGGTTTTGAAAGATTATTAAAAAGCTAAACAATCAGGTTAAGGTGTTTTCAAGGATGATTGAACTTTCGGATTTCAAATTGTCTTTTATAAAATTTACTTTAAGGTTTTGAAAACGATTTTAGATCAATCCACTCTCGTGGCAATGATCCTTTTCTCAACGATTAAACTAACACAATGTCTTGGATAGTTTAATCGTCGAGAAACTTTAAGGACAAATCAATTCTAACCACCAAGCTTATTAACACGGATCTCTCGGTTAAGCTAGGCTTGGTTCTAAGGTAATTGTTCGGGAGGCTTTATAATCTCTCGATTCATAAAGCTTCCTGGGTTCGATAATCGAATGGCCAACTCGATTAAAGCTTTAAGGTTGCTACCAAAGACTAAAGTTTTCAATCAATTAAGTTTTAGACAATTTTCATTCCTAGATTCAATCAAACCCCTTTTACCCTAACCCAATTGTCTATTTAGAACTACTCACAAATCATATTGAGATTCATAACAATTTGATTCAAAGAAACCATAAGCATAAACAAATAAACAAAGAGAACAAAGGGTAAAGAAAACTCTTATTCAATGATGATGATGAAGATTACAAGGTGGCCAAGAAGCAATCACCAAGAAATCCTCACAAGTCTCAATTTCAAAAACAAAAACTAAGATAATCCAAGGTACCGGGGTGGTGTGTGTTTTTACCCTAATAAAAAGTATAAACCGAAAAATAAAATAAAGGAAACCAAAAATCAAACCGGTTTTCCTTTTTACATAGCAAAAACCAAATCTTATTTAAAATTTCGCAGACTGTATCGGTCAAACAAACCGATACGGTCGGCCGATACGCGCTTCGGCAAATCTTCCTTCGGCTCGATTTTCCTCGTATCGGCCGAGGCTAAGCCGATACGACGGTCGGTACGTGTCTTCGGGTCTTCTTCTCTTGTATCGGTCACTCCAAACCGATACGGTTGGCCGATACAAGCTTCGGCAAATCTCGTTTTCAATATCGGCCACGGAAACCGATATGCTTGGCCGATACGGACTTCGGCACACTCTCTCGTCTTCGTATCGGCCAACCGAAACCGATACAACATGCCGATGCAAGTGTATCGTTTCTTTTTGGCTTAAATTCATCGCTTTCGCCGTCTTTATGCTCCAAAACCTGAAATACACGAAACAAACCAAAATGCAACCTATATGCAACCTATATGACACTAAATGCAACCTAAATGAATGAGTTCTAATGCATAACCTAAAGTAAAATGTGTAAAATATGCAAGTTATCAACCAGTAATCATGGGGTTCATATATACCATCAATTACTTTGACATATTTGAGTTTTGATAGTGAGATCACGTTTTATTACATCAACCACTCAAAATACCAAACTTTCAAAATACAAGCTCAAAATATGTTATTTGGAAAGTTATGTTTAATGATAAAAAAAAATATAGGAAATCTTTGGCCCAAGAACAATAGAATTTAGCATACTTACAAAATCATTAAAAACATAACTTTTTGAATAACAAAAGATTTTAAAAAGAATTATAAAATCATCTTCCCAATAACACAAGATAATAACACAAGATTATGTAAATAATTTAAGAATCCATAAACCAATATAACAAAAGAATCTTAGAATTTGTAAAATCTTTAAAAATCAATCTTCCACTAATCCCCCCTTAGTTTTACAGAATATTAATGTTTATTGTACTATTTTATTAGTACATTTTCATCATTTATAATATTTATCGCTAATATATTTTCATATTTTGTATAAAAGTTAACTAAGAAGTAATGTAACATTCATGTTAAATATTAGGATATAAAAAATATATTTATAATAAGAGTTACAACTTAAACAGTTTATACAACAAATCGAAAAATTTCACTCGTTAAAATAACAGTCACATAAAAGAAGAAAAATGAGTATGAATTGAATATTGAGGAGAAGATGGGAACAAACACATGGAAATCCACTCTTTCAAATATTTGTGTTTAAAGATTACACTCTTGCAAGTAGGCTTTCCACTCTCTCCCATAATTGAACCTTTCGTCACCATTCACTTTCTAATTATATTTACCCAAAATCATATCCTTGTCTCGCATTTTCTTATTTCCTATCTCTATCTATATTATTCTTACTTAACTAAATCATTTATATATTCTTTTATTATATTGTGTATGCTCACCAAACAAACACATGATACATATGCCCAAACTTTTGCAGATAGAATTATATCTTCTTATGTAACACTTAAAATCATCGGTTAACAAAAAAAAAACACTTAAAATCATATTTTGAACTCATGTATAATACTCCCTCCATTTTTTAATGTAGAATTTTCTAGAAAAAAATTGTTTTGAAATGTAGGATTTTTTAGAATAATTGACACATATTTTCCTATAATATCCTTACTTATATCTTTATAGTTTATCGCATTTATATTTTATCAATCATAATAGCAATAATAAATGAGGTTATTAAATGTCATTCTAAACAATTTTGTTAATTTGTGATTTTTTCTAGAAAGTCCTACTTTAAAAAACGGAGGGAGTATTAACTTATAATCAAAATTCAAATATTGAACATTTAACATGTCTTTGTTTTATCAACTAGATATATTTTATTAATTTATTCTCCTTAGTTACGGTTTTACACCTTCTATTTGACATCAATCAGCAAGTGTAAGTTTATTAGAAAATAATCTTTTTATGTTAAATAGAACAAGAATCTTTTTTTTGTTGTATAGAAAAAGAATCTTTAACTTTGAGAAGATGGAAAATTCCCAAAGAATACTACTAAGCCGACATCGTGTGTCTGATAAAAAATCAACTTCGAAACAAGAAAGTTTCACTGACGTAATTAAAAAAATAATAATAAAACGGAGAATACTTTTTTTGTGGAAAGTAAAAAAAATAAAAAAGGAAACAAAATGGTTCCCAGTTTTAGGCATCCCCACTTAGATATGTTGGAATCCTAATTCGAGAGCACCACCTTCTCTAACTTCTTCATATTTCTCTTTTGCCCCTATTTTTTCTCCTTTTCACATATTCTTCCCATAACCAGCTTTCTTGTTTTGAATCACCTAAATGTTTTGACCTTATTTAATTAGCATTTTATATAAATTTAAATCAATTAAATGTGTATTATATATATGCCCAAGTTTTAAACGAAACCGTTAGATATACAATTATAATTAAGGATATTGATATCTTGCATATTTTACTTGTTTTAGATCATTTCTATCATTAGAACTAATTCATATACACTAGTAAAAAAAACAAAATACCCACGAAAATTTTCGTGGGTTTTTAGCCTATTTTTTCGTGGGTAACCCACGAAAACCCACGAAAAATTTTCGTGGGTATAGCGTCGTGGGTAGAAATTTTCGTGGGTTTTCGTGGGTAATTAAACTAATTCATATACACTAGTAAAAAAAACACAAATATACCCACGAAAATTTTCGTGGGTTTTTAGCCTATTTTTTCGTGGGTAACCCACGAAAACCCACGAAAAATTTTCGTGGGTATAGCGTCGTGGGTAGAAATTTTCGTGGGTTTTCGTGGGTAATTAGAACTAATTCATATACACTAGTAAAAAAAACAAAATACCCACGAAAATTTTCGTGGGTTTTTAGCCTATTTTTTCGTGGGTAACCCACGAAAACCCACGAAAAATTTTCGTGGGTATAGCGTCGTGGGTAGAAATTTTCGTGGGTAATTAACCCACGAAAAGCCACGAAAATTTTCGTGGCAAATCTACCCACGAAAATTTTCGTGGGTTTTTCGTGGGTACTCGGCAAACCACGGAAAACTCACGAAAATTTCCGTGGGTATGCTGAATTTAAAAAAAAAAAATAATAATCCAATTTACGAAATTATAAATTTTAAAAATTAAAATTAAAACCGAATTAGAAAGACAATAATATTTTATAATTAAAACCGCAAAGCAAATAGTTTAACAAAATTCAAAGTTATATAAATAAAAAACAATTGTTGCAAAATACAAAAAACTACAAGAACAGGTCTTGCGACACTAGAGTCGGGTCTAGCGTGCCTTGATTCAGGTCTTCTGGGTCCTGCGGGACTTGACCCGGCCCCGCCGAGCTTCCAGCTTCAAGAACGAGATTGGGGGAGACCCAACTGCGACCTACTAGAACGAGATTGTGTACCCCCTAGATGAAGACATAACTACAAATAGAACCTAACAATCAAATTTTAAAACAAACAAACAAACATACATTTAAGTAAAAAAACATGGCATCACAATTTTTAGAACACTAATCAAGGAAACATATTTTGAAATTAGTGTTTTAAAATTCACATATATTAAGTGAATTAAACAAAGATATCTTAAGTAAAAATCACATATTTTAAGTGAAATTCACATATTTTGTCACATATGATTAGTGTTTAAAAATTTATACCAAATTCATTACAAAGACAATAGAAAGTTTAAGTAAAATAAACAATTATAGAAAGACAAAATCCCTAAAATTTGTAATGGAGAAAATTGTTACAATTGTATAATTTTTAGTTTAAATTGTTTATGACCTTATAATTATGAATGACCTTATAATTGTTTATGTCCTTAACAATATAATCAACAACAAATTCAAACAACAATTATGATAATCAACGACAAAATCAAACAACAACAAGATCTAGATCAAACAACAAAATCAAACAACAAAAACAATCAAACAACAAGAACAATATAATCAACAACAAAATCAAACAACAACAAGATCTATAGCAAACGACAAAATCAAACAACAATTATGATAATTCAACAACAATCAAAATTTAAACAACCAAATATACATATATAAGTTAACCTGAAGAAATAGCACGTTTTTCGCCTAAAATCGCCGGAATTTCGCCTCAAATCGCCGGAAATCATCAAAAAAACCAAAGGAAAATATTGTGTGCGGCGGAAATTAGGTTTGGGAAGAAGACGAAGTACCCACGAAAAAGCCACGAAAATTTTCGTGGGTACTTAAAAAAGCCACGAAAATTTTTGTGGGTATTCAAAAGCCACGAAAATTTTCGTGGGTAATTCGTGGGTTTCACGCTACCCACGAAAATTTTCGTGGGTAATTCGTGGGTAGCACGAAAAAGCCACGAAAATTTTCGTGAGTAATTCGTGGGTAGCACGAAAAAGCCACGAAATTTTTCGTGGGTAGTCTATTACTGTTAATCGTGGCTTTTCGTGGCATTTCGTGGCTTTTGCCCTATACCCACGAAAATTTTCGTGGCTTTTTCGTGGGTATGGACAATTTTTTTACTAGTGATAGATCGCATTTAGTAGCATATAGGTTGTATTTGCGTTTGTTATGTGATTTTCAGGGTTGAAGAGTACGAGGACGGAAAAGACGAAGAAATCAGGCGAAAAGCGTCAAAGACAATTGATATCGGTATGTGGTATCAGCAACATGTCGATACAAGAGGAAGAAAGTCGAGGAATTCATATCGACTTGTTGTATCGGTCACTTGACCGATATCGGTATAGTTAAATGTAGTTTAAAATCATACAATAAAAATTAAGGATATAATTTTGACAAAAACAAAATAGAGATATACAAATTGAATTAGGATTTGATGAAGTTGAAGTTTTTTCTTCACCATATTAAGCCAGTATGAATCTTTTAAAAAATAATTCTACAAACGCAAAGCTGATCATTTCTTTGTTCTAACTATACCTCACGGACCATATTGATTTACTAGCTATATAAATTTATTAAATATGATTTATGTAGTTGTTTGGTCCACTAAACACCTAAAAGTAGTGTTCAAAAAAACGTTCTAGGTCCGCATATACGGCGTTTAGGTGCTAGATTTTTATAGACCGTCATAACTACCTTTTAATCTGTTTAAAATATTATGATGCCATAAAAATAAAATAATATAAAACTTTATTATTTATAAAGTAAAGATAATATAATGCTATAGAATATTATGAAAAAAGTTATAAGCATTTTATTATCTAGAAATTGTGATATTTTTGTATATTCTTTTATATATATAATATATATCATCGGTTTTTTAAACGCTTACATCGCCTACAAAATCGTCTAGACTCCGATTAAATGTTTTAGGCTTTAGGTCGAGGCTAACGTGAATTTAAGGAACCATAAGGGTTCCACCCTAATCACAATTTGTTTAATTAGTTTATGTAAATTATGATTGTTGTTTCTTTATTAAGAAGGAATTTTTAGTTGACATTTAAGGAACGAGAACAAAGAAAGAAATAAAGCTATCACATCTTACACATAGCGAAGAATAAGAATCATTACTGACAAATATTTGTGAAATATCACATCTTACATATATAGGAGTCATCGTATCGTATCCTTAGTTCACATGTATCATATATTAGACATATCAGAGCTGAATATCTTTAATTAGATATCGTGTTCCCTCAGTGTTTATAATGTTGAATTATATATAAATATCGTTGATGTTTTTTGCTTTTTTTAACTAAATCTTTTAATTACTTGCCGAATACACACATTCGATTTAACGAGTTATATTTTAATTACTTGACACTTTCTTCTGCAAAGTTTACGAATAGACTTCATAGAAAATACAATTAACATGACTACTTGAGTGATGTTATAATTAACCAAAATGATCAAACCATAGAATATTGAAAAAGAGTCAAAGGGCAAGACTAAAATGCTCGGGTCGACGACCTATTTCCCCCCATTAACTTTCACATACCTGCAGATCCACCCAAACTTAAACCATCTATCTATTTCCCCTTAATTATACTTTCAAATATCTATTTCCACATTATATGAAAGTTTTATATCGGAGTGTCCACAATGTCTGATTTCGCCGGTTTACGTCGTAAATCTGATACCAAACCAAAATAAAGAACCGAAAAATCCGATTTAAACCGGAATCCGACCCAATTTCATACCCGATTTTAACCTAACTATAAACCTGAGATCTAAAACAAAAATCCCCAAAATAAAAAACTGAAGAACCCTAAAATTTTTTCCTTAAGTTTCGAAAATCCCTCTTTTGTGAATTCAATAATGAGTCATGTAAGTCATGCTTCTGCAACATCAAGTGGAACAACAAATCTCCAACGAAGAGCTAGAGTTATGGGAGTGCCGAAGAGATGTTGGTGCGGGGCTGAAATTCTGGCCAAGATTTCGAAATCTGAAGCTAATCCTTATCGGCGTTACTATCGTTGTGCTTTAGCTGCACGAGAGAAGGTAATGTATTGATTTGTTGTAAGATTTAATTATTCATATTGACATTGTTGGTGTTTATTATATTATAGCTTGAGAATGATAATCATACTTTCAAGTGGGTTGAAGAGGCATTATTAAATGAGATAGAGACATTAACTCAAGCCATAAGAGAAATTACGACAGAGAGAGTGGAACACGAGAAGATGATGTTTGAGAAGATTCAAGTTAAGTTAGAAAAAGAGATACTTGAAAGGGTAGAAGATGAACTGTTGGAAACCAAATCATTTGTGAAGAAGATGATGATTGTTGTTGTTCTTGGTTGTATGATCATATTTGGTTTATGCAAATTGGTCGTATAATTGTTATTTGCTTGTTGTTGTTTACGTTCATGACTTTGTATGATTGTGTTTGCTTCATGACTTTGAATGAGAATTTATTTCTTGATTTCATAAAAAGCAAAAGAACATGATTCATTGAGATTTAAAGCCATATGTTGATTTAAACTAAAGAGAATTAAGTCATAACATAATACAATTCCAGACATTGCAAAATCCTACTCAAAACGTGCCAAAAACTGCTCCAAACATGTCAAAAACTGCTCCAAACATGTCAAAAACTGACCCAAAACACACTCTCATTCCATCCTTGCTTCTTGTGTGGTAGTTTCTTGAGAAGGTTCACCTTGAGAATGTTCACCTTGGCTACCCTATAATTATAATATAAGTACATAAGTACATTTAAACAATATTAGAAAACCAAAATAAATTCATAACCCACCTGTTTTGATTTTTTATGAAACCTTGAGTTGTGATTAGCCACACCACATATTTTACAATGCATTATGCGCTTGAGAAGCTTTGGTTGTTTCTTTACAGGAGATTCGTTTATTCCTTTCTTCCTTTTCTCCTTCTTCTTGCTAGATTCTTCTCCTTCGGGTGGAGGAGGTTGATGCACAGGAGGACCTGATCCACATGGCCAAAACTTAGCACCCCTTACCGGATTTAGACCTTCTGTGTATGTCTTCCTCCACATGTGTGTCATAAACCAGTGATTAACAAATTCTTCGGCGTTAAGCTTTAACTTCAGTATCACTCCGTATGCGTGTTCACAAGGAATGCCTGTAATCTCCCATTTCCTACAGCTACAAAGCTTCTTTTCCAGGTCAACGCGGTGAGCACATCCAAACAACATCACAAGATACATCTTATTTGTGCTTCTATGGATTTTACAATCTGCAGCTTTTTTATGTATCTCTGCAAGATAATCTTGCACATATGGTGTACACAAACCTTTGTGATTATGAGAAATAATACTTCTTTTGGCAATGCGTACCATTGCTAGTCTAGTAATTGTTTCTAGCATAGGCACAAGAGGCATCTCTCTTGCTTTCACAATGGTGCTGTTGAATGATTCTGTTGGGTTGTTATCCACATCTTCACAATAGTTGCCTATCTTGAAGAAAGCTCTGCTCCAACTCTTAGGATTTGTCTTCATTACATCTTCATATACACTCGTATCATAACATCTCAATCTGTCCAAGTTTTCCTTGTACTCTGCTTCATTGTAGCTCCATGCAATGTTCCATATAAGTGGCTTCATCTGTGGTTTTTTGCCATGAAGTCTCTTCATGTTGCCGTAAATGTGGCGTACACACATTCTATGCTCAATCTTTGGTAACTCTAACCCTACAGCTTTTAGTAATCCCTGTATCATTCCACAAAACATAAATATATTAATCTTTAGGTAAGCATACAACACAATGAAATTAAATCATACCTTTTGACGATCTGAGAGCATTATATGTCCCTCACCATCTCCTAATTCTAAATCAGATTGAATCTTCTTCACAAACCACAACCAATTAGGTGCATTCTCCACTTTCACCACTGCCCATGCTATTGGGTAAATAGCGTTGTCTGCGTCTCGGCCTACGGCTACCAATATTTGCCCTTTTGTTTTGCCTCTTAAGAAACAACCATCAACGCCTATAATTGGCCTACATGTGTCTTTCCATATTTTTTTAAGATTATAAAAGCACACATAGAATTTATCAAAGACATCTAATCCTTCTGCGTTTTTCACTGTTTCAATTTCTACACTAGACTCCGGATTTGAAACTAGTATCTCAGCCCCATAATCTCTAAGCCTTTCAAATTGTTCATCATATTCTTTATCTATCCACTTCAAAGCTTTGAGTCTAGCTGATTGACATTGCGGTCGAGATACACTAATTTTCCACTTCTCCAAAATCAGCTCTTCAATCTTCATTGGCATATAATATTCTGGCTCTTCACGGATCTTATGGAGAAATAGTCTTGCAATCACAGGGACTTTCATTAGCTTACATTCCCCATTAGGAGCACAACTATGCAAATCATTGAATCGAGTTACTTGCCACTTCTCAGTCTTCGCTTTTAATGAGCAATATATTCTCCATTCACAATCTTTACCATCACAACTAAATCCAAGTTTTGTTTTGTCATACCTGTATTGCATGATATTCCGACCAGTTTTCAAAGCGTGGTCGAGTACGTCTTCTTTAAACGCGATGCCGTTGTAGTAGATTTTCCCCATGTGCAAATTACCATCGCCTCTTCTGACGTTGTTACGGTTTTTCTTACTATGTATTCCATCTTCTTCATCGCTGTCACTGTCGGGGTAGACATTGTGTTGAACACGAGGCTCATCGACAAACTCCACCACCGCTTTTTCTAACTCGTAGTTGTATCGATCTTGTTGTTCTTGTAGATCTTCATCATCGGAATCCTCAACAAAGATAGGAACATCATTCCATTCGTTGGAATCCATTCGATTTCTCTCAATTTCACAATTAGGGTTTGTTTTGATTTGGGTTTTTTATGAAAAACGTTTAACACTTTTAATTGGGTCTTTGGTCGGGTATTTGAAGGTAATATCGGTTTAATTTTTGATTAAACTCGACCAAATACGGGTTAATTAAGATTGGTTTGCACAAATTTGATTTTAATTGATATTGTGGACACTCCGATATAAAACTTTCATATAATGTGGAAATAGATATTTGAAAGTATAATTAAGGGGAAATAGATA
Source organism: Cochlearia excelsa (assembly GCA_963556525.1). Classification (NCBI taxonomy): domain Eukaryota; kingdom Viridiplantae; phylum Streptophyta; class Magnoliopsida; order Brassicales; family Brassicaceae; genus Cochlearia; species Cochlearia excelsa. The sequence goes on along the minus strand of OY748329.1, from coordinate 30,776,653 downwards.
GATGGTTTAAGTTTGGGTGGATCTGCAGGTATGTAAAAGTTAATGGGGGGAAATAGGTCGTCGATCCAAAATGCTCATATTATGTTACATTGGTTTAGTTATCAAAAAAAAAATGTAACATTGGTAAAAACTAATTCCAACGACCAATAAAAAACGTAGTGAATAGAGTTCCACTAAACACTTTCAAAACAAAAACGTTATAAAAATGACTATAAGACATCACTTCAAAAATGACTATAAGACATCACTTATAAAAATGACTATAAGACATCACTTCAAACGTTATAAAAATGACTATAAAGTAAAGGAAACGTTGTTTTTCTTTTTCTGTATTCAACTTTTATATTTATATACACTGGACCGGTCTTTGGTAGACGCCAATGCCAATAAAGCAATATTGGCTTCGAGCCAAAAATATATTTTAGGTTTTTTAGGGAATAAATTTTTATTTTTGGTAAAATAGGGGACAAATTTAGAATAAAATTCTAGATTAATCAAAATAGATTCTAATTTATATATATATATATATATATATATATAAATTTAGAATAAAATTATAGATTAATATGATGAGAATGATCACTTAATTTTACATTAACTCACATTAACTAAAATTACGAAGAAAAAAATTAAAATTTTAAATATTTTACAATATTGATTACAATTATTGATAACTTGTGGACCTATTGATTAAACTAACTGGGTCTTAGGGTCCAAATACGAAACAAAAAGCTGATATTAAATCAAACACATATCTTATGTCCACTTGTCTGTTATATAAGCATGCATTAGAGCTTATTCCATGTTTAGAAACACAAAACCCTAATATCAGACAGGTTGTACCGTGTACAACAAGGCGACGGTGCAGATAAACAAGAGGTTGCCGCCGTATGCTGCGGCGGCACAGGTTACAGAAGGCTGAATCAAGACAGAGACGATCTCTTCAGGACTGGAAGATCGATCATGCCAGTGAAGAAGCAGAAGGTATTTCGCATGGCTGCTTCATCATCGGTGCATGCAGGTTAAGTCCTCGCCGATCTATTCTCTGATTCAGGGATCAAGACATTATTACCTAGGTTATAGAAGTTGTTATTGTTAGGTCTTGTTGTAATTCTTGTTTGATAGTGAAAGCATGGTAGTTTGGTTCTACCCCCAGATGTAGTGTACATTGTGAACTAAGTGACAATCTCTTTTCTTATTCACGCATACCACATACGAGAATCGTGAATCATAACCTCATCGGTCAATCAAACGATTTGTGTTCAACACAACAGATCGTAAGTCTTTCCAACATCAAGTGTTAGGTTAAAAATATATTTATTAAAGTGTAAAATATTAGTAAGTAATATTATTGTTTGATTTTAGCTAGTATAAGTTATTTAATCTATACTATTAAAAGGAAAACATTTTTATAAAAAGGACAAAAAAATTATATTTACAATGAAATGCCATCAAATAAAAACACTATAACCTATGATTTTAAAACTATGTTGTTTAGCTCTTAGCAATTATGGAATGGGTATTATTAATAAGCCCAAAGAACATATCCAATTGGATACAAAATTTTAATATTACACACCTATTTTCCTAAATATGCATATACGAACATTATTTGTTTCGGAATATTGCAAGTTGCAAATTTTAAGGAAATATTCGATAACAAATATTTAATGTTATAAATTTTGTTTTGGAATATAGCAAGTTTCAAATTTTAAGGAATGACAAATCAAATCAAATCTACACTTTTTATAAGAAAGATTTAGCAAATTTTCAAAATTTCTTAATTAGAATCTTATTTATCAATTGGAAAACATTTTTTCAAAGAACCCTTAAAAATTATAATTACAATGTAATGTCACTACATTTTTATAACATAACCTACAAATGATATATAATTGTTATGAGATTAAATCCATAATTTGTAACGGGTCAAAAAATAACATAAATAATTAATAAGATATAACTAAATTATATTTAGAGGAATTCACAAAACTACACCCTTTCATCCCTTCCTTTACAAAACTCTACCTAATTCAATTTTTTCACATATTTACACTTTTTCAAAATTTTAAAAGCTTGATTTACCCTTTAAAAAATTACCAAAATTAAAATATTTTCATTTGGGTTTGCTGATTAGTGTTTAGGGTATCGTATTAAGAGGGTAGAATTGTGTGGGTAGAGTTTATTTGGATTTAATTTTGAGTGTTTAGGTGTAGTTTTGTGAAGTAATTTTGAAATGGTGTAGTTTTGTAATTCTCCCTTATATTTATAATATTAAATTATACATAAGTATAGTTTTGAACTTTAAATACTGTTTAGTAAACAATGTTTTAAATATTTTTATACGCGGATCAATCCTGAATTAGCCCGTAATTTATCTATTACCCGCACAACGTATCAATTTTATTTAATGTACTCTATGAAATAAAAAACTATATACATATAAGGGACATATAATCCAAGTTCTAAATTTTTAATATATATTTTACACTAAATAATTTTAAATATATAAATTTAAAAATATGTTAAACTCCGCACGTACGCGCGGGTTCTCATCTAGTTAATATATAATTCATAATCATAATTAAATAGAAATTCTTAAATAAATAATTTTATTTTATGTATTTTCAAAAAATAAAAATTTAACTATATATAAATTATAAAATGACATTTTAAGTAGATGGGCATTTGATTTTTTAATAAAGACATAAAACTATGAGATGAAGAAAATGGCATGAATGAAGAAGTTTCAAAAGGTTCTCAAGGTATCTCATATGAAAAAACCAATTCTCTCCTCTTTCTAATTTTCTTAATTTTTTGTTTAAAATATGAGAACCCCAGAACAAACCGATGGAGATGCTCTCACCATCCAAATTCAAACTAGTAAAAATATAGTATAGATAATTTATAATTTGTTAGTCAATCTAAATTAAATCGACTTTATATTAATGTATAGTTTTAATGAGTTTTTACAACTCGTATAAAAACATGTAATATGATATGAACAATATATATGTATGCAATATAGCATGCGTTATACGCATATATACATATATACATATGATATGAGTGTATTTACATATAATTATCCAATCAATTCTCGTGGAACCAATGATATTAATTAAATCTATAAACTATTTCAAAATTGTGTGTATTTTAACTCGGAGTAAGGGAGTATATATGAATCCAGTGAATTTTAATTGTCGTATTCATTTTTTATTTAGTTGTCGTATTTTAATTGGAGTATCTATCAATAATTTAGCGACTATAACGGTAAAAAAGTAAAATAAAACAAAATAAATTTAAAATTTTCCAACGGAACAATGATTAAACCCTTTATTATAGACAGTGTGGAACCCACTTCTCAGCACCACAAAAGAATCTTTTCTATTTTCTCTTTTGCTTAACTTGAAAGAAAAATATTTAGTTTAAAAAAATATGAAATTTCTAGGGAGTATCGCACATATACACGTTTTCTTCCAAATATAAAAGGATAATATATTATTGTTTATTAGTGAAATCATATACTTTCTTAAAATGGTTTAAAAGAAATTTTTGGAAAATAAAGTTGGAATTATTAAACCAAATTTATTATGTGTGAATGAAAAGGAAATTAATTGCGTTACGGAGGAGCACTAAGACAAGAAAGCATTTGCTGGTCAATGTGTCAAAAGCCTACTTCTTATTAATTAAAATAAAAAAAGAGGAAAATAACAATAAAACAGATATTCTAATAAATTAATTAAAATAAAAACGTTAAAGGGTATTACATTATTGTTTATGGAGAGATCCACTGAACATAACACTAATCTCTGTCTTCTTCTCCATAATAATGTTTTGATTATTGTTTCCTTCATAACCATCAAATAAGAATGTAGCTATTTTAATTAGAAATTGAGCTAACATATGCTAATTTTAAACTTTTTACTGTATCCAAATATGAAAAAATAAATACTTGTTTAATTTATCATGACTATTTTTTAATTGTGTGTACGAGTGTATATATATTACTACATAAATGTATTAAGAAATAAGAACAATATCATTTAGTTCTAGCACTAATCCTAATTCGCAAGGGACATATATATGTATAGTATTATAATTATACTTACAAAGTAAATCATATATAGGTGTTGGTATTTTGTCTGTAGTGCATATGGAATCCCGTTTTTGTCGATTTTATTTTGGAAAATATTAAATTTACGACTTGGACTTGTGGGTAGACAAAATAAAATATATATGCAAATTGCGTCTAGAGAATTTATATTCAATCTTTTAGGATTAAGACAACTAATTATAGTTTACATATCAAAATCCTATTTTCTCTAGGGTTTGATACATTTGTGTAGAGATATTAATGATTGTTGTACTTATTATTTACTTCAAGAAAGTTTATAAAATGAGTTTTCTAGGAACGTTACATATTAGGATTGGGACAAGTAACTAATACTAGTTCATAACAAACTTCTACTAATAAAACCTGATTTACGCACCTTGCTTTTGTGTATATATGCATAATCTTATGCTTATTAACCTCAATGAAATAAATTTACAAAATATGTTATTAGTAAATGTTTGTTATGCATAATCTTACGCCTAATAACCAATCTTTTTCCTCCCATTCTGTTCACGAGACTATTATTATTATAAATAAAGTTCGTATATATACCTTCTATAACAGTTCAGCTAACTATAAAAATGAAATAATAAAGTGTATGTGTATTCGTGATCAAATTTAGATGACAACACATATCAACAAGACAACAATTTTAGAAAAATCGGGCCATTCTTCAACTTTTTTTATTACATATTGATGTTTGTATATTATGATTTAAGTTAGAAAAACTTTTTGACTACATGTGTACGTAAAATATGTGTATGCACAGACGATCCTTTTATACCACCTACTACTTGATATCATACATGGAGAAAATTATGTGATATAACAACTTTAATATAATGCACACACGTGTAACGCATTGAAAAAAAAAATACTACATATGTATATACACATTGTTATGTATAATTTCTTATATTTCTTTAAGTTTGATACCGTTAAAAAAAGTTGGAAAGAAATTCCAAAATGAATTCGTATAAACGATATGGTGACATGCATATACAAAAGTAAAATATGTAAGATATGTTTTTATGTTACTTATTCATATCTTTAAACAAATAGTGCATTAAAATATTCGAAAGATACGTAGACGTATATTAATATATTTGAGTGAACAAAATAATGAGTGTATCTTTTATCTTAACTTTAGTTCGACTATAAAAAGGAGTCATTCTCCATTAGGTTTTGCCTGCCTTAAACAAATAGAGCTTAATTATTTCATCCAAACACTTCTCATCAATACGTAGTAGTGTTATTAACTAAAGATATAGTCTCTCTCTCTCTATATTGAGTATATAGTAAAGGACTAATTAATTAGTTAATTATAAAGATGAAAGGTGGAGGAAACAAATGTGGAAGCATGGAGAAATTGAAGCCAATATTAGCGATAATATCATTGCAATTTGGGTATGCAGGCATGTATATCATCACCATGATCTCTTTCAAGCATGGCATGGACCATTGGGTCCTAGCCACTTACCGTCATATTGTAGCAACAGTTGTCATGGCTCCTTTTGCTCTAGTTCTCGAAAGGTATCACTTCACATATTACATATAATATAACATATATATATATATATATATATGTTTATGTATATATGTAATTATGGATTGATCAATATTATGCATATATAGATGAATAATTATTTTGATGATTGTATGTTGCAGGAAAATTAGGCCCAAGATGACATTAAAGATATTCTATAGGCTTCTTGCTCTTGGAATACTAGAGTAAGTCTCTTTCTCTAAGAACCATTCAAGTTTTTCTTTACAATTAGAAAGTTTGGTTCATACAACTTTAGTTTTTTGTAATGATGGTGATATTTAAATTTAACATATATATATATATATATATACATACGGTATACAGTGGCTGATGCACACTATGAAAGGAGGACACTTGCCTCCATAAATTATTAAAATTGTCCATATTGATAATTTTAATTAATAAGGATATTTTGTGGTTTTACCCCCTAAAAATTATTTATGGATCCGCCCCTCTTAATACATATGTATAATTATGATATATATATATCCAAAGATGCAATATTCACACTTTTATCAAATATGAACATGATTTTATTCTAGAAAAGATTGTAGTCATATAGAAAATGTACGACTACTTGCATAATTTTTTTATGAATAATTAGTTTTATATTCATTTCGAAAATCGAACGTTCCTAATAGATTTATAGTTATGATATGCATATTCATGTGTTCGGGTACGTTACTTATATTTGGCCGCGAGCTCTGATACGTTACTAATGCACATTTTTTTGGTGGAGAAAGTACTACTCATGCACATACATACATAGATATAATTTTATTAATTAAAAGTTTTTAATTTACACGTAAACTACTATTTTTTATTAACAATATAATAATTTAGTTTGGATCAGTTACATAGGAAAAAGCCATTATAAATTCTGGAAAAGTAAACTTTATATCAAACAACAAGAAAATTATTATTTCTCCAAATATTGGTAATAAGATCATTACGCACAAGAAAAAAAGACATCTTTAGTGTGAAACTGATGTGTTATCCTACCAAAATGTTTTCTTGTTGATCTTTGGAAAAAGCATATATACTTAATTATGCAATCAATTAAAAAGATGATGTGAAAAGGATACAAAATAATAAAGAAAATGTTTTGATTTATATAATTGATCAGGCCACTTATGGACCAGAACTTTTACTACATAGGATTGAAATCCACGTCAGCATCGTACACTTCTGCCTTTACTAATGCACTTCCTGCCGTCACCTTCATTCTTGCACTCATTTTCAGGTACTTTCACATTCTTTAATTTTTTTTACTTATGATTGAAATTTTTTAAACTAGATTTGATTAATCTCTTAGTTTATGTTATCTTGAGATAATAATATTTAATTACTAATTATAATAGTCTAAAAGTGAAGAATTTATTAGGGCCAAAACATGATTTCTTTTGGATATATAAACGAATTTATAATTAACTTAACTAACACTAAATATTCAACATTAATCAGGCTTGAGACAGTGAACTTTAGGAAGATACATAGTATTGCAAAGGTTGTTGGAACGGTGATAACATTGGCAGGAGCCATGGTGATGACTCTATACAAAGGCCCGGCCATCGAGATCGTGAAAGCCGCTCATTCCTCCATACATGGCGGAGCCACCACGGCCACCGGCCAACACTGGGTCACCGGAACCCTAGCCATCATGGGCAGTATCTCCACATGGGCTGCTTTCTTCATTTTACAAGTAATTATTTAACTAACTAACTAATTAATTAGTTAAAACACTATGATTTCTCTTCAATAGTTAAACTTTTGTGTCAACAAAACAAACATCTGGTATATACTTATAAATTATAATAATTTATTTTGCAGTCTTTTACATTGAAAGTGTACCCAGCGGAGTTGTCACTAGTGACGTTGATATGTGGGATAGGATCAATCCTAAACTTTATAGCTTCTATGATATTTGTGCGTGACTTGAGCGCCTGGAAAATCGGCATGGACTCTGGGACACTCGCCGCGGTTTACTCTGTAAGTAATATATCATATGTTAATCAATCACTAATTAGTAAATTTTACTATAACAAAAAACTTAAAACTTATCATAAGTATGTTGTAATATACAATCAGGGAGTGGTTTGTTCGGGCATAGCATATTACATACAAAGCATTGTGATTAAGCAACGTGGTCCGGTCTTTACGACGTCGTTTAGTCCTATGTGTATGGTCATTACTGCTTTCCTTGGAGCTCTCGTTTTGGCTGAGAAAATCCATCTTGGAAGGTATAAATAATACTTCAAATATTTGATATTTTACATTCTTTTGCTTTCTTTTAAATTTAGAAGGTAAGTAAAGGGGTATAATTGTAATAAATGCAGTATAATCGGGGCGGTGTTCATCGTGATTGGACTATATAGTGTCGTATGGGGAAAAAGTAAAGATGATGTGAATCCAATGGAAGAAAAAATCGGAGGAGTTCAAGAGCTTCCGATCACTAACGTAGTCAAACCGACGAACGGTCACGATGTCTCGGTAGCACCAATTAATGGTCATGATGTTGTTGGAGTACCTACTAATGGTGTGGTTGCCCGTACTTGAACACAACACACCTCCTATGAGAAAAGAAAGATACAAAGGCAAATATGTAACATCTCCTTGGAGTTGGAACTTTGGTATCTTTTGTTTTTTTTCTTACATTTTCCAAAACCGCTCTACTTAACTTTAGTCTATCTTTACTTATGTATGTTTCTCTTTTTTGTTCTTGTGTATTTTAAAATTCGAATTCAAATGATGAATGAATCATTTGGTAACTAAATTTCGACAAAAACTATATTAATTCGTATATATAGTTATTATGTTTTTATTTTCTTTGGATGTCTAGTTAAGCAACATAAAACAAATAAATTTAGAAGTAAATGTTTTTGAGATTTGGAACTTACACACACATACGGAATGAATATTTTTGAGTTATTAGACAAATAAACTTATATCATCGTGGTTTGAGAAGCAACGTCTAGTAATTTTTGTTTTTAGTTTTAAACTAACTAGGTGGCTTGATCCGCGGACATAAATAATTTTTGGAAAAAATAAAACAAATTCAAATGTTATATTAATAAAAAATAATTTTTTTAAGCTATGCTAACATCACAATGAGATAATAAAATTTATAATAAATTTAAAATTTTGGTAAAATATGGTATTTTTGTTTGAAATTTATTTAGACGCGCAGGTCAAACCATCTATATAATATAATTACTTGTCATTTATTGTATACATATAATATAAATTAAAATACAAAATATAAATTTATTGAAATTTCAAAAATATTATATTAATAAATAATATATGGTAATATAAATTATGAAAAAATAAAATGGATAATTATAAACAATTTTCGAAAATATTAAATTAATTAAATATAAAACAATTTTCGTAATTTTCTCTTTGGGTGACACGTAGGCAAAACTACTTGTCATTTATTGTATATGAAGATATTAAATTAATTAAATATAAAACAATTTCCTTATTTTTCTCTAGTAATAAGTAAATATCTTAAATTATAATATAAATTAAAATACCAAAAAGATATATTACACTTTTTAGTAAATTTCAATATATTAGTAATAATTAAATATTTTAAATTATAATATAAATTAAATTACCAAATAGATATTGTACACTTTTGTAAATTTATTGACATTTCAAAAATATTATATTAATAAATAATATTTGATAAAATAAATTATGAGAAATAAAAGGGATAATTACAAACAATTTTTGAAAATATTAAATTAATTAAATATAAAATAATATAAATTATGAGAAATAAAAGAGATAATTACAAACAATTTTCGAAAATATTAAATATAAAATAATTTTCTTAATTTTCTCTTTGGATGACACGTAGGCAAAACTCCTTGTCATTTACTATAGAAGATCACAATTTTTTTCCTTATGAATAGTCTAACTCTAATTTTCGATGCCTCAAATATTGTTTATCATCATTTCTGTTGATCTTTTTGTTCAACCAAGTTCTTCATTTCATAATTAACCAATTACAAATAAGAAGCATTATTCTCACACACCCGATAAATTATCTTAGCATACAATGGATTTTGTTGTACACAATATAAATGTTTTTTCTTCATCTATTACCAATTTCATGTATTCATTCTCGATTAGAAGTTGAATGTATCCTTCAAATCAACAATATCAAAAAATAGAAAGTTAACCAAAAAAATCAAAAAGTACAAAGAAACATGTTAAAATGTCACAAACTAGAATTCAACAAACATAACTTAAGAGCATTTGACGATCCGTAAGAGTTTTATTAAGATGTTCCATTTATGATTTGTACAATGAAGATCACATTATTATACTAGGTAGTGAATGTAAGAAACCTCATAGCCTTAAGTTGATTACAATTATAATCTCTAGATGGCTCTCTATTAACTGATTCTTGTGGGAAAGTATCTCATCACGCGATTGAATACTATCGTTATTTACTTACGTTACAACTTGACCGAGACATATTTTTCGATCAGGTCGAAAGTCGAGGAAGTATTGGAGGCCCAAAAAGCAGTAGAAGTTGATGGAGAAATTGTATCATGACTAAGAGGAGTATCGTTTTGCCTTGACTCAGATGCAACATCATCATCCTCCAACTCCACTTATATGAACCGATCCGAAGATTTGTTCCATTAAATCTATGTTATCCAATGGCTTGTCCTTTATCTTTCTAGTTCGAGACTATACATGAAATCAAAGAACAAAAATAAATATATAACACCATTTCAAACTAGTTATATACATAACACATATGGAACATTAAACTATGAGGAATTCACAAATCTACACCCTTTCAACTCCTTCTTCACAAAACTACTCCTAATTTAATATTTTCACATATTTACACCCTTTCAAAATTTAAAAGCTTAATTTAACCTTTAAAAAATTACCAAAATTATTTTTTTTCATTTGGGTTCGCTAATTACTGTTTAGGGTATAGTATTAAGGGGTAGGATTGTTTGGGTATAGTTTATTTGGATTTAATTTTGAGTGTTTAGGTGTAGTTTTATGAAGTAATTTTGGAAATGGTGTAGTTTTGTGAAATGTAATTCAAATGGTGTAGTTTTGTGATTCTCCCTTAAACTAATGATATATAACATAGAACACAAATAAATCAGATTCTAACCTTTCAACGCTCCTCCCACCAATCATCACTCTTATTTATGAATCCGACAACCAAATCTAAGTATATTATGAGTCCACTTCTTCAAAGATGTATATTATTTCCTAAAAGTATTATACTTGTTCCCAAATTTTATCCATGAATGTTTCTCTCCGAAAGTATCACAAAATTTAGTTATAATCGTCTGTTTTCCAACACCATTTAGCAAATGACTTTTAATATTATCGTTGAGTCGTACGTTGTTGAAGTTAAAATCGTGTTTGTTCGTCAGTCTACACTGAAACTTATTGTACCGTAAAATATTAACAAATTACTTGAATTGAAACTATTAATGATAACATATATATATTAGAGAAAGTTAATTCCAGTACTATTAGGTATGAATGTCACTGTCTTCTTACTTTTGATTGCATAACTAAAATTAATTTCAAAAAAATAATGATCAAATAAAAAACATAAGCCCATAATTAATGTAAATTATATAGTGTTATGTTGCTACATACATAAACACCTAAACAAAAAAACAAAAAAAAAACACAAACACACAAAATTCATAAGCAAAACATCCATCAATATAAAGTTATAAACATATCATAAGAACGAGACATTTCACAAGAAACAAAATATACATTCAAAATTTAGAGCCTAAGGATGTACACATAGAAAATATAGAACCTATAGATACTCAAACAAACTTCAAAACCCATTGATATACACATACATCAATTTTATAGCCTATAGATACATACAAAATTCATTGCCTAATTTTTAAGATTCACCATTTTAAAAATGAACCCCTTGTATTAAGCATTTTTAACTAATTTCTAATTTATTACCACAAAGATTCAAATTTTATCTTAAAATATCAAAATCAACAACGTTACATAAAATCCATTTACTTGGAACAAACAAAACAAAGAGATCTAAAAAAAAAATCTTCAAACACATCTTCGTTAAACTTTTAACAATCATCTAAACAAACATAAAGTAACAATCTATTGAAATGAGCACCAATACAAATAATGAACCTAAATCCAATAATATAAGCTAACATTGTACAATATAAGAGAAACTAAACAAAGCCAAACCCTATAATTCCAGCAGGATATCCGGATCCAATTTTTTATGAGCATAAATTTTCGATCGTGGTAAAACATTTCTTTGGAAGTGGAAAATTTCTTTTGAATATTTATTATGCATAAAGTATTACACATTTTTTTTGAACGGGTGGATACACAAACATGAACAAAAAATAGTTTATACCTTTCCAGTCATTCTTGATACAACTTTTAAGACCATAATAAGGTTATATACATTCTTCTTATGAAAAAGGGTCATTCGAGCGTATATACGGGGCCAAAAGCTTCTCAAGCTTACGCATTTACTCTTCTAGTTAGAGGCCAACGTCTTAGAGCTAACGTGGGTTTTGCTTTGTATCTAGCGAAATCGAAATAAAACTCTATTTAATTATGATTCATTATTTTGATACTTTTCCCATCAGTTTTAGTGTAGACGCATGAGTATCACTTATGCCTCAATCCACCATGAACTGGTCAAATGATATAAGCGCATATTATAGAGAGTAAACGCAATTGAGGCGATTTTCCAGTGACATATGATATACAAAGAGAATATTGAAATACAAAACGTCAATAATTGAAAATAAACAATGGAGAAGTGATGGAAAATATTGAGAGAAGGAAAGAAATGCGAGATGAGAAAGAAAACAAGCTTACATTAAATAGCAACAACGAAAAATGTTATAAGAAGAGATTCTATATTGAAACACTGGTGATTTTGGGGATTCAGAGTTTGTGATATGTCGACAAAATATTGAGATTAACGGTAGATATTTTGTAAATATTGAGTATAAGTGATGTTAGTTTTGACTTTTACATTTTTGGAATAGTTTATAGTAAACTAATAAGACTTGCTATTAAACTCAAAATATTTTTTTATTTTTTGGATTGAATTGTTTGTATCGAGGAACAAAAACTAGCTCATGTGTTTAATCGTCAATAAACAAAAACATATCATTTATGCGTCGATATATTGCAACTGACTAACGAAACGAACAACAAATGATTTCATCCACGTATAAGTATATAACTATTCACCAAATGTTAATCATAAATCTCTCTATTGTTGAAATCTACAAGTTGTCAAAACTATTAAACCATCAAACAAACTTAAGTTTCATTATATGAAGAAATAAAGTTATAAAGGACAATAAAATTATAATAGATAACAAATTAAAACCCCAAACTTCTGAAGTAATTGCAATCTTTTTAGCTTGTGGGTTCCATTATCAAAATTATCTTTTACATCACCTAAAATTTGAAAAAATAATCTTATATTATTAATACAGAAGACGGAGAGAGAAAATCATTCTAAAATTACACGTGTCATCACCTGAACAAGTCTGATCCCACGTTATTAAAAATTCATAAAAACCCAAAACAAAAGCCCAAAATAAATGCCCAAATTTAACACAAAATGACTTAAATTGAAATAATAAATGGATAATATTAAAAATGTTGAAAACCCCATAAAATATAATATTAAAAAATTCATAAGAAATACAATTTTATAATTTCTAATAGATCTTTTAATATTTATATATTATATTCAATTACATTGAGTTCAAAATAATGATAAAACATATTGTTCATTTAAAAATAAAAATATTATTTTGTAAAATTGTATTTAACACCAAAATTCATGTCAAATGAAAACTTGAACACACAATTTATCCGACTCATCGGTTGAACCACAAGTTCCAAAAGTTTGAACAAATAATTTTCGGATAAGTTTAGACATGAAAGAGTGATTAAACCTTTCTAGAAAATATGTTTAAAATATTTAAATAACTAATGAAAAACACAATTTTATAATTTTCCTAATGTTTGTATGTTATATTCTCGCACAAAAGAATGATAAAACATATTGTTCATTTATAAATAACAATATTATTTTGTATTAAACATCAAAATTCATGTCAAATGACAAAACTTGAGCAGAAAATTGACTCGAGCCCTCAAAAATTCAGTGGTTTTATATATCTGACGTTTTAATAATCCGATTTTATGACAAATAGAGACCGGATTGACATACTTTTCATTGTTAAACGAGTCATATCAAAGTTTCAAAACACTATGTAGTTATTGTTTTTAATGATAAATAGCAAATTATACGTAAAGGTAAATATTCAACATCGAAATGGCAATGATAATTTTTTTCGATGATAAATATTAAAATAGTAATAGTAATAAATTTTGTAAAAAAAAAATTATAAAAACCAAAATACAATACATTTTCTATATATACTTCAAATTTAAACTCGGCGTTTAACGCGAATCACATGAGATACAAATTCTTTTTATTTCATTTTATACTACACATTTTTTTACCAATAACATTTTTTTCTATTACGTAAATTTTTATCCCGCGCTTGGCGCGGGTAAATTCCTAGTTAGTAAAGTAAAATAACATAACTAATTAATGTAATATTTTTGGTAGTATAAATTGATATTGTTATAGCATGAAAGAAAATGCCAAGGGATTTTACCAACTTTTTTTTGTGGATGCCTCTCTTTCGGTTTATCTATACCTATTTTCATTCCCTTGCTAATGGACACTTCACTTATGTGAGTTAAAAACTAGAGCAAAAAACTTAAACCGAAAGAACCAAACCATACCAAATCGAAATAATTGATATGGTTTGGTTATGATTTAACCGAAAAATCCATTTGGTTATTATTTTTGTAATGTTTTGGTTTAGGTTTGGTTTGATTAAAACCCGTAAAACCGAATGAACCCGAATAAATTTTTCTATTTTTAAAATAATTTTATGTTATGTATATTTATCATAGTTGATAGTACATATTCAAAACAAATTGAAATTTATAAATGCAATTGTTTAGTTCTATGCACATTCGTTTATAAATAATTTATAGTAGCAATTATTTTATAAAGAACAATACTAATTTTCAATAATCACCATATTTTGATATTGTATATTTCTATTTATAATTAGTTTTCATGACACGTATATTTTGATATTGTATATTTCTATTTATAATTAGTTTTCATGACACGTTGCAACCATGTTTTTTAAATTAGATGTGTTTATGTTATGCAACATATTTAATTTTTATTTAATAATCATGAAATAAACTAAAAAATGGAACCAAACCAAACCAATTTAAATAATGTTTTATATGGTTTTACTTATTATAAAACCGTTAAACCATAAAATCGGAAAAACCAAACCGAAACCGACCAACATACTTATAGTTTTTGTATGGTTTCAATTTTTCTAAACTCGTGAAACCGAAAAAACTGAACTGGAACTAAATCGAAAACTGAAACGGCACCCTAATAAGTACTAACCACATGAGGCGCAATGTACAACACACACATCTATACTATATAAGTTAAACTCTTTCTCTTCAGCGAGTGACACGTCAGCTTCTTCTACAATTTTATTCCTTCTCGTGATTGGTCCTTCTTCTCATGTGGGCCCTCATCCTTTAATGTAAAAGCCATTAATCCCTCTTCCCTGTCTTCTTCCATCTCTGTGATTCGATCGAGATCGTTTCTCTGTTGCTGTTGTATCGGCGTCTGATGATTTGACCCATTTGTTGACCCGCCAAGTCCCGACGGAGATCGATCTTCCTCGGTGTTTTCGTAGCCGAAACTTAGATTCGTTACTGTTCTTGCCCTTGAAGAAGACTTACCGCTTTCATTAAGCTCTTTTCTGTTAATGATTGGACTCCATTTAGGCTGTTGCGAGTGAGAATCGTAGGCCACGTGGTGCTGGTCGCCGCCGATTTCGCCAAACCGAACGCTAGGTCTTCTAAGCCGTTTTGATCTGGCGGATACGCCGATTGAAACTGCGGCGGATGATTTCGGTGCTTCTAAAGAGGTTATTAACGGCGGGATATAACAGCCGTTAGTCTGGTGGGTTGATATTAGCTGATGTAACTCCGCCGCCATAGTTAGTGAGACGGAGAATTGAAAGAGGGGAAAGCAATAGAGTATGTATCAGTTTCAATATCTGGAACTATACATATCTTACTAACATACGCTGGTGATTCTACAGTGCTCTTTTAGGTTTAGCCGAAGAAATTGGGTTTTTGATAAGAGTAAAGGACAAAGATGCAAAAAAAGTTAGGTAGTAGACACGTGTTATTTTATAATTGGATATACTATAAGCACTTATAATTAGTGAGGTAGACAAGTTCACAACAATGGTAAAAGTAAAACATAACACAAAAATGGTTGTTCCAAAATCATTTACTATGCTATAAAAGAATAAAGATTTAACGTCATCATCAAAATTATTAAATACACAAATAAAATAAAAATTTGATAAAACTCGTTTAAGACATAAAATAAGAAACCAAATAAGAAATCATTAAAGACATAAAATCATTTAATAATATAATAAAACATTACATTATATACAACTAGATGGTTTGACCTAGGCGCATGGCGCGAACATAAATAAATTTCGAAAAAATTACATGAAAATAATTAATAGAGACATTTTTAAATGAATTCAAATGATACATTAATGATGATTCAAATTATACGTTAAGATCACGATGATGTAAAACCAAAATAAAAATGTTATAAATTATCCATAAAAAACGAAAACATGAAAAATAAAAAACTTCAAAAACGTGGCTTTGTGTTTTATGGTAGGCTTATATGATTTAAAATACAAAATTTGTTTTATTTTTATAGTTTTTCGCTTTTGATAAACAATTATAATATTGATAGGAGATTTTACATAAACAACCCTAACAACCCTACCCACTTAATCACTATACCATAAACACTGATTAACGAACCCAAATGAAAATTTTTAATTTTGGTGAAGTTTTAAAGAGTAAATCAAGCTTTTAAATTTTGAAAAGGTGTAATTATGAGAAAAATTTGAATTAAGTAGAGTTTTGATAAGGAAATGATGAAAGGGTGTAGTTTTGTGAATTACTCTAAAAATAAAGCATATTCAACAAAAATAGTTTTATAATTATTTAAGAAAAACTCATTAATGAAGATGTTAATAATTATAATAATGACTTTGGATTACAAAAAGTATAAAATTGTATGATATGAAATAAAAAGTTTTAGATTGACATATTTATAACAATATTTATCTAACATTTTAAACGAAGTTAAGTTTATAATATTTACATAAATATTAGAAAACTAAGGATCAATTTGAATCATAACGAACGTAAACAAAATCAGATGATGTTGCATGTAGTATCATTTATAATAATAATAATTATAATAATAAATTATATTAAATTATTATATAAATTAAAAGGGGAGAATTATAAAACTACACCATTTGAATTACATTTCACAAAACTACACCATTTCAAAATAACTTCAAAAAATACACCTAAACACTAAAAATCAAATCCAAATAAACCCTACTCACACAATCCTACCCCTTTAATATTATACCCTAAACACTAATTAGTAAACCCAAATGAAAAGATTTTAATTTTGATAATTTTTTAAAGGGTAAATCAAACTTATAAAATTTTGAAATGGTGTAAATATGTAAAAAAATTGAATTAGGTAGAGTTTTGTAACGAAATGGAAGAAAGAGTGTACTTTTGTGAATTTCTCAATTAAAATTCCCAAAATATTGACATTTTATATATTTTTAGGAAAATATTATTGAAATTTTAAAATATTAAATTAATAAATCTATAATATAATTAGATAACTACTTTTCTCCATGTTGCGACACGTGGCACTCTTTTTTACTTCGTTTAAATTTTTGCGTGAAGGAGCTTGGCGGCGGTTACAATGTCATTGCACTTTGTTTTGATATATAGATACACCCTAAGACCCCAAATAATTAGAATAGTAGGGTTATGTGGGTATAGTTCATATAAATATTATAAACTTAACTTGTTTTAAATGTTAGATAATTATTTATTTATTGTTAATATAAATATGTAAATTTTAAACTTTTTATACCACATCATACAATTTTATACTTTTCGGAATCCAAAACTATTATAATTATTAACATTTTCATTAATGAGTTTTTCTTTAAATCTTATAAAACTGTATTTGTTGAATATGCTTTGTTTTTTATTAAGAGGAATTCACAATACTACATCCTTTCAACCCCTCCTTCACAAAACTACACCTAATTTAATTTTTTCACATATTTACACCCTTTCAAAATTTTAAAAGCTTGATTTACCCTTTTAAAAATTATCAAAATTAAAAAAAAATTATTTGGGTTCGCTAATTAGTGTTTAGGGTATAATATTAAGGGGGTAGGATTGTGTGGGTATGATTTATTTAGATTTAATTTTGAGTGTTTAGGTGTAGTTTTGTAAAATATTTTGGAAATGGTGTAGTTTTGTGAAATGTAATTCAAAAGATGTAGTTTCACGTCCCTTTAAGTACCAAATTTATTGTTTCGTAGAAGTGAATATGTGACAAACATAAGCTTTTGTAGCTCACATACTTACATTTGTATAATTTTTTCATTTTAATGGATTATTATTTTATAATTAAGAAACTAAATAAAAAACAAAATAAAAATATATAATATGTTATAAAACAATCTAGTATATAGACCGTATCTTTTCGTGTATATAATGTTTAAGAGAATTCTAGAGAGATAAAGCTAGAAATATGAACTGTTTCTTCATTATGATTTTGTTTAACGTTAAGAACCTATTTATAGTAAAAAGTTTACTTCAACATGAAGAAACTTATATAAATATCTAACTATATAATATAATATAAGTTCATCTTTATCCATATAATTATCCAAACGGATAATTACCACAATGGATAATATAGTTCATCTTTATCCATATAATTATCCAAATGGATAATTACCACAATGGATAATTACAACAATGATTATCTAACACTCCCCCTTAATTATCCATCATTGCGTAGTCTCTCTGGAATAACTGGTTATAATCTTCTTTTATAAATTTCGTAGACACCGTCTTCTAAATTCTTTCTTTTGCGTGTTTTGTTGTTGTTGCCTCGTTAAAAACCTTTTCGTGGAAAAACTCAGTGAGATAAAAACCACGATAAGGGAAAAAGAGTGCAACCACGCATTTCATCATTTCTCCCCATGGAATCATCACCTTCCGGAACAAACGTCTTTTGTAAAAAGCTATTTGGGAGAACACATTTTCTTCTTCCACAAATGTCTATCTTTTGACGCGTTCTTGTTGCCTCGTTAAAAACCTTACCATGGAAAAACCCATTGGGATAAAAACCATGATGAGGGGAAAAAGAGTGCAACCGCGAACATAATCATGACTTCATCTGGAAGTCATATCTTCACAAATAATCATCTTCTTAAACATGTCTTTCAATGAATGTGTTTTCTTCTATTGCTCCCCCTGGAAGCTTCATCTTCCGAAATAAACACTTTTGCAAATACGTCATTAAAAAGAACATGTTTTCTTCCTTCGCTTTCCCTGGAAGCCTCGTCTTCAGGACAAATACTTTTGCACATTCTTTACGAGATCTTATAAAACTTCGATATCTGCAAAAATAACTTATACCAAAATTTGGGATTTCTAATAATCCCACGTTAATCATATCTCATCCCAATATATGCGCATAAGATATGAGTTATATCCTCCATATATATTAATAGCAAATTCTATGTATAATTTGCAAAATCTATGGATGTTTAACATCATATAAGTATGGTCCTTTATGACCATATATATATATTCAACTTCTTCTAGAAGTTCTTAACATAACATCTTTTAGATGTTTAATTTAATGCCTGAAGACATTTGGTCTTTCCAAGGTCTTGTTAACTCTTCAGAGTTTGATCGATCTTAGTTCTCGAGAATTTAAACTTTGCATGCATTTTTCTCATGAGACGTAATTCAAGTCTCTCATATATATTTCTCAATACTGAGTATTTTTACAAAACCATACATCATATGCGTTTTGTTTTATATACTTTAATACTTTTTCATATTTAGACTTCTGGTCCAAACCTCTCGTTACTCAAATGAGTTTAATATAGACTTGATTGTCTCTTTTCTTTATTGGCCAATATTACCTCTCAACGCTAATTCAGAGAGCGGAGATTTCTGATCCTCATTTATAACATCGCGCGTTATGTTACTATTATAGTCGACATTTATTTCGACTTTGGTTCCATATTTACTTTATTGTCATGACCCATCGAGATCTCTTAATCATTATCAATGATTTTGTTCAAGTACTTGATTTCATCTTTGATCCTTCAGAGATCTAATCCTCCTGGGATTTATGGTCATGACTTATTACTCCTCTTCTCCTTTTGAAGAGATTAATAAATATTTGCTCCTTTATCATTTCTCAATTTTCGGAACCAAATTAGTCTTACATAGACTTTATGTGTCATCCTTCATAAACACATATATTTTGTATTGGAGCATTTTCATATGGAGTGAGATTTTTTTTCATCACCTTGAATTATCTTATGAACTTCAAGTTCATTTTCTTTTGTATGAGGATCTTATAATGATAATTCATTTCATGAAACTCATCCATCATTTAATTTGCAATAAATTTGAATAGTGATCCTTTGAACTTTTGAACTTCTGGTTCATAATCCTTTTGTTCAAGAATTCCAACTATTCCATGATTCTCCCTTAGAGAAATATTATCATCAAAATAATGATTGCAAATCTTACAATAAGCACATTTCCAATGATGGCTTTTTAGAGCGGATCTTCATCTCCAGCTCATATAATTCATCCTCTTTGGATGTTATATTTATGTGGTATGGAGGAGCATTCATAATATATATCACACACCCACAAATTTCCAGACGGAAATATCACCATTCTTTAAAACTCATTGACTGTGAATATCATCTTCTAGATGTTTCACTTTCATCTTCTGGATGTTTAACTTTATCTCATTCGACATCTAATAAGCTTTTAATAAGCTTTAGTTTTGGGATATCAATCCACCAAAACTATCAATTTAATGTCATTGTGGGATTCTTTAATTCTCCTCCTCGAGATGATACTCTTCTAGATTACTCATCTCGAAATGAATCCATTTATGGGATCAACAACATATCCTTCTAGGACATGTGTTTCATCTTGGATCCTTTTAACTTTTTAATATAGGATTCATATTACTCTCTTTCTCAAGATAACGACTATACATGCCCGTTTATGCTGGACCGATTCACACTTTTAGATCGGCTATATTAGGAGTATAATACGGGGGGTTTGTTTTAAGAAATCAACCATCATATTCAATGAGATTTTTCTTTTAACCCCAAAAAAATGGTGATTTTCATCTTTTTCACATGATGACTTTGTTTCTTCTTTTCTTTAAAACATGCATAAGTTGAAAAACTTCTTGTTTTCCCAATAAATTCTTAATGATCTTCAATCATTAATACTTCCGGATGGCTTAACCGGTTATATTAAACTTTAATCAATCAGTAAACTCCAGGTTTACTTTTATATACATCTTTTGCCATTTTTATACTTATTGCATGTCGTCATCATGTTTTCTTTACAGCGTTTAGCTTTTCTTTCACTCGTTTAGATCGTTTTTGCTCTTTTAAAATAGTTTTAACTCTTCAGGAGATAAGCTCTTCATGAGCGTTTATTATTTCATGAACGTTTAAGCTTTTCATGAGCATTTAAGCTCTTCATGAGCATTTAAGCTATTCGTGAGCATTCAAGCTCTCCATAAGCACTCAAACTCTTCAGGAGCATTCAAACTCTTCAAGAGCATTCAAACTCTTCAAGTGCATTCAAGCTCTCCATAAGCATTCAAACTCTTCAGGAGCATTCAAGCTCTTCAGGAGCATTCAAGCTCTTCGTGAGCCTTCAAGCTCTTCGTGAGCCTTTAAGCTCTTTAGCATTTTTATTTTATTAAAATATTTTACTCTTTTAAAACATTTAATTATTTTGCAATATGCAAAATTTTCATATATTTTGGGTTTTAACTTACCGTATAATGAAATAGATATAGTCTTTCATGTAATCAAAGAGACAAAACTTCAATATAATCAAAGAGACCTTGTCTTCAATTTGATTAATGACATATATTTTCATATAATCAAAGAGACATAGTCTTCAATTTGATTTATGAATCATAGTCTTCTATTTGATCAAAGAGGCATATTCTATTATAAATTTTTGGGGACAACTTTTTGCTCCAATATAAAAATTAAATTTATAAATATCGATAATTTTTTATCGACTAAATTTTGGCAAAGTTTCTTTTAGATTTTTAATACTATACTAGTTGAAATTTTGCCAGAGTTTCTTTTAAATTTATTAATATTATACTTTTGGCAAAAATTATTTTGATAGAGTTTCTCTTAAATTTTAAACTATACTAATTTAAATTTTGCCAGAGTTTCTTTTATATAGTAAAATCATAATTTAAACATTTTAGGATATAAATTCTGTCATAGGTTTGAAACAGAATTTTTCCATTATGTTTATAAACATAACGACATAATTTAAAATTACCTGGATAATATTTAACCGGATTATATAAAAGCTCAACCAACGATTACCTAGTATAAGCAGAGACGTTCGTGCTGATAACGTGTTATAAAACAATCTAGTATATAGACCGTATTTTTTCGTGTATATAATGTTTAAGAGAATTCTAGAGAGATAAAGCTAGAAAGATGAACTGTTTCTTCATTATGATTTTGTTTAACGTTATGAACCTATTTATAGTAAAAAGTTTACTTCAACACGAAGAAACTTATATAAATATCTAACTATATAATATAATATAAGTTCATCTTTATCCATATAATTATCCAAACGGATAATTACCACAAAGGATAATATAGTTCATCTTTATCCATATAATTATCCAAATGGATAATTACCACAATGGATAATTACAACAATGATTATCTAACATAATATTTATAGTTATAAGGTTTAGCTCATTTATTTAGTTTTTTGATAAAAGCTCATTTTTTAGTTCAAATAAATTTATATAAAGCAAAATAAAAATACTTAAAGGTAAAAATACTTAATGATATTTTATTTTAAATATAATTTAACATAAACACCAATATAATCATAAAATTTATAAGTATAACAACTTCAAAATTTTAGTTAGTTTTAATGTTATAACAAAGAAGAGAAAAACAAAAATTAATTAATCTCCGAAAAATGAAAGCAAGAATTATTTAAATTATAAATAAATTAATTTAAATTACTTATACAAATCTACTATAAAGTTTCCTACTGATAATCCTCGTGAAATATATTCCTCAATAAAAATAACTGTAAATATATTATATTCTAACTATACACAAATCAATATATTCCTCATGAATATAAAAAGCATATACAAAATTTTTCATTCTTTTCAAAAAATTATATTTAAAAACTACAACATAAAAATAAATTAGTATCATTCCCCGCGCGTAGCGCGGGGTCTTCCCTAGTCTCTATTAAAATAAAGAGAAGAAATATTAAGATATATTTTGTATATTTGGGCCTAAGTATATTAGCCCATTAGTATTAGGGTTTTCGTTATATCTCATATATAAATTCTTCTATGTGAACCCTAATGCTTAAGTTAAATTCTCTCATTCTATATATAGCTTTGGTCCCATGTTAGGTTTAAAGAACACAAAAATTGCTTTAAAGATTCAAAGGTCCATTAATTTCCTGGCACGTTTATGGACCCTTGTTTCAACTCTAAAGGTCCAACAACATGGTACATTGTTGAAAAGGTTCAAAAGACATTTATTTGTGCCTCAATTGGTTGTGTCAACAATATGACTTTTAGAGTTGAAGCACGGACATCGCTCCCATAAACGTTCGAGGTAAACCCAAAAGCTTCTTGGCTTCAAAAGTCGTTTCTACTTCCTTGACTAATTCAGACATGTAGTCAATAAGAAATAACCCTTCATGTTCTTTGCTACTTAGCTTATCTTTCGTTGTTTTAAACCAATGTTTCATCACATCCATGTGCATACTGTACATGCCTGAAGCTTTCCATTTCGGATCTCGAAGCAACATGACATGTAAGTCACATATCGAAAGATCAGATTGAGCAACTCTTATGATGAAGATCACATATTAAAGTTTCCTGCAACATTTTCCTCTGCTATGTTGGAGTACTTATAAATTCCAATAAAAAAACTACCTTTTCAGGCTTACAAAACAAATAATACAGAACTAAAACACAATAGTAGGAAACTAGGTCAATAGATTCACTAAACCCCCACAAAACAATAACTCTTTTATTGTGTTCTTAAGTAGACAACAAGAACTGATGATACAATAAGCTAAACCTTTGTCTTTCATTCTTCTCAAGACAGCAACTCAAGACAACAACAACAACAAAGAAATTCTTATAAACACAAAACCCCATCAAAAGAAGAACTGAAGAATAACATAAATACATCAAGTTTTTAAGCATGGGATGCAATAAGGCTTCAGATATTTGACGACCCAGAGTTCTCTGCATTTACATAAAACCTGATTTTTATTAATCCAATATTGATTGAATTTTGGGTTTTTGTCGAGCTTTTGTTGGGTTTTGTGGGTTAATGACAATTTTGGATTTTATAAAGTTTAGAAAAGATTTAACTCGTGGTACAATTCTTCAACCAAAAAAAAAACTCGTGGTACAATTTTGTGGGTTTCCGTCGTTGACTAGGATTTAACTCGTGGTACACTACGGGTCTATATATTTTGAAATCGTTTTATATGTCTATAAATTTAATTAAGAATTAGTGACACATCTTTTGTTTTTAAATAATATATAAAAAATTAAAAATATTTAAAAGTTTTTAATATTATTATAGTTTTTATTGTTTTACAAACAAATAATAATTTATGGGAGAATTACAAAACTACACCATTTGAATTATATTTCACAAAACTAAACCATTTCAAAAATACTTCACAAAACTACACCTAAACACTCAAAATTAAATCCAAATAAACCCTACTCACACAATCTTACCCCCTTAATACTATACCCTAAACACTAATTAGCGAACTCAAATAAAAATAGTTTAATTTTGGTAATTCTTAAAAAGGTAAATAAAGCTTTTAAAATTTTGAAAGGGTGTAAATATGTGAAAATTAAATTAGGTGTAGTTTTGCGAATGAGGGGTTGAAAGGGTGTAGTTTTGGGAATTCCTCATAATTTAATCATTTAATACCAAAAATTATTATAATTTTTTTTGTTACTATTTATTATCCAAATTACCCGGATCTAGAATACTAAACCGGAACATAACTAAAATATTCAAACTGAAACAAATCCAAAAAATAAATATCTCGAACTTTAAGAAAAATTTATTAACCGAAAACCCGGAGCCGAAATCTGAAACAAATTCTTTTTTTTAAATAGAATCGAATGACCCAAAATTATTTAAATAAAGAAGATTTTAATATTAAAGTTATTGAAGTAAAATATTTGTTACTATATAATATTTTGTATTACATATTCCATATTGTAAATTTTGAACATAATTTATAAGTTGATTTATTGCAAACTATTTTACACTACAAAAATTGTTATTTATAATAATATAAGGTGGACAATTTACTCGAATCTAAATTAATCGGATAAAAACCAAATTGAAATATTTGAACCGAAACCGATCCATAAAATAAATAACTTGAACGGGTAGAGAAATTTACTACCCGAAAACACATAACCAAATCTGAATCGAACCTAAATTTGTAAAATTGAACCGAACTATCGGAGTTACCCGAATCTTACACTATGGAAATTTTTATTTATTATATTATAAGGGTGGACAAAATATTTGAATCCAAATTAACATATAAATAAAAAACTGAAATATACGAACCGGAACCGATCCAAAAAAATAAGTAACTCGAACGGATAGAAAATTTTACTACCCGTAAACCTGGAACCAAATCCGAATCGAACCTAAATTTTTAAAACTTAACCGAACTACCTGATTTCCCCAAAATTTATTTAAAATATAAATAATTTTAATTATAGATACATGTAATTTATTTAAATATTCATAATATATAATTATTAGTGGTTGGTTATTATGTTGAAAATAATTTTTATATTGATTTCTTGTTATTAATTCAAATTTTAACTAAATTTTAAGAATATAATAATATTAATGATATATGTTTGTATGTTTAATATAAAACTAGATTTTGATCCGCGCCAAGCACGAGTGTTAAGTATTTTTTAATGTTGTAAAAGGCTATTTTGCGTAGCGTTAAATGGAAGCGCACAATTGATTTCATTAATATTGTAAAAATTAAGATAAAATATTATTTTAAAAGTAAAAAAAACATATTGTAATAAAGACACATGAAACAATTAAGATCGGAAAAAGATAACATCATAATAGGTCTTCATGTGTCTTAAGAAAACATAATTCAGAACATGACGACCGCCTCAAAAGTACGGTGAACAACACCGTCAACGGTCATTGTGTCGTGCAAATTTTTCGATCCACGAACAAAGTTCTCAAGTAATATAGTTTAACAGTACATGGCGGGATAAATGGAAGATGTTGAATCAAGATATTGACATTGCGAAGTTTCCAAACGTATATCTTGCATCCCAATAAAACTTTTCACAAAAATCCGAAAAAGTTAAATTTCTCTCCTTCTGTCAACCTTGTTATATTTCATCTCTTCCAAAAGTTAACTAACAATGGGAATTATAAATTATCGTAAACACTCATAATTTAAAAAAACTTTGTAACGAAAATTTGTAACCTCTAAAAAACGTAGATGAGAAGAAAATTGTAGTTAATTCAAACGATGAATCTCTATACACTAAAGAGAATTATATATTATAAAATTTAGTGTAATAACAAAAAAAAATCATTACCTATCAAAGTATCCATGATAAGAAGGTTTTTTGACCTACTCAAATTCAACGGATATTATACGGTCAATATCCTCTACTTTAATATATTTAGGGATTTTTATATATAATAATATCTTTATCGATGAAAAGTAGGATATATAATTGAATAATGTATAAAATAAAACAAATATAAATAAAGTTTTTATAAAGTATAATGCATGTGAAAAACTAAAATATTGAAATAACAAAATTTAGCTATACAACAACTCAATATCTAATCTAAAGTCGAACAAAAATATTTATGAATGCTTCATAAGTCACCACCCAAACTCATACCACATAGATTATATTTTATCAAAATTATACTAATATTGGGTGGTTTTCCACATGTTTTATATTTTTTATCAAAAATTAACATAAAATAGTTTAATCTAATTTTTGTATGGGCTGCGGGTTGGTTGATGTTACACCAACATATGTGGTCTTTTATAAATAAAAAATGTAATGTAATTAAATGGTTTTTTGAGAGAATTATTGTCGCCCTCAAAGAGCGTGCTGGGGAATTCGAGAGAACTTTTAGGATATTTTTTTTTTTGCGTTTTAGTCCTTATATTTTTGAATAACTTTTGTTTGGCGAATTCTATAAATTATATTTCAGACCCATCGAATTCAGACCCATATATAAAACTTTTAAGAATTAAATTTCTCCCACATTGAAAACAATAAGAAATCTTCTAATTAAATAAGATTTTATCACATACAAAATCATTAAAACGGACCTTAGTCTGATGACCTGCGAATTTCGGTAAATGGATCGCGCATTCATTTATCGGGGTATGCATAATGCGGGTCTTTTTCTTTGAATAAGCTTGCAAAATTTGATTAGTTATTTAGGCTTTTGATAATGGTCTTTCATAGATGCATGCCTCATAAATTGCCAACGGGTATCGGGAACTTTGATTAGTGGATTGGAAGTTGGGCATTCGGTTTTCAGGTCAGCTCATTCGAGTTTGGGTTTTTCGGGTTAAAGGATATATGATCCGTTCGGGTTATATGAATAAGCCGAACCAAAACCCGAACCGAACCCGAATTACCCGAAATAAGACCGGAAGTTCTTACCAAAAATATGTAAAACTTGAAAATTCGAACCAAAAAATCAAAAAACCCGAACCGAATAATATTTGGTTCCAAGTGAGCTTTTGTTAAATATATGAAATTCGACCTGAACTCGAATAGACTCGCACAAGAATGACAAAAAGAGAGAAATTTGATATTTTTGGATTTTTGTGAAAAGTTTTATTAGGATGAAAGATATACGTTTGAAAACTTCGCAATGTCAATCTCATGATTCAACACCTTCCATTTATTCCGCCATGTATTGTTAAACTATATTATTTGAACGTTCGTGAATCGAAGAATTTGCAAGACACAATGAACGTTGACGATGTTGTTCACCGTACTTTTGAGGCGGTCGTCATGCTGTGAATTATGGTTTCTTAAGACACATGAAAACCACTTTTGATGTTATCTTTCTCCGATCTTAATTGTCCCATTTGTCTTTATTACAATATGTCTTTTTATTTTTAAAATAATATATATATTTTTTTAAAATTTTACAATATGTCATTTGTGTGTTTGAAGAGTTAAATGAGTTTAGTAAAATCAATGATTTGTAATATTTGCTTTAACATACAACAATTTAAATTTTTCAAAAATAAATTGATATTGTACCGATTTGAGGGATTAATTGGTTGAAAACGAGTTAAAAATTATTCAAATTTGTTCAAAAATTTATCCTTACAATTTGACCAAGATTGCAACATATTTTGGTCAAAAAATCTAATAAAGAGAAGAAATATTAAGACATCTTTTGTATATTTGGGCCTAAGTAGTAAGGATATTAGCACATTAGTATTAGGGTTTTCCTTATATCTCATATATATATATATATATATATATATTCTTCTATGTGAACCATGATGTTTAAGTTGAATGCTCTCATTTTATATAGACTTAAAGAACACAAGAACAACTGCTTTAAGATTCAAAAGTCCATTAACTGCTTTAAGAACAACACAAGAACGTTTATGGGAGCTATGCCTTGTTTCAACTCTAAAAATCCAACAACATGGTACCTTGTTGAAAAGGTTCAAAAGACATTTATATGTGCCTCAATTGGTTGTGTCAACAATATGACTTTTAGAGTTGAAGCAAGGACATCGCTCCTATAACCGTTCGAGGTAAACCCAAAAGCTTCTTGGCTTCAAAAGCTTCTTGGCTTCGTTTCTGCTTCCTTGACTATAACTTGAAAGAGGTCATTTGGTTAGTTCTCAAGTTTCATTCAGTTTTCTTTAGGCCGCAGTTACACACCTGTTGGTTGTTCTTGATTTATGCTAACAGTTCTTAGGTACACCTTGGACCAGTCTCCACTTTCTAATTTGATTTCTTATATGCTCTTCAAGATACTGTTTGTATAAGGCTATGCAGTCACCAGATAGGCCTTTTGCTCTCATCAATCTCCTGCAAATACACCACACAATTATGAGGCGATTGCTAACACCTACAGTCTTGTATTGTTGTTCTCTGGTGTTAAGGTAACATATGTTTCATATCTCCATAGTTGCTATGTTTCTTATTGTTTTCATATATGTAAGCAAAGTTTGACTAACTTTTGTATTTTGAAGTGTTAACTTAATTTTAAGTTTATTGTATTTTTGTCCAAAAAACTTTTTAATGGTATTTAAGGAAAAAAAAACTTCTGATGGTATTTTTGTCCAAAAAACTAATTTTCATGGTATTTTCGGAAATTTCCCTTTTAATATTGTATTTCTATTTATAATTAGTTTTCATTACACGTTGCAACCATGTTTTTAAAATTAAATGTGTTTATGTTATGCAATAGATTTAATATTTATTTAATAATCATGAAATAAACTAAAAAAAATGGAACCAAACCGAACCAATTTAAATACGGTTTTATATGGTTTTACTTATTATGAAACCGTTAAACCATAAAATCGAAAAACCAAACCGTAACCGACCAAAATATTTATAGTTTTTGTTTCTAGGTTTATGGATTTGAGCGCGGTTTTGGAGCCAGGGAGGACTCCAAAGACAGATAAACCGGCTATACTCGACGATGCAATCCGTGTATTGAACCAACTCAAAGACAAAGCTCACGAGCTCGAGGAAACTAACCAAAAGCTTTTAGAAGAGATCAAGAGTCTCAAGGTTGGTCTCAAGATTCTTGTTTTCTATGGAATGATTGTTGATTATTTACTTAAAAAGCTTATTTTTTCGGGTTATATTTAGGCGGAGAAACATGAGCTAAGAGAGGAGAAGATGGCGTTGAAAGCGGATAAAGAGAAAGCGGAAAAACAGTTAAAGTCTACCACTATGATGGTTGTTCCTCCTCCTCCTCAATCTTCAGGTTACATGCCACCGTCTGCGTATAATAATCAGACCAAAATGGCCGTTTATCCGAGTTACGGTTACATGCCGATGTGGCATTACTTGCCACAATCAGTTCGCGACACTTCCCGTGATGTAGAACTTAGGCCTCCTGCTGCTTAAAACTGCTTTCGAAGATGTTGAACTTTATAGAGAGATATATGATCCACACTTGGTTTTTGGGATTCTTCTAATGAGCAAGTGTAAAAAAAGCTTTACTCTTTTGGTTTTTGGGTTGTATTTTAAATAAAATTATATACATAAGTTATTTCAGAAAATAATATTTTACCATTTTGTAAAAATGGATTTGGTAATCTACAAATAAGTGCATTAGTTACATTATGAAACTTGGAACAAGAGACAAGCCATCTATTAATAATTTAGCATAACAAACCGAAGAGACATATGCTTCTTTAGTTTGTTTTTGTTTTTGGAGTTTTTTTCCTTAGTTACCTTCCGTGTCTCCTCGAGTTCTTCATTCCAATGAAGAAGAGTAGTGCCCCAAGTAATGCAAGGCTCCTGGGAGTCAAAACACATACACACTCATGTCTGGATCAAAATTGAAAATATAAAACTCTAATATCAACCCGCAAAAATGTGAGGCAAGGATATCCAATAATGGCATTTGCTGACCTGTGTAAACTTTGAAAATAGTTGGTTGAATTCTTTTTTGTCGACATCGTAGTTGTAGAAATCATACAAAATCGGAGTAGCAACGACTTGATGCAGAAGCTGAAACAAGATTAAAAAGGGTTTTATTTTCGTTCTTCAGCTAAGAAGAAAAATATTATTTGCGAGGAAACGGTTGTTAAATACCAAGAGATAAGCTCCCAAGGAGCTGCCAAAGACGAACAATAGTCCACCAATACCCTTCAAGGCTATAGCAGAAGCAACAAGAAGCTTCATCTGCAAAACAAGAAGAATCAGAAACTGATTTGGCTAATGTTTTTGGAACAAAAGAGTAGAAATATGAAGGAAAACACGCACATCGACTAGTGGCAATTGCTGGCTGATAACTTGCATATTTTACACATTTTACCTTAGTTTATACATTAGAATTAACTCATTTAGGTTGCATTTAGTATCATATAGGTTGCATTTGCATGTTCTTTCATGATTTTCAGGTTTAAGAGTACAATTACGGAAAAAACAGAGAATTGTGACGAAAAGCGTCAAAAAGACACTCGTTTAAGACGTTCCCGCCGTTGGATCTTTATGAAATTTTACCACAAGATAACCACAGATGTTAGCTTTCATTTGGCGGTGGTTGGAGATGATTTCAACGGTTAGATCTAAAGTTATTACAATTCTACTTCGTATCGGTTTGTTGTACCGGTTTGGAGTGGCCGATACAAGAGAAAAAGAACCCGAAGACGCGTATCGACATGTTGTATCGGCTTGGCCTGGCCGATACGAAGGAAAATAAGCTGAAGCAAGGCTACCGACCAGCACGTATCGACCAGACTGTATCGGTTTGCTATGACCGATACAAGCTGCGAAAATTATAAGGAAATCGGTTTTATGTTGTAAAAAAGGAAAACCAATTCCTAAACCAAATTGGTTTCCTTTATTTTTCTTTGGTTTTGATATTATATTAGGGTTTTGGATGTTTTAGAACAATCTATCTTAGTTTTTCTTTTTCATCTTTGGTTTTTATTTTGGATCGTTTGTTTTTCTTTGGCTTTGGAGACTTGGGAGATTTCTGGGTGTTTTGTCTTGGCCACCTTTGTGATCTTCATCAATAAGATTTTCTTGAACCCTTATTTCCTTGCTTTTGTTTATGCTTATGATATCTTTAAACCTAATTGTTTTGAATTTCAATATGCTTAGTGAGTAGTTCTAAATAGACAATTGGGTTAGGGTAAAAAGGGATTGATTGAATCTAAGATTAATAATTGTCTAGGACTTAATAGATCATAAACTTTAGTCTTTGGTAACAATCTTAAAGCCTTAATCGAGTTGACCATTCGATTATTGAACCCATGAAACTTTATGAATCGAGAGATTATAAAGGTTCCTGAACAATTACCTTAGAACCAAACCTAGCTTAACCGAGAGATCTGTGTTAATAAGCTTGGTGGTTAGAATTGATTTGCTCTTAAAGTTTCTCGACGATTAAACTATCCAAGATATTGTTTTAGTTTAATTGTTGAGAAAAAGGATCATTGCCACGAGAGTGGATTGATCTAAAATCGTTTTCAAAACCTTAAAATATTTTTGTAAAAGACAATTTGAAATCTGAAAGTTTAATCACCCTTTAAAACACCTTAACCTGATTGTTTAGCTTTTAATAAATCTTTCAAAACTCTTAATTCGCGTTTTTATTTGTTTGATTTTCGGTTACAAATTCGTTCAACAACAACCTTTTTAATCGCGCTTAAACTAAGTTCGTTTCTCATAAATTCAAGTAAATTGTTTGCTCCTGATTTGGTTTGACATCTTAAGTACTACAATTAAGACATTAGATTTAACGGGATAAAATCCCGTTTATCACTGGCCAGTATGATTTGTGACATGGTTTACAAATGCTTTGAATTTAGGACTCAAAGAGTTAGCTGCTAGACCACCGTCATCGCCAAAACCATTAAACCTGGTGGAAGAAGCGATACAACAAAATGCGGTAAAAGTTTTAGTCAAGAGAGTGTAAACAACAAACTCAAGCGTTCTCTGTAGTAACTAAACTTACAAACACATATATGAAAGAGGGAACAAAACAAAGAAGCAAACATGTTTCTTTCTTAAGAGAAAGAAGTCAATAACTTAGTACCAATAAAGCTCAATTAATCGAATCTATACAGAAATCTCAATGATTTAGACCAACAAAAACCAGCTCAAAAAGCTAACTTTAAACACATCTAATAAGCAAATAGATGAGTCAAATAGCAATGCTGGAGTCAAAAACTCAAAATATAGTAATCAGAAATCAAAATTCAACCCATAAAAATAGTCAAAATCCAAAACCCAACAATGCAAAACAAAGATCTATAGTCTCTAAAACCCAAATCCAGTAACAAATCTAGATTTTCTATAAAAAATTAAATACATAATTAAAATTAAAAATTTGATAAAATTCATTTAATACTAATAAAAATCAAATAAGAAATCATTAAAGACATAAACTCATTTAATAATAAAATAAAGCATCACATTATATACAATAACAAATATAAAAAATATTTAAACCTAAATATATATATAAATGAATAAAGTTTAAACATTATAAATTTGAGATTCAAATACTACATAGTCATACATATAAATAATACATTAATTCTCGATAATCTTTTTAAACTAAATGTTAATAATCACTAAAAATATCCACCGAAAACATAGACGTCATATAAAATAAACAGAAACACATATAAAGTTTCTAATAACATTAAAGAAAAAAAACAAATTATGATGCAATTTTATAATAAAATTAAAATATTAAATTTTATAATGCAAAATAAATAAATAAAACAAACTATGATGCAATTTTATAATAAAATTAAAATAATATATAAATTGTTCTCAATAATTTTCTTAAACTAAATGTTAATAATCAGTAAAAATATCCACTGAAAACATAACCGTCATATAAAATAAACAAAAATACATATAAAGATTATAATAACATTAAAGAAAAAAAATTATGATGCAATTTAAAAACTGGATTAAAATCTCCATGTAAAACTGAAATAAAGGTATTGTGGACAAAAATATATTATTAGTAGTATAGAAATTAAAAGAATACACTACAATCTTTACTTCTCTTTAAATTATTTTTTTTGTAAAATTAGATTTCATCACATATTGATATTCTAATCGTTTATAATAAACTAAAATATCCTTTCAAAAGTTACAAATGAACTAAAATATCCCGCGCAATGCGCGGGTTCTATCCTAGTAACTAATAAGACTTTCTATTAAACTCAAAATATTTTTTTATTTTTTGGATGAATTGTTAGTTTGTATCGAGGAACAAAAACTAGCTCATATGTTTAATCGTCAATAAACAAAAACATATCATTTATGCGTCGAGATATTGCAGTTGGCGAACGAAACGAACAACACCTTCATCCACGTATATCTATTCACCAAATGTTAATCATAGATCTCTCTATTGTTGAAATCTACAAGTTGTCAAAACTATTAAACCATCAAACAAACTTAAGTTTCGTTATATGAAGAAATAAAGTTGTCAAGGACAATAAAATTACAATAGATAACAAATTAAAACCCCAAACTTCTGAAGTAATTGCAATCTTAGTAGCTTGTGGGTTCCATTATCAAAATTAACTTTTACATCACCTAAAATTTGAAAAATAATTAGTAAAGTAAAATAACATAACTAATTAATGTAATATTTTTTGGTAGTATAAATTGATATTGTTAAAGTAGCATGATAGAAAATGCCAAGGCATTTCACCAACCTTTTTGTGGATGCTTCTCTTTCGGTTTATCTATACCTAATTTCATTTCCTTGCTAATGGACACTTCACTTATGTGAGTTAAAAACTAGAACTAAAAACTTAAACCGAAAGAACCAAACCGTACCAAATCGAAATAATTGATATGGTTTGGTTATGGTTTAACCGAAAAATCTATTTGGTTATTATTTTTGTAATGTTTTGGTTTAGGTTTGTTTGATTAAAAACCGTAAAACCGAATGAAACCGAATAAATTTTATGGAGCGATGCTCTTGTTTCAACTCTAAAAGTCCAACAACATGGTACCTTGTTGAAAAGGTTCAAAAGACATTTATATGTGCTTCAATTGGTTGTGTCAACAATATGACTTTTAGAGTTGAAGCACGGACATCGCTCCCATTACCGTTCGAGGTAAACCCAAAAGCTTCTTGGCTTCAAAAGTGGTTTCTACTTCCTTGACTAAATCAGACATGTATTCAATAAGAAATAACCCTTCATGTTCTTTGCTACTTAGCTTATCTTTCGTTGTTTTAAACCAATGTTTCATCACATCCCTGTGCAATACTGTACATGCCTGAAGCTTTCCACTTCGGATCTCGAAGCAACATGACATGTAAGTCACATATCGAAAGATCAGATTGAGCAACTCCTATGATGAAGATCACATATTAAAGTTTCCTGCAACATTTTCCTCTACTTATAATTTCCAATAAAAAAACTACCTTTTCAGGCTTACAAAACAAATAATACAGAACTAAAACACAATAGTAGGAAACTAGGTCAATAGATTCACTAACCCCCCCCCCCCCCCCCCCCCAAAACAATAACTCTTTTATTGTGTTCTTAAGTAGACAACAAGAACTGATGATACAATAAGCTAAACCTCTGTCTTTGATTCTTCTCAAGACAACAACTCAAGACGACGACAACAACAAAGAAATTCTTATAAACACAAAACCCAAAAGCTTCTTGGCTTCAAAAGTGGTTTCTACTTCCTTGACTAAATCAGACATGTATTCAATAAGAAATAACCCTTCATGTTCTTTGCTACTTAGCTTATCTTTCGTTGTATTAAACCAATGTTTCATCACATCCCTGTGCAATACTGTACATGCCTGAAGCTTTCCACTTCGGATCTCGAAGCAACATGACATGTAAGTCACATATCGAAAGATCAGATTGAGCAACTCCTATGATGAAGATCACATATTAAAGTTTCCTGCAACAACATTTTCCTCTACTTATAAATTCCAATAAAAAACTACCTTTTCAGGCTTACAAAACAAATAATACAGAACTAAAACACAATAGTAGGAAACTAGGTCAATAGATTCACTAACCCCCCCCCCCAAAACAATAACTTTTTTATTGTGTTCTTAAGTAGACAACAAGAACTGATGATACAATAAGCTAAACCTCTGTCTTTGATTCTTCTCAAGACAACAACTCAAGACGACGACAACAACAAAGAAATTCTTATAAACACAAAACCCCATCAAAAGAAGAACTGAAGAATAACATAAATACATCAAGTTTTTAAGGCTTCACATATTTGACAACCCAGAGTTCTCTGCATTTACATAAAACCTGATTTTTATTAATCCAATATTGATTGAATTTTGGGTTTTTGTCGAGCTTTTGTTGGGTTTTGTGGGTTAATGACAATTTTGGATTTTATAAACTTTAGAAAAGATTTAACTCGTGGTACAATTCTTCAACAAAAAAAAAACTCGTGGTACAATTTTGTGGGTTTCCGTCGTTGACTAGGATTTAACTCGTGGTACACTACGGGTCTATATATTTTGAAATCGTTTTATATGTCTATAAATTTAATTAAGAATTAGTGATACATCTTTTGGTTTTAAATAATATATAAAAAATTAAAAATATTTAAAAGTTTTTAATATTATTATAGTTTTTATTGTTTTACAAACAAATAATAATTTATGGGAGAATTACAAAACTACACCATTTGAATTATATTTCACAAAACTAAACCATTTCAAAAATACTTCACAAAACTACACCTAAACACTCAAAATTAAATCCAAATAAACCCTACTCACACAATCCTACCCCCTTAATACTATACCCTAAACACTAATTAGCGAACTCAAATAAAAATATTTTAATTTTGGTAATTCTTAAAAAGGTAAATCAAGCTTTTAAAATTTTGAAAGGGTGTAAATATGTGAAAATTAAATTAGGTGTAGTTTTGCGAAGGAGGGGTTGAAAGGGTGTAGTTTTGGGAATTCCTCATAATTTAATCATTTAATACCAAAAATTATTATAAATTTTTTTGTTACTATTTATTATCCAAATTACCCGGATCTAAAATACTAAACCGGAACATAACTAAAATATTCAAACTGAAACAAATCCAAAAAATAAATATCTCGAACTTTAAGAAAAATTTACTAACCGAAAACCCGGAGCCGAAATCTGAAACAAATTCTTTTTTTTAAATAGAATCGAATGACCCAAAATTATTTAAATAAAGAAGATTTTAATATTAAAGTTATTGAAGTAAAAAATTTGTTACTATATAATATTTTGTATTACATATTCCATATTGTAAATTTTGAACATAATTTATAAGTTGATTTATTGCAAACTATTTTACACTACAAAAATTGTTATTTATAATAATATAAGGTGGACAATTTACTCGAATCTAAATTAATCGGATAAAAACCAAATTGAAATATTTGAACCGAAACCGATCCATAAAATAAATAACTTGAACGGGTAGAGAAATTTACTACCCGAAAACCCAGAACCAAATCTGAATCGAACCTAAATTTGTAAAATTGAACCGAACTATCGGAGTTACCCGAATTTTACACTATGAAAATTTTTATTTATTATATTATAAGGGTGGACAAAATATTTGGATCCAAATTAACATATAAAAAAAAACTGAAATATACGAACCGAAACCGATCCAAAAAAATAAGTAACTCGAACGGATAGAAAATTTTACTACCCGTAAAACTGGAACCAAATCCGAATCGAACCTAAATTTTTAAAACTTAACCGAACTACCGGATTTACCAAAAATTTATTTAAAATATAAATAATTTTAATTATAGATACATGTAATTTATTTAAATATTCATAATATATAATTATTAGTGGTTGGTTATTATGTTGAAAATAATTTTTATATTGATTTCTTGTTATTAATTCAAATTTTAACTAAATTTTAAGAATATAATAATATTAATGATATATGTTTGTATGTATGTTTAATATAAAACTAGATTCTGATCAGCGCCAAGCACGAGTGTTAAGTATTTTTTTTTTGTAAAAGGCTATTTTGCGTAGCGTTAAATAGAAGCGCATAATTGATTTCATTAATATTGTAAAAATTAAGATAAAATATATTATTTTAAAAGTAAAAAAACATATTGTTATAAAGACACATGAAACAGTTAAGATCGGAAAAAGATAACATCAGAATAGGTCTTCATGTGTCTTAAGAAAACATAATTCAGAACATGACGACCGCCTCAAAAGTACGGTGAACAACACCGTCAACGGTCATTATGTCGTGCAAATTTTTCGATCCACGAACAAAGTTCTCAAGTAATATAGTTTAACAGTACATGACGGAATAAATGGAAGATGTTGAATCAAGAGATTGACATTGCGAAGTTTCCAAACGTATATCTTGCATCCCAATAAAACTTTTCACAAAAATCCGAAAAAGTTAAATTTCTCTCCTTCTGTCAACCTTGTTATATTCCATCTCTTCCAAAAGTTAACTAACAATGGGAATTATAAATTATCGTAAACACTCATAATTTAAAAAAACTTTGTAACGAAAATTTGTAACCTCTAAAAAACGTAGATGAGAAGAAAATTGTAGTTAATTCAAACGATGAATCTCTATACACTAAAGAGAATTATATATTATAAAATTTAGTGTAATAACAAAAAACAATCAGTACCTATCGAAGTATCCATGATAAGACGGTTTTTTGACCTACTCAAATTCAACGAATATTATACGGTCAATATCCTCTACTTTAATATATTTAGGGATTTTTATATATAATAATATCTTTATCGATGAAAAGTAGGATATATAATTGAATAATGTATAAAATAAAACAAATATAAATAAAGTTTTTATAAAGTATAATGCATGTGAAAAACTAAAATATTGAAATAACAAAATTTAGCTATACAACAACTCAATATCTAATCTAAAGTCGAACAAAAATATTTATGAATGCTTCATAAGTCACCACCCAAACTCATACCACATAGATTATATTTTATCAAAATTATACTAATATTGGGTGGTTTTCCACATGTTTTATATTTTTTTATCAAAAATTAACATAAAATAGTTTAATCTAATTTTTGTATGGGCTGCGAGTTGGTTGATGTTACACCAACATATGTGGTCTTTTATAAATAAAAAATGTAATGTAATTAAATGAGTTTTTGAGAGAATTATTGTCGCCCTCAAAGAGCGTGCTGGGGAATTCGAGAGAACTTTTAGGATATTTTTTTTTGCGTTTTAGTCCTTATATTTTTGAATAATTTTTGTTTGGCG
Source organism: Cochlearia excelsa (assembly GCA_963556525.1). Classification (NCBI taxonomy): domain Eukaryota; kingdom Viridiplantae; phylum Streptophyta; class Magnoliopsida; order Brassicales; family Brassicaceae; genus Cochlearia; species Cochlearia excelsa. The sequence continues at coordinate 30,737,560 of OY748329.1, read as the reverse complement.
AATTCTATAAATTATATTTCAGACCCATCGAATTCAGACCCATATATAAAATTTTTAAGAATTAAATTTCTCCCACATTGAAAACAATAAGAAATCTTCTAATTAAATAAGACTTTATCACATACAAAATCATTAAAACGGACCTTAGTCTGATGACCTGCGAATTTCAGTAAATGGATCGCGCCTTCATTTATCGGGGTATGCATAATGCGGGTCTTTTTCTTTGAATAAGCTTGCAAAATTTGATTAGTTATTTAGGCTTTTGATAATGGTCTTTCATAGATGCATGCCTCATAAATTGCCAACGGGTATCGGGAACTTTGATTAGTGGATTGGAACTTGGGCATTCGGTTTTCAGGTCAGGCTCATTCGAGTTTGGGTTTTTCGGGTTAAAGGATATATGATCCTTTCGGGTTATATGAATAAGCCGAACCAAAACCCGAACCGAACCCGAATTACCCCAAATAAGACCGGAAGTTCTTACCAAAAATATGTAAAACTTGAAAATTCGAACCAAAAAATCAAAAAACCCGAACCGAATAATATTTGGTTCCAAGTGAGCTTTTGTTAAATATATGAAATTCGACCTGAACTCGAATAGACTCGCACAAGAATGACAAAAAGAGAGAAATTTGATATTTTTGGATTTTTGTGAAAAGTTTTATTAGGATGAAAGATATACGTTTGAAAACTTCGCAATGTCAATCTCATGATTCAACACCTTCCATTTATTCCGCCATGTATTGTTAAACTATATTATTTGAACGTTCGTGAATCGAAGAATTTGCAAGACACAATGAACGTTGACGATGTTGTTCACCGTACTTTTGAGGCGGTCGTCATGCTGTGAATTATGGTTTCTTAAGACACATGAAAACCACTTTTGATGTTATCTTTCTCCGATCTTAATTGTCCCATTTGTCTTTATTACAATATGTCTTTTTATTTTTAAAATAATATATATATTTTTTTAAATTTTTACAATATGTCATTTGTGTGTTTGAAGAGTTAAATGAGTTTAGTAAAATCAATGATTTGTAATATTTGCTTTAACATACAACAATTTAAATTTTTCAAAAATAAATTGATATTGTACCGATTTGAGGGATTAATTGGTTGAAAACGAGTTAAAAATTATTCAAATTTGTTCAAAAATTTATCCTTACAATTTGACCAAGATTGCAACATATTTTGGTCAAAAAATCTAATAAAGAGAAGAAATATTAAGACATCTTTTGTATATTTGGGCCTAAGTAGTAAGGATATTAGCACATTAGTATTAGGGTTTTCCTTATATCTCATATATATATATATATATATATATATTCTTCTATGTGAACCATGATGTTTAAGTTGAATGCTCTCATTTTATATAGACTTAAAGAACACAAGAACAACTGCTTTAAGATTCAAAAGTCCATTAACTGCTTTAAGAACAACACAAGAACGTTTATGGGAGCTATGCCTTGTTTCAACTCTAAAAATCCAACAACATGGTACCTTGTTGAAAAGGTTCAAAAGACATTTATATGTGCCTCAATTGGTTGTGTCAACAATATGACTTTTAGAGTTGAAGCAAGGACATCGCTCCTATAACCGTTCGAGGTAAACCCAAAAGCTTCTTGGCTTCAAAAGCTTCTTGGCTTCGTTTCTGCTTCCTTGACTATAACTTGAAAGAGGTCATTTGGTTAGTTCTCAAGTTTCATTCAGTTTTCTTTAGGCCGCAGTTACACACCTGTTGGCTGTTCTTGATTTATGCTAACAGTTCTGAGGTACACCTTGGACCAGTCTCCACTTTCTAATTTGATTTCTTATATGCTCTTCAGGATACTGTTTGTATAAGGCTATGCAGTCACCAGATAGGCCTTTTGCTCTCATCAATCTCCTGCAAATACACCACACAATTATGAGGCGATTGCTAACACCTACAGTCTTGTATTGTTGTTCTCTGGTGTTAAGGTAACATATGTTTCATATCTCCATAGTTGTTTCTTATTGTTTTCATATATGTAAGCAAAGTTTGACTTAATCTCTTTATGAGTTATTTGCTTGTTAAAATATCACAAAATTCCTTGACTCCTTGAGTTAGGAAACTATGAGTTAGGAAACTCATCATGTAGACTCTTATCTAAAGCAGGGCATAGGAAACAAACAAGTTTTTGGATTCTTGTAATGTCATAGATACATACTGACCTAAACATATGTGTAGTAGTTATATTCGAATCTAGAGAGATTTATGTTCGAGTGTCGTCATAAAGAAGCTACCTTGAACTTCTGCTTCATATCTTTGTGGGATGTTAATAATCTATTTTTACTATTTCAGGACCACTTCCTCCATCGCGAAGAAGGTCACTCTTTACTCTGGCTGCGTCAATGGTTCTTTTCTCCTCAAAAGCATTCAATCTTTCTTCTTTGGCCGATTTCACAAAAGCAGCACTTCAGGGACCAAGGGTACGTTGATCATTGGTGAAAAAATGCTACCATTTCTAATGCTCTATTTTCATATGATAAAATCTATGGCATGACACAGAGAAATTATATCGATTCTTCTTTAACTTCCTTTTGCTACATGATTCAGCTTGACCCATTCTTGCACTTGGTTGAAGATCACAAGCTGAAAGCTGTAAAGAAGATGATGCTTCAGTTTTATATACTCTTTCAAAGATAGGAGTCTCCACTGAGCATAGCAGAGGAACACTTGTCTATGAAATTGTCAAAATCTTAGAAGATATGTGCAATGTAAGTGTTTCCTCGTCCCTGTCACAACTAGATTACTTTATCCGAGGTTACTATTTCTGACGAACATATTATTTTTCACAGTAAACTAACAAAAATGCTATCTATATCCAGTCTGAAATGGACAAAATGCGGAAGCAATTTGCTCATCGAGTTTATGCCAGATGATGCATGCCCACTTGGAACCCGATTTTTAGAAGACTCTCTGAAGATCTATCAGGTTGATTCTGAATATGTTAAACCTCGAAAGGTGGTAACTAATTCTTCTCTTTCCCTCTAATTTTCATTTAAAACACCATATGGACATTGCATTGAATCTCGAGGTGTATGCGTCTTCAGGACGCGTCACTCTTCTCTCACGAGGATCAAGAATTTGGAGATGGCACCAAATCCGTTTCGAAGATTGATACTTTAAAAGTTGCTGAAATCCCAGAACTCCTTAGAGTCAATCAAATTCTTGAATCTGTAAGTTTCGTGTTCTAGCTTAATTGTATAAACTACTTCACCAAACTTGACAAATTATAACCCAATATTATACTTCATTTTTTGGTATTTCAAGGTCGTGGAGACAACCCGACAAGTGGGTAGAATCTCTTTCCATACCGCAGCGGATGCTTCGTACAAAGAAATGACACTTCATTGTGAGAATCTGTTAAATGGGAAAACAGCAGAAGATCTCTAGTCTTTTGAATTCTCAGCTACGGCATGAGAGTTCTGTTAACTCCTCTCCACGACAACACGATGAAGAGGTCAAGATCGCAACTTTCCATCCTATGATGAATTCAGCATTTCACACCGAGGTACACACGCCTCTTTCCTATAAGTTACTCTTTCAGATATCTCCTGAACAACTTTCGATTTTTTATTTGATTAATAATAATTTGGTCAGGTCAAAGTCCCATTACTGTCGAAGGAATTTGACATGAAATCGCCAAGAACACCAATGGGAAAGAAATCGCCAAGAACACTTCAGACAGAGTGCTATACAGAGCTCCAAAAGACCACAAATGCATATAGACTACCAGCCTCGAGCCCTTACGACAACTTACTTAAAGCTGCTAGATGTTGATCAAAAACGCAGGCAAGAACTCAAGAAAGAACAAAAACTAGGTGTGCTTTTTTCAATGTCTTAAGTTTTTAGTTTCTTTAGCATCACAATGCAGACTAGTCTCTCTCTTGCTATGCTTAGATCACTCCTTGTACCAAATCGAAATAATTGATATGGTTTGGTTATGGTTTAATCGAAAAATCTATTTGGTTATCATTTTTGTAATATTTTAGTTTAGGTTTGGTTTGATTAAAAACCGTAAAACCGAATAAATTTTTCTATTTTTAAAATAATTTTATGTATATGTATATTTATCATAGTTGATAGTACATATTCAAAACAAATTGAAAATTATAAATGCAATTGTTTAGTTTTATGCACATTCGTTTATAAATTATTTATAGTAGCAGCTATTTTATAAAGAACAATACTAATTTTCAATAATCACCATATTTTAATATTGTATTTCTATTTATAATTAGTTTTCATTACACGTTGCAACCATGTTTTTAAAATTAAATGTGTTTATGTTATGCAATAGATTTAATTTTTATTTAATAATCATGAAATAAACTAAAAAAAATGGAACCAAACCGAACCAATTTAAATACGGTTTTATATGGTTTTACTTATTATGAAACCGTTAAACCATAAATTCGAAAAAACCAAACCGTACCCGACCAAAATATTTATAGTTTTTGTATGGTTTCAATTTTTCTAAAACCGTAAAACCGAAAAACTAAACTGGTAAACCGAAAACCGAAACGTCCACCCTAGTAAGGACTAACCACATCAGGCGCAATGTACAACACAAACGATCTCTATAAAAATTTTATCTTATCATATATTATTAATACAGAAGACGGAGAGAGAAAATAAGAGTGAAAATCCTACGTGTCATCACATGAGTAATTCTGGTCCCACATCATTAAAAGATTTATTGGAAATTCATAAAAATCCAAAATAAAAAGCTCAAAACAAAAGCCCAAATTTATCACAAAAGTCTCTTAAACTAACATAATAAATGGATAATATATTTAGACAATGTTGAAAAACCCCTAAAATATAAAAAATTATAATATTAAAAAAATCCATAAGAAACACAATTTATAATTAAAAATAGATTTCCTTAGTATTTATATGTTATATTTTATCACATTATGTTAAAAATAATGATAAAACATATTATTCATTTACAAATAACAATAATATTTTGTAAAATTGTATTTAACACCAGAATTCATGTCAAACGACAAAAACTTGAACACATAATTTACGATTCATCGGTTGAACCACCGGTTCCCAAAATTTGAGCAAAGAATTTTCGGATAACTTTATACATGAAAGAGTGATTAAACATTCATAGAAAATATGTTTAAAATATTACAAAATATGATTTTAAAAACCCATGAAAAACACAATTTTATAATTTTCCTAATGTTTGTATGTTATATTCTCGCACAAAACAATGATAAAACATATTGTTCATTTATAAATATCAATATTATTTTGTAAAATTGTATTAAGCATCAAAGTCCATGTCAAATGGCAAAACTTGAACACAAAATTGACTTGAACCATCAGTTGACCCACATGTTCCCGAAAGTTCAGTGGTTTTATCTGAGTTTTTAATAATCTGAGTTTTATGACAAATAGAGACCGAATTGACATATTTTTCATTGTTAAACGGGTCATATCATGGTTTCAAAACACTATGTAGTTATTGTTTTTCAATGATAAATAGTAAATTATACTAAATGGTAAATATTCAACATCGAAATAGCAATGATAATCTTTTTCGATGATAAATATTAAAATAGTAATAATAAATTTTTGTTAATAATACATTATAAAAACCAAAATACAATATATTTTTATATATAAACTTAAAATTAAACTCTGCGTTTAACGCGAATCACATGACATCCAAATTCTATTTATCTCATTTTATACTACACATTGTTTTTACCAATAAATATTTCTTCTTTTATTCCGTAAATATTTACCCCGCGCTTAGCGCGGGTAACTTTCTAGTATATACTAATTGAGAAACATTAGGTGAGTTAATAAAGGAAAAAACCACGTGTCATCACTAGAATGATTCTAAAAAATTAATAACAATTAACCCACATATCAAAAGCCCATTTAATTACATTACATTTTTTATTTATAAAAAAACCACATATGTTGGTGTAACATAAGCCAACTCGCAGCCCATAAAAAAATAGATTAAACTATTTTCTGTTAATTTTTGATAAAAATATAAAACATGTGGAAAACCACCAAATATCAGTATAATTTTGATAAAATATAATATATGTGGTATGAGTTTGGATAGTGACTGATTAAACATTCAGAAATATTTTTGCTCGACTTTAGATTAGATATTGAGTTGTTGTATAGCTACATTTTGTGCTTTCGATATTTTAGTTTTTCACATGCATTATACTTTATAAAAACTTTATTTATATTTGTTTTATTTTATTCACTATTCAATTATATACGCTATTTTTCAATCGATAAAGATATTATTAATTATAAAAATCCCTAAATATATTAAAGTAGAGGATATTGACCGTATAATATCCGCTGAATTTGAGTAGGTAAAAATGTCTTCTTATCATGAATACTTCGATAGGTAATAATCTTTTATTTGTTTTTAAACTATAAAATTATTTATAATATATAATTCTATTTAGTGTATAGAGATTTATCGTTTGAATGAACTACAATTTCCTTCTCATTTGCGTATTCTAGAGGTTACAAATTTTTATTATAAAGTTTTTTAAAATTATGAGTGTTTACGAGAATTTATAATTCACATTGTTAGATAACTTTTGGAATGGATGGAGTATAACAAAGTTGACAAAAAGAGAGAAATTTGATTTTTTTGGATTTTTTGTGAAAAGTTTTATTGGGATGAAAGATATACGTTTGGAAACTTCGCAATGTCAATCTCATGATTCAACATCTTCCATTTATTCCGCCATGTATTGTTAAACTATATTACTTGAACGTTCGTGGATCGAAGAATTTGCAAGACACAATGAACGTTGACGATTTTGTTCACCGTATTTTTGAGGCGGTCGTCATGATGTGAATTATGTTTTCTTAAGAAACATGAAGATCTCTTCTGATGTTATTTTTCTCCGATCTTAATTGTCCCATGTGTCTTTATTACAAGATGTCTTTTTATTTTTAAAATAATACATATTTTTTTTATTTTTACAATATTAATGAAATCAATTGTTCGCTTCTATTTAACAAACCGCACACAAAATAGTCTTTTACAACATTAAAAAAAAACATAATTCCCGCGCTTGGCGCGGATCATAATCTAGTATATATTAATTGTGGAGACATTTTTGAGAATTTGAATTGAGAAGCTCATAAAATATGAATTCAAAAAGCCCACAAATTGACAATGTAAATTTAAAAAGCTCATAAAATATGAATTCAAAAAGCCCACAAATTGACAAAAGAAAAAAATTGAAAAATGTCCCACATTTATAATTAAAACTACATGTTAGTTGAAACACTACTTATAAATATGTCATTTGTGTGTTTGAAGAGTTAAATGAGTTTTGTAAAATTTGCTTTAACATACAACAATTTAAATTTTTCAAAAATAAATTGGCATTGTACCGATTTGAGAGATTAATTGGTTGAAAACGAGTTAAAAATTATTCAAATTTGTTCAAGAATTTATCCTTACAATTTGACCAAGATTGCAACGGTTTAGCACTGAATAAGCGAATATTTTTTAATGACATTTTTGAAAATTACCCTAATAAATAATAAAAATGTTTAAAAATAATTTCAAATTTATTTTAAATAAATTTATATGCCAAAAATTATAAAAATATATATGTATATTTTTTATGTAATATATATATATATACTTATAAATTTATAGTCTGCGTTTGGCGCAGTCCAAAAATTTAGTAAAGAGAAGAAATATTAAGACATTTTTTGTATATTTGGGCCTAAGTAGTATATTAGCCCATTAGTATTAGGGTTTTCGTTATATCTCATATATATATTCTTCTATGTGAACCTTAATGCTTAAGTTGAATTCTCTCATTGAGCTTTGGTCCCTTGTTAGACTTAAAGAACACAAGAACTGCTTTAAGATTCAAAGGAACTTCCTGGCACGTTTATGGAGCGATGCCCTTGTTTCAACTCTAAAAATCCAACAACATGGTACCTTGTTGAAAAGGTTCAAAAGACATTTATATGTGCCTCAATTGGTTGTGTCAACCATATGACTTTTAGAGTTGAAGCAAGGACATTACTCCCATATCCGTTCAAGGTAAACCCAAAAGCTTCTTGGCTTCAAAAGTCGTTTCTACTTCCTTGACTAATTCAGACATGTAGTCAATAAGAAATAACCCTTCATGTTCTTTGCTACTTAGCTTATCTTTCGTTGTTTTAAACCAATGTTTCATCACATCCATGTGCATACTGTACATGCATGAAGCTTTCCATTTCGGATCTCGAAGCAACATGACATGTAAGTCACATACAGGAAGATCAGATTGAGCAACTCCTATGATGAAGATCACAGATCCTCTGCTATGTTGGAGTACTTATAAATTCCAATCAAAAACTACTTTTTCAGGCTTACGAAACAAATAATACAGAACTAAAACACAATTGTAGGAAACTAGGTCAATAGATTCTCTAAACCCCCCACAAAACAATAACTCTTGTATTGTGTTCTTAAGTAGACAACAAAAACTAATGATACAATAAGCTAAACCTCTGTCTTTGATTCTTCTCAAGACAACAACAACAACAAAGAAATTCTTATCAAGACGATAACAACAACAACAAAGAAATTTATCCCAATTATTAAATTCTTATGTATTTTTTGTGTATTTGAGTAGAAAAATAAATCAAAAAAGATTTTAAACTAAGCACCGATAAAAAAAACTCTTATCTGCTTTTTTCATTTTCAGAAGAACAAAACACCTAAAATCACTACTAAAAAATTCATATAGCCACGGCCGTATCGGTGGCTATAGCGTTAAATACGTAGCTATACGCTCGTGACTAAAAAATTTCGTGGCAAACCGTGGCTAAATAGCCACGAATTTTTTCTATAGCCACTGATACGGCCGTGACTATATGACTTTTTTTAGTAGTGAATTGCCTATCTTCTTCTTCCGACGATTTGATGCGATTCAGTAGACGATTCTTCGATTTCATACCGTCGATTGTCAGCCTTCTGGTCCCGCCGGTGGTATGGTCGTCTTTGTCTCTCATAACCTCCAGCTCGGCGGCGAAGAACACAGCCTCAAATCCGAACAGCCTTACTCGCCTCTCTGGGCTTTCTCCGACGCCAGAGGAACCGCCGACGACGACGATGAGAAGATCAACTCCTTACGTATCGCTGATTATCCTCTCTTCCTCCCTTTAGTCTCTCTGTACTCTTAAGGCTATCTCTCTATTTCGATTTATGAGTTTATAGGTGCTTTGATATGTTTTGGATCGTTGTAGAATTGATTTGTTATCTTAGTGGAATGCTTTAAGCTTAGATATAATTTGATTGATTGGTTGTTTTGGCATGTTCTTGTTAAGTTTATTTGATTTAAAAACTTCTCTTTTATGCATTTTTAAGCGGCTTTGTCGATGTTATGTATCCTACGTAGCAAAATTTTTAATTTTGTCGATGTTATGTATCATCCATTATTTGTTAAACCACTTTATGCTTTGAAAGTTCTCAGCTTTCTTTTGTGTCTCTATGATAATAAGTCTACATTGTTCTCACTTTCTTTATTTTCTTTGCTTGACTTGAGTATACGAATAAGCATTTATCTCCTTTCTCTTTTTTTTGTGACTTGCTCCTTCCAACGAATAAGCATTTATCTCCTTTCTTCTCTTCTTCTTCTACAGATTGGGATCCACTTGTTAATAGTGGTGGCTTTTCAACCTCTCATTATCTTTCAATGGATTAATGGCATAATGTGACAGCCTTGCAGAAAGAGTAAACCACTCTTCTTTTTAGCCGAATACATAACGGATACATTGTTGGTTTCTTGCAATGGTTTCTGAAATGTTTTGTTGTTTTGGTTTGTTGTTTTTAAAGGTTAGAAGAGAAAAGATTAGTGAAATGATGAGATTGCTTCGAGATCTTGTTCCCTGATGCAACAAGGTATTGGACTTAGAGGCAATTTTTTAACCGTTTAACTCTTGATATACATAATGAGTACTGAAAAAATGCATAGTACTTTAAATTTGGTTTGGTTTGTTGATTGGTTTAACCGCTACCACCCGCAAACGCAGCGTTTGCGGTTGGTAGCGATTTGTGGTTGTTGAAACAATCGTTCAAATCGCTTTAAATCTCTATGTAACGTTTCAAACAACCTAAAATCAAAAGTTGTTTCCCACAAGCGTTTGCGGGCGATAGCGATTGATTTTTTAAAAAAAATATTAATAAAAAACTATTTAAAACATATAAGAAACCCTATACATGTTTTATTAATCAAAATAATTAATCAAATCTTACTCACATTATTATATCTCCTATCTCTAATAACTATTATTGACTGTTTCAAAAATACCACTATTAGTTTATTGTTTTTTTTAAAATTTAAATTTTATAATAATAATAATAATAATAATATAATTTTCGTGTTCTTTAGTTTTCAAAATAATTTTGGTAATATTTAATCGCTATCGCAAGCGTTTGTCAACCAGTCGAAAATGTCCCGCAAACACATAATTTTTAAACCGCTATACCAATCGTACAAATCGCTTAATAATACAACTAACCGCCATTTCCCGCTGCAGCAATCTCCCACAACCTCAATCGCTACCGCTGCGTTTAAACCAGTCGAATGTGATTAAATTTGGTTTGGTTTGATGTGATTAAGCACCCATTTTTAGTCTTCCTTAATGGAGGACAAATTTTAATAAAACCTTTAACAATGCTTATGTATTTTGTTTTGTACAAATACACACAAATACTAATTAAATATTTTTAATCACCCTTCATTTGGTTACCTTTGATGTACATGCTCTAGGCTTCACATATTCGACGACCCAGAGTTTTCTGCATTGTCCCATTATTTATCAATTTTCTCTAAAATATCTATCAAACTTGTTTTTCATTTTAAATCGTGTGTTTTTTGTTTTCTAAATCATTATGTTTTACTGTTTTAGTAAACTGATCATAGCTATAAGCATAACATTTAATCGGATCATAGCTATAAGCATAGCATCTAATCGGATATTTTAAATAATAAGTTGATATCTTAAATGTGAGCGCGTTTAATATGGGGTCGACATGTAGGGTTATTCTTACTATTAGATCGTGACACGTATCACAGTTAATTTATATCGTAATTTTTGTCACTATCAAAATAAGAAATGTTATTAAAATAACGAATAAAAAAAATAAGTTGTTAGAATAATATTTACTAAAAAAATTAATAAGAAAAAGTTAGAAAAAGTAATAAGGGAAAAAGGAACAACAGAAAAATGCATTCAGTTGTTACAATAAAAAATAGAAAAATGAAAAACATGTACAACAAAAGAAAAACACGAAAAAGAAATAAAGTAACAAAAAAGAAAAAAATATAGAAGCAAAAAGAAAACAAAAAATAAATTACATATTTAATCTTAAGTCTAATGTTATTAAGAAATTTATTTTTATGAAAATAGTTGAATATAAGTTTAGTTATAATATTCAATATTTATCATCAAAAATAAAATGTATACCAAGTTTAATATAATTTTAATCGTAAAAGGAAAAGAAAGTTACATAATTACTAAAATATAAACAATCAAGATTGCGTTTCACAACAATTTGTAAAATCTTCAATCATAAGTTTCATAAAACATTAAAAAGAGATGAATAATTATCTTCATGAGACAAAAATTTGGTCAAATATGGCTTGAAATTTTTTAATTCTTGAACCACAATGATTTTGTTAAATTAGCAAACATGATATAAAAAATTATAAGATACATTCATGAATTCTGACATTTAAAATATATATATTACACAAAATATTTATTTATAATATATATAATATTTTTGACCATGCATACATATGTAATTATATATATATATCAAAATTAGGGATAAATTTGATAAATATATAGTGAAGCTATATCGATTTTTAAAAGGGTTATTCTAATAATTGGGATAAATTGCATACAATAATATTTTTTTAAAATGTTTTTCTATCTTGATTTTTACGGGTTTATAAATATTGTATTTCAATCTCGCGTATACACGGATTCTTATATAGTGTTTTATATATGCTTACATATGTATTTTTGTTTTGTCATCTTTATAACTAGGTTGAAGACCCCACTTTGCACCGGGTAATGATATAAAATATACATATATTTGACTACCAAACGGGTTAAGATCAAAATTAAATCAGAAAATACTACAAAATCGATTAAAGATATAAATAAACATTTAACTCATTATCCAAAGAACTAAACCTTAACTCAAGAATAGTATCTATGAAGTTTCATAGAAAAATATGATATCCCTTAGATGTAAAAGTATGGTATCCCATATCACTAATGAAAACACCAAGCTACTCAGAAAACGCCGAGTCCAACGCACTAATCTTTATTAAAATCTCTTTATGATAACTTTACACAAGATTACTCATAAACTGGAATTACACAATTCTACCCAATTGTCCACAGGCGATTCTAATAACCTAACTTTTAATTTCAACGCACACAAGCTTGAAAACAAAAACACTCATCTTAAGAATAATTTATTTTCTCTCTCGGTAATCAACAAGTATTCGCGGCTAAGAATGTTAACCCTAAACACTCTTCGCCTCTAAAACCTAAGGAAGATTTTCAAATCTAATCCTAGGATTTTAGGGAATATTTCCATATCTTTTAATTGGAAATATTCACCTAATCTTCTTTTCCAATTCTGATTGGATTTTCTTCTTTTCCTTCTTGCTTGCGTCTCACGCCAAAGTTTCTCTTTTCCTTTTTGATTCTTTTCCAAGTCAGCAAATCTTCGTATGTCTTCGCATCATCATCCATCTGAGCTGTGTTACAGATTCCTGTTGCTGCTCCAGCTCTCTGATATACCTCAGGTCATGATGCATTTTTATTAGACACGACACACCGATCACCGTTGATACCAACGAGGTCATTTTACACTTAAACCTGCGACAGCTTGTCAAAGAAGGCAATTGAATCTTGGTCGGACCCATCACAGTAGTACCGTGGGATGTTCCTGGATCTTTCCAAGAAACATCTCTAACCAATTCAATGTAAAGATATTGTCCTGATTGTGAATTCAAAGGAATCACAAGTTCTTCGTTGAAACAAGGGAAGCCTTTGTAACACTTGACGAGTTGTGTTTTGTACTGATCTTCTTTGTTTGTCCATGTCATAACTCTATAATACTTATGTGTTGGAAGGAAATGATTTTGGAGGTGATGGAGAAAATGTTTAGAGAAATTTAGATGATAATTTAAACTTGAAAGTACAAATGGAGGGGAATGAGGTATTTATAGCCTCCAAAGTACAAAATATATAGAATATCATTTCTAGATAATTCTAACACTATTTTATAACAAATATCTAGATTTTATTACTCTCTCAAATTCTCTAGAACATTTTACGGTGGTGGAGACTTAAGATATTTCTAAAGATGTTCTAAAACCTTGATAAAAATTTGGGTTTAGTCTACTAGGTGGTAATTAGGCCAATGATCCAATAATTAAACTCGACCCAAAATCAAGTTTAATTTCCAACCTCATGACCTTTCGTATCATCTCTTTCGTCGATTGTGAATCCTTGAAAGATCATTACGACTAACTCTATGTTCTCCCGCTCGATTTGTTGAACTCTTTTGCCCTTATGATTAATACTTCGTTTTCTCTTTGCTTCTTCTCTCTCCAAATTTCTCATCGTGAAATAGTTGTATTAGGATTTTTTGGACGTGTTAGATGTTGTTCAAGTTGTTATATATATAGAAAATAATTTTATGTATTTAGAAAATTTATTTTTTCCTGATAAATATAAAATTAATACTGCATCATTATTTATTTGTTAATTTTTGGATCCAATGGTTCTGATTTATTCGGTGAATTACTGTTTTATGATGTGCGACGATTTTAGTGTTTTAATCTTACTATTTCGCCACACAATTAAGTTTTTTATCGAGTCGAAATATGTTTTAGAGTATTTTTATCTCTTTTAGAGTTTTTACAGGTCAAAGGTTGATTTGGAGAATAATGATGTATTTTGGAGCATATATGAAGATCGGGACCATGCATATGCGCAAAAGTTTAACATCCGCTTAAGGAGTTTCAACCGATGGATCTTTATGTTATTTTACCACAAGACGAAAACACATTTTAGCTTCGATTTGGAAGTGCATTAAAATGATTCTAACGGTTAGATCAAAAGTTATGCCAGTTTTTGTGACAACATATCAATAAGAACGAGCAGATCTGAAGCCACACTGCAAGGTCGATTGACCGATCCACTTGGTGATCGATCGACATTATGGACGAAAATCTGAACTTATCAAGTTATAATTTTGGTCCAAATTCGGCCCAAAACGCCCAATACCTTATTTAAACCTAATTTTAGCCATTGTTTAGGCTACGCATTCAAAACGTTTTTTTTTTCTTTCACTTTTAAAGATTATAAACTCAAGAGAAAGAGAATCACGTTAAGTACTCTTCTTGTTAGGTTTTAGGGTTTCAAAGGAATTTAGGATATGTTAGATTAAATTGGTTGGTTAGGGAATTTATTCTTAGAATTTTTCATCTAGGTTGAACTTAACGCCTGATGAAGGTTATTTAGGCTCAACGAGAGTTGGTTTAGGAACCAGATAGAACCTAAGTGAGCAAAACGCATTAGCTTGCGAGAGTAGATGTTATTGCGTTTTGTAAACATATCAAACTTAGACGTATTGCATGCTAGGATTTACTAAACACAAACGAGAGTTTAGTATTCGTACTTGTTAGCATATGGATTGATACACCCGAGAGGGGGTCAATATAATTATTGAGATCTGAGTTTAAGAACAATTATGATTGTTTCTCAATCATATATCTATCTAGTGATAACTAATTCATGCGATAGATCATAACGCTTGACGCTTTTAATATATTGTTTACAAACGTTTTTTGTTTTCTTTTACTAATTACTTTCAAAACCTTTACAAACAACCTTTTTGTGACACTTATCTTTACATTGAATTTAAGAGTTTTAGTGTAACTATTGGTCTCTGATGAGATCGAGTTTTAACTTCAATCACATACAACCCCAAGTGCAAGGCACAAGACGTTGTAGTAATTTAGGATCGAATCCGCAAGGAGAGAAGGCTTAGAACAACAAGAATACAAGAAACTAGCTTAGATTAGATCGAGTAAGAATTTTGGTAAGTAACTAAACTATTTCTAAGGGAATAAAATAAAAGTTAACTTAAAGTCAACTAATCAACAAATAACTAAAAAGAAGCTTAACAAGATAAAGAATGGATCTTGGAGTTAAGATCATTAGGTTTGGATGGATGAAATCAAGCTAATGACACTAAGACTAACAAAGGATATGGCTTTCTAGGACAAGGATCACTAAACTAGATTAGATCACTTCCATGACTCAAATTCATTCTCTAATCATAAAAACCACAAATCTTCCGACCGAGCCTAGATGATTAGAGATCATTAAGTATAAGTCCTTAAAAGTCCATCTTAAACCTTAGACCGCAACTTCATTGGCTAAGCATCAAAGACTAACAAGAGATTTGGACTAGACATTTCATCGAACACCTTCCGGGCATGAAACATCCTCTAAGTACTAAGCTAGGATAATTACTTCTACTTTAGTGTTAAGCACATCTAATGCTATAGAAACCATAACCCAAACATCCTAGACATCACTAACCATCATCCATTATCCTAACCTATAGAAATCCCAAGATCCAAGAGATGACTACTCACTAATCATGATGAAAGACAAGATAATGATAAAAGATAAAGACATTAATGGTAGATAAAGAAGATTAAAGAGAGAATATAAGATTATATAAAACTAAGGAACCTTCAAAGTTACCAAAGTGGCTAAAAAAACTAGAGAAAAAGAAGGTTAGGCTCATCAATGAACCCTAGAGAGTATTTATAGATTTTAGGAGGAGGATCCGGGTCAACCCGGGACAAACCGGTCAACCCGGTAAAATGTGTCTTCCAACGGTCTCTCCTAGCGGTCTCGACCGCTAGGTTCTTCGTCTTCAGGACTCCTCTTCGTTTCTCCAGCGGCTTGTTCCAGCGGTTTAGTGACCGCTGGATTCTTCATAGCGAGCAGTCTTCGTCACGCTTCATCCGGCGGTTTGGTCTGGCGGTCAGGGCCGCTGACTGCATCATCCGCAAGCTCGTCTCTTCGCGTCATTTTCGGCGACTTCGTCTAGAGGTTTGGACCGCTCGCTTCTTCACTTCAACTCCATTTAGTACCTAAAATGCATGATATAATGCAAAAATGTCCTAAAAACTAACTAAGACTTTATCTTAGACTAAACATAGAAAATAAGCTAATTAATCCAGTAAACTATATGAAATATGCAACTAAGGTCCTAAAATGTAATGAGAATGCATGCTTAAAACATCTAAAATACACACTCATCAAGCTTTGTGGATTCGACTTCAATATCGATCCGTCCTTCGACTTTTCGTCGATCTGATTTTTCTCCGTTTGTTTTCCTGAAGGACGATCGATCGATCAATCTTCGGTCCTTGGTCGATCCATAAAAACTCCTTATGTTTGCGCAATTAGAGATCGATCGATCTCTAAGTAGGATCGATCGATCGGTTCCCTTTCTTCTCCATTCTCCGTTCTTTTGCCTCGAAAACTCCATAAGTCCATCCTCAGTGCCTCGGGACGCCATTATGCCTTTTATTACCTGTAAAACAACTAAAAACACATAAAAATATTCTATTGTGTGACTAAATCCTATGTTTAAAACGTTAAAATCGCCACACATCAACTCCCCCACACTTAGCATTTTGTTTGTCCTCAAACAAAAAATACACTAAGTGAGAAGAAGAGGTTTTGAAAACGTTAATCCTACCCTTTCCAAAGTAACACACAAACCACATAAGACAAACACCAGCTCTGAACATTAAGAACATACTACCACCACGAAATCACCCTTACAATATATTAAATCCACTAATCCTCGAAAATCTACGGTTTCACCTCAATTGACTTCTTAATCTCTTAAAACAAATAAAAGTGCGTCTCACTATGGGAAAATCGATCACTAGACATAAGTCTTACCTTTCAGGTAGCATAAGCACTAAGAACATCCTCTTCTGGTTCATTTCCTCTCTCTTTTCTCGTTTTTCAAGGTCGAATGTCTCCCTAACTTTTTCTAGAGTGTCATTTGTACTTTTTAATTCGACCTTGGTTTTTCCCTTTGTTTTTTAGAAGGGCGGTCGCTTCATGGTTTTAGTTTCCACGAATTTTGAAAGAGCATGAGTTTACGTTCTACTTTCGAAAATGCATATTTTCAATCAATATTCATGACTTTTTCAAATAATGTAACCTTTTTTAGAAGGTAAGAGAGAGGGGAACCATACTACACATAGATGTCTTATAGGACCTGAACGCAAAACCGTATCCAACGCATCTCAAAACCTAAAGTGAGAAAATTAGTCAAGATTAACAATTCTATTATGGTGAAGTCAAAATCAGTTAACCGAAAGATAATGCGAGTAAAAGAAACTTTTATGTGGAACTGGTGACATATCATGGGGTTTATGAAATCACGCGGTCCTTAGCTCTGTTGTTAAATGGTCTTTAAAGTTAATTGGTTAGTCAAGAACAAGATCATAATGCATAATACTTAGTTTTGAAAACAAGTTTTGACTAGAAAAACGACTCAACTAGGACTAAAAGAAAAATCTAGAAAAAGAAAAAAATAGAAAAAAAGACGAACAAACGAGATTAGAAACGATAAAACACCCTCCCCTAGACTAACTTTACACCATCCTGGTATGTATGTCAAGTCTAAAGAAGGATGGTAAAGCTGAAAAATCAAAAACAAAAGCAAATGGAATAAGTATGTGATAAAATATAGAAAAGAAAAGTATACACACGTACCAATGGGTTGCCTCCCATCAAACGCTCGTTTAACGTCATTAGCTTGACAGATTCACCATTTAGGCGTTTGGTGGATCATAGTGGAGTTGTGGTTGCCTTGGATGAAAGTTTTGGTTGTTTCTCACGTTAATAGCGTAGACATTATCCTCGGGCAAAGGTGCGTCCACTCGCAACCTGGATAGATGATCTGCTACACCATTCTCTACACCACTTTTGTCCTTGATTTCTAAGTCTAGGTGGACAATGACCTTAGAACCAACCAAGTAAGAACGAAACTTCTCAAAGGCGTACACGATAGTAATTAGTAACTCCTTCTCAGTGGTTGCATTGTGCATCGTCTAGGGTCCTACTTGCATAGTAGATGACATGGAGTTGTTTGTCATTTCGTTGTCCAAGCATTGCCCCTACTGCGTAATCATTGGCATCACACATCACCTCGAAAGGCAATTCCCAGTTTGGTGGTTGTACAATCATGGCTGAGATCAAAGCATCCTTTATCTGCAAAAAGGAAAGTAAACACTCTTTATCAAAATCAAACTTGACATCTTTACAAAGAAGTTGAGTAAGAGGTCGAGCGATTTTTGAAAGATCTTTGATGAAACGCCGATAAAACCATGCGTGACCAAGGATACTCCTTATCCCTTTTACGGAATTTGATGGTTGTAGAGCTCGCATCACTTCGATCGTGGGTTTATCCACCTCGATACCCTTTTATGAAATTATGTGGCCAAGCATTATCCCATCTTTCACCATGAAGTGACACTTTTCCCAATTAAGTACCAAGTGTTTTTCCTCGCAGCGTTTAAGTACACTGCAGAGATTAGCAAGACATGAGGAAAAAGATGGTCCATAGACAGATTAATCGTCCATGAACACCTCCATAATATCCTCAATTAGGTTAGTAAAAATTGATATCATGCATCGTTGAAAGGTCGCAGGAGCGTTGCACATACCAAAATGCATTCGTCGATAGGCAAAGGTGCCATAAGGGCATGTGAACGTCGTCTTCTCCTGGTCGTCAGGGTGAATTGGAATCTGAAAGAAACCTGAATAACCATATAAAAAACAGTAGTAAGGGTGATTAGCTAATCTTTCGAGCATTTGATCAATGAATGGTAGAGGAAAGTGATCCTTTCTAGTTGATGCATTCAACTTTCGGTAATCAATACACATTCTATGACCCGTAACAGTTCTAGTCGGAATTATATCATTCTTATGATTCTTAACTACGGTTACTCCCCCTTTCTTAGGCATGACGTGAATTGGATTAACCGAAGTACTATATGAGATTGCATAGATGATACCAGCTTCTAGAAGTTTCATTATCTCTTTCTTAACGACATCTTTTAGATTAGGGTTTAGCCTTCTCGGATGTTCGATAAACGTCATTGATTCATCTTCTAGATATATCCTATGCATACACAAATCCGGTGAAATACTTGTTATATCATCTAAAGAATAACCTAATGCCTTACAATATTTCCTAAGTTCGCATAGGAGTAAAGTCGTCTCTATATTATTTAATTTGGCGTTAATTATAATTGGGTATGTCAAATTTGGTCCTAGATATGCGTAACTTAGCCCAATGGGAAGTGGTTTGAGTTCGAGTTTCGGGGGTTTCAATTCTCTCCACGGTTGGTCAACAGGATCGATCGATCTCTGTCTACGATTAGTAACGGAAAACATAAAACGATCTAAACAATATAAAAGCGTCAGGCGTTAGGATTAATCGCAAGAATTAGTTTTCACTAGATAGATACATGATTGAGAAACAATTATAATCGTTATTAATATCAGATCTCGATAATTAGATTGACCCCTCTCGGTGCGTATCAATCCTTATGCTAACAATTACGAATACTAAACTCTCGTTTGTGTTCAGTAAATCCTAGCATGCAATACGTCTAAGTTCGATATGTTCACAAAACGTAATAACAACTACTCTCGCAGGCTAAGGACGTTTTGTTCACGTAGGTTCTATCTGTTTCCTAAACCAACTCTCGTTGAGCCTAGATGAAGAATCCTAAGAATAAATTCCCTAACCAATCAATCTAATCTAGCAAATCTTAAATTTATTTGAAACCCTAAAACCTAACAAGAGAACAACTTAAACATGTTCATGATTAAACAATTCAATATGTTTTAATAATTATGAATAAGCAAATACTGAGAATAAAGATTAGAAATAATTTGCGAAAGATTATTGAATCTCTTCTCTGTAAGTTGCAAACTTTGAAAAACTTATATTATGAAAAAAACACCTCTATAAGAGGTTAAAACATGTTTTTATAGGTTTTGGGAGATTCCCTTACAAAAATTGGAAGTATCTAGGCAAAATCTAAAATAAAAGGAAACTAAATCTTTTGATGCGGAGAAGAGATCGATCGATCCTAGGTGGGGATCGATCGATCGACTTGAAGATCGATCCGTCCTTCGACTTTTCGTCGATCTGATTTTTCTCCGTTTGTTTTCATGAATGACGATCGATCGATAAATCTTCGGTCCTTGGTCGATCCAGAAAAACTTTGTATGTTTGCGCAATTAGAGATCGATCGTTCTCTAAGTAGGATCGATCGATCGGTTCCCTTTCTTTTGCATTCTCCGTTTTTTGTCTCGAAAACTCTATAAGTTCATCCTCAGTGTCCCGGGACGTCACTATGTCTTTTATTACCTGTAAAACAACTAAAAACACATAAAAAAAATTATATTGTGTGGCTAAATTCTATGTTTAAAACGTTAAAAACGCCACACATCACACAAACACCTAAAAAAAAAAACACAAACACACAAAATTCATAGGCAAAACATCCATGAATATAAAGTTATAAATATATCATAAGAACGATATATTTCATAAGAAACAAAGTACACATACAAAATTTTTAGCCTAGGGATCGGATATATACATAGAAAGTACATAACCTATAGATACTCAACCAAAGCTTAAAACCTATTGATACACACATCAATTTTATAGCCTATAGATACACAAAGTTCATAGCCTAATTTTTAAGACTCGCAATTTCAAAATAGAGCCCCACATATTAAGCACTTTTAAAACTAATTTCTAATTTATTACCACAAAGATTCAAATTTTATCTTAAAATATCAAAAATCAACAACAACATAACACAAAATATATTTACTTGGAAAAAACAATTTAGAGAGATCTAAAAAAATCTTCAAACACATGTTGGTTAAAAACATATAACAATCATTTAACCAAACATAAATTAACAATCTATTGAAATTAGCACATAAACACAAATAGTAAACCCAAATCCAATAATATAAGTTAACACTGTACAATAAAAGAGAAGCTAAACAAAACCAAACCCTTTGATATAAAGACATATTATAGTGAGTAAACGTAACTTCGCGACAATTTTCCAATGACATGTGATATAAAATGAGAATGAAACACAAAACGTCAATGATTGAAAATAAACCATGGAGAAGTAATAGAAAATGTTGAGAAAGCGAGAGAAAGGCTAGACATGAAAGAAAACAAGCTTACATTAAATAGAAACAATGAAAAATGTTGTGAGAAGAGTTTCTTAATTGAAACCGTGGTGATTCTTGGGGATTTAGATTTTGTGATATGTCGAAAAAATATTAAGATTAGCGGTAGATTTTCGTAAATATTGAGTATATAAGTGAGGTTACTTTTGTCTTTTACATTTTTGGATGAGTTTACACTAATCAGACTTTCTATTAAAACTCATCATAATTTTTGTATTTTTTGAAGAATTCTTAATTTGTATCCATGAACAAAAACTAGCTCATGTGCTTAATCGTCAATAAACTAAAAACATCTCATTTATTTGTCGTGATATTGTAGTTGGCTAACGAAACTGTAGTGATTTCTAGCTTAAAAGATACAAACTTTAGTGGGCTAAGTCATATTTTAAGCTCTTATGTGTTATGTTTATGCAGGTTTCTTGTTAGTCAAGTTAGTGTGTGTGAAGACAAGGGATTTACGAGTTCCCACGGTCAAAGCAACCGTGGTACGTCTCGGTGACCTTTTAAACAGGATCACAACACTAAACAACAAGAACAAGTACAGAGAATACAACTCTCTCAAGCTCACACCACTCACCAGAGAAGATCCAAGAAGAAAGAATAACCCCAAGGTACAAAGTTTTCACTCACCCTTTTAGTACTCTCTCTAACTCTCTTATCCTTTTGTGATAGCTTCCTTTTCTTGTGTTTTCCTTCTTGCTGTTTAACTTTGCCTTTTATACACAGGGTACCAAAACCCTATTCCCCCGCACACACCCGACAAAAGGAGGAGACAAGACGGAGAGGATGTTGCCCGCTAAAGACAAACCAGGCCAACTCAACTTCAGTTTAAACTCAAAACGACCACCACTTCATCGTTTTACTAATGTTGATAAACTTGGGCCCAAACTGCTAAAAGCCCAAAGCAATTTCAACAATCTCCACCTTGCTTTTCTTTTAGCCCTTTTCCTTTTCCACGAGAAACAATAACCCGTCTCTCGTTCCCCCCCCCCCCCCCCCCCCGACGATTCACCTCGCCGGAAACCTAGACCTTCACCGATCCAGAATCAGCCGCTGATTACACTCAGCTGGCTTCGACCATCTTCAAATTTCTTCACCGGCACCGACTTGGTAAGAATATCGGCTGGATTTATGCTCGTGTGGATCTTCGATACCACAATAGAGCCTTCTGCGATCACATCTCGGATGAAATGGAGCCTAACATCGATGTGTTTTGTGCGCTCATGGAAGACATTGTTCTTGGAGAGGCTGATTCCACTCTGGGAATCGCAGAACACTTCGACACTCCTCTGAGGAAACCCTAATTCACAGGTAATCCCCTTTAGCCACAACGCTTCCTTAATTCCTTCTACTAACGCCATATACTCTGCTTCTGTTGTTGACAGAGCAACAATGTGTTGAAGCCCAGATCTCCAGCTCACTGTGTTTCCACCGGCTTGAAAGATGTAACCGGTGATTGACCTTCTCCTATCCAGGTCAGATGCATAGTCACTATCAGTGAATCCTTTGATATCAAAATTCTCTCTCTGCTTGAATGTTAAACAAAATCCTTTTGAGCTTTTGATATATCTGATTAACCACTTGACAGCTTTCCAATGTTCAGGATTTGGTGAGCTCATGAATCGGCTAACAAGACCAACAACATGAGCAATGTCAGGACGAGAGCCCACCATTGCATACATGAGGCTCCCTACAAATACGGAATAAGGTATGTTCCTCATGTCTGATTCTGCTTGACCCTTTTCTTCTTGCTTGGTACTAGCTAACCTGAAATGACATCCCATAGGAGTAGAGATAGGTTTAGAATCAGTCATTCCAAAATTCCTTAGTATCTTTTCCAAATAAGCCTCTTGAGACAGAACTAAAACCCCTTTGCTTTTGTCTCTTTTAATGTCCATGCCTAGGATCCTCTTAGCTGGTCCTAAGTCCTTCATTTCAAACTCATTACTCAACAAATCCTTGAGTTTTATTATCTCCACTGAGTCTTTAGCAGCTACTAACATATCATCAACATATAGTAGTAGATATAGGTAACTGCCATCTTGATATATCTTGTAGTAAACACAAGAATCATAATCACTCCTCACAAACTTCTGCTTCTTCATAAATGTATCAAACCTCAAGTTCCACTGTCTAGGTGACTGTTTAAGTCCATAGAGAGATCTTCAAGATTCCCATGTAAAAATGCTGTTTTTACATCTAGTTGCTCCAGCTCTAAGTCTTGATTAACCACCATAGATAACATGAGTCTGATGGTAGTATGTTTAACCACAGGTGAAAATACCTCATTATAATCAATTCCTTCAATCTGAGCATAACCCTTAGCAACCAATCTAGCTTTGAATCTTGGTTCAACAACTCCGAAATTCCCGGTTTGATAGTAAATATCCATTTGCAACCTATAGTTCTTGCACCTTCTGGCCTATCAATGAGTTTCCAAGTACAGTTCTTGGCTAATGAATTCATTTCCTCATCGCCAGCCTCCACCCCATTTGTCTTTGTTTAAACCACTAATAGCTTCCGAATATGAACTTGGCTCATCTTCTTCCATAGTGAATGACATCACTAATGCATAGGCCGCAACATCTTCATCATCAAATCGCTTGGAGGTTTTATCTCGCCTCTTAGCTCGTCTCTAGCCAAGACATAATTCCTCGATCCGGTGATGCTCCTTCCACCGTTTCGCATCTCCTTCAGTGTTCTTGAACCTCTTCTACCGAGTCGACACAACTCCACCTCGAAGCCGAAGATTCACCATGAACATCTGCATGTTCAGTTTCTTCTTCTTCTTCTTCTGTGGGCAGAATAAATGAGACCTTCTTCTTTCCTTTATTAACAGGATCTTTTGAGCTAATCTTCTTCTCTTCTAGAACATCTTTGTAAAGAGTTTCTTCACAGAATGTAACGTGTCTAGTGATTACACACTTAAACTCATCTAGACTCCAAATCCTGTATCCTTTTACCCCTTGCGGATAACCAACAAAAATGCCTTTCTTTGCTCTTGGTTTGAGCTTCCCTTGATCTACATGATAGTATGCAACAGATCCAAATCTTTTCATGTGTTCATACTCAGGTTTTCTCCCTGTCCAAACAGCTTCAGGAATCTCCAATCTAAGTGGTATAGATGGAGTTCTATTAATCATGTAGACCACAGTAGAAGCAGCCTCAGCCCAAAATTTCTCCTCTAAACCTGTCTCACTCAATAGGCTTCTCACCTTCTCCAATATTGTTCTGTTGAGTCTTTCTGCAACTCCATTTTGCTGAGGGGTATAAGGACATGTTTTATGTCTCTTAATACCTCTTTCTTTGCAGAAGTCATCAAAAGTTTTGTTGCAGTACTCTAGGCCGTTATCAGTTCTCAAAACTTTGACCTTCTTTCCACACTGATTCTCCACAAGTGCTATCCATTCAACAAATTTAGAGAAAGCCTCATCTTTAGTCTTTAAGAAATACACCCACACCTTTCTAGAGTAGTCATCAACAAAGGAGATATAGTATTGACACTTAGACAGACTTGGAGTGACATTAGGAGATCCCCATAAGTCCGAATGTATATACTCTAGCCGAAATTGAGATGTGTGTATTCCTCCTTTGAAAGATAGCTTCGAAATTTCCCCAAGATACAAGTTGTTCACACTCCTTTAGGTCTTTGACATGTTCTTCTCTTAATACTCCTAGATCAGCCAACCTTTGCAAACCCCTTAGACTCATGTGACCCAATCTGCTATGCCAAAGAGCCGTGGCATCTTGGATTCTTTTAGTCACATTTGCCTCAACCAAAATAGGTTCACCATCAAGGAAGTACAAAGTGTCTCCGTAATCACCGCCATAACCTCCTCATCTTCCTTAAATACTTGCATTCTAAAATCTCTTGATCCGAACCAACAACCAAGTGTCTCAAGCCGACCAAGAGATATTAGATTCCTTCCGTCGTTGGAGAGTATCTTACATCCTTTAGAATTATAGCAGTTTGTTGTTATAATTCATAATCTGAATTTTCCCAATGGCGTGATCTCACAATAAGTGTCATTACCCATAAGTATCTTGCCTCCATTTATTTCTTTTACATCAAACATCAAGTCTTTCCTGAAAGTGACATGGTATGAGCAACCAGAATCTAGGACCCATCCATCTCTGTTGTTATGTTCAGAAGCTGTCAACATAATCGCATCGTATGTTTGAGATTTTCCAATACTAGCTTCACTTTGAAAGACTTGTACCGATTTGTTTTGTTTGGACAATCTTTCTTGAAGTGACCTTCATCTCCACAAACCCAGCAAGCTCTTTTACTCTTTGGTCTAGATTTGCTTCTCTGGTTTGTCTTTCCCCTTTGAAAAGTTGTCCTCTTATCAGTCCTTCCTCTGTCACCTCCATACAGACCTTCCCCTCTTGATGAAGTAACTAGACTCCCTTTTGCCTTAAGATCAAGCTCAATGGAGTAAGCTGATCTTGTTATCTCCTTTAGAGAAATAGTGTCATGTCCTCTTCCATACTTGAGAGTATGTACCAATGGTTCAAATCTCCTAGGCAGGTTGTTCAGTAGAATCACTGCCTGATCTTCTTCACTCAGCTCAACATCCAGACTTGCCAAATCTGAAACCAACTTTGTAAAGATATCTAGGTTCTTGT
Organism: Cochlearia excelsa; assembly: GCA_963556525.1. Lineage (NCBI taxonomy): Eukaryota > Viridiplantae > Streptophyta > Magnoliopsida > Brassicales > Brassicaceae > Cochlearia > Cochlearia excelsa. The sequence goes on along the minus strand of OY748329.1, from coordinate 30,711,516 downwards.
CCAGATTCTTATCTTCTTCCATCTTGTAGCTGTAGAACCTTTGTTTCAAATAGAAACTATTTGGCAGAGACTTGATTTGGTAAGTGTTCTCCAGTGCGTCCACATCTCCAAGGCAGCCTTAGCTTTAATAACCTTCCGAGTACAATATCGACAAGCTCATAGTTATGAGATTCTTCACTCGCGATCCTTCTCCCGCCTCTTAGGATCACCAGCAGCTTCAGTGGACACAACCTCCGTGTCACTTGTTGTACTCTTAGGCTCGGCTCACCTTCGCCTTGTAAACCGAGTCCAAACCCGTAATCTCTAATCGAGCTAACACCTTGTGTTTCCACAAAGCAAAGTCCCCTTCTCCATCAAACTTATCAACCTCAAACCTAGCTTTGTAGGTTCCATGTTCCGTGAATCGAAGACGATTTGATCAGGATCTATAACGTACACAAAACACGAGACTACACCACAAAACACAACACCAAAGCAACAATAATCTTTTCTCAACACTACAAGTTCCAGATCTAACTAAAGAGAGAAACTTTAGGGTTTTTAACCAGAGAGAACAACTAGATCTAGTGTTTAGGTAGTAACCTTACCTTTTAACAGCTAGATTTGTAAACTCTAAGACTTTTGTTGCTTCTAATCACCAGATCTGCTCACCACCTAGAGCTCTGATACCATTTGTAGTGATTTCTAGCTTAAAAGATACAAACTTTAGTGGGCTAAGTCATATTTTAAGCTCTTATGTGTTATGTTTATGCAGGTTTCTTGTTAGTCAAGTTAGTGTGTGTGAAGACAAGGGATTTACGAGTTCCCACGGTCAAAGCAACCGTGGTACGTCTCTTGACCTTTTAAACAGATCACAACACTAAACAACAAGAACAAGTACAGAGAATACAACTCTCTCAAGCTCACACCACTCACCAGAGAAGATCCAAGAAGAAAGAATAACCCCAAGGTACAAAGTTTTCACTCACCCTTTTAGTACTCTCTCTAACTCTCTTATCCTTTTGTGATAGCTTCCTTTTCTTGTGTTTTCCTTCTTGCTGTTTAACTTTGCCTTTTATACACAGGTACCAAAACCCTATTCCTCTGCACACACCTGACAAAAGGAGGAGACAGTACGGAGAGGATGTTGCCCGCTAAAGACAAACCAGGCCAACTCAACTTCAGTTTAAACTCAAAACGACCACCACTTCATCGTTTTACTAATGTTGATAAACTTGGGCCCAAACTGCTAAAAGCCCAAAGCAATTTCAACAGAAACGAACAACACCTTGATACAAATCACTTCATCCACGTATAACTATTCACCAAATGGTAATCATAGATCTCTCTTTTGTTGAAATCTACAAGCTATCAAAATATTTAACCATTAAACAAACTTAATTTTCATTATACGAAGAAACAGAGTTATAAAGAACTATAAAACCACAATAGATAACAAAATTAAAACCTCAGACTTGTAAATTAATTGCACTCTTAGTAGTTTGTCGGTTCCATTATCAAAATTATCTTTTACATCACTTAAAATTTGAGAAATAATTAGTAAAGTAAAATAACATAACTAGATGACGTAATATTTTTGGTAATTCACTAACAAATTTAACATAACCAAGCAACCAATTGCGACTGCAAATCAACGTTTGGATTTTTTTAACGAAGACAATATTTGTACAATGTTTGAACATGCAATTCAATACTAATAATTGTCTCTCATACCTTTGTAGTGATCGAGTTCCATCGTGTAGGTACTTATACATGCAATTCAATACTAATAATTGTCTCTCTCATACCTTTGTAGTGATCGAGTTCCATCGTGTAGGTACTTATACATGCAATTCAATACTAATAATTGTCTCTCTCATACCTTTGTAGTGATCGAGTTTCATCGTGTAGGTACTTATACATGCAATTCAATACTAATAATTGTCTCTTATGCAAAATGATTTTTTCAATTCAAATGGTTTTAGAAACTTAACACTATCTCAAATTTTCTCTAAAAGATCAACAATTTGTTCGAAATTCACTATAAGATTCAATATATGAGCACATCTCACATGAAGAACTTTTCATTATATTGTAATCTACTTTATTAACCATCTAAAGAGGATGCTTAAAGATCTTTTGCATGATAACATTACTAGTAGCAAATTAACAAAAAAAAAAAAAACATTAGCATTATCCAAAGCGAAAGAAAATATCTTTTTCACCAATATTTGGAGGTTTGAAATAAAAAAAAATTATGATTTTGTTACTTATCCTCCAATATCTCTACTATTAAAAGGAGAGTTTTAAAGGCAATAGGAGTGTCCACGCAAGTATAGAAAATATCTAAAAAGAGGACAGGTAAGACCAACTCCAGTGGGGGTTTTATTTTACTTTTTGGTGGGTATAGTTTGTAAATTAAAAAAATAAATGCATAAATATTGAAAACATATAAGACATGTGTCTTATTTTGGAACCGTGTCTAGAACAACACGTGTCGTAATTTTAGAGTTTTACAATTTTTTTATTTTTTTATGATTTGCAATTTCAATTATTTATAATTTTTTAATAAAAACAAATTATTATTTTTTAGAGTTTTGCAATGGGAAAATTATAAAACTACACCTTTTTTATTGCATTTAACAAAACTACACATTTTAAAAATTTCTTCACAAAACTACACATAATCACTAAAAATTATATCCAAATTATGCCTACCCAAACAACCCTATCCACTTAATCACTATACCCTAAAAACTAATTAGCGAACCCAAATGAAAAAAATTTAATTTTGGTGAAGTTTTAAAGAGTAAATCAAGCTTTTCAAATTTTGAAAATGTGTAATTATGAGAAAAATTTGAATTAGGTAGAGTTTTGTAAAAGAAAGGATGAAAGGGTGTAATTTTGTGAATTACTCTTTTGCAATTTCAATTATTTATAATTTTAGAGTTTTGCAATTTCAATTATTTATAGTTTTTTAATTAAACAAAATATTATTATTTAAAACACTGTAGTGTTTACCAATGGACGCAGCGCAAACGTTTTAGCGTCTTATGCATAAAAATACATTTGAATGTCTTAATGTCTTGGTTGATGGACTTGCTCTAAGCAATTATTTATTCATCAAATGGGGCATATAATTTTGTAGCCCATAAACTAGCAAACCACGTTTACTCTCTCTTACTCTCTCTCTCTCTCTCTCGCTCTCTCTCTCTCTCGCTCTCTCTCTCTCTCTCTCTCTCTCTCTCTCTCTCTCTCTCGCTCTCTCGCTCTCTCGCTCTCTCGCTCTCTCTCTCTCTCTCTCTCTCTCTCTCTCTCTCTCTCTCTCTCTCTCTCTCTCTCTCTCTCGCTCTCTCGCTCTCTCGCTCTCTCGCTCTCTCGCTCTCTCGCTCTCTCGCTCTCTCGCTCTCTCGCTCTCTCGCTCTCTCGCTCTCTCGCTCTCTCGCTCTCTCGCTCTCTCGCTCTCTCGCTCTCTCGCTCTCTCGCTCTCTCTCGCTCTCTCTCTCGCTCTCGCTCTCGCTCTCGCTCTCGCTCTCGCTCTCGCTCTCTCGCTCTCTCTCTCTCTCTCTCTCTCTCTCTCTCTCTCTCTCTCTCTCTCTCTCTCTCTCTCTCTCTCTCTCTCTCTCTCTCTCTCTCTCTCTCTCTCTCTCTCTCTCTCTCTCTCTCTCTCTCTCTCTCTCTCTCTCTCTCTCTCTCTCTCTCTCTCTCTCTCTCTCTCTCTCTCTCTCTCATCGGCGTTTAGATCACTGCTATTGGTCTTTAATCTTACTTTCTCATCATCTTATTGGATTCAATCAACTGCCACCAGTTACAAAATATTCTAGAGAGAATCGCTCAGTTCACATCCCCAGTAACATTAATAATTAAATTATTTTTATCTTCCCATTGGTATAAAGCACATGCTCCACCACATGCTCTTCCAAGACAGATTTATCTAAAGCTTCAACACATCTTCTGCTCCAACAAGCTTCAACACATCTTCTGCTCCAACAAGCTTCAACTTATCAAGTTCTCAATTGGTTGCTCAAAACTCTGCGAGATCTTTCGCTACCTTTGACATATTGTTCACTATTATGCTGAGGCTATAAGAGTATTAATATCCATCAAGAGGCAAAAACAATTTCTTAAAAAAAATTATTTTGTTTTTATTTATTTTTTTCGAAAAAAATGAACCAATCGCCACGAGACAGTAGAACCCGCGAAAAGTTTAAGAAGTGTCTCTTAAAATAAAGACTTTGGATGTGTCTCTTGTATTTTTTTTGTGGGTCCCACATATAAGAGGTGTGGTTAAGAACCCTTATATTAATGGTCTAAGAGCATAAATAATGTAGGTTTTTAGTGGACTCTTAGCATGTGGGCCCACTAAAAAACCAAGAGACCAACCTTTTGTCTCTTAATTTAGATCTGATTCTTGTTCAGTTCGTGGGCCCCACTGACATGTGGCGTCCCACGATTGGTTCGATTTTTAATTTTTTTTAAACAAAATAAAAAAATAAATAAAGAAAAAGGGCACCCAAGAGACTGTGTCACGTCTCTACAATGCACATGGTCTAATAATTTGAATGCATTGTTGAACTGTTAATATAGCCAAAATATTTTCTATCTTCAATAGTATAGATTTTTTGCTCCTCTAAAAATAATGAGTTTTTTTGTCTTATGCTGGCTTGTTTTTCTTTACTCTATTCTCTTCTAAATTTACTTTTTTCCCTTGTCTATGAGTAGCTTCCCCTTTTGGATATGAGATGTCTTTGAACATCTCTTCTTCATGAAAACAACATTTCTGTTTGTGACACACTTCCATTCCTCAGCAATCCATACTCTGTAACCCTTTACTCCAAACGGATATCCAAGAAAAATACCCTTCACATCTATAACACTTGTCTTTGCATGTATTGTATGAACATACGCAGAACATCCAAACCTTATTAGATGTGTCAGATCATGTTTATGACCTGACCACACTTCTTCAGGTAACTTGAATTTTATTGTGGAGTTGGGTGTTCTGTTTATCAAATACACAGCTGTTGATGTAGCCTTTGCCCAACATTCTTGACCCAAACCAGTTTCAGCCAATATACTTCTTACTCTATCCATGATAGTCATGTTCATCCTATCTGAAACACCATTTTGATGAGGAGTGTAGGTGCATGTTATGTGACGTTTAATCCCTGAGCTTCTGCATAGATCTTCAAACTGGTTGTTGCAGAATTCAAATCCATTGTATGTCCTCAAAGATTTTACCTTCTTCCCCTTGTGATTCTCAACAGTTTCTTTCCACTCTTCAAATTTTGAGAAAGCTTCATCCTTCGTTTTACAAAAATAAGCCCAAACTTTCTTGGAAAAATCATCTATAAAACTGATGAAGTACTTGCATCCTCCTAAACTCTCTGGTGTAGATGGTGATCCCCACATGTTTGAATGAACAAATTCCACTATCTCCTTTGTAGTGTGCTTAGCCTTAGAAAAACTATGTTTGTGTGATTTCCCTAAGACACAACTTTCACAGAATTCAAGCTTTCCAACTTCTTCTTTAGGTATGTACTCATTCTTGACTAAGACTTCCATGTTGTGAGCACTCATGTGTCCCAACCTTGAGTGTCATAGCTTGGTGAGTTTTCCAGCAGGTTCTGTTACATTTGCCTCATGACTTGATATTGATCCTTGTAAGTAGTATAACTCATTATTGTACTTCCCTGAGATGACCTTTTGACCTTGCTTTTTGAAAGTTACAACAAAATCTTCACTTTCATACTTGCATCCTAACTTCTCTAGCATAACATATGCTATTATGCTTTTTCCCATATTTGCCATATCTCTCACTTGGGTGAGAATGACTTCTGATCCATCAGGGTTCACAATCATTACCTTTCCTATACCCTTAATAATGCTTAGAGTATCATCACCCATCAACACTTTACCTCCTTCTGTCTTCTCAAAGTAAAATAGGAGTTCTCTGTTGTTGGTGATGTGAAATGAGACCCTTGAATCCAATACCCATATGTCCCTTGTACCTTGATGACTAGCCATGAGTACCATAGGTTGTCTGATCTCTGATGCAATGTTGACTGAAGATTATGATGTTTTCTTCTTCCCTCTGTCAGGGCATTCTCTTTTCCAATGACCCTCCTTTCCACAAATGAAACATTCTGATTTGTTTGCCTTGTTGAACTTGAGGTTGGGTTTGGTATTACCTCCCTTTCTCTTGTTGAATGAATAATTTCCTTTTCCATTCTTCCGGTTTGTTCTGGCTTTTGACTCAGAGTACAATACTTCTGGAGTTGACTTTCCTTTTTTTTATGAGACCCTTCTGGTTTAGTTCAGCCTCCTTAAAATATACTACTGTCACAACTTCATTGACAGTGAGTGTCTCCTTGCCAGTTCCATATTGTAAGGTGTGAACCAGCTGCTCATATTGAGATGGTAGTCCTGATAAGAGTTGAATAGCCTGATCCTCATCTGATATGCTGATCTTCAAACTTGCAAGATTTGCAATTAGCTTTAGGAATGTGTCAATATTGAAAAAGCAGAAGTTATCGATATTTAGACTATGACAGAAACTGTAGCAGAGATTATGAGAGTATGACAGAAACTAAGACATAGATTCTTCTTTAAAACTTTTCCTTTTATTAGATAATCTTATTTGAAGTGTTCTTACAAGAAAACTCTCAAACCTATTATCTAAACTCTCTTGTTCAAACGATTAAGTGCTTTAATCTTTGAACCTCTCAAGAATCTCTTACTTGTTCCTAATCTCTCGCTCTCTTTCTGTAAACATGCTCAAGACCCTTAAACAATAAGAATTCTCTCTCTAATGTGGTGAGTCTTTTCTCAAGACCAACCACCTCTATTTATAACAAAATAGATAAACACACATATGACAATTTTCCTTTTTCTTTTATGAAAAGGAAAACTTCATATTTCCTTTTCTTTGTTTAACACACAAAGTCTCTCTTTGTTTTCCATTATCTTCATCTCTTCCTTTTCTTTATCTTCTTGATAACCCATTTTTCCATTTCCTTTATCTCACGCTTCTGTTTTCCTTTTTAACATTATATGTTCTGTTTCGGTTGACGCAATTCTTGATGTACTCTGAACTGTTACAAGTGATGAGTCAAATCTGCTTCAACAAATATTTTCTTCAATTGTCTTGTCTTCTTCCATCTTGAAGCAAAATAACTTTCTTTTCATGTGAATGCGGTTTGGAAGAGACTTGGTTTGGTAATCTCTCTCTAGAGCCTTCCACATACCAAGAGACGTGGTCTCATTCATGACCTTCCTTAGAATAAGGTCGCTGAGACAGATCCCTATGAGACTTCTCACTCTGAGATCTTTCTTGGCCCACTTAGGATCAACCTTTGCAGGTGTGATGCCTTCTTCAGTCTTACTTGACTTAGACGTTTCAGATAAGTCTTCATCTAAATTTGATATTAAGCCTTGTATCTCAAGTTGTGCTCTCATCTTGAACTTCCATAGACCAAAGTCGCCTTTACCATCAAACTTCTCTACTTGAAACTTCCCTAGTGTAGGCTCCATGACTGATTTTGAATGGTTTTTGTATCAGGTGAACTATCAAGATGAGTTAGAGGAGCTACGTGCTTGAAGAATACTTTGAGACTTAACCGCCCTTGAAGACTGTAGCAAGATAAGTCTTCTTCAACCTTTAATCTCTTTCACTGATCAGATATGATGCTCCTAGAGCTCGGATACCACTTGTTGATGTAGATCCTGATATACTCTTTGACTTATCTGGATCTTTGATCGATTACTATGCGATTGATCAGTGATTGATCTGCGATTGTGTGTGCGTATAAATGTAAACACACACAAGATTTGGTTATCTAGTTCACGTGTTACCACTACGTTTGGGAGTGGAATTAAACCACCATGATCACTATCACATAAATGATAACTTTGTATACAACTTATTAATGGTGACCTCTGTTTTGTAGGCACCGAAGCTTAATACAACAACACGGAGAAGATCTATCCAATACTTCTTTGATGGAGTTTGTATCGGCGATGAAGCTTGTTGTGGAACCTTCAGCTTCACCGAATCAAATCGTCTTCAACGATCTCTCTCCTTGCTCTGTTTTCTTTTTCTGTTAATGTTGTTGTTGAAGACACATGCTAAACATCTTCGTCTTCTATAACCTAACATTTGGGTTTCTTCTTTTAATTTCGCGTGTGGGCTTTTAACTTCAGATCCATTAGGTCTAAAGCTACACAATCCACAATTTTGGTTTTGCAACGTGGTTGTATTTCTCCTCACCATTTCGATACGTATCGTAGCAAATGCGGTCGCTGAACTAAAACTGCGCAAATTTTATATTTTAGACTTTTTAATCTTTTCCTTTAGTTTATTTTTAAGTTTTTAAATTATGTTTTAATTGTATTTTAAGAACCAATTTTATTTGGGTTTTAGGCCTTTGATGTAAAATACGGATTTCACTTAAATGAAATTCAAAAGAAAACAAATATTTTTAAGAAAAGAATAGTTAGATGATAATTTAGGAAAATCCATATAAATAAAATATTTTTTTTTGCCAACAAAAAAAGGTGTTTTGCTTGTTTTTGACAAAATAAAATAAAAAAAATCAAGGTTTGCTTGTCGTTTCCCAACACGCAAACGACAAGTAGTCTCCTTAAAAATCCTAAAATCAGAATTATCTCATATATTCAGATTTGCACAACAAAAACGAAAGGGAATCGCCAAACGTCATGACTGGTCACCACGCGATGGAGGTTACCAAAACGGTGCTCGAGGTTGCTGACGTGGCTTGGACCGCCGTCGAAACCTATCACCACCACCACCACCATCACAGCGGCGACGACGACGAAGACGATAACAACCACAAGTCAACCGATTCAATCACCGATCCACGAGATCTTGAATTAGTTTCTCTCCGTGAAGAGAATCTTCGTCTCAGAAACTTACTCGAATCCAATCTCAAACTTTTCGAAACTCTCGCCGAATCTTCTTCCTTATCCCACGATTGCCCTCTTGACGTAAGCAAATCCTAAATCCGATTCCTTACCCTTTCTTGATTATTTTTTAGGGCTTTTGTTAATAATTTGTTTTTTTTTTTAAATTGTTAAAAAAAAAACAGCTCTATGCAAGGATAGTATCAATGGTTACTTCTAGAGATTTCTTGTCTAGGTTAGAATCTCTAAGGCAAGCTTTATCTAATGGTACTCATAACCAATTTCCCTTCAAGGAGCCTACAGGTACACTTTCGTATCGATTCTTTATCCGAGAAAAAACATATGTTATTAGATAGGGCAATTCTTATGAATACCACTAAAAAAAAGTTTTTTTAACACAATTAGCACAGATTTTCGAAAGTTTTACAAATACCAATGGGCGAATCTAGAAATTATATTTATCCGGTGCAAAAGTATTTAATAGCCTACAATTTAGATTTTATCAATAGGTGCATTTTCAAAATCCTTAACAAAATTAGACTAATTTTAATATTTTATGGGTGACTAATTTTAATATTTTATGGGGTGCAAGTGCACCTCTTGCTACAAGTATACATTCGCCACTGCAAATACCATTAAAAAGTTTTTCTCATAAATATCACAAATCTTAAATTTTCAAAATTACACCCAAAACCTTCAAAAAACTATAGCCTACCCTTCAAAAATCAAAACTATACCCTAAACACTATATACCGAACCCAAATGAAAAAATTTAAAATCTAAAAATGTTAAAACTCATTTTTTGTATTTGTGATATTTTTGTAAACTATTACTTTTTGATGGTATTATTGTTTTAAAAACATTTTAATGATATTTTTGTTATAAAAAACTTTGTAATGGTATTTTCAAAACAAAAACTTATTTTGATGGTATTCTAAGGAATTTCTCTATTAGATATGTAAAGAGTTTTATGTTTGGTTTTGTTTTGTTACAGAAGATGATGTGCAGACTGTTGAAGTTCTTATAGAAATTGATAACCAAGAGCCAAGCTGGTGGGTTTTGGTCACAGATGATATGTTCCCTAGCAATGTTGAGGAACGCAGCGCTATCGATAACGATCATTACATTGTCGTAAATGAAGAACATGTGGTGGATGCTGTTGCACACTTCTTGGCTAAATGCATTATGTCTAATCCCAAAGCTAAGGTATATTATATTGGTATTGTAGTTTCGTTGAGCTTTTTTTTCGTTTTTCGGGGGTTTATTAGTTTGATCTCATATCCAAGTTTGGCTACTTTGAAATTGCAGATTCTCAAGCCTGAAGAGCTTCAGAAGAGTAAGTTTACTACAATTGAGTTATATCTTGTTACGAAACCTAACCTAAACAAACCATGGTTTACTCTAACTATATAAAACTTGGTTATTATGCAACCTAAGTAAATAATAAAACTCCTTTTTTTAACCTTCCAAGTTACTGCTTGTGTCATATCTCTTTGTGTGTTTTGTATTATATAATTTCTAATTTGTGTTCTTTACCGTTTTGGCTTCTCGGGTATGCTTGATTATGCAGTTTTGGTCCAAGAAGTTAGTGCGCTGAGCAAGGTAGGGAAGATAGTGGATATATGGCATGCTGGGAAAATGTTCTACGCGTTTTCCACATGGGGACTCGCTTTCGGAGGGTATGTCAAAATTTTCTGCTAAATCAATCATCTGTACATATTGTGAAACAGAAAATTAATCAATCCGAGTATGGATTGTTTTTTTCTCAGGTTATACCAAGCTCGTGGTGCGCTGAAGATAGCTGCTAAGGGTGTTCATGCGACTAGCAAGGTTGTTCTTAGGGCTCTTTGAAAAGTTATAAGAAATGGTCTATTGCGATGAAATCAGAGATGATGATCTCCTCTGTGTGTGTGTTTCTATGCGAGGGAATGACTTATTTCTTTGTTTGTGTCTTAATGACTAGCAATGCTTTGTGTAAATAGTGTAAAAAAAGCTCTGGATCAATGTTGTATTTTAAATGATTTGATTTCTAAATTTGTAAATACATGCATAGACAATGTGTGAAAACTTAACTTTTTCTAGGACAAAATAGGGCTTTTTTTTATCATAGATAGAGGATGTAGAATCATCAAGTTTAAACCCTTCCAGAGACACTGGATCTCAAATGACTCGACTCGGCATGAGGTGGAAGATGGTATGCCGGAAATGTCTTCAACAAGACATAATAATACTTTTCCGGGCTTATCATATAGTCGAAGATAGGGGTGGGCATTCGGTTCGGATTCGGGTAGGGTTCATTCGAGTTTTTCGGTATGGCTATATAGAAATCATTCGGGTTATTTACAAATTCGGTTCGGATCTATTCGGGTTCGGGTCGGGTTTCACATTTTTAACAAAACCCGACATGGAACAAAAATATTATCCGGTTCGAAATTTTCGGTTTTGGTTCGGGTTTTTCTGGTTTTGGTTCGAATTTTTTGTAGTTTTTGGATGAGAAATTCGGGTTCCGGTTCGGGTTAATCGGGTTTCGGTTCGGGTTAAACCCAAATTACCCACAAAAATGAAATAGCCTACTAAAATCCAAACTATCCTATGAAAATTCAAAATTTCCCTATTAAAATTATATTATAAACACATATATATATATTCGGGTACCCGTTCGGTTCGGTTCGGTTCGGGTTTTGGTCGAATTAAAGAATTCTAAAACCCGTTCAGGTTTTTTGGAAGTACAGTTCAGTTTCGGTTCAGATTTTTCGGGTCGGGTTCGGGTCGGATTTCGGGTCGGATTTCGGGTGAAAACAAGAAAAAAAATAAAATAAAATAAAATAAAACATATATTATATATTTAGACCGAAAACGTAAAACTATATAAAATGTCTAGTCGAACGACTTTCACATGTTCTTACAACACTTTCGTCTATCGGCTATAAGTTTTTTTTAAGTGTTGTGTTTCTTTATTCTTAAGTTGATTCTTTTGTTGTTTCTGATGGAACACAAGCATCTATTTCTTCTTATGTTGATTTTTTGTTGTTTGTTCATCATTAATGTCATTTCTTTAGCTTAATCTCAACTATCAATCAAAATAGAAATTCTTGACAAGTGGAATTGATTTGACCTATAATGCTTTGCATTGCATTTAGTGAAACCTAAAACCATCTCCATTGGGGTATCTATTTAGATTTAGGTTGGTTTCTATTCTAGATAATAATAATAAAATTAATTAATAGTAAAAAATGGGTTAGAATCAATTCTACATTTGAGATTTTTAGAATAGGAAGTAGAACCCTTATGTGTCAAAATGTCATTGGTTGACATTACAACAATAAAAATCGAAGAAAAACTCTCAAAAACAAAAGAAAAAAGAATGATCTTCATCTTCTTCTTTACTTTCTTCATCTTTCTCATTATTTTCATCTTCATTTTTACTTTATTCATCATTCTCACTATCTCTCCAACTTTTCCTCTAGATCAAAATCGTTGCAACCACGAATCTACAAAGATGATTATCATGCAAAATTACCTTCTTGATATTTTCGAGAGCTCTTTATCCCAATTTAGTATGGCAGAGCCCGACCTGAACTCATCCTGAATACCGAATGCGCAGGTTCCAATCGACTAATCAAAATCTCCTAGACTCGTTGCCTAATTTTTGAGGCATGCATCTATGAAAGACCAATATCGAAAGCCAAAATAACTAATCAAACTTTGTAGACCTATTCAAAGAAAAATACTTCCATTATGCATACTCCAGTAAATGAATGCGCAATCCATTTACCGAAATTCGCAGACCCATTAAACGAAGGTCCGCTTTAATGATTTCGTATATGATAAATTCTTATTTATAGTAGAAGATTTCTTATTTCGTTTTTTATTGTTTTCAATGTGAGAAAAAATTAATTCTTAAAAGTTTTATATGTGAGACTGAATTCGTTGGGCGAGAAATATAATATATAGAATTCGCCGTACAAAAATTATTCAAAAATATATGGATCCAAATGCAAAAAAAATAAAATTTGCTATAAATTTATGCCTATATTTATAAATAATGTTATTTATAATTTATTTACGTAATACATATTATATTATACACTCCTCAAATTATAATATTTATAAAATTATTTACGCCCCATATATGTTATTATATGTTATATAATGTTATTATTTATATAATTTGTTCACATTGTTATTTCTATTATTATTTATTATTCATGGCGATTATAGAAATTTTTATGAATTATATATATTCTAATTATTTATGTTATTATAAAAAGGCGTTGAAATATTATTTTTTTAAAGGTTACAAATCGGACGAAGCCCAAAACATATTTGCAGAAGTCCAAAATATATTCGTAAACGAGCCTATTTTAAAAAATATTATAAAAATCTGTTTTAAAAACAGTCAAAAATATAAGAACTAAAACACAAAAAATTATAAAAACCGGTTTTAAAAAGAGTCAAAAATATAAGGACTAAAATGCAAAACATAAAAAATATCATAAAAACTCTCACGTCGCGATACGTAGGTATTTTGTCTTCTCTGTTAATAGTATAGATAACGAACACTATATCATGCACATTAAAATGACATAACCCAAAATAGAAAACATGATAACATGAAAAAGAATCAAACAATAATATTGATACATCACTTTAAAAATTATGATTTTCAGCCAAAAAAGAAAAAGTAAATAAAAGAAACTACTCCACCATAGGAACTTGCAACAAATTAAATTATCGAACGAGAGAAAGTGAAAAGGCCGCGTTTTTCTTCTCCTCTCCGGTGAAGGCGCGTCGTCGCCGGATCTGTGAGAGGAGTGAGAGGTAAAAGTTTCCTTTTGTTCTTAGGGTGCTATTAAATCAATTGGTATTGAATACATAGATAGAATCTACAAGTCTCCGGGATATTTTGGCTTTTTCAATGGCGAGATCCAGCTTTTCTCCGATGGTTCTTCGTCTCACCGGCGTCCTTCCGTTCGGCCTTGTCTCAGGAGGATCTGGTACTTTACAATCTTGTCGGCTTTAGTTTCCGAAACCACCGTAATTCGCGGAGGTGGTTGTTGGCTTTTGGTCCTGGCGTTGTTTGCTTTCATAGAAACGACGATCAATTTGTTCTCAACGACATCGATTGACGCAGTGTCGATGGGTGATTTGTTGGATTTTTTGTGTTCGTTTTCTCGATTTTGAGATCGTCTCCGGATTCTATTATGATCTATGTTACAATGGTTGCAAGCTTTAGTGGGAGAGACAATCGCGTGGTAGTGGTGAAAAACCGGTGATATAATCGGATTATGACCGGATTTTTATCGGCGGCGATGTCCTTTTTCTTCTTAGATCTAGGGTTTTGTGATATGGGCTGATGGGCCGATTTTTATTACTTTAATTATTTGGATATGTTATTTTTTGGATTTAAATGTTTGTCCTATTGGGCTTAAAATTGTAACACCCCATTTTATAATTAAATCGAAGGATCCACCAGACGACAAAAAAAAAATACTCCACTGATGTACACCTAATAAACTATTTTCACAATCACGTAAATATTAACTAAGAACCAATCAATTAAAAAAAATCAAACAAAAACAAACGTCATAAAAAGACATGACACAATAATTTTGTGTTACTTATCAAACCCTGATTATACTTCATTATCTCTCTGTTTTCTTTCTCTTTCTTTCTTCGACGATTGCAGAAGAGAAAGAAGATCTAAGCGGAATCAAGAGAGAGACACACACGAGTTTATAGAATTCCCCGAAACTTGGATACATCTCTCTTCAGGTTTTGCCCGGTAATTCACTATCTTGTCCTTATCGAGATCTCTATCTTGTTACAGGTTTTCTTTAAAGAATCAAACCACAAGAAAGAAGAATGAGACGACACCTTGCTTCAGCAACAAGCAACACATAAATAGACTCTATTAGTGGGCTGCTTCCAACACTTCAGGCCCACTAAGTCTTCTTTTATGGGCCGAGATATATTCACTAAGCCCACAAACTCCACCTTGAATCTTATCTCGACATAACTCTAAAGTCACCTTCCGACATATCTTGTGAATCACCGCCTGGAACCGCCGCTTCCAACAAAACCGATGAAGCTGCGTCGTCTCCCTCCGGAGACCCGCTCTTACCACCTTGAGAGCCCCCTTTCCTCCGTCACCGCTTTCCTGTTCTCCGGTGACGGAGAGACGTTGTGCTTAGGCGTCAGACATCTTCAACGTCCTTAAGCAACCGCTGAACTTGTCCCTTGAAATCACTTTCGTCAACATATTTTCTGGATTCACCAAGGTATGTATCTTTACCAACTTAACATCGTCTTGAGCAATGAAATCTCTGATGAAGTGGTATTTAGTCGCCACATGTTTGGTCCTTTCTTTACACATGTGATTCTTAGCTAGATCCATAGCACTATGAGAATCACAATGAATCCCTATTGCTTCTTGCTTGAATTCCATTTCTTCACATATGCCTTTTAACTACAATGCTTCTCTTACAGATTCAGACATGGACATGTACTCTGCTTCAGTTGTTGATAGAGCTACGACAGACTGGAGAGTTGACTTCTAGCTGATGGTGTTTCCTCCAACTGTGAAGACATAACCGGAGATTGACCTGCGTTTATCCAGATATGAGCCATAGTCCGAGTCACAGTACCCAACTACCTTGAAGTCGACAGCTTTTGTAAAGGTTAGGTTGACTTTAACTGCTCCCTTTAAATACCTCATTATCCATTTCACAGCTAATCATTGATCTTATTCAAAGTTTCCTAAATCATTAAAATCGTTTTTCCTAAAAGCTAGTTTCCGAATATTTAAATAAAATTTAATAAAAAAATTTCTATTTCAGCCATATAAAATCCGTGATCACTATTTATGGGAACTCATACATATTTTTTTAGATTTAGTAACAAATCAATATGATCTATATATATATTATTGATTGGGGGAACAAATTTCGAGAAACTCTTCAAAGTTCGTTTTAATTACATGTAATATCATCAAATAAATTATAGTATAGTTAATTTTAGATTAAAAAAATAACAAAAATATTCCTATTTAATAGTATTAAAACTGAAAAGCGAAATTAAAAAAATAAACGTAAAAATAGATACAAAAATTCATTCCTATTTAATAGGATTAAAATTTTTTAAAAATATCAAACTATTTAATAGGTAACATAAGGAAAACTTAAAATATTATGAATATTTCAATTTTACGAAAATCATACAATACTAAAAATATTTCTGAGTTTTGTAAAAGTTTTTAAGTTATATAAAATTATCTCAACAAAATTGTTGGGTCTTTAAAAAGGGTTTTCAAATTTTAAATTGTTGTCTTAAAGCATTTTGTCTTCTTTATTAAATTTGTTTTCCTTGCTGTAAATTTGATGGGTTCTTATTAGTTCTCCCTTCCATGTTACATTTAAATGTTAACAATTTTTCACCCCTCAAGAGTACCTACCCACATTGAATCCCCTTTAACTCTCAACATTTAGATATAAAACCTCGAACTTACAAAAATTTATGATTATCCATCCGAACTAATTAAAATCTAACTAATTCCATATTTAGCCAAAATTGCAATTAATATGTTAATTAATTATGTTCAAACAAATCTGATTATGATTTGAATCTTGTTCGATTATGATCCAAAAAAGCGGATCTAACCCGCAAAATCGAAAAATGCGTGCGGGCAAGGTGGGCCTAGCAACTAATCAAAAAATCGGAGATTATACGGGGATTAATCGGGGATTAGTTTTATTAATTATAATATATATATATAATAAATTATATATGGTAAAAAAAAAATTTAAATATCTTTGACAAGTTGGTATTAGATTGATTTGTCTCTTATAAGGTAATGAGTTGAGTTTTTATTAGGATATTTCATTATTTTTTACTTAATGAGCTGAAAATCACATTTTAAAAAATCCTAATTTTTATCCTCTTATAATTTTTACACGTTTTTTATTACTTTTTACTACTTTTTACGCAATTTTTTAAGTATTTATACTTTATTATAATAAAACATTAAAAAAAATTTAATTTTGAGCAAAAAAACCAAAAAAAAGTTTTTTTTGCAATGTCCAATTTTTTATCCGATTAATCCAAATCGCCACGTTCTGCTCCCGCCTAGAGATTTGCGGACGCGTAATCGGGCGCCTAGACCGATTTTTAGAACAATGGTTACATGTGAAGAGTGCAACTACTAACTAGGGTACATTGTGTGTTTTCTTAACGATTTTGAAAATGAAATAAATCAAATAGAAAAATTTATGTGGTGTGAAGTTGTGTCAGGATAAATGATTCTTTACTGGTTTTGAGTCTGACAATTGAATGAAGGAAGATGCACAAGCAAACAACTTTGTAATATATACACAAAATCTATTTTAACCTTTCACTACGTACCAAATCATTATTTTCCTCTGTTTTTAACCCTTCCTTATTTGTTTCCCTTATAATCTCGAAAGGTCATATTACTATTACTATTATACTAATATTACTAAGATTTAACCCGTGGTACACCACGGGTTTATGTTTTTTATAAATAATTTTATATATATACAGTTAATTTAGAAGTTTGTAATATTTTTTCTGATTTGTAAAATAAATAAAAATATTCAGAATTTTTAAAAAGTATTTTGTTCTTTTATTGTTTATGCAAATAAATATAGAGAAATTCACAAAACTACACCCTTTCAATCATTCTTTCACAAAACTACACCTAATTCAATATTTTCACAAATTTACACCCTTTCAAAATTTTAAAAGCTTGATTTACCCTTTTCAAAATTACCAAAATTAAAATATTTTCATTTGTGTTCGCTAATTAGTGTTTAGAAATAGTATTAAGGAGTATGATTGTGTGGATAGAGTTTATTTGAATTTAATTTTGAGTGTTTAAGTGTAGTTTTGTGAAATATTTTTGAAATGGTGTAGTTTTGTGAAATGTAATTCAAATGGTGTAGTTTTGTGATTCTCCCATAAATATATAATGAGAATTATATTTTATATAGCAAAATCTTAATATAATTTGTAAGTGTGTTTATTCCAAACTATTATAAACTATAAAAATTAGGGATGGGCAAAAATTCCGGATCCGAAATACCGAACCCAAACCAAACCGAAATCCCCAAATCAATACCGATTCTAAAAACAAATAACTCGAATGTATAGGGAAATTTACTACCATAATACCCGAAATCGAATATGAACCGAACTCAATTTTGTAGAACTAAACTAAACTACTCTAACTACCCAAAAATTATTTAAAATAATAATAGTTATAATTATATTTGAAGTACATAATTGGAACCAAACCGAAATTAAAGAACTGAAACCGTTCCAAAAATAAATAACCCGAACGAATTGAGAAATTTACTACCCCGAAAACTCGAAGCCAAAACAAATTTCTAGATTTGAACCCGAATTACCCGAAATTTGTTTATGATAAAGTTTAATCATTATTTTCAAACTTCTTGTCATTTATCTAGAATTTTTCTAGAAACTGAACTCGTTCATAAATAATTGTTATGCTAGTGTTAATTGATTTAAACAAACTTTATCTATGTTCAATATAGATGTTTATTAACATCTAAAATATTAATATAAATAGAAAATTATAATATGGACAATGATTATATATAAAAACTAAACTATATACTTTTTAAAAAATATATATATTCTGAAATTTTTTATAGACCTCCGTAAGAAAAATAAAAAGATTATATCAAAAATATCATAAATATGAAATTAGTGGTTGATTTTATGTTAAAATCGGTTTTATTGTATTTGTTGATATTTAAGTCAATTTTAAAAAAGTATATATATAGAATGAGATATGTTTGTGTGTAAGTTTCTTATAACTCTTTAAGTGAGTTTAAAACCAATGACATAGTATGTAGTTAAGTTAGTTTTTTTGGAAAATTTCAAAAAGTACTTCAAAAATAATAATATATATATATGTTTATTATATATTTCGTATAGCAAAAATTTAATATAATTTATAAGTTGATTAGACCAATAATTTATTATTTATTATATTTAGGATTCGAAAATACCCGAATTCAAAATACAAACCGAATCAAAATACACAAATCATATTATGCGATTTACCCAAATTTATTTAAAATTATAATTATTTTGATTATATATATAAATAATTGTTGTAAACATATTCTAAATATGTAATATAAGATTTAAATTTTAGTAGAATTGCAATTTCTTTTTTTTTGTTTATAATCGAACCGGAAATCAAACTCGTTAACAAACTATTTTGTTTTTTATTGTTTGATATTTTTAACAAAAAAAAATTTCAAATCGTTTTTAAATTCTTAATAATATCAATTAAACATGTTTGTTTTGATTTAAATAAAATTTTAATGGTAGTTTTTATAAAAAAAACTATGTAATAATGTATTTATGTGAATTACATATGTTTATTTTGTTTTTCAAATATTTTTTACATAATTTCTTTAATATTTTTTATTTATTTTTGGAGAGAATTATAATATTTCCTTATTTGATTTTTCGTAATTAAATGTTCAAAAATATTTCCTTTTATGCCCAATGGCATAATGTGTAATTTAGTGTGATTTTTTGGAAAATTTCAAATTAGTACTTCAAAAATACTAATATAGATAATAATTATTTAATGTATAGATACTGAAAATACGTTTACTTGAAATAATTTAGAAGAAAACACATGCCATGGGTTATGGGAATATCATAGAAGTCTGCGTGATTCCAATGGATTTTTAGTTGACCATCTCATGGGTCAGAAATCAGAATAGTGCAAATCTAAATGTTGTCCTATATTACTAAAATATGCAACTCTCTTAATAAAGATCACAATGAATTAGTTATGCACTTTCATTGATTGTTAAATTAAATCCATAGGAAAATAAAACTTATTTCAAACTTGTATGTAAATCTTAAAAATAGTTTTACAAATGAGGTTAATTACGATCATGATGTTCATATTTACATAATACATTGAGCCACTCGTTTGTATGCACTAAAATGAGGTTTTGGTATACAATATTAGACCATCTCAGAAACCGACAAAGTTTATTAACTATTCGATGAAACATGTGAACAGTGTAATTTAAAAAAATAAAAATAAAAAATTTAATAATACACCAATCATGGGCGGCCACTAGAACCCATGAACAGTGCAAGATACCTCTAATATCGGATCTTAAATAAGGAATTTAAGAGTCGGGTTTTTAACTATTTTGTGAATCCCACCAACTAAGATCTTTCTAAAAAACTCTATTGAAAATGCTCTAAGATCTTGTATAATTAGCTTTGTTTGGTTTGAACACGGGAAATTTGAGGAATAAAACAAAAAGCAAAAAAGTCCAAAGGAAAAAGACAAGTGTGTGTGTGTGAAGATGATAGGAAAGAAGAAGACAAGCCAAGATAGGAAATCAAAATGTGAATGAAGTCATCTGACACATATGAAAGTCATAATTTATAGTACATATAAAAGAAACAGAGTTACGTTTAAATTGAAAAAAAAAGATAAATTATAAGATCTTTTTCTATATTATTTTATGGACCACCCTAAAGTATTATAAATATGACTTTAATTAGTTGTATCGGTATTCATTTATGATTTGATATTGAGGATCAAACGTCCATATCTATAATTTAAGATATGCATGAGTTCCCTCGTGTTCGTTTATATATATATATATATATATTTTTTATTTTTTTTGAGTGCCCACATACAATTCTACGGCTCAAAAATCAGACTGATAAGTACTAATTTGTTTTTTTTTTAAATTAATTTTTGACCCACACTCACCAACAAGCCAACAACGATTACGTTTCCTCACGAATCACAACAACAAAACATACTAGTTTTTAACCATCCAAATAGTTATTGTGCAAAACATCACAATAGTACAAAAGATCGTAGATGTCATAATTGTTGTATAATAAATATCATTAAGCTTTCATGTTCTTTTATACAGATTGTAAAATTTTATGTCTTTTTTTACATAATTGAGGAATTATCATTTATAATGTCTTATTTCACAAAACTACACTCTTTCAACCATTTCTTCACAAAACTATGCATAATTCAATATTTTTACATATTTACACTCTTTCAAAATTTTAAATGGTTTACAAAATTACCAAAATTAAAATATATTTATTTGGGTTCGCTAATTAGTGTTTATGATTAAAAGGGTAAACATGTGTGTGTATGATTTATTTGACTTTAATTTTGAGTATTTATGTGTAGTTTTGAAAATTTACTTTAAAATGATGTAGTTTTTATTATTCATATTTATTCTCCGGATTCATTATCAAATAGTTTGGCAACTACAAGATGGTGACAAAATTGATTAAATTGTCAATATTTGACAACATTTCAAACAATTTTGGAGACATGCTTAATCTTTAGTTTATAATTTGTACTATCTTAAGTATGCTTTTGAATTTTAAATTCCATGTAATTCTCTCCTACTAATTTTACTCCTTTCGTTTTCAAATGCAAGATTTCCCAACTTTCTGTTTCACTAAAATATTTTTAATTGTTTTAAGAATAGTCCAAATAATTATGTTTGAAAACTCCAAAAATGTATTAAATCCTCATTTTCAAAAGTAAATATTACGATTTTGACACAAAAGTAAAAAAAATGACTACTAAAAACTTAACATTTTTATTAACTAAAAGTAAAGGAGACAAAAAAAAAAATTCCAACAAAATCACATAATGATAAGTGTTTTGTAACTTGATATTTGTATGAAAATAGATGGAGTATTATAATGAGTGAGGGGAACTCTCTCGTTGTGTTGACACCTCATCATTCATCATTTAAATCATCAAATTTATTCAACTTAATTTATTAAATATTATTATATTAAAATATTAAATACATTTAAAATAGAGGAATTCACAAAATTAACTACACCATTTTTCCCTTCCTTTACAAAACTTTACCTAATTCAATTTTTCACATATTTACGTCCTTTCAAAATTTGAAACGCTTGATTTACCCTTCCAAAAACTACTAAAATTAAAATCTTTTCATTTGGGTTCGCTAATTATTGTTTATGGTATAGTATTAAGGGGGTATGATTGTGTGGATAAAGTTTATTTGAATTTAATTTTGAGTGTTTAAGTGTAGTTTTGTGAAGTAATTTTGAAACGATGTAGTTTTGTGAAATGTAATTCAAATGGTGTAGTTTTGTAATTCTCCCTTTAAAATATCAACACATGAATATCAATTAAGTCTAACTTATGTATTTTCAATATGTTTATGGACTTTAAACTATTGAAAATAATTTAATTACAATATATATATATATATATATACATATAATATCACATTATAAAAATAACACATAAAATAAAAGGCATACAAAAATAAAGAAAAATATACGAACAAAAATTATACAAACTATTTAAGGTACAAATTAGACATATACTAAAAAAATATTGAAAACTTCATCTAAATAAACAAAAAAGGAATACAAAAATATACAAATTGTTTATGATAAGTGAAAAATATGCAATAAAATAGAATTGAGAAAGTAACAGATATTGTATCATTGTTTAGGTAAACAATAATAAATATTGAAAATGCAAAAAATTACTATAATCATAAAAAAAACGATAACAAAATAATTTATAAAATAAAATTATTAATATTTACGAACATAAAAACTTTCAATCGCAGGTTCCATCCTAGTTATCTATAAATAATCTATAAATAAAAGAGAGTAAGACCATGTTTATCGAAGGTGCTTATGTAGAGTGCTTGTGTATTTTTGTGTATTTTTGTGTATTTGAGTATTAAATTAAATCAAAACATGTATTATTAATAAGCATCATATAATGAAAAGTGCTTAATTAAGCATTTTAAGCTCCCCTTTTTGTAGCGTTCTTATTAATAATACATGTTTTAATTTAATTTAATATTCAAATACACAAAAAAATACACAAGCACTCTACATAAGCACCTTTGATAAACATGCTCTAATTAATTTCAAAAAATACTATTATTGGTTGCTTAAAGTTAAGAAATTAAATATGGACACTTTAATATGGGCATGTGATTCAGCCTTAACTCCCCCTGTCACTCACTCTTTTATTAACAATACCAATTACTCTCTTTTCTCTCTCTATTTTACTGCTTGGAGTTAAACCAAAACCAAAGCCTCTTCACTTTCTCACTCTATAGAGTAGCATCCTTATCTCTCTCTTCCTTCACCACTCTACTAAAAAAAGGCTTATAGTAACCCATCACCATATAAACTTGCCACAATATGCATATTTCAAGAAAAGAAAATTGGAGATCAGCTTCTAGAAGGTGGACATCCGGAGATAGCTCAAAGGCTTTAAACGAAGAAGACAAGAGCGGTGGTTGTGACGGTTACTCATCAATGGAGGGTCTTTATGGTGTTTACTCCGGCGGCGGCGGCGACACGGCGGCGACGGCGAAGGCGGAGAGAAGTAAGAGAGTAATGGTTGTGGTGGATGAGACTTCAAGGTCTAAACATGCTATGATATGGGCATTGACTAATTTGATTAACAAAGGAGATTTGATGACTCTTCTTCATGTTGTCTCTCCTTATGATGATGAACCTTCTCCTTCTTTGGTTCAATCTCTTGGTTCTCTTTGCAAATCTTGTAAATCCGAGGTATTTATTTATTAATTTTTAACTTTATAATATTATTTTTTAATGGATGTGGAAATTATTAAATAATTTTTCAGAAATTTGGAATTTTTTCATATAAAATGGTAGAATCTAGGGAAACTAAATTCTTACAATATTTTAATTAGGAATTCACAAAACTACACCCATTCAACTTCTCCTTTACAAAACTACACCTAATTTAATTTTTTCACATATTTACATCTTTCAAAATTTTAAAAGCTTAATTTACCCTTTCAAAATTACCAAAATTAAAATATTTTCATTAGGGTTCCCTAATTAGTGTTTAGAGTATAATATTAAGGGGGTAAGATTGTGTGGGTAAGATTTATTTGGATTTAATTTTGAGTGTTTAGATGTAGTTTTGTGAAGTATTTTTGAAATGGTGTAGTTTTGTGAAATGTAATTCAAATGGTGTAGTTTTGTAATTCTCTCTATTTTAATTGGATGGTTTAATGAGTTTTGAAAAACAATAAACTAGCTTAAAACTACTTATAGACCGACCTATTACCACCATTTAGGGACTTAATTAGTTATTTAGAGAAGTAATAATTAGCAATTAAGTTTTAATTTTGTCTTTACTCTTTAGTTAATACTTAATGGTAAGATCCGTTCATTTTTTTTAAGAAGAAAAAAAGAAGTAAAATCTTTTGAGGTACTTTGAGTAGAGTGCATGCGTGAGTGTTGGTCATAATGACTAATTGATTCCTATAGCTCCTCACTTTTTTTATATATTAAAACAATATTAGATGGAAAAGTGTTTTTCATCATTTTTATTGTAAGCTTTTTCAGTTAAAAGATCCAAAAGTTTTCTAGTTTAGATCTAATGATTTAAATCTGGTTATAAATCTAATATTTAAACATAGTTGGTAACATAAAGTTGTTACTTAATAAATGTCCTTACCCCTTTAATAAGAATAGTTTATATTAAAAAAAATTCAATGGTTAATGATTAATTGTTAAATGGTAATTACATATTATATGTTTTTTAATTAAAAAAAAGGTGGATGTGGAGGCATTAGTGATTCAAGGACCAAAGCTAGCAACAGTGTTAAGCCAAGTGAAGAAACTTGAAGTCTCTGTTCTTGTATTGGGTCAGAAGAAATCTTCACCGTTCATCTCATGGTATGTAATCTCAGCCGTCAGATATCTTTTCTCTTTTCTTGTTTCAATAATCACATTTCTCTCTCTCTCTCTTGTTTTTTGTCGTTTTGTGCAAATAGCTTATGTGGACCAAGTAGATCAGAGGAGCTCGTGAATCGATGCATCAACGGTGCAGATTGTTTAACAATTGGTGTGAAGAAACAATGCAAAGGTGTTAGTGGCTATTTGATTAACACTCGTTGGCAGAAGAATTTCTGGCTCTTGGCCTAATTTCAAATTTCATAGTCTCTAGCAAGAATTTGACCCTTTTCATTAGAGTTTGTGTTAATTTTAGTTTAATAAACTTTTGTTATGCCTTTTCATTGTTTCCATGTTAACATGACTTGTCTTTGTATGTGTTTGTAAGAAATCAAAGTTAAATATTTGTATCATTCCACCGTATTGCCATTCTCATACTAAACCAAGTTTTGAATTTTATAGTTTTGAATTTTATAATAATGGATGCTTTTTTTGTAATTTTTTGTGTCAAAGTTGAAACTACCTACCAATGTATTATTTATATATTTGATCGTTAAGGATATTTCATTTAATAAAAATTAATAGGACGACTTAAAACTTGTCCTATGAGTAGCAATTATTGTTGCTTATCTAAACCATTCAGGGTAGTAATCTAAAACTATGATTCTGCGCTCGTCTTAATTTCAAGTCATCAACAACATTCTGGTAAACCTAAGAAGCAAAACCTCAAAGAGCAATTAGCATCGACAAAATCTTAACACCGCTCATTTTATCATGAGAAAATCTAATATTTCTCATTGAGCTTTTATCTTCATTTTCTTCTACCTACTTTACTCTCCTTACAAACCCTATCCACTGTACAATCATACATCATCCTGCTCTGTCTCGAGTTCGTTGTTAGAAGAATCGATATTATGCCTTCGAGTAAGAAGACCAAAAATATGGAGGTCCTAGATCCAGTCTAGATAATGTACGGACCACAAGATCGACCTCAAGAAAACAACTACATGGTCAGTAATTTTCGATTTGATTTCAAATCGAAACAACGAGAACAATTTTTAATTTGTTCTCTTTCCCGTTTTTTGTGATAATTTAGTTATTTTTCATATTTAACCCTAATAAATGTGTAATCTTTTTCTCCTCTTATTTCTGTTTCCTTTCGTTCTTGTTTCGTTTTACATAAATGGACCCACTGGTCGAACCGGCATCAGAACGTGATATTGTTTCCAAGTTGCCTCCAAGATTGTATTATGCTAATCAATATCTTGTTGGTGGGCGTCTTAATATTTATTCTAAACCTGAATATTTGAGGATTTTGGCGGATTAACTTCAAGGAACAGAGGCATGGGATACGTTATTGAGTTCTCAGTTTCATGGTTTGTTTGAATTGCATGTAGCGAGATGCATCCACTCTGGTAAATTAATCTTTACACTACAAGAAATCACGACTTTAACAACGAACTGAATCGTAAAATCGGTTTAACTACGATTTAACAACGATTTCCAAATCGTCCTTAATCGATCGAAGTAAAAATCAAATCGTTTGAGAGAGGTATGGCGCGGAGAGTTTGATATCACGCTTCTTCAAAAACATGCTATATGCTTGCCTCTTCAACATATAACACCTTTAAACATGTCAAAAATCAGTTAGAACATCATGAATTTTATAAATAAAACCCGCTCATGCGCGGATGCTCTCCTAGTCATTATAAAATTTTGGTGAAACTAAATTTCCTAATTAAGGATCTTAATCCCCTAATTTTTCATAGTTTAATAAAAAAAACTAATTTTCTAAGTTCCGCAAACACTAGTAGTTGTACTAAAATTTTAAGCTACACAAACTAAATTAGTTCACGAGTTTTTGGAAGATATTTTTCATTTCAAGTCACAATTCGAAGATAATTTAAGTTATACAATCTATACTATTAAAAGAGAAGACAAAACGCCTACATGTCGTGACCAGAAATATTTAAGAATTTTTTTTATTTTTTTGCGTTTATGCCCTTATATTTTTGCCTCAATTAAAATTTTGCCCATATTTTACTTTTTTGCGTTTATGCCATTATATTTTCGCCTCAATAAAATTTTGTCTCAATTTATTTCCGAGTTTTTTAGAGAAATTCCTTAGAATACCATCTAAAAAAGTTTTGTTTTGAAAATACTA
The DNA here is from genome assembly GCA_963556525.1 of Cochlearia excelsa. NCBI lineage: Eukaryota > Viridiplantae > Streptophyta > Magnoliopsida > Brassicales > Brassicaceae > Cochlearia > Cochlearia excelsa. The sequence goes on along the minus strand of OY748329.1, from coordinate 30,684,662 downwards.
TTACAAAGTTTTTTATAACAAAAATACCATTAAAATTTTTTCATATCAAAAATACCATCAAAAAGTAGTAGTTTACAAAAATACCACAAATACAAAAACGAGTTTTAACACTGTTAGATTTTAATTTTTTTCATTTGGGTTTGCTATATAGTGTTTAGGGTATAGTTTTGAAGGGGTAGGGTAAAGTTTATTGAAGGTTTTGGGTGTAATTTTGAAAATTTAAGATTTGTGGTATTTATGAGAAAAAACTTTTTAATGGTATTTGTAAAACTTTCGAAAATATGTGCTAATTGTGTTAAAAAAACTTTTTTAGTGGTATTGATAAGAATTTCCCTTTTTTTATATACAACGATTTCCGATTTTCCATTTTTTATATATTGCGATTCAATATATTTTTGATTATTTCCTTTAATGACCGATTTTATTTTACGATTTCACATTTTGAATAACCAAAATCAAAAAACTTTAGCCCAATCACTAATGTTTTAAAATTATTATTATTTTTAACACTCTTTATTATTTTAGATGATTATTATAATTTACAAATAATAACAATTATTTAATTTTTAATTCAAATTTTATTATTTAGATACATTTTTCTACATTAATATTACTAATTATTATTTTATGTTATTTGAAAACTAACCCACTTTTTAAAAATTTATAACAGAACTTTTTCGCATCGAAATTACAAAAATATCCGGAATATACAAAACAATAGTTTGTTTGAAATTAATAATATTGTTACTATATAATTATGAAATATATTACGTTTTATTTTATATGACGATAAAATATATTTTATAAAATAAGACATGTTATAATGTTCAAGTTTTTCTAATTATTTTCAGAAAATTCCAACCAATATCACAATCTTTAATATTTTTTAATCATTTAATTGTGTTACTGGTACATATATATGTATGAATATAGTAATATGTATAAATTTTGGATAATTTGTCTTAAAAAAGAGTTATACTTTTAGCTAGATAAATATATATCTATATCTAAAATAAATTATGGGAGAATCACAAAACTACACCATTTGAATTACATTTCACAAAATTACACAATTTAAAAATTATTTCACAAAACTACACCTAAATACTCAAAATTAAATTCAAATAAACTCTACCCACCCAATCTTACCCCCTTAATACTATACCATAAACACTAATTAGCGAACCCAAATGAAAATATTTTAATTTTGGTGATTTTTTAAAGGGTAAATCAAGCTTTTAAAATTTTGAAAGGGTGTAGTTTTATGAAAATATTGAATTAGGTGTAGTTTTGTGAAAAGAGGGTTGAAATGGTGTAGTTTTGTGAATTTCTCATAAATTATTTCGTTTTTATGATTTTTTAAAACCAGAAATAAAAAGTTAATGTAAATAATTATTTTGAATAACTCGCGCATGGAATAAAAATATTAAACTCGAACTAAGTACATAAAAATAAAAATATAATTCAAGTGAATTTGTAATGTTTTTCCTAGAAAAATATATGAGCATACGCTCGCTCTATTTCCGAGACAAACTTCTTTGACTTGCAATGTATGTGCGTTGACAAATTCAACAACTTGTCCCTTCTATATGTGTCCTCCTTGTGACTTTGTAATCCATCAAAGTTGTATTAGCTTACCACGCGTCGTAAGGATATCACGCCATCCCCATCGTATGGATTTTATCTCTTCTTTCGACCAAGGTGATTGGTCTTGTGGTGTTTGTCGTACAAAGATAGATAATGATTACGGGGGCTATTCTTGCATCAAGGACGATTGTTATTATGTGGCACATTTAAAATGTGCCACGCAGAGCAATGTGTGAGATGGCATAGATCTCGAGGGAGTGCTTGAAGAAACCGAAGAAGAGGAAGTTGAGCCGTTCGTGAGGATAAGTGATGGTATCATACGACATTATTGTGGACTTATTGCTTAAACTAACGGGCGCCTGCGCCAGATACGAAAACAGAAAGTTCGATATATAATCGTACTCATATATCTTGGCCCACTTATCTCTTATATAAGCATGCATTAGGGCTTACTGCATGTTGGTGGACACAAAACCCTAATATCAGACAGGCTGCACCTTGCAGAGCAAGGCGACGGTGCAGAGAAACAGGAGGCCGCCGCAGGCTGCGGCGGCGCATGTTACAGAAGGCTGAATCAAGACAGAGGGACGATCTCTTCAGGCAGGAAGATCGATCAGGTCAGTGAAGAAGCGGTGGTGTCTGCAGGCCGCTTCATCATCGGTGCGGGCAGTTAAGTCCTCATCGATCCGTTCTCCGATTCGGTGGATCAAGGCGTTAGTACCCTAGGTTATAGAGGGTTGCTATTGTTAGGCCTTGTTGTAACTCTTGTTTGATAGTGAAAGCATGGTAGTTTAGTTCTACCCCCGCATGTAGCGTACATCGTGAACTGGTGAACAATCTCTTGTCTTATTTTACTTTTATGCACGTACCACATACGAGAATCGCGAATCATAACCTTATCGGCCGCCCAACGATCCGTGATAGAGGCATCGATCGGTGGAGTTTTTCCAACAAGTGGTATCAGAGCCAACCAGGGAGGTGTTGAATTCGCGATTGGCATAAGTAAGTAAACAAGGTCGGAAGCTAGTCCCGTTTCTTGGGTCGAAGAACGCATCGTTGGGTGAATCTTCACAGAAGGTAGTTTCGCATCACATGAGTGGAGTGAGAATCTAAAGACGTAGATCGACCAAGACACGATCATGGAAATTACGGTGGAAGGATTCAAGATGGAGAAGTTTGATGGTAAAGAAGATTTCGGTTGGTTCAAGTACAAGATGTTAGGACAACTCAAGATTCAACGGTCCGTTGTCGGTTCTCGGGGACCAAATGGTTGAGACAGGACAGAGACCGTGGTTGTTTCTAGCGGGCCGAGAGAGATCTCGTGGTGACAAGTCCGTCGAAGATTTGTCGGAGTGATTTCATTCTAAAGAAGATTATGAATGAGATCACGACGCTTGGTATGTGGAAGACTCATGAGAGAAATCACCGTACCCAAGTCACTTCACTTCAAACCGAATTTACATCAAAAGGAAGTTCTTCATGAAGCTGATAGCGGACCTTGAAGCATGAGAGTCACTATCTCTGAAGAAGACCATACAATAGAGAGATTGTCAGGTCTGATGTCTGAGTATGAACAAGTGGTTCATACGCTGCAAGATGAGACAAAAGGACACCCTCTAGGTCAATGAGGTGGTCACAACCGTTTACTCAAAGGAAACCGAGTTGAAATAGAAGGTTGCTCGTAAAGGCGAAACCAACATCAGAAGGTTAGTATGTTGAGTATTGTGGCGTAACCGCTCGCAGAAATGATCGAGGAACAACATATGTTCGCATCGGAGGGCGATCCAAGTCTAAGCAAATGTACAACAAGGCAGAAAGTCGAATGTTATGGTTGTGAGGAAGTACATGGAATGTCCAAAGATGAGAAACAAGAAGGGAGTTGATTCGTCCGTCAACGTAGTGTCGTAGATCGAAAGCCTTAGTATCTCAAGGCCAACATACAAGACTCAACATATGAGTGGGGGATGGATTCGAGTGCTCTTTTCACATTGCTTTCAACAAGGAGTTGATGTTTGACTACATGACTCGCAGTGATGAGAAAGACAGAGCAAGATCAGATCACACAAATCCCGATGGATCCAAGGTGTTTCTCCCAAAGGTGAGATACAACCCAAGGTGAGTAGAATATTGATTTTCTACCGTATGTTGGAGAGATTTGGATGCAAGTACGAGGGAGAAGACTTTATACAAGGATGAGAAGAAAGTCATCTCGCAGAAGTACGAAGATGTATGTACTACCAACATGAGACAAGATCAGAGGTGGAATTAACCCGACAGAATCGGCCAAGCGATGACTAAAGCTGTGGCACTCAAGGCTGAGAGATATGAGTGCAGGTAACACGGAAGTCTTGGTGAGGAATGGGTACATTCAAAAGACTAGAGTCGTTAAGCTTGGTTTCTGTAAGAGTTGAGTGTTGGGAAAGTCTATGAAACAGAGCTTTCCTACGTGAAGACACACAACTAAGGGGATACTAGATTTCATTCATGCGGACTTGTGGGGTTTTCTTACAACCCCGGAGAGCCTTGGAGGATGCAAGTATATTATTATCTTCATGGATGATTACTCAAAGAGAGTTTGAGTCTACTTCTTGAGAACAAAAGATAAAGTGTTCTCAAAGATGAAGAAGTAGAAGGAAACTATTGAGAATCATACAAGGAGGAAAGGTAAAGTGTCAAAGTACCGATGAAAGGCTGAAATATTGCAACAATCGGTTTGATGTTATGAGATCGTACATCGGGAGACAAAAAGACTTGCAAGACACTCGAATGGTATTTCGAGAGGAAGCACCAGACCGTCATGGACAAGGGTCCGATGCTTGTTGGCCGAGACAAAAGTTGATCTAGAATTCGCGCCGATGCGCAGCTTCATCGCAGTGAAATTGACCGAACACCGAATTCGTCGATCGAGTTCAAGCCGCCGGAAGAAGTGTGGACGTGAACAAACCAGAACTCACACACCCGAGTTGGTTTGGTTGCTCGCCTATGTACACACTTGGCAGGACAAGAAAAATCTCATACCTCGCTAAGGAGATTTTCTTGGGGTACCCTTCGGTGTTAAGGGCTACAGTGGTGTTGATCTCGAAGACAGGAAACGTACTACAAAGAAGACTCGTAGTGTTTTAGGAGTATGAGGTCAACAAGGTTACCGCAGATAGGAAGGGAGAAGACAAGCTACGATCAAAGAAGAAAGTTGACAAGAGATTCATCTTTAGTCTAAATCGATACGAGCCGAAAGTCCTTCGTGATTCACGATAGGTGAGTCATGTTCTGCAGGTGGAGAATCGACGTCATATCCGATTCGTGCTCACGTACATCCGAGGAAAGCTCATCAGGTCGATGGTCATGAGGTTAATGAGGCAGAGGGGTAAGACAACAATCGAATTCAGATGAGTATCTACTTCCAAGGACAAAGCGAAGACAAAATGTAAGGGCTCCTCCAAGATTTTAGGACGCCGATTTTGTGGAATATATGCTTTGTCGCTGGCTCGGGATACATAGTTTCAAGGACCCGAGACGTATCAAGGAGCAAGGGTAAGTAGAGAGATGAGATTATGTAAAGGTGTTGTAGAGGAGGAGACCGACCGGTTCTTTGGACAAGAATCAAACCCTTGGATCTAACTCACGGATCAGGGATTTTCCAACGAGGAAAGGAAGAGGGTTACGGCATGGTTTGTGACAAAGGGGTATTCTCAAAAGGTTGAGAATAGACTACAAGTAGAGATTCTCTCTCAAGAAGTGAAGCATGTGTCTATCAGCCGATGTAGTAAGCGGTTGTGAACATGGGTTATAAGTTGAATCGCTTGGATGTTAAAACAGAGGTTTTTGCAAGGAGATATGGAGGAAAGATTTCGATAAATCATGCATAAGGGTTCATGATGAATCATGCAAGAGGATTTATCAAGGAGGGTGATGATAACAAAGTGCACTTGTTGAGGGATTCACCATACATCCTCAAGAAATTTCCAAGGTATAGAAACCTAAGGTTTGATACATTAAGGGGTGAAATATTCACCAGGAACAACTTATATTCATGTGGCTACTGAGGTATGTCAGGACAGAGAAGACAATCTTGTCTTTTATCATGGACATGTGGATTGCATCAGGGGGATAAGACAGAGATCAGAAGGGTGAAAACAGTCTCAGGAGAGAGTTTGACAGGTCAGATCTAGTTAATGCTTCAAGGATTCTGGGTATGGCCATACACAGAGCAGAGAGAAGGGTAGTCAAGTATTGTCACAAGAAAGGTATCAACGGGAGATGTTGAAGACGTTCGACATGTTTGATACAAGGCTTACCTCTACATCAACGACATCACTCTTCAGGTTGAAGAGGTTAATCAACAAGGTAAAGGGTTGGTTAAAGAGTACTCATGATGTATTTGATGTTCGTCCGTGGTACAACTACGTTGTACATGATTCACACAAGTAGAAATCCAATAGACTTTCAAGTTAGCGCTTTACCCGAGCCTAAGTTTGATCTCTCTCGTTGTGATGTGGTGAATCTCGCCCGAGAAGCAGCGGCTCCGGTGATAGATCCGTCATACCAGTGACTTAATACAGGATGCACAATCATAGATTGAGTCAGGACAAGGTGTGTCGGTTGACAGATAAAGGAGTCTCAAAGGTAATTACCCGTTGAGCAGGGAGCTGAGGGCATTTCAGTTCCAGGTGGAGTTTCTGAGGGATAAATTAGAAATTGAATCAGGTACAATCTTCAAGGATCTGAGTAACAACACAAGCGAGTTGAGTTGTTAGTGTCTGCATCAGAGGAATTAGAAGGGTACAGTCTTAGAAGAAGTTAAGAACGGACTGTGAAGATTCGAGAGCGAACAAGGCATCGTGAAGATAAGCTTTGTCGAGGCGTAGAAAACCGACAAGCAAGTAGAGCCGAAAGACCATTCGCTTCTAGTGGAGTTTCGAGAGATAAATCAGAAACAGGACCATGTCAAGTTATCTCAAGAGTCTGATTGGACAAGGAGAGAAGCTTGAAAGAGAGTATCCTTTGAAGTATGTGAAGGTGTCACAACATCTAAGGTACGACTCCAGGGATCTAAAGAAGAACAACACAAACGAGTTGAGTTGTTAGTCTTTGCAAGAGATGAATCAGAATGGTAAAGTCTTAGAAGAAGTTAAGAACAACCCGTGAAGATTCATAGCAAAGAGGATCAAGGAGAAGAGCTTAGTTGAGGCTTAATGAACCTCACAAGCTAAAGGAGCTCAAGAGTCGAGGTGTATCAGGTTCTTCAAGCAAAACAAGTTTTTGGAAGAAGAGGATAAACACATGACCGTAGCTCGAGACACGGCGTTGATTACTTCAAGGTCGTGGATGCGTCGAAACGTGATGAGGCGCATCAGTCACATGGGAAAGACAAGAGTATTGGGTTGAAGGGTGTTTTCGTGGGAGTTAGTTGAAGCAAAGGTGGAGTTTTGTGGACTTATTGCTTAAACTAACGGGCCTCGTGGCCAGATACGAAACAAAGCCGATATATAATCGGCTCATATCTTAGGCCCACTTATCTCTTATATAAGCATGCATTAGGCTTACCGCATGTTGGTGGACACAAAACCCTAATATCGGACAGCCGCACCTTTGCGCAGCAAGGCGACGGTGCAGAGAAAACAGAGGCCGCCGTAGGCGCGGCGGCGCAGTTACGAAGGCCGAATCAAGACAGAGGGACGATCTCTTCAGCAGGAAGATCGATCGTGTCGTTGAAGAAGCGAAGGTGTTCCGCAGGTCGCTTCATCATCGGTGCAGGCAGGTTAAGTCCTCATCGATCCGTTCTCGATTCGTGGATCAAGGCGTTAGTACCTAGGTTATAGAGGTTGCTATTGTTAGGCCTTGTTGTAACTCTTGTTTTGATAGTGAAAGCATGGTAGTTTAGTTCTACCCCCAGATGTAGCGTACATCGTGAACTGGGTGAACAATCTCTTGTCTTATTTACTTTATGCACGTACCACATACGAGAATCATGAATCATAACCTTATCGGTCAGCTAACAGATCTGTGATAGAGGCATCAGATCGGTGGAGTTTTTCCAACAAAAATGTGCCACGCAGAGCAATGTGTGGGATGGCATAGATCTCGAGGGAGTGCTTGAAGAAACCGAAGAAGAGGAAGTTGAGCCGTTCGTGAGGATAAGTGATGGTATCATACGACATTTCAGCCATGATCATCATCATTTGAGACTCGATGAGAACACAAGCAAAGATTACGATGAGAATAAGCAATGTGAAGCATGCGTCACTCCCATCTATTTCGGTAACTTCTACTCTTGTGTGGAGTGCGACTTTATTCTACATGAAACATGTGCTAATCTTTCTAGCAAAAAATATCATCCAATACATCCACATATACTCACTCTATCTCGAGTGGGAGGAAATGAAGATGTTATGGATCACAAGGATTGTTCAGCTTGTTGTAGATTTTTGGGAGGTTGTTTTAAGTACGAGTGCGTCAAAGAAGATTGTAATTTCCGGCTACACGTGCAGTGTGCCGCAATTTCAGAGTCGTTAGCACACGAAAGCCATGTTCATCCTTTTTTCCTAACATCCAAACCAGGAGTTACAAGACCCTGTCATGTTTGCACTGTTTAGAAAACCGAAACATTCAATTGCATTGAGTGCGATGATTTTGCTTTGTGTTTCAGGTGTGCTTCTTTACCTCCAAAGGTGAGGTATAAGCATGATAAACATATCCTCGCTCTTTCATATGGCGAAGAGAATAATACTATGACGTATTGGTGCGAGGCTTGCGAGACAGAAATAAACATGGAAGAGCGGTTTTATATGTGTGATGAGAATTGTTGTGTCACCCTACACGTCGATTGTTTGATTGGGAGGGACTTATATAGGAAGCCCGGTTCATCGTTCTTATTGTTTGATGAAATGGTGGTTCGTGTTCTGCTTAACAAACATCACATGACTCGACCATTATGCTCGAACTGTAAGAAGCGTTGTCCACAAACAATAGTGTTCCAATGTTCTGGATTAATGTTTTGTTCTGTAATGTGTCTGCACTATTTCTTTTAAGTATGTAATAATTGTAAGGTATATGGCATTCCCTAGAGAGTGGCCAGCGCCAGAGCTTGATGGTCATTAGAAATCTCTCTAGCAATCTTAGACCAAATGCTTTGTTGCCGATTCAAAATCTTATATAAAATTTAGTTTAGGAATTCACAAATCTACACGCTTTCAAACCATTCTTCATAAAACTACTCCTAATTTAATATTTTCACATATTTACACTCTTTCAAAATTTTAAAAGCTTAATTTAACCTTTAAAAAATTACCAAAATTAAAATATTTTCATTTGGGTTCGCTAATTAGTGTTTAGGGTATAGTATTAAGGGGTAAAATTGTTTGAGTAGAGTTTATTTGGATTTAATTTTGAGTGTTTAGGTGTAGTTTTGTGAAATATTTTTGAAATGGTGTAGTTTTATGAAATGTAATTCAAATGTGTAGTTTTGTAATTCTCCCAATTTAGTTTTAATAATTGGAAACTCACGTGATCGTCACACATCATATAATAAATAGCAATGAGTTTTGCTTACGTGTCGTCCAAAGAGAAAAATAAGGAATTATTTTAAATTTTATTAATTTAATATTTTCGAAAATTATTTGTAATTATCTCTTTTATTTTCATAATTTATATTTTTATATTTAATTAATTTAATATTTTCGAAAATTGTTTGTATTTATCCCTTTTATTTTTCACAATTTATTTTTATCATATATTATTTATTAATATAATATTTTCGAAATTTCAAGAAAATTACTAAAAGTGTACAATATTTTTTTGGTATTTTAATTTATATTATAATTTAAAATATTTAATTATCACTAATATATTGAAATTTACTAAAAAATATACGATGTCTTTTTGATATTTTAATTTATATTATAATTTAATACATTTACTTATTACTAGAGGAAATTAAGGAAATTGTTTTATATTTAATTAATTTAATATTTTCATATATAATAAATGCAAGTAGTTTTGCCTACGTGTTGCCCAAAGAAAAAATTAAGAAATTTGTTTTATATTTAATTAATTTAATATTTTAAAGTGTACGTTATATTTTTGGTATTTTAATTTATATTATGTATACAATACATCATAAGTAATTATATTATATAGATGGTTTGACCCGCGCACCTAAATAAATTTCAAACAAAAATACCATATATACCAAAATTTTAAATTTATTATAAATTTTATTAAAAATATCATATATAATAAATGACAAGTAATTTTGCTTATTTGTCGTACAAGGAGAAAAATTAAGGATATATTTTAATATTTTTTATGATTATCCCTTTTATTTCTCAAATGTTTATATTATCATATATTATTTATCAATTTAATATTTTCAAAATTTTAGTAATATTTTTAAAATATTATCATGTATTTTTTATTAATTTAATATTTTCGAAATTTCAAAAATATCTTCTAAAAAATTATACGATGTCAAGTTTTAAGATTTTAATTTATATCATAATTAAATATATTTACATATCATTAATACTATTATTATAAATCATGCATAACAAATATGAGTAATTTAGCTTATGTGTCGCACTAAAAGAAAATTAAGATAAAAAAACAAGACACCTAAGGTTGCTTGATGTATTTTTAAAGGTTGCTTATGTATTAAAATGAGTATTTAGGGTATTAAAATAAAATAGGAGAATTACAAAACTACACCATTTGAATTATATTTCACAAAACTACACCATTTCAAAAATACTTCTCAAAACTACACCTAAACAATCAAAATTAAATCCAAATAAATCTCACCCACACAATCATACCCCCTTAATATTATACCATAAACACTAATTAGCGAACTCAAATGAAAAAAAATTAATTTTGGTAATTTTTAAAAGGGTAAATGACGCTTTTAAAATTTTGAAAGAGTGTAAATATGTGAAAATATTAAATTAGGTGTAGTTTTGTGAAAGAGGGGTTGAAAAAGTGTAGTTTTGTGAATTCCTCAAATAAAAAAAAGAAATTCAATAACTTAAGTGGAGTTGCTTGTCTAAGCAATTTTAACAACTTTTAAGCAACTTGTTTTTCCATGTGTGTCATCATCTAATTATTGGTTGAATTTTATTATTTAAGCACCCTTAATGTAGATTGATTTTGTTATTTAAGCACTTTTAATGGACACTCATTTTTATTTTCTTTGTACTAGGGTGCTTATGATTAAATTTAAAACAAAAAATATGAAATACAAAGTTAAGCAACTTCAATTAAGTACCCTTGATGAAACCAAATTTTGTTTTAAAATATGACTAAACCATATTAATGTCAATTCATGGTAAAAGATTGAAACAAGAAAACTAAAAGAATAAGCAAATGATTTCGAAAATTAATGAGAGAAAAAACTTTCGAACAACAATAAAATCGATGAAATTTAAGTATTCATAATTACAAAAAGAATAATCAAACACAATAACGTGCTTAATTATAAATAAGTTACTACATAGAAAATCTTAAAAGGAAAAACTAAACCTAAATTATGCAAAATCTATAAAAACATTAAAGTTCTCAAAATAACAATATATAACCAAGAATATAAAATAAATTAATAATAATTAAGGAAGTAACAAGCTCATTTAAGTAATTAAATCATATAAGGAACAATGCTACAAAAAAGTAATTGTCAAAAAAAAATATAACAATCACATAAATAAAAACAAAACAAAAAATATATAACTTCTATAAAATCCGAGAATTGGTCTTCACGTGACAACTAAAATTTTGGGAAAATGATTTTTTAAAAATATTTAATTAGTTTTATGTATTATTATAGATAAAGGAGAAATAAAGAGAAAATAAAAAATACACTTATTATTAAATAATTATCATTATTATAAATTGTCTAATTCATTTTGCTTACATACACGATGATTCAAGTTTGATCAATAATTTTCTAATATTTATGCAAATATTATAAATGTAACTTCTTTTAAAATTTTGATAAATATAAATTTATTCTTATAAATATGTAAACTTATAATTTTTGACTTGCATCATACAGTTTTATATTTTTTGAAATCTAAAGCTATTATAATTTTTAACATCTTCATTAATGAGTTTTATCTAATTCTCATAAAACTATTTTTTTGAATATGTTTTGTTTTATATTATCCAAATTAATTTGTGTACATATATCTTTAACGTCTTTTTAAGTGTCAAACATATTATTTCGTAGAATAAAAACATACATAACAAACATATGTTTTAATAGCATACATACATAAATTTTTAACAAATTTTCATTTTAATTGATGATTTTTATTTAAAATCTCTAACCAAGGCTATATTGCTTTAACAAAAACTCAAAACTATAAAAATATTACAAATTTTGTATTTAAATAATATAAGTCCACCATAAAACACTACAAGAAAAAGGTGTGTTGAATCATTTGATTCAATTGTTTACATCAGTTTTTGAATGAAACAAGTAGATTTAAATAATATAAGTCCACCATACGTTTTTAAACACAAAACCACAATATTTATATGTTTGTTCTCTTTCAAGTTTTCATTTTTTTATTGTTAATATATTACATTTGGTTTTATTTATCTCATTGTGATGTTAGGGTAATTTAAGAAAAATATGATTTTTCATTAATATAACATTTGAATTTGTTTTATTTATTTTTTCTAAAAATTATTTATATCCGCGCAGTCAAACCACCTAGTCTTAAATGTATTAACTAAAATTTCGACACATGTCAAAATTATTAAATTATAATACATACTATTATTTTTATTGCCCTAATTTGACAATGTCCAAAATTTTAATTTAAATTACATATTTTGTCATTGTGCATTTGAATAAAATAAATAATTTCAAAAAATAATTGCAAAACCCAATTAAGGAAATAGGCATTAGGAAATTCTTACCTAAAATAATGAAAATCAAATATTAAGAAAACCACTTCTACAAAAAAAACATTTATGAATTGTCTATAGATCTTTTAGCTTTGTCAATAGTTATTTGTCAATAATAACTTTTAATATTTTAATTTATTCTTTAAAACAAAAAATTATATTGCAAATTTGTAAATTTATTATGTATAAAACTTCTAAAATAAATTTGTGGTGTACCACGGGTTAAATCCTATTATCCATTATAAAAAACAAAAAGTATAACGTTATTAACTAACAAGATCTTGAAAAATTAATTATGATTGCAACGTGTTAAATCTATTAATTTTTCAAAAAAGATAATTCAATCAAAAAAATATATAATGCCATCTATACTATAAAACTTAAGCTTCTTTTCATGGAGACTAGAGACCACATGTTCTTTAGGTGTTCCTACTCGGCGCAAATATGGGAGAAGCTCGTTCGAGGAATCACTCTACAAAGATTTACAACGCAGTATAGGGATATTTTGTCCTCGATATCCAACTCTAATTATAGTCGCACTCATCTTTTCCTTTTGAGATACACCTTCCAAGTATGGCTGTCAAAATGGGCGGACGTCCATGGTCCTGACCACGTCCAACATAATATGGACGGTCATGAACAAACCCATATTTGAACGGGCTAAGATGGTCTTGGACATATTTTGTCCATGGACAAAATGGGCCGGACAAGATGGACATTGGGCGGCCCATTGGACTTTAAATTTTAGGTTAAAAATTGGGGATTTTTTATTCCTTCCTCTCCTCTTTTTTTTTTCCTCTGCGACTCTGCGACCTCCTTTTTTTTTTTTTTTTTTCTCTTGCGACATAGATCCTTCTGTATAACCACTTTTCCAAAAGTTTTAATCTCTGGTGCCACTCTCTATTTTCTGATCTTTAAATTTAAATGTGTTTTGTGTGTAATCAAAAAGCCATACTCTTTTTTGAGAGTAACCTAATTCTCTCAAGTGTCTCCTTTCATCTTATTTTTCAACGCCTCCTCTTTTATTTTTCTCTTTTTCTCTCATTGAAAAAACAGATTTGAGATTTGAGCATCTCTTTTCGTTTTTTTTTTGCAAAAACCAAAATTTTCAGATTTTGCCGTAAATCGCGATTTTGCAGATTTTGCTGAAAACCCTATTTCGCAGGTTTCGACCAAAGAAAAGATTATGCGATTTCAATCGGAAACCTGATTTCGCGGTTTTCGTCCAAAATCCTGATTTTTCGGTTTTAACCGGAAACCCATAATTTCACGATTTTCTCTGAAAACCCTATTTCACGGTTTTCTAATAAAATTATTAACAATATATATTTCAAGAAAATGATAATTTATAAATGTTAAAAATATTAATCAAAATTATTTAGTTTTAAATATATATTTGATCAAAAATTAAAATTTATATAAATAAAACTAAGACTAAAATGTGAATAGATTAAGTCAAGGGTATTTTAGTCATTTTCATATTGTAAATATGTAGATGAATATGAAAATGCATATGATTTAAACCAAAAAAACAAAGATCAATTTAAATGAATTATGTGAATAAAAAAGAAAAAAAAACGAACATCATTCAAATAGATCATTGAGATGATTACTTGAATGAGTCATTTGAATGTAAATAACAAATGGACAAACGAACAATCCCTAGATATATTTTGTCATTTAGATGCATTTTGTCCAATGGATAGCCCATGGACAACCCATTTAGACATGGTCGTTAATGGGTTTGGTCGTTAATGGACATGGTCGTTAATGGACACGGTCAAAATTTGTCCACAAATGAAATGGTCAATATTGGACGGGTCAAAATGGACGCGGACAGCCCTACTTCCAAGTGACGGTACACACAATATGGCGAGAGAGGAACCAGAGAAGACATGGCGAAACTCCACTTACATCAGCCTCCTTAACTTTGGACATAGACCGTACAATTCGCAACAGGTTATCTACTCTAACTTCAAGCAAATTGAAAGATGGGTTGATAGAATGGTTCGACACAAGAATATAGTTTCATCATGTTTTGATTTCTCTTTATTCTAAATCATCAAAACAAGGTTGCACTTGATGTAAAAATGGTTTTTGGGTGAATAAATTTTACATTCATACAAAAAAAAAACTTAAGCTTCTTTTCTCCAGAGCTTCACACGTGGCATGTTTGACATTGGAAATGTATAATGACATAATAAAGCCCATAAAGCATAAATCCATTAAGCCCACCTCCTGTCTTCATAGACTTATCCTCTCCTTCGCATAATATCCGTTTAGGTTTACATGGGGAAAAAATGCGACTTTCCCGCGTTACAAGTCCATTCACATCCCACCTTTTACAACATCGTCCATTTAAAGATCAATATCGTATCTCATGCGCTTCCTCTCTCAAGTCAGACAGCTGCCGTTGAAAATTCTCGAGTCGAATTTATATCCGCGGCGAAACCTTCAAATATTTTTTAAATTGCATCATAATTTTTTTTTCTTTAACGTTATTAGAATCTTTATATGTATTTTTGTTTATTTTATATGACGATTATGTTTTCGGTGGATATTTGTACTGATTATTGACATTTAGTTTAAGAAGATTATTCAGAACAATTTATATATTATTTTAATTTTATTATAAAATTGCATTATAGTTTGTTTTTTTTTGCATCATAAAATTTAATATTTTAATTTTATTATAAAATTGCATCATAGTTTGTTTTTTCTTTAATGTTATTAGAAACTTTATATGTGTTTTTGTTTATTTTATATGACGTATATGTTTTCGGTGGATATTTTTAGTGATTATTAACTTTTAGTTTAAGAAGATTATCGAAAACTAATGTATTATTTATATGTATGACTATGTAGTATTTGAATCTCAAAATTTATAATGTTTAAACTTTATTTATCTATATATATTTAAGTTTAATATTTTTTTATATTTGCTATTGTATATAATGTAATGCTTTATTTTATTATTAAATGAATTTATGTCTTTAATGATTTCTTATTTGATTTTTATTAGTAATAAATGAATTTTATCAAATTTTTAATTTTAATTATGTGTTTAATTTTTAAAACACATAAGAAATTTATTAATTTGGGTAAATATTTAAAGGATAATTTAACTATTTAAATTTGAAAAGAATGTAAATCTAGAAAGAATTAAAATTAGATAGAGTTTGGTGAAGGAAGATTTGAAATGGTGTAGTTTTGTGAATTTCTCTTAATATTTACCCTTCAAATATTGTTCTTTAATTTTTTTTTCGTTTTTTTAAAAATTAGATTTCATCACATATTTATAATCTAATCATTTTATAATAAACTAAAATATCCTTTCAAAAGTTACAAATAAACAATTTTATTTTTATTAATTTGGTAAAATAAAATGAGTTACTTATATTCAATGTCAAACCAAATACATATTACAAAATCAACCATCATAAACAAATATAAATCTTTTTAAAATTATTATAAAATATTGAAGGATATCCCGCGCGTTGCGCGGATTCTATCCTAGTATTTATAAAAGAAGTAATACAAGTTCAATCATAATTAAATAAAAAAGGAAATTACATAATTAGTAATTACTTTTAGCTACGAAGATCGTTGTTTATTGAGTATCAAATGTTTTGTGTTGACACACCACAACATAATATGAGCAAAAAAACATATCTAAACGTTGTAAAAGAGCTTGTCTATTTCAGGCACATCTATATCACTTTTTATAAAGAAAAAACATCCTCTCTTATCTGCCCAATTTGTCAAAATACAGTCCATATTTTGGGAAAATACCATATTACTATCAGTTAAGTGTAGGGATGTTGTCATGGGTAATTTTACCCTACCCTACTCGAACCCGAAAAAAGTCTTGCCCAGAAAAAGCCTGCTCTGAAAAAACCCATATAGGGTAAAGTCTTGGTAGGGTAACTCAAACACTACCCTATACAATTTAGGGTAACACGCGTACCCGCTTCAATTTTAAAATAAATATGTTTTGTGTGTTTTTCTATATATATATCTCAAATTATCATATAATATATTATTTTTGTTGATATAGTGCTATAAAAATATAGTCTTACGATTATAAATATTTTAAATTTATCACAAAAGAAATATAATATTACTTGTAACGACAAATTAAAAAAAACATCAATTATCATATAATCTTTAACTAAAAGTAAACACAATAAATTCTCATATTCATGAAGTATTTGACATATTTGTAGTGTCTTCGTTCTCATCATCAAAATAATCGTCGATATCACCTACGATTTAAAAGAAAAACATTAATAACAATTAAATTTAAATAAGTAATATATGAATTAATTTTTACCTTCAAACTCTTCATAACCACGAAGCCAATTACGAGTACAAAGTAGTGCTTGAACATTTTGTGGAAGAAGACGGTTTCGATAAGGATTCAACACCCGACCTCCAATACTAAACGCCGATTCCGATGCCACTTAACTTAAGTGTTTCAGATGTCTTGCTATATGTGCATGCAAGATCAATAGAAATATAAAAGTTTGGAGATAGAAACCGAAAATGTATCTTCGTTGGCTACCCATACGAAAAGATACCATGGCTACTATACGACTTATAGAAGGCTGAATTTTTCTCAAGTCGTGATGATGTTGTTTTCTCCGACGAAGTGTTCCCCTTCGCTTACTCAAATGCTTCCGGTTTCTTCTTTTCCCAATATAATTATGCCTTGAAAGTTGAAACCATCAATTTTCATCATTACAAGACCTTCCTTGGACAATATTCGGCCATCCAACATGTCTATTCCTATACAACTTATCCATTCTACCACCATTTTGGGCTTTTCTGCACGTCAGACTAGCCCATTACATAATCGCTATTACATAACTTACACATCATCAACTTAAACTACTTTATTAATCGACACTTTCAACAACTTTGACACATACATGCACTATCATTTAATGTTTACACTACAAACGATAATCTTCATGAACAGACTATATATATTCGTATATACTTTCGCAAGGATATATTCGTCTTTCATCAAATTTTGCCTTCACCTCTGCTTTGCCACATCATCTTCTATTACACTAAATGTGTATTACACACCGCGGAGCCTACGGTCTTCTTTCATAATAATAAATAGTATATTATCCTAAATTTTAGTTACTTTCATAAAATTGTCCATTTGGCAAATTTTTCTTTTAATTGTTAATGGTATAACACCTAATTTTTTCATAAAAATATCATGTTTCAAGGATAATATAACCATTGAAACATTTGAAAATATGTATACAGCAAATGAGTATAACTATATAAAGTGTTGTTCAAAATAGTATATTTTTGAAGTTTTCTCTACATATTATGTTGAATCAGTCGTATCCTAATCATACAAGCATGTGCATGACTTGTTACGGAATTACGAATCCATAGTTTTCGACAAACATATTATATTTATTACATTACCAACGAAGAAAAAGATAATAAAACGTCATCGCTTAATTAGTTATTGGTGTGTTTGATGTGACATGAGTATTGAAGAAGCGGAGCAAAGAAGGGGCTCTTGAAAAACATATGGACGTGTCTATTGCATTCTCTGTCCATCTTCAACACAATCTCACAACATTCCTTATCCAATGCAAAATCATTGTCCGCCCAACTCGAGAATATCTGCGAAAAACATTTCTCACTAGTCTTTGATCCATCATTCGTCAAACACTTCTCTGTTTCAGCCGAATGCGATAAAACCACTGACTGAAACGGTGGTAGAAGAGGAAGGTTGGGGAGGCCTGGGAGGTCAGGGAGTCTAGGGATGTCCGGGAGGCTCGGTAAGTCCGGAAGGTCCGGGAAGCTAGGGAGGTGTGGGATGTTAGGGAGACTAGGAATGTTTGGTATTTTAGGAATGTTAGGAAGTTGTGGGATGTTGGGAATGTTTGGTAGTTGCGGGATGTTGGGAAGTCCTCGGGACGAAGGAGGTACATTATTTTCTGGGACAGAAGTGCAAGCCCAACCAACCTTGGAGTCTCCGAGGCGGCTGGAGATTTCGTGGTAGTGTTGGCTTGCAGCTAGTTCAGACGGCTTAGGCCATGATATCTTTGGTAAGGCTAGAGTTGAAATTGAGAGAAAGACAAAGCATAACAGAGCTACAAGGACTGTTTTGGTTAAAGTGGAATTCATCATGATAAGATATAAAATGAAATGATTTGTTAGTGTCAATGAAATATTTTTCATGGATATGTTTTATGACGGTAGATTAGTTTATATAGGTGGTCTCACCTATAAATTATTTTATTTTATTTTTCACTAATATGTTAAGATAAAAATTGCATAGATGTTATAAAGATAATAAATTTAAAATCCTTTTCCAAAAATATGATCTCTTTAGAAAATAGAGTACAATTGGTTCCCTAATTAATCACGTCGTTTACATTTTTACTAAATATCAGGTCACGGAGATCATGTGAATTATGTGATATGTCAAGATGCTAACATGTTTATTTTTTATTTATTTATTTGAAGAAACTTGTGCTAGTAGCTTATGATACATTTGCTAGACCCAAAACCTAAAACACTAAATCTAAAACAATAAATATTAAACCCTAAATACAGAAAATTAAAGGGTTTCTTGTCTATTTAGACAGTTTCTTTTGAAAATAATTCAAATTTTGGACAATTCACTATTCACAATTGTTAAAATAGATCGTTGAAAATTACTAATAAGGACATTACTCATTTCTCTCTCCTTTTTTTCTCTCACATCTCTTTTTTTTTATATTTTTCTGCGAAGAATCTTACGAGTCAACTCGGTAAAGCTTGGTAGTTGTACAGTGGACAATTTGTATCGAGAAAAACCTTCGGTTTAACTGTCCACTATATCCGTCGATTCAACAATCCAATACAATTTGTACGAAAATCCAGTGAACGGTTTTAATTTTACAATCCAATCAATAACCAACTTTCCACTGTACAATCAACTATACAATTATATGTCTGATGTATAGTTGATTGTACAATCATTTGTCCATGTATAATCGACTATACAATTATTTGTCTAGTGATCTGTCCATTATCCAGATCTAATTTCATAAATAAAAATGTACACTTTATGAATCAATTCGAGAATTCGACTCACTAATTTCACTCATAATTTTTGAAATAGAGAGAGAGAGAAAAAAAGATAGAGAGAAGAAAAAGAGAAAGAGAGAAGAAAAAGAGAAAGAGAGAAGAAAAAGAGAAGAGAGAGAAGAAAAAACTTGAAGAAGAAAAAAAGAGGAGAAAGAAAAAAATCAAGTATTGTTATGATAATATGTAATTATCCACTAAAGGCCCAAGACCCATTAGTCCAAGCTGAAACCGACATATGACCAATATATATACCCTTTATAAAACACCTTCTTCTTTGACTGAAAAACATAATAACACGTTATAAATTTCCTCTTTTACTATTCCTCTATTAGTAAAATCACCCATACAACTCCACTCACAAACAATAATATAATAATTGTTTTTATACCACGTTATCAGCACGAAGCTCTATCCGTTCATCTGGTTATACTTCGAAGGTATAATAAAATGTATAGTAAATTAATAATTTGAAGGTATACTAAATTAATTATTTTATATAATTATATTTTGTTATTCATTTATTATGGCGTGCTATGCCGCCTCAATATGGTAGGCTCTGCCTCTTAAATTTATTATGCTTTTGTTATTTATTATCTATGGCGTGCTATGCCGCCTGAACATGGTAGACTCTGCCTCCTAAATTTATTATGCTTTCGTTATTTATTCGTTATGGCGTGCTATGCCGCCTGAACATGGAAGGCTCTGCCTCCTAAATTTATTATATATTATTATTTATTAAATATATAAATATAATACAAAAATTATGTTTAAAAAATATGCCAGAATTTTGCATCTTAAAAATGTTTTAAATATTGATTTTATTTAAAAAGAAACTCTGGCAAAATTTAAAAGTAAATAAATCTAAGAGAAACTCTGCCAAATTTCAAACTTAAAGATTTTTGCCAAAAGGCTAATAAAATTATAAAAGAAATTATGGCAAAATTTAAATTAGTAAATAATCTTTTCTAACAAATTATTATTTTCTTTATAGTTATCATGTCAAATTTGGAAAAACTTGCAATTACTGCCCTTGATGTTTCCGGAATAAATTATATGACATGGGCTATAGATGCAAAAATACATTTGAAAGGAAAAGAGCTTATCAGTGCGATTGATAAGTTAGAAACAACTCCTGATGAGAAAAAGGCTAAGGCCATGATGTTTTTACGCCACCATATTCATGATGATTTAAAAAAATGAATATATTACCCAAGAAGATCCTGCAGATCTCTGGGAATCCCTGAAGGATAGGTTTGATCACCAGAAATATGTGATCTTACCAAAAGCCAAACATGAATGGCTAAATCTCCGATTTCAAGATTATAAAAGTGTTGGAGATTATAACTCCGCCTTGTTTGGAATAACTTCCAGAATGAAGTTGTGCGGAGAAAAGGTAAGCGATTACGATATGATCGAAAAAACGCTCCAAACATTTCATCCCGTAAATGTCCTCCTGCAACAACAATATCGAGCAAGCGGATACACGAAGTATTCGCAGTTGATGCAAGTCCTCTTAGTTGCTGAACAAAACAATGAGCTAATGATGGTGAACCATCAAACTCGTCCAACTGAATCAGCTCCATTCCCCGAAGTGAATGTGGCATCATCCAGTTACACCAATTTGCGAGGACGTGGTCGCGGTCGTGACCGTGGTCGTGGTTATGGACGAGGGAGAGGACAAAGAGGAGGACAAGGTAGAGGATATTATAATCGCGATTCGGGGAAACAAATTAAGAATTATCCAGAAGATAATGGTGGTCGTACAGTGAAAAGACAAGGTGAAGATTCTTGTTACAGGTGTGGTGGGAAAGGCCATTGGTCGCGTACCTGTCGTACGCCAAGGCACCTGGTCGATCTGTTTCAAGAATCTTAGAAACAAAAAGGGAAAGGAGTTGAAACGAATTTCGTCCATGATGAAGCCGAACCTAGTTTTCGTGGCTTAGATGAAGATACTCATCTGGACATTGCAGATTTCCTTGATCCAGGAGTATTAATGGAAGATATAGACTAAGAAATAAAAGACGTGATAGCTCGTTTTAATAACTATGTTTTGTAATATACTAAATAGTTTTTGGTGTAATATAAAATAAAGTTTGCAATAAAGTAACTTCTGTAACATATTTTTGTAATATAAAAATTGTTTTGATGTGTTAATACATGTTTTATGATTATTCATAAAATGTCTAAGCTTGAGATCAAAGATGGGGATATCTGTTTGGCAGATAGTGCGACAACGCATACAATCCTCAAAGATAGAAAGTATTTTTCCGATCTCAAGTTAACAGGTTCCACCGGAAGCGTGAGTACTATATCGGGAAATGCAAAGATAATTATAGGCTCTGGAAGAGCTAGTTTTTCAATGCCAAAGGGGACACAATTTGAATTAAATAATGTTTTATATTCCCCTAAATCTAAAAGAAACTTGTTAAGTTTCAGAGATATCCGAGAGAGCGGATATCATGTAAAAACAGTGAGTAAAAATGGCACTGAATATCTTTGCATTACATCAGAGGATAAATATATATTGGAAGAGTTATCAATGTTATCCTCAGGTTTATATGCCACAATAATAAACAGAATTGAAACATATGTCATAGTAAACCCGAAGTTTACTAGTACATTTAAAGTGTGGCATGAAAGACTCGGTCATCCTGGTTCAGTGATGATGCGAAAGATAATAGAAAACTCTAGTGGTCATTCATTGAAAAACCATAAGATTTTTCAATCGAACGAGTTTTCATGTATTGCATGTTCTCAAGGAAAATTGATAACTCGGCCATCAGTAACAAAAGTTGGGAATGAATCACCTGATTTTTTGGAAAGAATACATGGTGATATATGTGGACCTATACATCCACATTGCGGGCCGTTTCAATATTTCATGGTATTAATTGACGCATCCAGTAGATGGTCAGATGTGTGTCTATTGACAACACGAAATACGGCTTTCGCAAAGTTTATTGCCCAAATAATAAAGTTAAGGGCTCAATTCTCAGATTATGCCATAAAGAAAGTAAGACTAGATAATGCCGGTGAATTTACTTCACAAGTATTTAATGAGTATTGTATGTCATTGGGGATCGATGTTGAGCATCCGGTTCCCCACGTTCATACACAAAATGGCATGGCTGAATCTTTAATAAAACGGTTGCAACTGATTGCAAGACCGTTAATATTGAGAACACAACTCCCAATCTCGGTTTGGGGACATGCTGTCTTGCATGCAGCAGCACTGGTACAAATACGACCAAGTGTCTATCATGTGTTTTCCCCGTTGGAATTAACATCTGGCCAGAAGCCGAATATTTCCCATCTCCGTGTATTCGGATGTGCGGTGTATGTACCCGTAGCCCCACCGCAAAGAACAAAAATGGGACCACAAAGAAGATTGGGTATATATGTGGGATATACATCACCAAGTATAATTCGGTATTTGGAACCGAAAACTGGTGATATGTTTACGGCACGGTTTGCCGATTGTCATTTTAATGAGGATGAATTTCCAGCTTTAGGGGGAGGAATTCAGAAAATTCCGAAAGATGTTACATGGTATACATCTACATTATTACATTTGGATCCCCCTACTAAACAACGTGAACTTGAAGTTCAAAGAATAGTTCATCTACAAAATATGGCAAATCAAATTCCAGATGCGTTTACAGATACGCGGAAAGTAACAAAATCATATATACCCGCAGCAAATGTCCCATCAAGAATCGATATTCCTAAAGAGAATAATGATGAGAGTAAAATAAAGGAACCTAAGGTTCAATTGAAAAGGGGGAGACCTATTGGATCTAAGGATAAAAATCCTCGAAAGAAAAAGAAAGAGGGAGAAATGAATGAAAAAGTTCCAGAAGAACCAAAGAATGAAAAATGTCCCGAAGACATATATGAAAATGTTCCGGAACAACAACAAGAAAATGAGGAATGTCCTGAAGACGAATGTAACACAGAAAATTATGAGATTTCTATTAATTATGCCCATAATGGAAAAATGTGGCTTAGAAATGAAATTGATGATGATGATGTGATATTCTCATTTTATGTGTCTAAAGAAATAGATGATGAAAATGATGACTTAGATCCAAAGTCTGTATCTGAATGTCAGAAAAGGCATGATTGGGAAAATGGCAAATTGCCTTGAAAACAGAGTTGATATCTCTCAATAAAAGAGATTTTTTCGGACCCATTGTCGTTACACCAGAAGATGTAAAGCCAGTTGGATGTAAATGGGTCTTTGTGCGAAAAAGAAATGAGAAAAATGAAATAACGAGATATTAAGCTCGTCTTGTAGCACAAAGTTTTTCTCAAAGACCGGGAATTGATTATGAAGAAACTTATTCCCCGGTTATGGATGCAATCACATTCAGGTACTTAATGAGCCTAACGGCATCCAAGAATTTGGAGATGTGCCTTATGGATGTTGTGACTGCATATCTATATGAATCACTGGAAAATGATATATATATATGAAAATCCCAGAAGGATTAAAGATCGCTGAAGGATCAAAGATGAATGATATATCAAGTGAATTATGTTCGATCAAATTACAAAAATCACTTTACGGATTAAAACAATCCGGGCGCATGTGGTATAATCGTTTAAACGATTTTCTATTAAACAAGGGCTATGCAAATAATGAAATATGTCCTTGCGTCTTTATTAAGAAATCCCAGAATGAATTTGTGATCATTGCTGTTTATGTTGATGACCTAAACATGATTGGGACTCGAAAGGATATTGATGATGCACAAACTCATATGAAGAATGAGTTTGAAATGAAAGATCTCGGACAAACAAAGTTTTGTCTTGGACTCCAGATAGAGCATCTCCGAGACGGAATATTTGTGCATCAATCAAATTATACTAAAAGAGTTTTAAATCGGTTTAATATGAATAAAGCAACTCCTTTGAGTACTCCAATGGAAAATACGTCACTTGATATTGATAAAGATCAATTTCGACCTTGTGAAGATAGCGAGGAAGTGTTAGGTCCTGAAGTACCTTATATGAGTGCTATAGGCGCATTAATGTATCTTGCAAATTGCACAAGGCCAAATATAGCATTTGCTACTAATCTGCTTGCAAGATACAATTCATCTCCTACTCGCAGACACTGGAACGGAATAAAACATATATTCCGTTACCTCCAAGGTACAATTGATTTGGGACTATATTATCCTAGAAACTCTGGTTTTTGTTTAGTTGGTTTCGCAGATGTCGGATATTTATCAGATCCGCATAAAGCTCGATCGCAAACTGGATATGTTTTCACAATGGGTGGAACTGCGATCTCATGGCGTTCTCAAAAGCAGACGTTAGTTGCTACTTCGTCAAATTATGCAGAGATAATCGCGCTTCATGAAGCTTGCAGAGAATGTGTATGGCTACGAGCCATGTCTAAACATATACAAGAAGCAAGCGGGTTAATCGTTGACAAAGAGCCAACACTACTTTTTGAAGACAACGCTGCATGTGTTGCTCAAATCAAGGAAGGATATATCAAAAGCGACATAACTAAACATATCCCGCCAAGGTTCATATCTTATACTCAAGAACTTGAGAAGAACCAAGAAGTCAACATTCGATATGTTCGTTCAAGCGAAAACGCAGCAGACGTGTTTACAAAGGCGCTTCCCACTACGATGTTTAGAAAACATATTCACATCATCGGAATGCGTCATTTACGGGATCTTTAAAGTGGATGATATAGTTGACGCTTTCAGGGGGAGATTATGTTACTGTACTCTTTTTTCTTATTACGGTTTTTATTCCTATCGGGTTTTTCCGTGATAAAGGTTTTAACGAGACAATATATAATCTATCGGTTAGCGGATAATTAGGGATAGTGTTATGATAATATGTAATTATCCACTTAAGGCCCAAGGCCCATTAGTCCAAGCTGAAACCGACATATGACCGACATATGTACCCTATATAAAGCACCTTCTTCTTTGATTGAAAAACATTATAACACGTTATAAATTTCCTCTTTTACTATTCCTCTATTAGTAAAATCACCCATACAACTCCACTCACAAACAATAATATAATAATTGTTTTTATACCAAGTATATGATATATTAAAAGAATTTTCGTAATAGCATTTATGTGAATTGTGGAATTTTTATAACTTATATGGACAATTGACTTTTTTGGTTTTTATTTTTTTGTGTGGAGCCCACGACACGTTTCCCTGTACACAATTTATTAGAGAGTTGTGTTTTCCATTTATTTAAACCCGACCACGAAACACTAAACCCTAAATACAAAACTCTAAACTCAAAAGCCTAAACCTATATAATAATGAACTCTAATTGGTAGATTAACAAAAAAAATCTAATTAGTAAACCTACTTAATATTAATGGTTTGATCCATCCTCTTTTTGTCAACAATATTACATTTGTAATAAGGAAACAATTTCATGTCAATCACATAAATATATTAGAGAAAACACAACTTCGGATTCCTTATGAATAAACAAATTTATTTAGTTATATGTAATAGTTTTGGGCGAATTACAAAACTATATTTTTTAAATTGCCTTTCACGGAATTACACCCTTTCAATGTGACTTTCACGAAATTTTAAATTCAAATAACCCCTAAACACAAAACTCTATCTCGTTTAACACTAAACCCTAAACACTATAAATAGAGAATTCAAATATTTTGTAATTAAATTAGGTAAATTTTGGAGGGAAATTTAACCATTTATAATTTAAGATGTGTATAAACTTAAAATTTTGAATTAGATTTAGTTTTGCGAAGGAGGATTTGTGTATTTCTCAATAGTTTTATATATGTTTTTTTGCAAAAAAATTGGTTTAAACTAAGAAAATATCAAAGTAAATATACATTAATGTCCGATATTTAGGGTTTAGTTTTTAAAAGCGGTATGGTTTGGTTTAGAAATTTTAAACTAACTTAATGTTTGTGATATTTTTGAAAAACAACTTTTTAGTGGTACAGTAAAACCTCTATAAATTAATACTCTATAACTTAATAACCACTATAAAATAATAAAATATGTCGGTCCCAAGTTGGGCCAATGTAAAAAATGATCAATTTCGATAAATTAATAAGATAATAATTTTTGAGAAAATCCTATGTAAAAATATGGTCTCAATACTATCATAAATTAATAATTGTAGTTTTACGCATATAATATATATAGGTATGAGAACATTGACAAAAAAATATATAGGTATGACAACTTAGTAAAATTTGATTACTATAATTGTTTGTTTTCTTAAGATTACGTACACATTTAATTTTACGAATATGTAAAAGATTTTCATAACATTTAAAATACAAGTAGTATCTCAAAACTTTGTTTTTCATATAATAAGTGTTTACTAGTGTTAAATGAACTTTATACAAGTTTTATGGATTTATGAAACCCCAAGCAATATTTTTTAGTAAGATTTAAATTGTGTTTTGAATATTTTTAATATATATTTACGAAACTCACATTACACACATTTTACTAACATCTCAACTTTAGTAAAATATTATCTTTTTATGTAAAACTACCTCTATAAATTAATAAAAATTAATTTAACCTACAAATTAATAATTATTAATTTATAGTGTAAATTAATATCACTATAAATTAATAAATTTTTGTAGTCCCAACTTTATTAATTTATAGAGGTTTTACTGTATTTGTATATTTTTTGAAAATGAGTAGTATTTTTGTAAAAAAACTTGATTTTGTGCTATACATGAAAATGAACTTACAAGAAAATCCTAAATCCATTGTAGCAAATGGAAAAATATTTAGTTTGAATAAAATATTTTTGCAATATATAGTTTAAATAATATATAGTTTGAAAAAATTATTACTATATATATATAGTTTGAATAATATTTAACTCAAAGAAAAGTATATAGTTACAATTAAATATATATCCAATATTTAATTTTATGAAAATATTTTTATAAATTAATACTATTAGTTTATATTTTAATTCATAAATTAATAAAATTATAAATTAATAGATTATTATAGTTCTAATAATATTAATAATTTATAGAGGTATTGGGTGTGAGAATATAACAGAAATTTAGAAAGTTAAAAGTATATAAATTGGTACAGTAAAACCTCTATAAATTAATAATGTTGGGACTATGAAAATTTATTAATTTATAGTGATATTATAAATTAATAATTATTAATTTATAGAGATAATTCTATAAAAAAATTATTTTGTTGAATCTATTGTCTATTTTTAGTTTTTTTACTTTCTTTTGTTTAAAGTTAGAAGTATTCTTTTAAATTTTAGCGTTTACATATTTCACATTATGTTAATATTAGTATATATGCATATATATATATATATATTTAATTTTGACACTTTACATGAACCGTAAAAAATGACCTGTCATCGAAAAGACGTGTTGCGAAAGCAACCATGATTGAATCAAATACACAAAGAATTACGACAATGTTATATAATGTATGCATGAAATTGAAATTATCAATTTACTAGACTCTTACCCGTGCGTCCCGCACGAGAATAATATTTAAAAAACATTAATTTGATATAATTTTAATTTAATTTTTTTGGTGAATGTTGAATAAATATTTTTAATCGTATATTTATGTATGTTCTAATATTAATTTTTTTTATATATATATATCATAAATTATGTATGATATATTTTGACCCATCGCAAAATTGCGCAGTACGTCACACAAATTTATCTAAAAGGATTACAAATATAAACTTGTTAAAGATTTCCGGATGCTTTTGATTTTTGAGGAATTCACAAAACTACACACTTTCAACCCCTCCTTCACAAAACTACACCTAATTTAATTATTCCACCTATTTACACCCTTTCAAAAATTTAAAGGCTTGATTTATCGTTTTAAAAATTATCAAAATTAAAATATTTTCATTTGGGTTCGCTAATTAGTGTTTAGGGTATAGTATTAAGGGGGTAGGATTGTGTGGGTAGGGCTTATTTAGATATAATTTTGAGTGTTTAGGTGTAGTTTTGTGAAGTAATTTTGAAATGGTGTAGTTTTGAGAAATGTAATTCAAATGGTGTAGTTTTGTGATTCTCCCTTGATTTTTTATTTACATCATCGATTTGAATATTCTAAAAAATACTTTTAAATAACGAAAATACTTTAAAATAATGAAACTATTTTATTAATATTTTACGATGGATTATCATAAAATTGAAAATATTAATAATATTTTATATTTTCATTATGTTACCAATTTATTTTTATTTTTGTTTTTTAATTGTAATCCTATTAATTATGAATATTTTTAATATTAGAACATACATATATATGATTAAAGAATTCACAAATCTACACCCTTTCAACCCCTTCTTCACAAAACTACTCCTAATTTAATATTTTCACCTATTTACACCCTTTCAAAAATTTAAAAGCTTGATTTAACCTTTAAAAAATTACCAAAATTAAATTTTTTTCATTTGGGTTCGCTAATTAGTGTTTAGGGTATAGTATTAAGTGAGTAGGATTATTTGGGTAGAGTTTATTTGGATTTAATTTTGAGTGTTTAGGTGTAGTTTTGTGAAGTATTTTGGAAATGGTGTAGTTTTGTGAAATGTAATTCAAATGTTGTAGTTTTGTGATTCTCCCAAAAATTTATTCAACATGCACCAACAAAAATATATTTAAAATTTTATCAAATTAATTTTTGCTAAATATTATTATTGTACTATGGATTATCATAAAATTGAAATATTTATAATATTTTCATTATTTTTCCTATTTATTTTTATTTTTCGTTTTTTAATTGTAAACCTATTAATTTGGAATATTTTTTATATTTATACTTATTTATATTTTTTAATTTTGTTTTTTTTTTAAATCCTATCAAATAGGAACGTTTTTTATTTTTTTAATCTAAAACTACATTATACTTAAATATATACAATGACATTACATGTAATTAAAATCAAATTTTAAGGTCTTCTCAATATTTGTCATTTCCAATTAATAGTATAGATGATATGATTGTACCATATTTTTACATAGAAATATTTAAAAAAAAATTATCTTATTAATTTATCGAAATTGATTGATTTTTACGTTGGTCCGAATTAGGATCGAAAGATTTTATTATTTTATAGTGTTATTAATTTATAGAATATTAATTTATAAAGATTCTTTGGTATATTATACTAGCCTATGACTAAAATTAATTACTTGGTAAAGGGTGAAATTTGGGTTTCTTCTTGCCTCTGCTAGAAACCACTAGAAGAAGACACAAGGCATTCCCAATTAACATTATATCGTAGAGAGAGAGAGTTACTTTAAATCAACATTTTGGTGTTGAAATCAAAATAAACAAAATGTTCTTCTTCTTCGGTGGTGGAATAGGGCAACAAGTAAGACATGTATTGAAATCAAGCGCCGGAAATTGCATAAGATGCGGCTCTAAAGCTGATTTAGTAGAATACGACAAAGTCTTGAAGCTCTTCTTCGTTCCTGTCTGGAGATGGCCTGGTAAAGATCCTCTTCTCTATTGTAAATATTGCCATCTGTTTTCTCCTCCTTCGTTGGTTTCTTCTACATGTAAGTGCCGTTTCTGCGATGGTATGGTGGAGCCTTGTTTCCGATTCTGCCCTTTTTGTGGCTCCTCTCTTTGAATATTTTGAGGTTAAGTAATCTTACGTGTCTTCTTTGCTCTCCAGTTTAAATTAGGCAGATAGATTAGGGTTATGTTGATGTATGTATTAAGAACCTTTCGGTTTTAGTAAACTCAGAATAATAGTAAGCCTATATAAACTTCTATTGAGACAAATACCGTTTAGTTTTGATTCTTGACTATGTCTAGTTTGGACAAACGAACACAAGCTTACCCGAACTTGTCTTGGGTTCCATCGTCTTTTAAAGATGTTACTCGGACAAGCTTCTTTTTCGGCGAGAATGAACCATACAAGAACCTGATACTTTACTTTGAAAGTTGCTGGTTAATGAGAGTTTCTGTCACTCGAAAACATTAGATTTCTTTAGTAACAGATAGCTGGGGAAAGGTACTTTATCATACCGCATTTCTCCATTGTCTAACCGTAATCCGAGCTTCTCATATGTTTTTACCATTCATTATACTTTCTTTCTGTCCTAACACCAGCCGCAGATATTCGTTTAAGACCTTCAAACAGAGAAACAACAATAGAACAAAATTTCAGATATGAAGATTATTGTTATTCATTTGTTTTTTTTTGGTGTTGGAAATGTCTCCAGAGATGTTCCATGAAGGGAACATTTTTCGGTATAGGAGCAAAGTCTTGAGAAATTCAATTTAGAAGTCTTGTCTTGTTTCTTGAAGAAGGTTGATGAAGATGTGTTGCACATTGCTTAGTTCTCTTTCCAAGGATCATGTTAAGGATTTCACCAAGCTGCATGAGCAGAAAATCTCAACACCAAACAGAGTTACGAGAGTTAAAGCCTTTTGCGAAAGTGGATATTTGAGTGAATGGGGGCGGCTTGCGCACTGGGAGGTCCATTTATAGCCGAGATTTTATCAAAGAACAAATCTGAGAAATGTTGCAGTGATACGAGAAATGTTGCATTGATATGAGATGACAAGATTCAAGTTGCTTTGTATGATTGATATGTATGATTTAAGTACATACAATGAATGAGCTATAAACCACAATATCCTAAACTCATCAATTAACAACAAAAGTGTATGTATTCTAAAATATTAAATTTTGTTATGTCTTTGTGATTTCTTTTTGCCAAATCACTTTTTCAATAGTATGTTTGAACTAATAAACATGTGCAACTATTTTGGGCCTTCAAACTTTTATTTGAAATATTTTAAAGAAATTTTCTAAAAAAGTAACTAATTATTTTTCTCCACACAAACATTATCTCCACACACATGGAAAAAGTGGTTGACGTGGACGAACTATAAGCCCATCAACAGATTTCTATGATATCTCTTAAAATCTCTTTACTTCCACACACCATAACACTTGACTGATCTTTTTTCTTAAGACACACACACACACACAAATGGCTCAAACCATGCTGCTTACTTCAGGCGTCTGTGCAAACCAATTCTTGAAGAACAAGAACCCTCTGGCTCAGCCCAAAGTCCACAATCTCTTCCTCTCCAACAACTCCTCCTTTGGTGTTATACCTTCTCGGAGACCATCGTTGGTACCTCTCGCTCTCTTCAAACCCAAAACCAAAGCAGCTCCCAAAAAGGTTTTTCACTTAACCGTTTACTTGTCCCACAAGCTACATTATCACAATGGCCTAAAAATTGTTATTTACGTTATAGGTTGTGAAGCCAAAGGAAAAGGTCGAAGACGGTATCTTTGGAACATCAGGTGGGATAGGTTTCACGAAGCAGAACGAACTCTTTGTTGGTCGTGTCGCTATGATCGGTTTCGCTGTAAGTCACTTCTTTTGAACACACAAACTAAACTTTTGTACCAAGAAAGAAGATTTTTGTTATGAATGTTGAGTTATTTTTTTTGTTTTGTTTAGGCGTCTTTGCTTGGTGAGGCGGTGACGGGTAAAGGTATATTAGCACAGTTGAATTTGGAGACAGGGATACCGATTTACGAAGCAGAGCCTTTGCTACTCTTCTTCATATTGTTTACTTTGTTGGGTGCCATTGGAGCTCTTGGAGACAGAGGTAAATTCGTCGACGATCCTCCTACCGGACTTGATAAAGCCATCATTCCTCCTGGAAAAAATGTCCGTTCTGCCCTCGGTCTCAAAGAACAAGGTCTCTCTCTCTCTTAAGACTCCCATTTTTTTGTAACAATGCAAATTATCTTAACAAATAACAACTAATGAGTATTTTATAGTCGGATTAACTACCATAGGGAAATGCCGGAAACTAGATTACTCCTAAGTCTATGAGGACTTTTTATTCGGATCACAACTTGTGCTTTATTTTGTACTTGTTTCAATGGTTTCAAATTCATATTTAACATGTGTGTTTTGCTTTTTGTTGTTGTTGTTGTTGTATGAAGGTCCATTGTTCGGATTCACAAAATCGAACGAGTTATTCGTAGGAAGATTGGCACAATTGGGAATAGCATTTTCATTGATAGGAGAGATTATAACAGGGAAAGGAGCATTAGCGCAACTCAACATAGAGACCGGTATACCAATTCAAGATATCGAACCACTCGTCCTCTTAAACGTTGCTTTCTTCTTCATTGCTGCCATTAATCCTGGTAGTGGCAAATTCATCACCGATGATGGTGAAGATAACTAAACTAAATTGTCATCTACTTCTAAGTACTAGTCTATATATATTTTGTGAGACCATCTTTCATGTTGAGACAAAAGGAAATGGGGTTCTTACAAATGTTGTAATATTTATAAAATCCATTTTGTTTAACTTGGAATTTTCTTCCTCTATAAAGTTTCATTACATCTATTGATTGTGGTGATTTTTTTTGTCAACATTTGGACCACAAATGGCCGGTCCATTAGCCATTTCTATACTGTCGTAGGCGATGGGATTCGATCCCGGGTGGGGTGGTGTTACATGCCTCATGTGGACTTATGTCTACCACTAGGCCAAGGCCACTTCCCGATTGTGGTGATTAGATATAATTAGAAATGAGAGAATTAAATCAATGCATGCATATGCTCTACATTGAGTGTCTTGGACGTCCTTCTATTAGGATCATGAGTTTCCTACTTAAAACCAATTGACGATTAGTGGATTGACTCATACCTTTTATATAGTAGTGTTTGTTCCTATGAGTTTCCGATGTCAGACATTTGTCCATAATACCCTTTTGGTTTATTGTCATCATGTCTTTCTTGATAACATATCCAAACAACATTTTTGTGATGTAAAATGTATAAAAATCAGATTACATTTGATATTTGATTTTTGCTTGTGTTACACCAACTTATGTGACCTCTTTTTGAAATGAAAAAATATAATGTAATTATATGAGCTTTGATATGTGGGTTAATAATGAATTGTTGTTAGTTTTTAGAATCGTTCTGGTGATTACGCGTGTAATATTTTCTTGTTTAGCTCAAGTAATGTTTCTCAATTAATATATACTAGAAAGTTACCCGCGCCAAGCGCGGGATAAAAATTTACGGAATAAAAGAAGAAATATTTATTGGTAAAAACAATCTGTAGTATAAAATGAGATAAAAAAGAATTTGAATGTCATGTGATTCGCGTTAAACGCGGAATTTAATTTTAAGTTTATATATAAAATATATTGAATTTTGGTTTTTATAATGTTTTATTAACAAAAATTTATTATTACTATTTTAATATTTATCATCGAAAAGGATTATCATTGCTATTTCGATGTTGAATATTTACCATTACGTATAATTTACTATTTATCATTGAAAAACAATAACTACATAGTGTTTTGAAACCATGATCAAACCCGTTTAACAATGAAAAATATGTCAATCCGGTCTCTATTTGTCATAAAACTCGGATTATTAAAAACTCAGATAAAACCACTGAACTTTTGGGAACAGGTGGGTCAACTGATGGTTCAAGTCAATTTTGTGTTCAAGTTTTGTCATTTGACATGGACTTTGATACTTAATACAATTTTACAAAATAATATTGATATTTATAAATGAACAATATGTTTTATCATAATATTAGGAAAATTATAAAATTGTGTTTTTCATGGGTTTTTAAAATCATATTTTGTAGGCTTTTTAAATATTTTAAACATATTTTTTATGAGTTTAATTACTCTTTCAAGTATAAAGTTATCCGAAAATTCTTTGCTTAAATTTTGGAAACCTTTGCTTAAATTTTGGAAACCGGTGGTTCAATCCGTAAATTGATGTGTTCATCGTAAATTA
The DNA here is from genome assembly GCA_963556525.1 of Cochlearia excelsa. Taxonomy (NCBI): domain Eukaryota; kingdom Viridiplantae; phylum Streptophyta; class Magnoliopsida; order Brassicales; family Brassicaceae; genus Cochlearia; species Cochlearia excelsa. Next base: position 30,650,233 of record OY748329.1, on the reverse strand, counting down.
TGTGTTCAAGTTTTGTCATTTGACATGAATTTTGGTGTTAAATACAATTTTACAAAATATTATTGTTATTTGTAAATGAACAATATGTTTTATCATTATTTTAAACATAATGTGATAAAATATAACATATAAATATTAAGGAAATCTATTTTTAATTATAAATTGTGTTTCTTATGGATTTTTAATATTATATTTTTTATATTTTAGGGGTTTTCAACATTTTCTAATTATATTATTCATTTATTATGTTAGTTTAAGAGACTTTTGTGATAAATTTGGGCTTTCAGTTTTGGACTTTTTGTTTTGGATTTCTATGAATTTCCAATAAATTTTTTAATGATGTGGGGCCAGAATTACTCACGTGATGACACGTAGGATTTTCACTCTTATTTTCTCTCTCCGTCTTTTGTATTAATAATATATAAGATATGTGGGAATTGAATATGTGAAACTGAAATTGTATTTAACAAAAATTAAAAAAATGTGAAATTGAATTTGCATGCTCTTCTTTGCTTTATTACATCATCGTATGATTCATACCCACAAATTTTGTCTAATCTTAAATACAATTTTACAAAATATTATTGTTATTTGTAAATGAACAATATGTTTTATCATTTTTTTAAACATAATGTGATAAAATATAACATATAAATATTAAGGAAATCTATTTTTAATTATAAATTGTGTTTCTTATAGATTTTTAATATTATATTTTTTATATTTTAGGGGTTTTCAACATTTTCTAAATATATTATCCATTTATTATGTTAGTGATAAACGAGATTTTACCCCGTTAAATCTAATATCTTAATGTAGTATTTAAGATGTCAAACCAAATCAAAAGCAAACAATGTATTTGAATTTATGCGAAACAAACTCGGTTTAAGTGTGATCAAAAGGGTTGTTTGTGTGATGTTTTTGTAACCAAAGATTTAACAAAACGAAAAACTAGAATTAAAGGTTTTGAAAGATTATTAAAAAGCTAAACAATCAGGTTAAGGTGTTTTCAAGGATGATTGAACTTTCGGATTTCAAATTGTCTTTTATAAAATTTACTTTAAGGTTTTGAAAACGATTTTAGATCAATCCACTCTCGTGGCATGATCCTTTTCTCAACGATTAAACTAACACAATGTCTTGGATAGTTTAATCGTCGAGAAACTTTAAGGACAAATCAATTCTAACCACCAAGCTTATTAACACAGATCTCTCGGTTAAGCTTGGTTCTAAGGTAATTGTTCAGAGGCTTTATAATCTCTCGATTCATAAAGCTTCGGGTTCGATAATCGAATGGCCAACTCGATTAAAGCTTTAAGGTTGCTACCAAAGACTAAAGTTTTCAATCAATTAAGTTTTAGACAATTTTCATTCCTAGATTTCAATCAAACCCTTTACCCTAACCCAATTGTCTATTTAGAACTACTCACAAATCATATTGAGATTCATAACAATTTGATTCAAAGAAACCATAAGCATAAACAAATAAACAAAGAGAACAAAGGGTAAAGAAAACTCTTATTCAATGATGATGATGAAGATTACAAGGTGGCCAAGAAACAATCACCAAGAAATCCTCCAAGGTTCACAAAACAAAAACAAAACTAAACTAATTTCCCATAGGGTGGCCGTGTTTTTACCCTAATAAACGAGTCTAAACCGAAAATAAAACAAAGGAAAACCAAAAATCAAACCGGTTTTCCTTTTTTACATAGCGAAAAACCAAATCTCATAAAATTTCGCAGCTGTATCGGCCAAAGGCAAACCGATACAAAGTTGGTTGGCCGATACGCGCTTCGGCAAATCTTCCTTCGGCTCGTTTTCTTCGTATCGGCCGGCTAAGCGATACGACAGTCGATATGTGTCTTCGGGTCTTCTTCTCTTGTATCGGTCACTCCAAACCGATACGGTTGGCCGATACAAGCTTCGGCGAAAAACCTCGTTTTCAATATCGATATGCTTGGCCGATACACACTTCAAGAAACTCTCGTCTTCGTATCGGCCAATCGAAACCGATACAACATGCCGATGCAAGTGTATCGTTTCTTTTTGGCTCAAATCCATCAATTTTCGCCGTCTTTATGCTCCAAAACCTGAAACACACAAAACAAACCAAAATGCAACCTATATGCAACCTATATGACATTAAATGCAACCTAAATGAATGAGTTCTAATGCATAACCTAAAGTAAAATGTGTAAAATATGCAAGTTATCAGTTAGTTTAAGAGACTTTTGTGATAAATTTTTCTTTTGAGAACAGGTGGGTCAACTGATGGTTCAAGTCAATTTTGTGTTCAAGTTTTGTCATTTGACATGGACTTTGATGCTTAATACAATTTTACAAAATAATATTGATATTTATAAATGAACAATATGTTTTATCATTGTTTTGATTGAAAATATAACATACAAATATTAGGAAAATTATAAAATTGTGTTTTTCATGGGTTTTTAAAATCATATTTTGCAGGCTTTTTAGATATTTTAAACATATTTTCTATGAGTTTAATTACTCTTTCATGTATAAAGTTATCCGAAATTTTTTTGCTTAAATTTTGGAAACCGGTGGTTCAACCGATGAATCGTAAATTATGTATTCAAGTTTTGTCATTTGACATGAATTTTGGTGTTAAATACAATTTTACAAAATATTATTGTTATTTGTAAATGAACAATATGTTTTATCATTATTTTAAACATAATGTGATAAAATATAACATATAAATATTAAGGAAATCTATTTTTAATTATAAATTGTGTTTCTTATGGATTTTTAATATTATATTTTTTATATTTTAGGGGTTTTCAACATTTTCTAATTATATTATTCATTTATTATGTTAGTTTAAGAGACTTTTGTGATAAATTTGGGCTTTCAGTTTTGGGCTTTTTGTTTTGGATTTCTATGAATTTCCAATAAATTTTTTAATGATGTGGGGCCAGAATTACTCACGTGATGACACGTAGGATTTTCACTCTTATTTTCTCTCTCCGTCTTTTGTATTAATAATATATAAGATATGTGGGAATTGAATATGTGAAACTGAAATTGTATTTAACAAAAATTAAAAAAATGTGAAATTGAATTTGCATGCTCTTCTTTGCTTTATTACATCATCGTATGATTCATACCCACAAATTTTGTCTAATCTTAAATACAATTTTACAAAATATTATTGTTATTTGTAAATGAACAATATGTTTTATCATTTTTTTAAACATAATGTGATAAAATATAACATATAAATATTAAGGAAATCTATTTTTAATTATAAATTGTGTTTCTTATAGATTTTTAATATTATATTTTTTATATTTTAGGGGTTTTCAACATTTTCTAAATATATTATCCATTTATTATGTTAGTTTAAGAGACTTTTGTGATAAATTTTTCTTTTGAGAACAGGTGGGTCAACTGATGGTTCAAGTCAATTTTGTGTTCAAGTTTTGTCATTTGACATGGACTTTGATGCTTAATACAATTTTACAAAATAATATTGATATTTATAAATGAACAATATGTTTTATCATTGTTTTGATTGAAAATATAACATACAAATATTAGGAAAATTATAAAATTGTGTTTTTCATGGGTTTTTAAAATCATATTTTGCAGGCTTTTTAGATATTTTAAACATATTTTCTATGAGTTTAATTACTCTTTCATGTATAAAGTTATCCGAAATTTTTTTGCTTAAATTTTGGAAACCGGTGGTTCAACCGATGAATCGTAAATTATGTATTCAAGTTTTGTCATTTGACATGAATTTTGGTGTTAAATACAATTTTACAAAATATTATTGTTATTTGTAAATGAACAATATGTTTTATCATTATTTTAAACATAAAGTGATAAAATATAACATACACTACAAGAAATCACGACTTTTACCACAACCATAATCGTTGTAAAATCGTGGTAAAACGCAGTTTACCACGATTTAACGACGATTTTCATTTCGTCGTTAATCGATCGAAGTAAAAACCAAATCGTCGTAAAATCGTGGCAAATTTTACGACGACAAAAATTCGTTGTAAATTCGTGGTAAAATATTCGTTGTAAAATCGTTGTAATTGTTACAACGAGTTTACAACGAATATTTGGTTGTAAATTTGTAATTATAATAAATCGAAAATTCTTACAATCGTGGTAAAATCGTCTCTAATTAGGGACGATTTTACGACGATTGTAAGAAATATAAATTTTTCAAATCGTGGTAAAATCGTCCCTAATTAGGGACGATTTTACCACGATTTGAAGAAATATATATATACAAATCGTCGTCGTAAAATCGTCCCTAATTAGGGACGATTTTACGACGATTTGTATTATTATAAAAAAAAAAAAAATTAAAAATTAGGAGGATGCTCGCCATGGACGGACGTCCCGGTGTGGACAGGAGATGTCCTGGAAGCTGAAGCTGAACCGGAAGCCGAGCCTTCCCGGAAGCCCTCTTCTCCGCCAACATCCGCATGTAGTCCACGGTAAGGTCTTCCCTCTCCTAGGAGCCATATATAAAGTACCGCCAAAAAACATTAAATATTTAAATAATAAACATTAAGTATTTAAAAATTATTAAGTATTTTTAAAACTAAACATTATATAAGTATTTTAATGACATTAGTATTTTAAAAACTAAATATTAAGTATTTTAATATTAATTATGTATTTTAAAAACTAAGATTAAAAATTAATTATGTTAAGTAATAAGTTTTAAATATTTTAAAAACTAAACATTAAGTATTTTAATAATTAATTATATGTTCTAAACATATAATTCTAAAATCTGAAACCTAAAACTAAAATCCGAGCCTAAAACTAATTCCAAATCCTAAAACTAATTTTAAATCCTAAAACTAAATTCCAATTCCTAAAACTAATTCTAAAATCCGGTTTTAAAACACATATATTAAAAATATTTACCTTTGGGGATGTTGAAAAAGAGTGAAAGTTGTAGAGTTTTAGAGAGAGAAAACTTTAGAGAGAGATAGAGATTTAGAGAGAATGAGTGAAAATGAAAAATTTTGGTCGACTATATATAGATTCAGAAATCGTCGTAAAATCGTCGTAAATTTACCATGATTTTACGACGATTACTTTATAAATCGTTGTAAAATAGTGGTAAATTTACCATGATTTTACGACGATTACTTTATAAATCGTCGTAAAATCGTGGTAATAATTGACGTTGACAACCTTGTACAAACAAAACTCCTGAGGATTTGACGTTTAGAGTTTCATTTTTGGTCGTAAATACGTTGTTAAATTACCACAAATTTCCATCGATTTTGTGTGAATCGTCGTAAATTCGTGGTAAATTTACCACGAATTTACGACGATTTATTACACTAAATGGATTTTGCTAAAATTCATCTGCCATTTGACTTCATGTTGAATATAATTATGATATTGTATGCATATGAAATCATACTAAGTCATATGATTGCAGAAAAACAAGTTTTGGTAAAATTAGAACATATAGACATATTAACCACAATATATATAGTACACTTTATCTTAAACTTTATAAATTCTAGGAATATGTAACAAAACTTATTGATAAGCAATTTTAACATTGTTGTTATAGTTATTCATTAACTTTAGAGGTCTTAAAGAGTGTTTGTACGTAATATAAGACATACTTTTGAAAATGTTTGGGGTTTAGGGGTTTATACAAAAAGACGTTGTAAAATAGTGGTAAATTTACCACGATTTTACAACGATTACCTTTAAAATCGTTGTTAAATCGTGGTAAATTTACCACGATTTAACAACGATTACTTTATAAATCGTTGTAAAATCGTGGTAATAGTTGACGTTGACAACCTCGTACAAACAAAACTCCCGAGGATTTGACGTTTAGAGTTTCATTTTTGGTCGTAAATACGTTGTTAAATTACCACGAATTTCCATCGATTTTGTGTGAATCGTCGTAAATTCGTGGTAAAGTTACCACGAATTTACGACGATTTATTACACTAAATGGATTTCGCCGAAATTCATCTCGCCATTTGACTTCATGTTGAATATAATTATGATATTGTATGCATATAAAATCATTCTAAGTCGTATGATTGCACAAAAACAAGTTTTGATAAAATTAGAACATATATACATATTAACAACAATATATTATAATACACTTTATCTTAAACTTTATAAATTCTAAGAATATGTAAACAAAACTTATTGATAAGCAATTTTAACATTGTTTTTATAGTTATTCATTAACTTTAGAGGTCTTAACGAGTGTTTGTACGTAATATAATACATACTTTTAAAAATGTTTGGGGTTTAGGGGTTTATACAAAAAGACGTTGTAAAATCGTGGTAAATTTACCACGATTTTACAACGATTTCGTTTTAAAGCGTTGTAAACTCGTGGTAATCGTTGACGTTGACAACCTCGTACAAACAAAACTCCTGAGGATTAGAGGTCTTTAAAAGACAACGAATTATAAGATTATTCGTGGTAAAATCGTCGTAAATTTACGACGATTTTACCACGATTTGTGAAATTTACACATATCGTGGTAAAATCGTTGTAAATTTACGACGATTTTACCACGATTTACAACGATTTTACCACGATATGTGTAAATTTCACAAATCGTGGTAAAATCGTCGTAAATTTACTCGAACTTGTTGTATCTTCTATTCTTATTGACATCAACGATCCCGTACTTGTTGATTCGTACACCTCTTCCGATCGTAGGATCAAACCACTCGCACTTGAAGAGTACGCACTTCAACATGAGCAACCCGGAAACGTTATTTCTATGATTTCTTGGATGATTCCGTAGAAATCAATGTCTCCTCTAACACAAACACCGTAGTTAACACTTGTTCGATGTCGCACGTTTTCAACTACCAGATTAAATGTCTTTAAATCGTTGTTAAAAAGTCCCAAAATCGAAGTTGTAAATTCGTGGTAAATTAGCAACGATATAGCGACGAAATATTCTTATAAATCAAAACGTCGGTAAATCGTTGTAAATTTACCACGAATTTACAACGATTTGGTGCTTAATCGGAAAATCGTTGTAAAATCGTCGTAAATTTACGACGATTTTAATCGTTGTAAAGTTTACGACGATTTTACGACGAAAACCAAAATCGTGGTAAAATCGTCGTAATGTCGTCGTAAGTTTACGACGATTATAATCGTTGTAAATTTTTCGTGGTAATTTGCGCAGATTCTTGTAGTGATATAAATATTAAAGAAATCTATTTTTAATTATAAATTGTGTTTCTTATGGATTTTTAATATTATATTTTTTTATATTTTAGGGTTTTCAACATTTTCTAAATATATTATCCATTTATTATGTTAGTTTAAGAGACTTTTGTGATAAATTTAGGCTTTCAGTTTTGGGCTTTTTGTTTTGGGTTTCTATGAATTTCCAATAAATCTTTTAATGATGTGGGCAAGAATTACTCACGTGATGACACGTAGGATTTTCACTCTTATTTTCTCTCTCCGTCTTCTGTATTAATAATATAAGATAGGATGGACCATAAAATTTCAATTAGCATTAGGCTTTTTGTATTTAAATTTTATGAATTTTTTAGATTCAAATTTAATGGGCTTTTAATATTGGGTACGTAATCAATTGTTGTTAGTTTTTTTAAATCATTCTAATGATGACACGTGTTTTATTTCCATGTTTAACTCAATGAATGTTTCTCAATTAGTATATATAGGATTATCACGTTATCAATTACTAAATAGTCATAAAAAAGTTCTCTTTTCTCTGAACTAATTTTTCTAAAATCTAAACTATTAACTTTATGTTCAATTTATAAGATGATTCAAGAAAAAATAACCTATTAAGGTATATTATTAAGAGAAATTCCTTAGAATACCATCAAAATAAGTTTTTGTTTTGAAAATACATTTAAAAAGTTTTTTATTACAAAATACCATTAAAATGTTTTATAACAAAAATACCATCAAAAAGTAATAGTTTACAAAAATACCACAAATACAAAAAACGAGTTTAACACTTTTAGATTTTAAATTTTTTCATTTGGGTTCGCTATATAGTGTTTATGGTATAGTTTTGAAGGGGTAGGGTATAGTTTTTTTTGAGGTTTTGGGTGTAATTTTGAAAACTTAAGGGTATTTGTAAAACTTTCGAAAATCTGTGCTAATTGTGTTAAAAAACTTTTTGTGGTATTGATAAGAATTTCCTTATTATGAAAGTATTATTTTGGTTTGCAAATAAATTAGGATAATTATACAATACGGTCTCAGAAGAATCGGAAATTAGGTCTGTAAAAGTTGCTTCTGTAGACGGTACTATTCATTAGTGATATGACACTTTTGCCCCTACCTCTTAGTATCAACTTGATTTTTAAAAGCCAAAGTACTCTGCCACAACTGACACAATCTGGCACATAATATTTTTAATCATTTTCATTTTTTAAAAAAGTTTATTTTGTCTCTTTCATCTAAGAGGAAGATATAAACGGTATCTTACTAAAAACACAAGCTTTCTCGGTTTCGTTTTGTTTTTCTTTGGATATGTTGTCCGCTTCTTTCTTCATAGTTCTTTCAAAAAAATTGGATCGACAATAAACGACGATTTTTAGAGTTAGAGACGATTATAAATCTACAACCGGAACAAAAGAAGATTCTTTAGGTATGAATTTCGAAGAACAATTAGTTTACTTTAGTAATGAGTTTCAATTTGTGTAGTGATTTATATGCAATCTCATAGATTCACTTTTAATTTCATAGGTAGTCACGAAAATTTGGTTTTTCTGTTTTTGTTTTTAACCCTAATCAATTTTCTGGAGAATACGATGGTACTGATTAATTGTTATTAGTTGTATGGATTTTGCGGATAGCCCATAGTAAATTTCAAATTAATTGTTTTTTCATTAGTTTTTTGTGATATTGATTGAGTTTTCATTATTTGAAAAGATATCGGTTCTATCAAAAATTATATATGGATAATTGTATTTTGGGATTCTATGTTTATGTAGTTGCTAATAATATTTATCGCGTAATTTGTATTACACTTGTAATCTGATTGATAATTGATAATATTTTTATCGTGTAAAATATATAGTAGCTACTAATTATTATGTTAGTTTTCTAGACGCTGACAAATTATGTATCCCACATATTGCAGTTTCTGAACTTTCTGAACGGACTATTGTTTATGGAGAAAAGTTGCTTGGTATTAGGATCAACGTCTATCACAAGTATAAGAGGTTGCGTCTGATCATTGATTCTCTTTACCCGATTTAGATCGAGATCTTAGTTCGAACCAATATTTCTAGTATAACCGTGTTCGTTAATTCTTGTAGTTGTGTATTAGTTATATGTGTTTACCTTATAACATACTAGATGAAATCCCGCGTAATACGCGGACAAATTACATAAAAACATTTTATAATTATATATTAATATTGTTAATAAATTTGTATAATTATAGTTAGATTTAAACGGAAACTAATATTATATCCGTTATTTTATTAACAAATAAATATAAAAGACACACAACAATATATGGTAATAGTAAATAAGTGATTTTTACTTTTTCATCTATTAAGAAATAAAAATAACACATTTTTTGTTTTATTACATTGCTTTTGTTATTTACATGAAAAACATTTGTTTTAAATTAATAATTAGATAGTGGATCCATGAAGATAACAAATAAGTTATCATAAAGATTTTCTTTATTTTTTTATTTTTTCAAGTAATTTTACGTTTTTATTTTTTCTTATTTCTAATTTTTTATTGATTATTTCTTAAAATATTCTTAAATTTATCTTTTCTATGTTATTTTCTTATTTCTATTAATTTTTTTATTTTTGATTATTTTCCTTATTTCAAATTTTTTTCTCAATATTGATAAGTTTCCATTTTATAAAATGTTTACGTATCAATTTTAATACACATGTCACCATTTGAACTAACAATTACAAATGTTACGATCTCGTGAGTTATAATTATGTTTGTCAAACTCACCTTAAACGTGCTCAGTTTTATATAATAAGATTATTTGATAATTATGTGACTTTTCGTTTGGTTACCTTTTTCCTTTTTTGTTTTTCCTTTCTCTTTTTTTCTTATTTTTTGTTTTGTTTTTTTTCCTAAACATTACATTTTTTTCTTCTTTGAAAATTATTTACATTTTTCCTAAACATTATTAATATTTTTCCTAAAATTATTAACATTATTAACATTTTTCTACTTTTTTTAATTGTGACACGTGTCACGATCTGGTGAGTTATAATTAAACGCCCTCACTTTTATATAATAAGATCTTCTAAAATGTCCAACATATTTCGTAACTAGATTGTTATATGCTAAGAATGTTATCGTATATATTATAACTTATCCCCTAACCGCCAACTTAATAACATTTTGCGGTATCAATTGATGTATTAGAGCAAATCCAATGGTGTTTCTTAACGGGATTTTAGCATGTGGAGCTCACCTAAATAGTTAAGATCTGAATCTTATATTTCTTATTTAAGATCCGGATCTTAACTATTCATGCATACGTGTCGGTCCATGATTGGTCCGTTTTTATTTTTTATTTTTTTATTTTGTTTTAAACCAACTGTTCATGGACCCCATTGAATAATTAAGAAATTTTGTGGGTTTCTCTGTTGGAGATGGTCTTATATGGTTGTTCCTTAACTTCCCAAGAAGATTATTGTTTATAGTGAAGAGTTGCTTGATGTTATGATGTATGCATATGTTGATGTTACAGTGTATGCATATGTTGATGTTATCTGTTACTGTAATTCTTACATGTTATTTTATATGTTACATGTTCAGGTTTACATATCTTCTAAGTCCACTCTTATCCCCATAAACAAACTCATACCAACGTTATTTTATATGTTACAAATTGAGGTTACATATCTTTCAATCAAGTCCTAAGATCTATGTTGGCCATTTGTAAGAGAGTTCAATGTAGAGTGCTACTTGAACCTTGTATTGTCCTTTGATTATGTTAGCCGTCTCCCAAAATCTTTTTGATTCCTTGAACTTAACTTCAACAACATCATCTGCCGCTTTCGCCACATGATTTAAATAACCACCATCATCTTTCATCCAATGGCTTATCCATACTCGCACCGAAATCGGCATTGCCAAACATGCGTTATTATCGGCTAACATATTAGTTATCGGTATCCAAATAGTAGATGCTAAAACACAGAACAAAACTTGGGTTCACCTAGGGGTGAACCCTTTCCTTCACCCTATTTTTTTAAGCCAATCAAATAATACTTCTTATTATTACATTTAAACACTTATTTATAATTAAACTAATTAAAAAAATAATTATAAGAGAACAAGCAATTGCTTAACAAGACAAAACAAAGAATGTTCTAAACATTAAACCCTAAAATCTAAATGCTAAACACTAAACCCTAAACCGTGTAACATAAATGCTAAACCCTAAAACCTAAACCCTAACCCTAAACTCTAAACCCTAAACCATGTAACATAAACCTATATCCTAAACTCTAAACCCTAAACACTAAACAATATACCCTAAACCCTTTCATTTACCTCATTTAATTTTACATATTTATTTTATTTAATTTTTAATTAGTTTATAAATATAATAGTAAACAATATAATTTGATTGGTTAAATGAAAAAGGTGAATGAAAGGCTTCAGCTTCACCTAGGGGTGAACCCAAGTATTTTTCTAAAACACATATTAGCTTCTGCTTCATATGAACTAAATGAATAAAGTTAAAAACCATTACCTTATATATTTTTCAGTTATTGGTCTAAGTAACTTGTCCTTAAATACTTCCAAATGATTTGTGTCTTTAATGGTGTTTTTGTTTTTTAGACTTTAATGGTGTTCGTGTGTTTATTTCTTTGGTACCAATAATGGTATCTATGTTAACTCATATTTATATTGTTAAATTCAACCTCTCTTGTTAAGTGAACCTTATAATGTAAGCTAATAATATTTTTATAATAACATGTAATCACTGTTAGCCGATAAGATCATCATTAGGGGATAAGCTACCGTTCAAAATCAGAGCATTAAATGCTCGCTAAAATATCTTCTTCTCCTGCAGATATATTTTTTCCTAACAAGTATTGATCTCTTATACTATGTCAGAGCATTAAATGCTTTCTCTTACACATTATCTTTCTAAATAGTATCTTATCTCTCGCCATCGATTTTGAGAGCAAGTTGGTAGGGGTATTTTCGGTATGACTTGTAAAATAGGTGTTGGTTGCTCAAAACTAATATTCAATTTATTGGAGCTAGATATTTAATTCACCCAATAAATTAACGGAGAAAAATAGAGGAAAGGGTTTTCACTATTTTCCTCTAATTTATAAAAAATAGGGCCCTAAAAAATAAGCAAATCGGGGTTTCCTCTCCTCCTTCAACGATAGGGTTAAAATATATATATTCGCCGAATCCATGAAAACAAATATATATATTCATATATATTCGCCGAAAAATATTAAAATAAATCATCAACATACATTTATAATCTCACACTTATTACTCTCTTCCAATTTACAGAATCTTCGCTGCAGAAAAACATCCGTCTCTAGCTGACCGTTGATTTCTTTTCCCCATCTTCTCTTTGATTCCTTTTTCCTCACTCAATTCTCAGATCTAAACTACAACAAAAAAAAACCCAAAAACCTTCAATTTTTTTTTTAATCAAAAACTCGGTTTTTTTTTGTCAAATAAGGAAGAAGATGGTAAATAATGTTGATGAGGCATTAGGTGTTTCCATAGATGTTCTTCCTCGAAAAAGCTCTGATTTTTTCGATGACGATGGTCGTCCCAAAAGAACCGGTAAAATCTATTTTGTGTGTAATTAGTCCTAATTACTGTTTTAATTTTTATTATTTGGTAAAACACTTTATTTTACATTGACGAATTTTGAGATTTAGCACCATACTATTTGATTACTAAGTAGAAGTGTGAAGTGAAAAAACAATGTTTTGATTTTGGGAAAATAATTTAAGATAAATTCCTTAAAATATAACCAAAATAAGTTTTTGTTTTGAAAATATAATTACAAAGTTTTTTATAACATAAATACCATTAATTTATATCAAAAATACTATTAAAAAGTAGTAGTTTACAAAAATATCACAAATACAAAAAATAGTTTAAAAATTTTTAGATTTTTTTTTTCATTTGGGTTCACTATATTGTGTTTATGGTATAGTTTTCAAGGCGAAGTTGGGTATATTTTGAATGTGTAATTTTAAAAATTTAATATTTGTGGTATTTATGTGTTAAAAAAACATTATTCAATGCCATTCACCAGAATTGCCTATAATTTTTAAGATTTTTGGTATTTATGAAAAAAAAACTTTCAAAAATGTGCGTAAAATGTGTGGTAATTGCGTTAAAAACATTATTCAGTGCTATTGACGAGAATTGCCTATAATTTAATGAAAAGGGACGGTGTGGACGGCAAGTGCACATATAATAACAGCAGTGATAGGGTCAGGAGTGTTGTCACTTGCATGGGCTATTGCTCAGATTGGTTGGTTTGGTGGTCCTATTGTTATGCTTCTCTTCTCTCTTGTCACTTACTACACTTCTCTTCTCCTCTCTTCTTGTTACCGTTGCTCTAATGGTATTAGAAACTATACTTACATGGATGCTATCCATTCCAACCTCGGTAATCTATATTCCTTTCCTTCTTTTATACCACTCCGAATCCGAATCGGAGTTTTTATACTAAAAGATTAGTTTTCAGGTGGGGTTAAGGTCAAAATTTGTGGAGTTGTGCAATATGTTAACCTCTTTGGTACTGCCATTGGTTACACTATTGCTTCTGCTATTAGTATGATGTATGTCATTTTACTACTATTTGGCTTGTATATAGTATGTGTTTGATTCGCCGTGTCGTTGTCTAAGATTCTTCTTCTTCTTCTTCTTATGCTTTATGTAACAACACAGAGCAATACAACGTACTAGTTGCGAACATAGTAGCCATGGAGGGAAAGATCAATGCCATGTAAATGGCAATCCTTACATGATCGCGTTCGGTTTAGCGCAGATTGTGTTTTCTCAGATCCCTGATTTTGATCAGTTATGGTGGCTCTCTATCCTCGCTGCGGTCATGTCTTTTTGTTACTCAACCATCGGGCTTGGTCTTGGCGTCTCCAGAGTTGTGGAGAACAAAGAGATTAAAGGCACTATCACTGGAGTCGCCGTTGGGATCACAGTGACACCGTCACAGAAAGTCTGGAGAACTTTTCAGTCTCTTGGTAACATTGCCTTTGCCTACGCTTACTCCATGATCCTCATCGAAATTCAGGTACTTTTACTATTCTCGCTCATGTATGTGCATTTGTTTAAGAGAATGGTTTTCAACATGACGGTTTTGTTGATGCAGGACACGTTAAAATCACCGCCAGCAGAAGAAAACACGATGAGGAAAGCGACTCTGATAAGCGTGGCAGTGACCACAATTTTCTACATGCTATGTGGTTGCGTAGGATATGCGGCATTTGGGGATACAGCACCCGGGAATCTACTTGCTGCAGGAGGGTTTAGAAACCCGTATTGGTTGCTTGACGTAGCCAATCTCGCAATAGTCATCCATCTAGTAGGCGCTTACCAAGTCTATTGCCAACCGCTCTTTGCCTTTGTCGAGAAAGAAGCCTCCAAGAGGTATCCAGAGAGTAAGTTCATTACAAAAGAGATCAAGATCCAACTATTTCCGGGATCAAAGGCCTTTAACTTGAATCTCTTCAGGCTTGTGTGGAGGACAATCTTTGTTGTTACAACAACATTGATCTCAATGTTAATGCCATTCTTCAACGACGTGTTAGGTCTCTTGGGGGCTATTGGGTTTTGGCCACTAACGGTTTATTTTCCCGTGGAAATGTACATTGCACAGAAGAATGTGCCGAGATGGAGCACGAGGTGGGTATGTCTTCAAGTGTTGAGTTTAGCATGTCTAGTTGTGTCTGTAGCCGCAGCCGCAGGATCTGTAGTTGGTATTGTCACTGATCTCAAGACGTATAAACCTTTCAAAACTGATTTCTGAAGAACAAAAGAAACTCCTACCATAGGGATGAAATTAGGATTTAATGTTTTGATGTATCTTTTCGATTAGTTAAATTAACTTTTATCAATGTCTGATTAGTTAGTTTGTATTCTTGTTCATATAACTTTTATGAATTCAACACTTTAGATCTAAATTTGGATCTAAACTAGCAAAATTTACACAAAAGATAATGGATGCATTCCAACATGTTATTTCTTCCTAGTCTAATGGAGTATTGGCCTCTTCTTGATTGTCCATGCTTATCAGATTTCTCATTATTAATTTATGCCCAACATAAACTAAAACTCAAAATCCAAAAACTAGTCCATGGATTCAAAAACTCATCGTTAAGTTCAAATATAGTTTTTCTTTTATATCATTTCTCTACAATAATTAGAAAACTAGTCATTTTAGAAAGCCTGTTAAATACAAAAGTCATACGATTAAAATGTTTTCAAGATTTGTTTTTAGTTATACAAATAAGGGAAAATTCAATTTGAATACACCAATTTATTTCTGATAACAAATTTAATACACAAACTTTTTCAGTGACAAAAAATAATACACAAATTAGTTTTTTCTTCCAACTTAATACTCAAACTTTTAAATGTTAACCATTTTACCATGTCGATTTAATGGAAGTTAACTTTTCCATCAACTTTCTATTTTTTTAATTAAAAATGATGTCCAAAACAGTGGTGGACCCAGAATTTTTTTTAACCGGTGTCAAATTTACATAACCAAAAATAAAACAAAAAGTTTCATAAGAAAATAAATGTTATACAAAAGCACTTTACGATCCTTCATATCCTGAAATCTTTTCATCACAGTTTCGTTTATAATAGTCTCGAATACATCTTTCTCATTAAAACAAACCAAACAATCATTCAAGAATTGATCTCCCATCCAGGGGCAGACCTATTAAGAGAAAAGGGGGGGTCATATGACACCCCATTAATTCTCAAATTTTTTAATGATTATATAGTTTGTTAGTAAAATAATTTAGTATTTTATGTTTTTGACACCCCATTAATTTTTGTTTTCTTCTTTCTTTTTGATCAAGATACAAATCACAAAAACAAGTTTTTAGGTCCAATATAAGTGACTTAACCCAATATAATTAAAAGGCCTTTCAAAATTTGTAAAACCCTAATTATCTCTAAATACAAAAATTGAAACGTCGTTGGAGAAAAATAATCGTCTCTCTAATTTTACACTTTTAGTTTTCTAAGTCTTCTTCTTCGTTAATTGTTTAAGGAGAACTTACTTGACAAATTTGATTCTTTGTAAGTCATGAATTTACGTATTTTTATTTGGCCTGTTTTATAAAGTTGTGATTATTCATAAGATTAATTTCTATATATTTTTAATATATTTTACGGATCGACGTAATCGGATGGGAGCAGTGGCGGACCCAAAATTTTTTTTAACCGGTGTCAAATTTACATAACCAAAAATAAAACAAAAAGTTTCATAAGTAAATAAATGTTATACAAAAGCACTCTACGATCCTTCATATCCTGAAATCTTTTCATCATAGTTTCGTTTATAATAGTCTCGAATACATCTTTCTCAATAAAACAAACCAAACAATCATTCAAGAATTGATCTCCCATCCGATTACGTCGATCCGTAAAATATATTAAAAATATATATAAATTAATCTTATGAATAATCACAACTTTATAAAACAAGCCAAATAAAAATACGTAAATTCATGACTTACAAAGAATCAAATTTGTCAAGTAAGTTCTCCTTAAACAATTAACGAAGAAGAAGACTTAGAAAACTAAAAGTGTAAATTTAGAGAGACGATTATTTTTCTCTAACGACGTTTCAATTTTTGTATTTAGAGATAATTAGGGTTTTACAAATTTTGAAAGGCCTTTTAATTATATTGGGTTAAGTCACTTATATTGGACTTAAAAAACTTGTTTTTTTGTGATTTGTATCTTGATCAAAAAGAAAGAAGAAAGCAAAAATTAATGGGGTGTCAAAAACATAAAATACTAAATTATTTTACTAACAAACTATATAATCATTAAAAAATTTGAGAATTAATGGGGTGTCATATGACCCCCCTTTTCTCTTAATAGGTCCGCCCCTGGTCCAAAATCAGTATTTATAATTTAATTAAAACCGAATTGTTTTGAGCAAATTACCATTAATGAATTTTATTGGATTGTTCTAATTTGTAATAACATTCCATGTGATTCTTTACATATTTAAGTTCATTTCTAAAAATGTACTCCTTAAATAATAATAATATAGAGATTAGAAGGAGCTCTAGAGTTTTCCTACATCCATATAAAAGTCTAGAGCATAAATTAAATATCAACCATGCTTTATTTACTTTTAATAGTCTAGAGCTCTATTTTTTGTTTTTCTTTTCTTTTTCGGTGTAGAAAGAGGAAATATTCACAACCCAAAATTTAAGGCTTTGAATCACAAAATATATTTATTTTACTTTTAATTATAAAAGAAATTATTAAACTTACAAAAACCCTATAACGTAACTATTATAAATAATTGAATAAAATTAAACCTAATACAACTAAAAGAATACCAAACATACGACAATAATAAAAGGAGCTACCACCAAAGTGTTGAAAGGTATTTGTTCATGCAAAACCATTGAAATAATTGTCCATGTTTTAAATATGTAACTAATCAAAAATATAAATAAAATCTACATGCGACCTCTGTTGGTGTTTTAACAAACTAAAAAATTATGGTTTTACGTTCTTAACTGTTTTTTTATTATTTTTTACGTTTGCTTTTTTCTACTTTTGTCTATGAATTCTTCTTTTCTTTTGATTTGTAAAACTATGAACTACTAATTTTAATTATGACTGTCCGTTTTGTAGATATGGCGAACGACGGTGCATGAGGGTCTCAAAGAGAGGTATAAGTTGTTTGATGTTTTCTTAGAATTAATTTTAGGGAGAATTACAAAACTACATCATTTGAATTACATTTCACAAAACTACACCATTTCAAAATAACTTCACAAAACTACACCTAAACACTAAAAATTAAATCCAAATAAACCATACTACACAATCCTACCCCCTTAATACTATACCATAAACACTAATTAGCGAACCCGAATGAAAATATTTTAATTTTGATAATTTTTTAAAGGGTAATCAAGCTTTTAAAATTTTGAAAGGGTGTAACTATGTGAAAAAATTGAATTAGATAGAGTTTTGTAAAGGAAATGAAGAAATGGTGTAGTTTTGTGCATTCCTCTTAATTTTAAAACCATTATTGATATACGTATATGTTTTATGTCATAGCTTCTTATTAAGTGGACAAATGAAATTTCACGAATATTCATATAATTGTTTCTATCTCAACTTGATAAAGCAAATTGGGTAGAAATTTTTTTGACAAAAGAAGGAAAATTAAGTGTGAGAAAAAGCTTTCACGAAACTACTGGATTTGATTTGGTATGGAAAATTTTTGCAAATCGTCTTCGTAATTTAAAAGTTTGGTATGATTGCTACAATCGACTATCAAAATTCACTGGAGTATCCATCGACCATAACACGGGCATAATCAACATGGACAAAGAATGGTGGGATAATCGGATACAAGTAAGAATTTTCATAATTTGAATTATTTTATTAAATTTTAGTTTTAAAATTTATCATCATATGTATCGTATTAAGTTTTTTTAAATTATTAGGAAACGAAGGTAGCTAAATGATTTCGTAAGAGATCTTTAGCAAATAAAGATCTTTTAGATAGGTTGTTTAGTTGAACCCATATCGGAGTTGAAGATGGATGGTCAGTTAGAAATGGACCTAATGTGTATCGACCCCAACATGATTATGAGATGGTGTTCCATTTGATTTAAACACATCATATGGTCACGAGGATCCCGACGGATCGTTACCTACTTCACAAGAAGAACAAGTTCCGAACTTCAATACAAAACCGAACACCACTCAACCACGTTCAGAAGAACAACCGCATCATGAAAGTCAACGTAAACGTAAACGCGGAGCATCGAACATTGATAATCATTCAGATCTATCCAAAGCTTTTCGTGAACGATCAGATGCCATCAAATTGGCGGCATCTGAGATGTCATCAACTTTGACACCTGATGTCCGTGGCTGCCAGAAATTTACACCCAATTTTTGAAATTGAATTCGGTTCATCATTTTATTTGGCCGCTACTAATTTACTTTTTACGGATGATGTAATCCGAAGATGGTTTATAGGGATTCCAGAAAATAAATTTGCTATTCTTTATCAAGAGCAACTGATTGGTCGTAAACATAAGGAATAATCATCACGAATATTAGATCCAGTTCTTAGAATTTTTGGGAGGGATTTTGAAACTATTTTTATTTATTTATTTTAATCGAATATTTGAGAATTTTTATTATTATTATATGAGGAATTCACAAAACTACACCCTTTCATTCATTTATTTACAAATCTCTACCTAATTCAATTTTTTCACATATTTACACCTTTTCAAAATTTTAAAAGCTTGATTTACCCTTTAAAAAATTACCAAAATTAAAATCTTTTCATTTGGGTTAGCTAATTAGTGTTTAGGGTATAGTATTAAGGGGGTATGATTGTGTGAGTAGGGTTTATTTGAATTTAATTTTGAGTGTTTAGGTGTAGTTTTGTGAAGTAATTTTGAAATGATGTAGTTTTGTGAAATATAATTCAAATGGTGTAGTTTTGTAATTGTCCCTTATTATATTATTTTTAAACAATATTATTATGATAATTTATATATTTCTTACATTTATATTTTATACTGTATACATATAATTCAATTGTTTTGGCAAATGGTAGATGATGGCGATGAAAATGATTTTCAAATAATAGAGGAGTATAATACATTAAATATCGTTAGATAACCATTGTGTGCACATCTTTACCATGGACATCAATTTGTAGATGAACTAATACAAGGTCATCCAAAACAATGTCACGTTCTTGTGAGAATGAGCGAGGAAGTGTTTCTTGATCTTTGTGACACCATTGAAAAGAAATATAAGATAAAATCATCCCAAAATGTTACTTAACGAAATGCCATGAGAATGTTTGGACATTCGCAAGAGACTATATCAAGAAAATTTCATAAGATTCTTAATGTCATGGATCTTATGGCAGTTGATACTTTCAAGCCAGATCATACGAGTCTCACTCATATTCATCCTAAGTTGCAGTCTTATAGGCGTTATTGGCCTTACTACAAAGTATTTGTTGGGGGCAATGAATGGAACACATGTGCTTGTGGTAGTCTCTGGACGAGATCAACAACGATATTGGAATAGAAAAAGCGTATGCAGCATAAACATTCTTGTTATGTGTAACTTGGATATGTTGTTTACATACATATATGTTGGTGTGCCGGGATCTGCGCATGATGCAAAAGTATTGTCTTTGGCTATGGAAGGGGATCCTAGTTTTCCACATCCACCTATAGTAAATATTATCTCGTTGATTCAGGATATGCTTTACGTCGTGGGTATTTAGGTCCATATAGGCAAACTCGATACCATCAGAATCAATTTCAAAATCAAGCACCACCTAATAATTATAAAGAAAAATTCAATCGCCGTCATTCTTCACTTCGATGTGTTATTGAAAGAACATTTGGAGTATGGAAAGGAAAGTGAAGAATAATGCAAGATCGGGCAAGATACGACATTAGAACAACAAGGAAGCTCGTGGTAGCAACTATGGCGTTGCATAACTTTATACGAAAATCAAGCATACCAGATTCTGATTTGACATTGATTGGAGGCAAGATGGTGAGCAACAACCTTCGTTAGATGATGAAATTGAAGTGTTAGAAGAAGAAGTGACGAGTTCAAAACAATAAATGGAAGGATTTCGTGAAGAAATTGCTATGAATTTATGGAATTCTTATCGATAGAAGTACTAATTAATTTTTTATTTTTGTTTTATAAGCTATTAACTTTTTATTATATTGATAACTTATTTTAGTTATTAAACATAAAAGTCTACATCTATCCCATCATCCTTTTATTCTAAAAAGTTACAGCTAAAACTCTACAATCAAAATCTTACAACAACAAAATCTAGAGCTACACCAAAAAAAGTTACAACAAAATTTCTATAGCAAAAAGTCGAAAACTACAACTGCAACCAATCAGACCCTAGATATTGTTTGAGACAAATATTATTCAAAGTTTTTCGTTTGAGTTCGATTTATAAAGTTGATAGGCTCAGCCCATATATATTTTAGAAAAAATTAGGAAATCGGTTACATTTTTGGACCTTAATTTGCAATTAGGTGATTTGTGTTTCAAAATTAGTAATTATGTGATTTTTCTTCCTTATGTTTTTTTGTGATAGATATACCCCTCCGCGCGTTCACACATGTTCATGAATATTCAGAAGTTTTATGTTTCAGATTTTTTCATGAATTACTTAATCAAACTATGAATGTTCACAATGTTGTTATGCATATTAATTTATGTTCATGAATATTCACATATGTTCATGAATATTCACACATGCTCAGATTGACAGTGTCACGATTATTTTAGAAGGAAAAACATGAATGTTCTTGCGCATATATGAATGTGCATGATAGACGAAATTTTTCACTCTCGTTATTTCGAATGCCTTAATGTAGTATTTAAGGTGTCAATCTGAATCAGGAGCAACTAATGTAATAAACCTTATGAGAAACTACACTCAGTTTAAGCAAATAAAAAGAATTGTTTTGTTTTTGTAACCGATGATGAATTAACGAGAAAATGAAAGACTAATTTGACAAGTTTTTAAGATTCAATTTAAAGCAAAACAACCAGGTAAGGGTACTTTAACGGGTGATCAACTTTCAGATTTTTAAATGTCTTTTAACAAAGATAACTTTAAGGTTTTGAAAACGTTTGATTATATCAATCCACTCCCGTGGTAATGATCATTTTCCTATTAGTTAAACTAAAACAATACCTTGAATAGTTTAAATTTTAGAAAACATTAAGCTCAATTCAATTCAACCACTAAACTTATTAACACAGATTCCTCGGTTAAGCTAGGTTTAGTTTTAGGGTAATTGTTCAGGAATCTCCACACTTTTCCCAAAGGTGAAGCTTCCTGGTTTATATCAATTGAATGGCCAATTCAATTAAAGCATTAAGAATGTTACCCTAGATTAAAGTTTTGTAAAGTTTGAGATCGTGACATTTAGCAATCCTAATATTGATTCACCCTTTTTGCCCCAACCTAATTGCCTAAGGGAAATTACTCACTAAAAATTATGAATACCAAAGCAATCAAGATTAAAAACAACATGAAAAATAAATAACAAGATTAAGGGAAAGAAGAACTCTGTTATTGAAATGAAGGTGTACAAGAATCTTGATGCAAAACAAAACTCCAAGCAAGAACAAGCCAATTCCCAATCCAAAACAAGAACAAGTGTATCAAGAACAAAAGTGATGATAAAAACAAAAGTAGGCTCAAAACCATCATGTCTCTAAACCTAAAAATCCAACAAAAATCGTCTTTTGGGCCTTCAGAAAAACGTTTTGGGCCTTTTTCCTTTTTGTTTTCCGCGTCCGATATGGACCAGATTCCGGTCGATACACTTGGTCGATATCGACCAGTTTCTGGTCGATACGACGAATCGATATGAGTTTTCGCCCAATATCGACCGATTCGGTCGATACAAGCGGTCGATACTTGGCTTCTTCTTCTCTTTTTCGCCTTTTCTTCGCGTCTCGACCACAGCTAATCAGTACAAGTCACCGATATGGTTGTTTTTCCACTTTAAACTCCTTTTCCTCGCCTTTTTGTCACTTTGGCACTCCTGAACCTGAAAATGCATGAACAAACACAAATGCAACCTATATGACACTAAATGCGCGCTAAATGTGTTAATTCTAATGCACAAATCGTAGTAAAAACATGCAAAATATACAAGATATCAACTCCCCCAAACTTATCCTTTGCTTGTCCTCAAGAAAGAGAACTAACATCAAAGTTTAAAAGAGTATAGAGGCGGGGACCTCAGAACCAAAAGTAACGCGAAGAGTGTAGTGAACGAGCATCCTAAACATTGTATCCTATCGCAACCGAGCTAGTTCTACCTATTACCATTCATCTCAAACTCCGTCTAAATCAATTATTATTACCAAAAGCATGTGATCCACTTGTCTAGTTTAAGCACCTTTCACATTAATTTAAGCACAATCAAATCATGAAACATGATCAAGAATTCCCAAGAGTCTCTCTATTTGTCTAGGTAAAAACGGGATTTCAAGTCAAACGAGGATAGGCTAACACTCAGGCATGTGGTTAGTTGTAGCGCGGTTTCTCTCGGGGAGTGAAAGGATTAAGCAAAACCAGGAAAGACAAGAAGCAACTGATGCATAAAAGTCCGGACATCCATTCCTACTCAACACTATCCACTAACCAATCGTCTTTCTTTTAAAGATTTAAACACTTAAACATCGAGTTTCTTTTCTTTTCTTAACTACCTTACGGGATTTTATTTTGGCTAAGTTTATTTTCTTCTCTTTTTTTTTTTTTTTACTTAGCCATTCTTTTACCCCCTAGGTGTTTTAAAATTACTCGTGTTTATTTTCTTATTTTTCAAAACTTAAAGACGTATCTCACCAAACCATTATCCCTTTCTAAACCACTATTCTAAGAAAAGCTAGCCCAATGGATGTTCTTTCTTGTCGCTCCCTATACTTTCAAGCTTTTGCGAAACCAAACAATCACTAAATGAAAAGACTTCTCACAAGTGTTTGGGTTAAGGTTTAGGGGGTGAGAGGGGAATCATCCTTAGAATGAGAATGACCGGATTGCGCTTAAAGTGTTTCGGCTTAGGAAGCACAATCCGTAGAAATCACAAAGCCATAGAGATTCTCTCAAAAACTCTCAACCATGCTAATTAAAAGTCAAGTTTAGGTTCAAATAATTTTTGAAGGCAACCTAGAACTATCAAGCTTCAAAACCACACTATTGGCTTTTTAAAACATCAATGTCGAGGGTCGAGATTTCAAGACTTTCGGCGAGTTCTAAGTCGTTTGAGGAAGACACTACACCTAAGATACCGTTCAAAACACTAGACGCGTTGCTTTATAAGGCTAAAATCATCATAGATCCCCTATGCATATGACCTAAATGAGATGAACTAATCCTACATGCATTTTTTTTTTGTTTTTGAGTTTTTTAAATTTTTTTTTTTTTGTTTATGCAAATCATATGAAACTATATGACTACTCCCCCAAACTTAAATCACACAGTCTCTATGTGAAGAAAGTATTTGGAGAAGATCCTATATGCAAAAACTAATGCAACCGAAATATGCTTATGTACAATGGTTTCAGGAGTTACCTCAATAGTAGTGCCGCGACGCGTCGAACTCCTCATCGTCTGTCGAGAAAGTTGGAGACTCATTATCTTATTCAGGACGAGGTGGTGAAGCGATGTAGCGTCGGGGTCTCCTCTCGGACCTGCGCGGCTCAACTTGGGTTCCCTCAGGTTCCCTCACATCGGATGGTGCGTTCCGACTCGTACTACAACTCGCACAATTTGCCACTTTGGCTAGCTTCTTCTTCAAGGACTTAACATCCTTGACAAGTTTCCCGATGGTGCGATCCTGAAACCTGTTCCAGCGCATCCTGAAGTGACCCTGATTTGCTTGGCATCACCATCCTGTCGGGACGGTATCGCTGGCTTCTGTAGGTCGTGTAGGGGAGGTTGGAGGATCGTTGTTGAGGCGGTCCGATTAGTATCACGGGCTTGCGCGGTCCTCTGATAGGTGCAAGTGGTGCTTCGACCGCGTTGTGAAACCGGTTTGGCCGAAAATACAACGCGTCGCGGTACCGGAAGGACGTCCACCGCTCATTTGGCAAGAGGACCATGCGCTGATGAGAGTCGAGGTCGAATGTGTACCCGTAGCTCGCGTCAAGCTCACCATTAAGCCAAGTAAGCTTGGCCATGTAGGGTACATCCATGAGCTTTGGTTCCTCGCAATTGCCTCGCAACGAGATATGTGCCGCAAGTCGCAGGACCAGAGTGATCCATCCTCCAATGCTCAATGTTGGCTTCTTAACCCTGTGGGACCACGCCCAATGCTGCAAGCTTAGTAGACCTTTGAGGAAGATCTTCAAAATACTTGGCCTTTGCTCCTCGCATCTCGGAAAAAGATCGTCTCAGCCACTACCTCTCTGTATAATGGGAGCGAGTCCTTGTTGCAGGAATGCCATCTCATCTGCATGGACGCAACCAGTCTCGTGCCTAGGAAAGAATGCATGTGAAAGAAGTTGTCGCACATACCGTGTAGCCGGATGTCGAATCTTTCTTGCTTTGGCCTTACCCGGTATGAAATCTCCATCGGCAATCATCTCCCAAAGATATACACTCTCACCCACCGCAGTTTCGAAAGTACTAGGAC